>CM032892.1:2735000-3335000 GCA_019176425.1 Megalops atlanticus | reverse complement strand
ATCTTTGCCCTTTTCAGATGGATAGTCCAGACAGCAAAGCCTCCTCCAGAAAGTCTTTTTGGTTCTCAAATGCATGCCTTATTTTTGACCGTAGGCAGAAGCACAAATTTCCTTGGTTTTGTCAGATTTCTGACTGGAGTTCTGCTTGACGGATGGAGTACATCTGCATGAGTTTACATGATTGCTTGGGCAAGATTTAATTATTTATTATTTATTTATTTTTGTGGAAACCATTTATTTCCCATTTTCCTGTCTGTCTGAATAGCCTTTCCGATAGCGCCTGAGGTCACATTCTGTCAAACGTTTTAATTGTCATTTAAAGCAAGGCTGTTTCACTCTCAGAGCGCACAATTACGCAGAAACTGGATTTGATATTCTGGTGTGCAGCCATAAACCTTTTATGCTTAGCCAAGTTGTGAATATTTCATAAAGGTAGTCATTTGATTGAGAATTTTACATAGTGATAAATTAATGATGCTGAAAGATTACACACTATCAAGAGTTCATCAGCCAGACCCCACGGGCGGATATGCACTTATTGCTGCAGACCAGGGTGTGGATTGGCCTTCGTAAAGGAAAAGGTCTCTTTTTTCCATTTGTGGCAAATACTTTTTATAACAGTTTGTGATATATTAAGAGATATATATAATAGAAAAGGTCTGTGAGACTATGGACTAAGGACCCTGGTTCATGAATGCATAAAAAGAGGAAATACGTCTCATGCAAATCCAGGAGAGGGAGAAGTTTATGTGTCCCTGATGGCGGGAGGAATCATTATTAGCTAATGAAACTTTAGCAGTGTGGGCACACAGGCGGAGTCGCAGGAGAACGACAGGGAGAAGAGTGGGCCCCTGCTACCCCCAGGTGCCAGGGAGACAGGTGATACTGCCTGCAGGAGCAGGTGTAACGAAGTGCGTTTGTGGCACTCTGTTGTGTTGGGGATCCTGGAGATAGGCACGGTCCCTCACTGACATTCAGCTAGGGTGCGTCTTCTGAGGAGACCTAGCTCTCAGCATTCCTCCATTTAAACACCAATCTCTCACATCTCCCCTAAAACCGAGCCCTCCGGGCAGCTGCGGTGGCTTCCATGCCAGGGTGTGCCAGTTTCTCTCTGCAACAGAGAGAGTCTCTTAACAGCAGTGTCTCATCCAGCAGTAGATTAGCCTTTTCCCCCACAGTGCTTTGTTACAGAGTCCACACACGATGCACCAGTTGTTTTTCCTTGCAGTGTTGCTACGTGGTTGTTTTTTTACGAGCTCCATTTCTTGCTTTCTTGTAATGGAGAGGCATTTCGAATCAGTCTCCCTGGATACAAAGGGAGTTGTCGTGTGCATATAATGTGAAAATGCATGGAGGATGCAGTTTCTAAGGGGAGTGCGGGTGGTTGTGACTGCACCATCTTTCAAAGCAGTGGATGAGCTGCCTGATGAGAGTAATTTACACTGTGCCACTCACAGGGTGCATGGCTCCGGGCTCAGGCTGGCTGTATATAAACGCAAACAGGCAGGTGTCTACGCCTCGTCCATCACCGAGTGTGCTTCCAACACCCGGCTCCCCTCCCCCATCTCTCGGTGTGTGAGGTCGCTAGCCTCGCTAGCTAGCGGCGGGTAATGCCTGGGCCCCTTCCAGCCTGGCATGGTAGTGCCAGCACTCCCGCCCCGCCGTGCCCCCTAACAGCCAGCAGGAAGTCCGTTTATCTTTGCCATTGTTGAGCTCCCGTTGCAGGCCTGAGGTTTTCTGGCTCCAGCTCTGTTATTATCCTCTGAGAGCTCTCTGCGCTTGAATTTCCGACATCAAAGGCTCTTGACTTCAGGAGCTGGCTTGTGGGTTTACCTTTGCATGCTTCAGTCCCTACTTTATTTTATTTATTTGTTATTTTTTTAAGCTTGATTGGGACATGTTGTGCGTTGAGGATTGTGGTTAGACTGCCGACAGATACTTGTTTTTCTGAAAGCTCCTCCGATGTCATCGGTCAGGTTTCTGACTCTGCAGTGTTGACTCTGGCCTACAGAGCAGGGTTGTCTTTTATATGGACTTGCTCAGACCTGACACAGGCCGCAGACACAAGCCAGACAGGGGGCAAAGAGGTGGGAGAAGTCATATTTTCAGCACTGTTGATTGATGCTTTCGTACAACCCATGAAGCACTGTCAGCTACATGCACAGGTAGAACAGTGGAAGGGTTTTGAATGGGATGGGGTAGCAGTGTAGCACATTGTTTCTCAATCCTGCTCCTGGCGGCACCCTGTCCTGCATATCTTCTATCTATCCTTGCTGCTTGATTAAATCAGGTGTGCTCAGCTAATAAAACGTGCCACTGATGAGTTCAGTCAGGTAGGTAGAGCAAGGATAGATAGAAGATATGCAGGACAGGGTGCCGCCAGGAGTAGGGTTGAGAAACACTGGTGTAGCATAGTGGTAAGGAGCAGGGCTCAAAACCGAAAGGTTGCTGGTTCGATTCCACACCGGGGCACTACTGCTGCTGTACCCTTGAGTAAGGGCACTTGACCCAGAATTGCCACAGTAAATAGCCAGCTGTTGGCGTTTATCCAGCTAAATGGATGACATGTAAAAATTGTGACCTATGTAAGTCACTCTGGATAAGAGCGTCGGTACTGTAGTGTAGTGGGATGGGTAGACGGACGTGTGGAGCGGTGCGGTGCTGGAGATTCATGGAGCCGGAGCAGAGCTGTGCTGTGGGGTGGAGGACTGACTCGGACCCGCATCCCTGGGGGATCCCGTCGCCGAGACGCTAAGCCGCTTCCACCTGCCCGGCGGCATCGGAAAGAACATCCTCTCCGCCGAGCGCACGTCACCTGGTGACGTCAGCATCCTCTAAAGTTTACCCCTTTTCCCTGCAGACAGCTGTTGATCTTTCCTCTGCCTTGCCTTTGACAGTCGAGCTGGATTAAAACATGTCAAAAAAGGAAAAAAAAAAAAACGGGGTTGTCGCTTGGGTCCCTCCCTGAGCTGTCTGGAATGAGTCACCACCGTTTTCCATCACCTTGCTTCTGCTGTTGTGATTGAATCTTTTTTTTTTTTAATTCCATCTCACTGCAGGTCTCAAGAAGTTCGGATATCTTAGCCAAGATCGGAGGAGCATGTTGAAGATATTAATGTTGTTTTTTTTCTGTTTTTATTATGTGGTTATAGGAACGATAAGCTGTCTGGGTTTTTGCCTTTGATGAAGTGCCGGTAATGAGCTGAGTGCCAATGACAGAATCAGTGACATTTAACGGTTGGTCAGTCCACTGATGGGCACCCATTCATCGCAGGAACACTGCATTATGTCTGAAGGACGACATGTTCTCACCTGCCTGAACAGTTTTTCCCCTTTTTTGTATTTTTCCATGGAAGAATGTAGTGGTAAATGAATGTCTCGCAGTGATGTTCTCCTCACAATCAGTGCATTTGAACATTGGTACACTGATTGTGTGGCATAAATGATGGAAATATTCACTTGTGAAAGATGTTGGCGTGTGTGTGTTTGTGTGTGTCTGTGTGTGTGTATGCACATGTGCGTGGGCGAGGGTCAGGGTTGAGGCAGATTCAGCTGAAGCTGTTGATAGACACAGTGACACACGTGAGCATGCTTGTGTGTTTTGTGGGTCTTTTTCCTGCTTGAATGGATCGCACTGAAGGGTAGCACCGAGGGTGAGAGGGAGCGCTCACGTTTGCTCATGCGGTACAGGGTGCACGTCTCTGTTTGTGTGGTGTGTGTGTGTGTGTGTGTGTGTGTGTGTGTGTGTGTGTGTGTGTGTGTGTGTGTTTGTGAGGTGTATGTGTGTATGTCTGTGTTTGTGTGGTATATGTGTGTGTGTCTGTGTTTGTGAGGTATATGTGTGTGTGTCTGTGTTTGTGAGGTGTATGTGTGTGTGTCTGTGTTTGTGTGGTATATGTGTGTGTGTCTGTGTTGGTGTGGTATATGTGTTCGCACCTGTGTTTGCATGGTGTTGCCTGAGACCCCCTGGTAAGTATGAAGGAAGGAGCAGATGCTGAAAACTCAGATGTGTGTGAGAAGACGCAAGAACATGACCACCTCTCTTTAGGTTTAAGCACTGCCCTGAAGAGTGATTATCTGCAAAAACATTCAGAGACCGGCTCCAATATCCGGACAGATAAGCCCCTTACAAAGACAACAGATGCTGTATGTTTTTTATACACACACACACACACACACACACACACACACACACACACACACACAATAAAAGCCAATCATTGAGCACGTGCCACGTTCGTTGGGCGGTTGTGTGTCATATTTGAATTTGCATATGCTTTCGTTGATGTGACCAGTTCTTTATATCTCCTCGCCAACGGTAACAATTAATCTCAAAGACCATGACAGCGATTAATAAGCATTCTGGTTCTACAGTGTGAGTTAAATTATGTTAAGCGTGTGCCTTTCAGACATGAGATTACCATGAGCATGGTATCATTGCTTATCATCACACACACAGCTGATGTGATGCGTGGGCTGTTGCAGGTGGAGTTAGAGGCAGTTGATGTGATGTGCTGGCTATCGTAGATGGCAGAAGAGGGAGCTTTATGTGTGATTACCAGGTATTTTCACTGGTGCTGTGGAGAGCTCCGGACCCCTTCTGTCTACCTGTTACACAGGTGCATGGTGTACTTTCTGAGGGGGGTATATCTAGCCTTTTTCTGTGCCTCTCCTACAGGTACATGGTGTACGTTCTGAGGGGGGTATAATCTAGCCTTTTTCTGTGCCTCTTGTACAGGTACATGGTGTACGTTCTGAGGGGGTATAATCTAGCCTTTTTCTGTGCCTCTTGTACAGGTACATGGTGTACGTTCTGAGGGGGGTATATCTAGCCTTTTTCTGTGCCTCTTGTACAGGTACATGGTGTATGTTCTGAGGGGGGTATATCCAGCCCTTTTCTGTCTCTTGTGTTGTGTAGGTTCTGAGCAGGTGTGAGATCCCAAGGAGTGAGAGAGAGGTTGAATTGACAACGATGCCCCCCCCAAAAAGACATCCTCTCATTTTCCAGAACACACGCTGTCCCTGCCTGGACTCCGGGTAAACATTACGTGACTCCACACTTTTGGGCTGCCTTCAATTATTCACGTCGGTCAGACAGAAGACAGTTTAATGTGTCCACATCCATCTGGCTTCCCCCTCGGCCCTGGCGGAAAACACTGCGGCAGTGTTCGTGCCAGAGCCCGACAGCCGTTAACAGGCAAAGGCGTTTGAGCAGTCTCATCAAAGCTTTCCTCCGCAGCGCAGATTACAATCTCTGTCCTTCTCCCAAACCTACAAGGTCGGAACGTTAAGGGAAATAAAAGGGAGCTCTTTCCGCGTGGTGTTCGGTGGCGGCCTCTGACCAGTGTTTACCGCGGTGGCGGCCGAGGCGTGCCCCCCTTCGGATTTCGGAGGCAGTAATAATCTCGTCGCTGTATTCTGTTTGACGGCTCGGCCGCTCGGCCTCTCCCCGTGGGCTTGTTACATGCTAATCTGCCTTCGGCTCGGCCAGAGGCGGGCGTGTTTTTCCTCTCTGTCCGCGTCTCGGCTGAGGACGCACACCGTGACCTTTACCCAGCCTCTGTCAGACACTGCGCTCCACATTCTGTGAGGTTTTTTTCTTTTGAGTGATAAGAATATTAAATAAGTGTTAAGGGGAATATTTAAATCAGTGGTATCACCTCTACGTTTGTTTAGCCTGTGCTAGTCCTGGGGTTAGCTGCTACAGCGGGCTGTCTGAAAATGATTCAGACAGTTAAAATGGCGATATTTTCTGATGCAGTACATTTTATTGTTTTCCCTTCGTTGTCATATAGCAACCTCAGT
The DNA here is from genome assembly GCA_019176425.1 of Megalops atlanticus. NCBI lineage: Eukaryota > Metazoa > Chordata > Actinopteri > Elopiformes > Megalopidae > Megalops > Megalops atlanticus. The sequence goes on along the minus strand of CM032892.1, from coordinate 3,329,195 downwards.
TAAACACAGAATTTCCATCTTTGATATCGGGTGGTGCTCTGCAGCAGCCAGTGGTGTTTCTCGAAGTTTTTGTTTGTTGGCGCTTTTTCTCCTTCTGACACGCCTGTTTGATGCTGAGGAAAGATGGAGGATGGCCGAAATGACACACCTCTTCTTGGGATGTGGGTTCTTGTCCCTCAGTGTGAGGAGTGTCCAGTGGAATACGTGGGTCGGTGTCGGCACTGCTTTGGCATGGAGGAAATCTGTCCGTCTGAAAAGCAGAAAAGCAAGAGCAAACGTACACGGTGCGAGGCCAAACAGGAAACACACGGCAGGGTTAAGACAAAAGGTGAAAATGCAGCCATAAACTGCCATCTCCAATATCACTCATTCGTAGGGGCAGCAGTGTGGTATAGTGGTAAGGAGCAGGGCTTGTAACTGAAAGGTTGCTGGTTTGATTCCCACCACGGGGCACTGCTGCTGAACCCTTGGGCGAGGTACCTAACCCAGAAATACCCAGCTGTATAAATGGGTAAAACTCTAACCTGTGTAAGTTGCTCTGAATAAGAGCGTCTGCTGAATGACACTAATGTAACTCTAATGCTCAGTCTTTTGAAGGCAGAGCTGGAGGAGCTGCAGGTGGAGATGTGTGTGTAATGGTGTTTATGCAGGCCTAGCTTAGCCATGCTGTGACAGCCGAGGACTTTTGCCTGCTCTGGGGAGAGACACAAAGAAGCGAGAAAGCACTGAAGCAGAAATAACATGGCAGGACATTTGGCATAATAGACACTGAACTGCTGTGTGTAACCATTTCTCACATATGATTGTATATCATATCATAATACATTCTAAAGGGAACATTGACAGTGCCTGATATTATTTTTAATTTCTTTCAAAAAACAGGAAGCCCTTTCTTCAGATGTTTAGAAATTCATCCTAGGCAACAAAAACACATTCAGTTATGGATTCAGTGCTTACCCATTCATATCTGTTCCGCTAATAATGCATTAGTTTATGGACTCAGTGTTTACCTATTTATACGTGTTCAGTAAGCCCAAGGAAAACAGAAGCATCAATCTGTGCCCCTGGCCTCTCCCAAATGAGGTCATCTCTAGTGAGGCCTCCTCTGGGTAGGTCAGGCCGCCCACCGGGCCAAATTTAGTAATCATATCCATAACCACAGACCCACGGCCGCAGAACAAGAGCCTCTAATGGACCCTGAAATAATGCTGTGTTTGTTAACCAGTCGCACTGTGTCAGATTCACCATAGCTGTTTTTCAGGGACAGTAACTGCAATAACAGTCCGTGCCTTTGTTCCCGTGAACAGCATGCTCTAACCGGAGAGGGGTTTATTTATGTCCATTAAGTTATGGGTTTGGTTTAATTTTGTTTAGCTTTAAATTACAACTCCTGTGTTATTGTGAGGACGGGCTTTTTGAATACTTGTCGTCTTCTGTGGTAAATTCAGGAATATTCGGAAAAATTACCTTGTCAACAAACATGCTGTTACTGTTAAAGTGATACACAACAATTTACTGGATACCACTACATCTATTTACGTTGTTATTTTATGTTAATAATTTAATGTGCTTCCCTCATGAAACTGGCTTCACAAGTTGAAATATTGTGACGTAAGTTAATATAAAGTCTCCATTAGTTTATCGAGTGAGTGGCCGCAGTGCATGTTTGTGTTTTTAAAGTATTTTAAATGTAAAGAGCCTAAATCAATATTAATTCAAAATTATGCAGGTCTGCTTTACCAGTCTGCTACCAAGTAATCTGCAGGGCTTCAACAAAACAGTCAACAAAAAGCCTGACAAGTTAAATGTTTACAGTATATGATGCTGTCTGGCTTGACCTTCCAAAACAACATTTACGGAGAATTCTGTCATATTCTGATTGGTATATTCTGTGTCAGCAAAAAGTGGTTGAGTGCCGTTACGGAGGCAAATTCAATAAGAGATGAAGTGGAGAAGTTTTATGTCTCCATGATCTGAAAGATTTACAAAACCAGAGCTGTTGTGGAATATGGCAGATCAGAAGAAATGTAAATGCTTGTGGGGCAGGGTCTGTGATGTCCACATGCAGGTGTTACGGTTTGCGCGGTTTGTTCTCTGAGCGCAGTGGCTGTCGTTACGGTGCAGAACCCCTCGGGTTTTTTGGAGTGAAGCGCGGAGGACAGAAGGGGCGCAGTGGTGGCCGCAGCTTGGCTGCACAGCGTTGGCTGGGCTGTCAGATGTAAAGTGACCTTATGAGGAGCCTCAGATGATCCGAGTGCGGAGGGCTGTTCTCCTGTCACATCTCCTGCCTGTGAGTGTGCGTGCGTGTGTACGTGTGTGTGCATGCGTGCGTGTGTGTGTGCGCATGCCTGTGTGTCTGTGTCTGTGTGCGTGCGTGCGTGTGTGTATGTGAGTATGTGTGTGTGTGTGTGTGTGTGTGTGTGTGTGTGTGTCTGTATGGAGGAGCCGGGTCGATGCGGGTCCAGGATTTGAGCCGAGTGCTTATCTCAGCCTCACAGTACACGAGGACTTAGCTCTCCATTTTTTTCCCTCCTTCCCTGTGTCTGGTCTTTAAGTCACCCGTGCAGAATGAGTTATCAGGAAGTTGAAATGCAGAGAAGATCAGGTTCATAACACATATCTGTGGAGGGGTCAGTCGTGTCCATGGCCCCGGGGTTTGCGGTCATCCTCTCCTCGTCTGTAACGTGTTCCAACATCACATGCTTCATGACTCATATGAATTTTCTAACCATGAGATTCCACGTAATGCATTTGGCTGTGGTATTTGAGTATGTACGTGCAGATCGTTTGTGTGACAGGCTAAAATATCGCTGCTAAATAAGTGAAGGCCTGTCGTCTGTATTGTTGTGGAATGGATGTTATGGGGTAATTTGACAGTAAGTGTGTAATGCTCCTTTGTAGGTATTGTGCTTCCTTGGAAGCTTCTGACTCAGAAGGTTCTAATTCAGAATGTTCTGACTCCGAAGGTTCTAAATCAGGATGTTCTTAGAAGGTTGTGACTCAGAAGGTTCTAACTGAGGAGGGTCCAACTCAGAAAATTCCAGCTCAGAAGGTTCCACCTCAGGAGGCTCTAACTCGGGTGGTTCTAACTCAGAAGGCTGAAATTGTAGCGGAGCTCCTCCGGCAGACTGTGGTAATGACGTGGAAAGCTCGTTTTGATCAGGACTCCCCGGAGCGAGGAGCTCCTTGTCACTCCTCCGCACAGCGCCTCCTCACGCATCGTTAGGACCGTAGCGCTTCTGCAGAGAGCTCCGCGGATGACAGGGACTCCTTCAGAGCACCCCGGAGAGCGCCTCGGCCCCCACACAGGCGCGTAGGGGGGCGTAGAGATACACCATCGAGGGTCTCAAAGCGCTCTGGCGTGATCCGCCCGCGCCCCCGCCCGGAACGCCCACCTGAGCCGGGCACGGCAGCCCCACTCCACGCCAGCTCCCCTCACTGAGCGCGAGCAGCCTGGCATTACGCAGCCAGTTAAACCGCGGGGAGCCGTTCCTCCATCTTGAAAGAAATCTCTGCCTCTCAACTGGCAGGGCTTTCTCCGCTTTTCACGAGAAAAAGAGTCGCCGTCTGGCTTTTGATGCCTACAATCTCGGGTCTCTGTGATGGAGATAAATTGGCAGTGTGGTTTTTAACCATAAAAGCCTCATTACAGGGCCCCGGTCTAAACACAGAGGCTGAGGAATGGATATTTGCTTATCTCGGTGCTCTGAGCATCTCTGAGCAGCCCGGAGCCGTGGAACGCGGGCGGCTTCCCAGCGAAAATCTTAAGGAACGTTTTGATCTCTCCTCCCTCTGCATCTGCGCTCTGTGTGCTCCATCAAAGCGGAAGGCTTTACCCGCCCAATCAACAAGTCAGGGATGTAGCGACACCCAGTCCGGTCTCTCTGTGTGGGGTAATGACTGTAAGCCTTCACTTCCAGAGCATGATCACTGAGAGAGCGTGGGGCGGGTTCTCCGGCTTTCCGCTGATCCCTCTGGTGGAGAAAGGAGGGGGTGGACGGTTATTACAGTCACTCACAAAGGGCAGGCTGACCTGGAACCGTTTCAAGCTTAATATCCTGTTCTGTTTCTTTTGCTTTTCTGTTTGTTTTTTCCCCCTCATGTTGTAAATATAGATGTATTTGTGATGTAGTATGTTTCAGCTGATCATGCTGGGTTGACACAATGCACACATTACAGAAACATTGTAACAATCTCCAGTCCTCTCCTGCCTGATGAAGCTAAGCTAGGTTGGGCTTGGGTAGTCATTAGATGGGAGACCTCCTAGAAAAACCAGGTTACTGGTTTTGGCTGGAAATGGCATTGGAAGGCCAGTAGGGGGCAGTTTTCTGTCTATACATTACAGGAAACCAATACCGTAGTGCAGTGATGGGGACACTGTACCATAGGAGGGGTTGTCTTCGGATGAGATGTTAAACTGAGGTCCTGACTCTCTTTGGTCATGGCACTTCTTGCAAAGCGTAAAGGGGTTCCCCAGTGTCATGGGGAAGCTCACAAAACCTGTCATAAAACATGAGACAGGTTAAAAACCCCATGTTGGGTCTGAGAGAAAAAATAAACTTGTGAAAGGTGCTTTGACTGGTCAGGAGTTTGTGTATCTGCCCTCTTTAAGAGCTGGTAATATCAGACTAACACCACGTTATTCGCACCTCTCTGGCTCCAGATAGCTTTCAGGATTCCATGCTTAATGAACAGATCAAATGGTAGTTTTATGTAGACTGAATGTTGTTGATCGTTGACGCTGAGTGTGTCCAAGTCGCTCTGTCTCAAGTGGAAAATGATGGGTCCTGGTAGAGAGCTAAGCGTCCCCCGCCCTGCCATGCATCCGTGGGCGGCGTCTCCTGTGACCCTCCTGCGAGGGGGCTCGTCTCCAGCACGCCACTCGAACCCTGTGCTCGTTTGTTGGTGCAGAGAGATCATCCACAGTGAGAAGCACTCAGCAGTCCTCCGTGATTGCGCTAATTTGATAAAATGAGCCGATGAGACTAATCAGCACAGCTGTTTTGTGGTGCATTGATTGAAATAATCAGACTGAACAACAAACAGGAAAAAAGAAGACAGGGAAATACTCATTAAAACAACGGTTCAGTTTGTAAAAGAGGATGCATGTGCATGCACACACACACAATAGCCTTGTAAGATAAATCCAAACAATCCTAACTGTTTCCTAAGCACATGAGGTTCTGGATGTATTGAAATATCTCATAGGATCAGGAGGATTCATTTCAGGGAATATTGAGATCAGGGCTTCTGTGTTCTTACTCAAATAGCCTGCAGATAATGACACACATAGCAGAAGCTAAGGATGGTGCTTAGCACCCTGAGGATGCTGGGAAGCTAGTGACCGAGGCCTCTGGATCAGGGGTGTCAGAGCTGGTCCCTGGGTATTTAATCTGTCACGGCTAATGCTAACAGTCAGACCCTCAATCTTTGTAGGGAAACAAACCATCACAGCATCTAAGTCTGCTGTTGGTTGTGGGTGTAATCCAGTGTTTATGTGGACCTTCCTCTCCTGCGCTGCTCACAGTGTTTAGTGTGGCTGCTTGTGCGGTACTGAATGAGGCTGCCTCCGAGCTCTCCCTGCCTCCGACCTCCCTCTGCCTCTGACCTCCTGCTCCATCCGAGCTCCCTGCCTCCGAGCCGTGGCTGCCTCTGAGCTCTCGCCGTCTCTGAGCGTTTGCTGATTCAGCAGGGGCAGATGGAGGCCCCGCCCTCCCCACCCCTCTCTCCATTTAATCAACCCCGGGACCCCGATTCCCATCCCGCTGGGTGATTACCTGCACACCCCCCTCTCACCTGCCCCTCCCCCTATGTCGGCCCCCGAGACCCTTTCAGACCCCGAGCCACTAACGCGATCTTCCACTGCTGCCCCTCTGACAGGCAGCTGAGGGGTAAGGCGGCGCCCATATGACCCCTCTGGCTGTGAGGTCCTGGATGGGGTTCAGATGAGCCTCGCAGGTGTGTGATTAGAGGACCACGCTTGCAGGGTTTCTGTGTCCCCCTGCTCCCGCTGCTGCAGAGAGCCGCTGTAAGCCTCCTCCAGGGCCCAGGACTGCAGAGAGCAGGCTGAGACCCTCCCCTCTGGGTCCGGCGTCTCCTGCCATTAAGAGCAATGTGCTGTGATTTGAGGGTTGGTGTTTGGCTGGCTGGTTCTGCCCTCTCCCTGACCCCTCCTTATTAGGACCCGGGAATGCTGCCGGTGAAGGATATGAGGCGTTCGGGTGTTTTGATGACTGTTTGCTCACGTCAAAATGTCAGCATTCTGCTCTGAGGAGAGATCAATGATACGTACAAAGGAGACAGGAACGGGCCTCGGATTTTCAGGCCGTCAGCTGCCTCACTCTTGGGGCTGTTAACCAGCGCTTGGCAGGATCTTGTGGATGAAATTCGCAGAATTGCATGAGATCTACTGGGATAATCTGAGTTCAGAGCGGGTGGTGTTCAGTGTGACTCTGGTTGGGACTGGATCCCAAACCCTCCTGGGGCAAGGCATGCATTTTCACCTCAAAGCCACCGAATCGTCCCCATCACGTTGCTTAGTACCTGAAGCTGATAAAAAGTGACAGCCGCACTCTCTGCACAAATAAAAACCTCAACAGCTCTTCACCGGTGAATGAGTTCATAGTTTACATGCTAATGGAAAGTCTCCTATCTTTCTCGCAGACAGGTTTGCTAAGGGACAGGATTAGGGCCCAGAGTTGTTCCAATCACACAGAAAGCTTGGCAAACTCCTGACTTTAATTTGGTGATCAAATTCATGAGTTTGAAGCTATTTAAAAAAAATAATGCATCACATTTGCACTGGAGTGGAACGGCTACACGTTTTAAAGGAAGCAAGACTAAGTACTTCACTTTAACTGTACAATGCAACTTGCAAATTCAAAGTTAACTCTGCACTTGAAAGTAATCTTTGCAGTTATCAGCAGATGGATGGGATTTGCTAGCTGATGGCATTTAATGGTGTCCTAACACTTGCTGCTTGTATTACTTATATTACTTGCTGTTTATTTTATGTGGCATATCGCAATGTGTTTTGGACTCGGTGACCTAGTGTGACTGTGATGTGTGGTAGTGTGTGTACTTGGCTTGCCTTAGTTTCTAGGCTGTCTAGTTAGGCTGCCCAAGATAACTTGTGGTAGAGCTTCAGTAGTGTTATGCTCACACTCACGGGTCTAGTAGTGTTCTTAGCCTGGTCTGATACTTGTTCATTCAGTCTGAATGGATACACTCCTGTTCTTTTGTGCTGGAAGTTGCTGTGGATAAGAGTGTCTGCTAAATGAATGTAATGTAATGCAAACTCCTGACTCCAAATTGGGCGATCACAATGCATGAGGTTGAAGCTATTAAAAAAAATAATGGATCTTGTTTGCACTGGAGTGGAACAGAACCACGTCCCAGCAGCAAAGACTGAGTACATTAACTTTAAAATGCAACTTGGAATTTGCAAGTTAACTTTGCAAGGCGTGTTTGTAAGTTTTGAAGAAGTGGATGTGATTTGCGTGCTGATCACATGTGTTTCCTGAAGGTGAATCATTGTGTCGCTCTCTCTCAGGTACACGTGTTTCCTGAAGGTGAAGCATTGTGTCGCTCTCTCTCAGGTACATGATGCTGATCAACGGGAGAAACGAAGTCTACATGATCGACAGGGACAACTCAGTCTTCCACGTGGAGAACCTGGAGTTCCCCTTCCGGAAGGATCCGCGCATCCATCTCTCCAACACGTTACTGGATGGGGTAAGCCCGCAGTCTGTTCCTCACGCTGAGTGTTGAGGAGTTCTGCTCATTTTGGTTTGTTTTCCAATAACGCTCCCACAGAGTCATTACGCCTTTTTCATCTCCTGAGGTGCGCTTTACACGAGAAGGGTCTGAATGAACAGCACTTCGGGATTTAGAGCGAGAAAAGAAAACGTTGTCTTTGTAAGGAGAGTCGAAAACGTTTAAATCCTCACAGAATGTCTGAGCACTGCATTTCAGTGCGTTTTTATGTAAATTTTGGCATTTGGAAAAACAATCGCATTTTTAGGAATCTTCAGCACCAGCCAGAGAACTCACAACAGGAAGCATGCCTTAGAGCTTAGAACATGCCGCATTTGGCTCTGCGTTTAAAGGGACAGACGCCCCCGAAAGCCTTTCAGATGCATCTGTTATCGTGTGCGCATCATTATTCTGCAGGACTGCGCAATTTTCCCCGGGGGTTCCGCAGTCAGCACCTTGTAATGATGTGTATCGGCACACTGTTAAAGAGAGAGAGAGAGTGCCGCTAACAGCTACCAGAGCCTCATCCATCTGCAGGGCCAGGAACGTGGTCTTTCTGCGGAAGCCGTTATAGCTTTCACTGCGGGATCCGCTAACACAGGAGTGGAGGAGCCAACAGAAAGACAGGAAGCCTGGAACTGTTTTTAACTCGTAAAGATACTCGCGTGTTTCCTAGCTCAACAAGAAGGTAGCACGTATGCAATGAGTAAATAGCAAAATAGGTATAGGGTATATCTGCAGGATGTGTATATATGGACATGCACACACATGGTCACATACAGTGGCTTTGGAAAGTATTCAGACCCCTCCACTTTTTGCACGCTTTGTTGTGTTACAGATTTAATCTAAAATGGATTAAATGTGTTCTTTTGGCCATCAGTGTACAAACAATAACCGATGATGAAACAAAAACATTTTTCAGAAGTTTTTGCGAATTTATTAAAAATCAAAAACTGAAATATCTCATTTACGGAAGTGTTCAGACCCTTTGCTGTGGCGACACACGTCATGTTTGTCATCATGGGTTATTGTGTGTAGACTGACATCCAAACAAGTACATTTAATCCATTCTAGATTAGGTCTGCAACACAATGTGCGAAAAGCGAAGGGGTCTGAATACTTTCTGAAGCCAGCGTATTTCTGCACAGTTACAGTATATGCACATGCGTAGCCCGCGTTGTGTTGGCCCGGGGCAGTGACTGACGTAAGGCAGAGTGAATGGGCTTTGAGCAGGAGGGCAGGAGGCCTCCCGGCACCTGAGCCCGGGGGCATTTGCACAGAGCAGCTCTGAGGGGCGGAGCCCACCTGCTGTTGCCGGGCAGCCAGGGGAAGCCAGAGAGGGGGCCGTGCGGAGGGCGGCCAGCGGGGATGCTGGGTAGTGTTGAGCTTTTACAGTAGCATCCTCGGAATCATGGCTTCAAACCATGCGCTGGATATCACCATTTTACTCGACAGCAAGGTCCTTTAAAGCAGTTGTTACAATTGATCTTACTGAAGCAGAAATAAATTATTTTAATTAGTATCAAAAGGCATACTGAAGTTAATAGAACTAAATCTGTCTAATTTTTGACAGAATGATGATATTTGTGATAAACGTAGCTTAATCTTATTATTGGCATATGACTCTTACAGGAGGTTGCCTGATACCCTCTGGCCGCCTCCACACTCAGAAATGCAGCAGAGTCTCAAACAGCCCTCTCTCTGATGCACCTTTTTTAGTGTAAAGGTGCTGAATAATGAATGAGAGCTATTTCTGCTGCGTTTTGTCCGCGGCTCTGTGCTAATGCCCCAGGCTGCAACTCTCTGGAGAGGTACGCTGGGATACTCGCCCCACACCACCCCACACCGGTCTCATCGGAACTTTTCTGAAAATGCTCGGCTGCTCTGGTCTGATTGGAGTTAATGAGAATGCTTGATCTCTCTGGTCTGACTGGATTATTTTTTCAAAGAATGATCGACTACTCTGGTCTGATTGGAGCCTTATGAGAACTCCAGGCAGATTGGAATCCTGTGGAAGTGCTCGGCTGCTCTGGCCTGATTGGAGCCCTGTGAGGGGTTCAGGGCAGCTCCTTTGCATTGTTTGTTCGTTAACACTGTCTCCGCTTCCTCGCCCTGCAGGAGATGATCATCGACAAGGTGAATGGACAGCCCGTCCCGCGCTACCTGATCTACGACATCGTCAAGTTCAACGTGAGTAACACGGCCGCTCCTTACCGGCTTCGCAAATCCCTCCCGCTCACACACGTGCACATGTGGATTCCTCAGGGCTTTCATCAAATAGCTGCCGTGTAGCGTTTCCTGCGGAGACGCCCTCTGTGGAGGTTCGCTCCCTGTTTATGCCAGTGACACGGTGACTTTGGAGCTTGTTAGCGAAGCTGTTACACTGTGTCTGTATGCAGCTGTGCACTGCCAGGGTGTTATCCTACAGCGAGAAAAACAAGCCAAGGCGTTCCTTCAACCTGCCTCTCCTGCCCTGCAACAGAGCCCTGCAACAGAGGCCTGCAGACCTTTCGCGTCAGTAACACTGGTAACCACCCTCATCGATTGGCCGTGTCATTGTTCAGCACCAAAGGCCAAAACCTCATTTAACAGGAGATTGTCGCCCTTGGAAACTGGTACGGCTGTGTTATATTGCTTCCTGAGAGGAAGCAGGCCAGCCTTTTACACAGTCTTGGCCTGTTTCACTCTCCTTTGAGAGGTGTTACACCTGCACTCTGAGCTGGCTGTGACCCAAACGGACCGACCCGAGGGGAGAGGATCGAAGCGCATCCATCAGTCTGTCTGTCCGTCAGCGGTCTGGAGTGGACTCCTGCTCTGTGTCCCGCACCAGTGAGATGTGTGGCTACACACATCTGGCCAGAGTGGGGGAGCCCTGAGATTTGGCAGTCCTGTCAGAGCAGTGCAAACTGTTACCATGGTGCCCGAGATGGGATGTTGTGGAGAGGTCCGTAGTTTGGGGCTGCCAGCAGAGAGGCCAGCCTGGTAGCCACACCTGGAAGCCAGGCACAGGGGCGCCCCTTCAGAGAAATGCCATAATGCCTGGTGCAGGATGGAGAGTACAGCAGTGTGGCATAGTGGTAAGGAGCAGCGCTCATAATAGAGAGGTTGCAGGTTCGATTCCCTGCTGGGGCACTGCTGCTGTACGCTTACGCAAGGTACCCACAATTGCCTGAGTAAATATCCAACTGCATAAATGGATAAAATTGTGATGAAAGTCGCTCTGCGTAAGAGCTAAATGACAGTAGTGTAATGTTTCATGTCCACGTTACCAAACCCTGCACTTGTCCCTCATAAACACATCACATCAACTGTTGCTGTTTATCAGTTACAGTTTATCAGTATTACTCTAGCAACATCAGTGCTAAAGCTTCTGACAAACCGTTAAGTTAGTGTTGGTGATGTTGTGAGGTAGCCATTGGTGTGAAACAGCGGCCCTAGATATTTCCTGCAGTTCTATTGGTCTTTGCTATGGTGACAGAGGAGAAGAGGGAAAAGGTGTTATGTCAAAGCACATGTGATTTTTCCTCAAGGTTGAGGGAAGAATGAGACATTTGTTTGCATAGCAACAGCGTTTCCAAGGAGAGCAAGGCGAGAGAGGCCGATGCCATAAGACATTTAAAAGAAAACTAAATGAGATGTCGACATCAACAGAACGCTAGGAGGAGGTGTCGTGTGTTAAGCGATCGTATTAACAGCATGCCTCCGTGTTTATGGTGACATTGTTCTGCACTTGACAAGTCTCGACGGAAACAAATCATTAGCAATTTGGTCTTCGTTTAGCGTGGGGGTGATAATTGCAGGGCGCAATCAGAGCGGAGCATAATTGTACCGGTAGGTTAATTGTACATTTGCATCTTATGTCAGCCTATCTGCATCGCAATTATATTCTTTTGTGCAGGGGTAGCGGGGTTTTTTGTTAGCATGCTATTGATGTTTCTGAAAAACCCTGAACAAAGGAACATGTGAGGAAGCCCTGAGGAGGGAGGGGAAGCGGTGTGCTGCCGGAGGGGTGGTGTGAGGTATGTGAGGGACGCGTCTCTGATGGCGGTCTCCTCCCTGTCACCGCGTCGCAGAGATGAGTAAGCCCCCTGAAGTAAGCCGTCTAACCCACAGCCTCATTAAAAATGACAAACTCAGCCAGGTTTGATTGCAGCCGTCGCGGGGGACATCACTCCTAACCCCCCCCCACCATCGATCTGTGGCCCGGTGAGGAGAGTGGCTCGATGAAGGCCCCATGGTGGCGTGGGGGGGGTGGAACGGAGCAGGCCGCATCCTGAGCGATCCCTAACGGGTTTGCTGCATCGATCGCGCTCTGTCCTTATCGCTCACATCCATTATCCTGGCCAGCATAGCAGCTAACTGAGAGAGATATTCCCTCCCCCTTTCTGAGCCCCAGACAGGGCGTACTCCCACGTCCCGCAGGGGGCGCTACAGCCACTGTCCTAGCCAGGACAGGCAGTGCATAAAGGGGGGATACGAGGAGTATCCATGGAATCCAGCAGAGATGAGCAAAGTAAACACTGGTGTCACCACAGTCGGCCAGAGCTGCCACTTACTCATACAGTTAATATCCGAGGTGTTTCTTTCCCTTACACTCCCCCCCCCACACACACACACGCGCGCGCACACACACACGCTCACACACACAAAACCAACATCCATAAAGTCAGCCTTGGAAGGCCTCGCTAACCCGAGCCTCCCCTGCTGAGATTAAAACAGCTCTCTCTCTTAATTGCAGCCATCCTTCACAGCCACACTCAGCGCCTGACAGAGGTCAGCGTTCTCCTCCGAACACGAGGCCTGCGCTCCTCCGAAAGCTGCCGAGGAACAGTCCTCTGTCTCTGTCCCGAACGCGCGGTACTGAGCAGCGCAGAGGTCCCTGCTTTCCTGGAAAGCCCTGACATTTCCCCCTCACGTGGTACGGAGCAGGGCACGCTGGCAGCCACCAAGCGCCAGAGAGAAACGAAGGCCTCCGGCTCTGTCTGCGTGATAACATCAGAGACGCAGCCCATATTTTAGTGTGGTTATTTATTTATGTATTTGACTGAATGAAATGTTCACCACTTGAGTTGGTTTTTTTTTTAATGGAGAGGCATTATCCTGATATATAAAAAAATCAATATGGCTTTTTTGCTCTCTTGCTTGACATCCGCAGAAATGTTGGGAGAATTTCCTGCTTAAGGTGTGATGTCAGGCTTTTCATTAGGTGCTGCAGCAGTGAACCTTGTGAGGCTGGGTCTCTGTTTAACGGTGAAGCCTTTTTCAGTGCTGGATTCTATTAGTGGAAGGAATAGTGACAGGGATAGTAAGGATAAAAAGCAGTCTGTGTTTCTGCTGCTTAAAAAGAACTGTTTGTGTGTATGTGTATGTCTGCATCTCTGTATTTGTGTTTGTTGATCCTTGTGAAACTGAATTTCTGCATCTGAAAGCATATAATTATCTCAAATGGAAATCACTCCTTTTATAGTGTAGACTGGCATAGGTGCAGAAGCAGGTGCATTTTGGAGTTGAGGCAGGTGCGTGCGTGTGTGTGTGTGTGTTTGTGTGTGTGTGTAAGGTCTCTCTGCTTGGATTCAGAGTTCTGATGGTGTGCTAACTCTGTGCTCTGTTGTCTGGCTGTCTCCTGTCTCTGTATGATCCCGACACGGTTGGTATCCCTACAACACTGCAGCAGCATTGGTCATGTGACTGCCCCCCAACCCAACCCGGGCTGTCGGCACTGCTGCAGCAGAACAGCAGGGAATGCTGGGAAACGGCTCACTGGGCATGTGCATTCCTGAGCACGCTGTGACTGCAGGCCTTCCCCTCCGCTCCAGACCCACCTGCCCCCGATTCAACTCATCCTCCTCCAAGTTCCAGCAGGTTCTGCTTCCCGTCCCTGAAGGCCCGGGGCATAAAAGAGATCAGGACTGCAGCCTCCTCGGACGAGGACTGAGCAGCTCTGAGCTATGCACTGTGTAACTCAGAAGGTAGAGCGCTGGCTTTGGGTACAGTGCCTCTCAATGATGGAAGGTTATGGGTTTGCGTCCCAGCGGTGCAGGATTGAAGAGCGGGGGGGGTAGAGGATGTTCTGAGGGCATGCGTTGGACGTGAGGACTGAGGTCAAACCCTGCCGCTGTCAAAATAGTAATGACCCAGATGTGTAACTAGGTACAGAGTATACATGCTGGAAGTAAGGCTTTTTTGAGTAATTCAGGACTATTACATCTGCTTAAGGGATAAATGTTGTAGAACTCAGAGTCTTACACCGACACAGCACATAGGGTTTGCGCTGAAGTCAGGATCCATACTGGAGTTAACTTTGTCAGTAAAGGTTCCTGACACATGAAGCGCATTGCTGTATGCAGTTTATTACATATCGGTGAGGTTCCTGGTGTTGCCGTTGCCAGGTATAGCCGCACTCGTTTTCTCAAGGTTTCAGCCTTCCAGACGCCTCTCCATTCCTTCATATCTGCATTATTCTTCTCCTCCTTCTGTTTCATATGCCCATTTATTTATGGATACTTAGCTTCCGATGTTCATAATTTCATACGCACCAGAACGTAATTTCATCGTTCTCCAGATGAATTATCTCTGAGGGGGAGTTATGCAACACACTGATTTTTTTTTTTTTTTGATCTCGCTCTCTCCAGGAAGGCTTTTCCCTTCTTCCGCTCTCCGTTAAATTGTGTTGGCGTGTTCGTTTCTGTTTCTATTTCTACACCGGCAAACCAGCGCTCAGATAAACATGTAATATCCACACCTGCTTTATCCAATTAGAGTGGCGACCGTGAATTTCACGCTGTAGACGCTTTGTATTAGTATGGGGCTTAATGTTATTACTCAGATTTATAATTTGGTGTCTTAATTAGTTTCTTAGTTGTTATTTTATGCTTTCATTTATTTAGTGGTTATACATTTTTGGAGCAACTGATATGAACCTGATGGTATTAAATTTTTAAAGCTGTGACAAGGCTGTTTTTAAATTTTTTACGGTTGTGAAACCAGAACCTGTTCGGGGTCACATGTGCTTTTTCCCTCCATTCTAAATCTGATCGTCTCCCTGCCTCCGTAAGGCCAGATGCAGAGATGCAGAGTGTGACTGTATGACACAGATGTAAGGGCAGAGCAGGAGAGACGTGTGAAATGAATACCAGCCCAGAGAGACCGCAGTGCGTTTCAGTGTGTTTCTGCAGCAGCAGCAGCAGAAACCTCCCCACCTCCAAGATCGATGCAGACCAGGATCTTTGAGGCCAGGGGCCACACGTGGCCAGAATGTCCGCTCTGGCCCGGCCCACCGCGTGCTCGCTGACACCTCTGACAGATGGTGCGGAATGGGCCGGGGCGATGGGGGATGTACACCGTCCTGTAAATGTCAAGCAAAACGGAACAAACGGCTGTTCAGATCTCTGAACGGCTCTTTTTTTTCTCCTTCTTTTCATCGAGGGCTCTTTCACCCCCTCCAAATCCCTCCTCTACCTCCCTTTCATGGGGGTCGCACGGATCTGATCCCCCGGATTGTAAATAAATCTCTTATTAAAGAGAGGGTACAAAGTGTGAGTCAGATGTACAGCAGAACCTGCTGTTGGTCTTTTTTGTTTATACCCAGTAATGTACATTAAATCCATTGTCCTCTGAATTTATGATATTATGTAAGTACCAAAACATTGCATAAGTCTATTAAATAAAAGATCAAAGAGCAAAGCACATTGCAGGTTGGTTAAATAGATTGCTTCTAATCCAGATTCTGTTGGATCTGTCAATTTATGTCTGAGTCTTACAGATCCAGAGAGAGGAGGTTTTAGCCTTTTTTGTTTTGTTATTACTATGTTAATTCTCTGTGGTTAGACATTAATCATTTTCAAAGAGCATCATTTTCATGTAAAACTGGAATCTTTTTCACGGCGGTTGTTCTCATGAGACTGTTTCCAGTATCCAGTGAAAAATGGAGGCGTGTTGCTTGTGCCTGTGTGTTTGGACTGAGCTGCACAGCGGGGTACCTGTGGGTGTTTGATCTGGGGCGGTCACTCCGGGGTCGTCTCAGGGCTTTTATGGAGATTCTCAGCCACACGTGCACGTCCTCACAAATCAAAGACACCGACCGAGGCCTTGACACGACACAGCCACTTGAGAACGCACCCGCGGCGTGTCCCCAGGTTATTCCTGTGTATGTTTACTGTTTGGGTTTAGATATGCGCATCTGTTCTGGTTTTATCATGCAGATTGGTGCGTGTGCCGCTCTCTTTGATCCGGGCGTTCCCCGCAGATGGGGGGGGGGGCGTTATCGATCCCAACCCCTCCCGCTGCTGGGAGATCACACGCTGTCACTCACACACATGCCGGCGGCCTTGGGAGAGTGTCTGTGGGTCATGGCGGGATGCGTGAGGCCTGACACTCCTGGGGAGCATTATTCAGGAGCGCACCTCAGGAACAGGAGTGTTATTCAGGAATGCACCTCAGGAACAGGAGTGTTATTCAGGAACACACATCAGGAACAGGAGCGTTATTCAGGAACACACATCAGGAACAGGACCGTTATCCAGGAACACACCTCAGGAACAGGATCGTTATCCAGGAACACACCTCAGGAACAGGACCGTTATTCAGGAACACACATCAGGAACAGGAGCATTATTCTGAAACGCACCTCAGGAACAGGAGCGTTATTCAGGAACACACCTCAGGAACAGGACCGTTATTCAGGAACACACATCAGGAACAGGAGCGTTATTCTCAAGCATTCCTCTGGAGTTTAGGATCTGGCAGCAGCGGTGGGGGGATTGTTGGCGGACAGGGCGGTGGGATTCCATCCCTTCCCTTTGGAGAGGGATGGGGTGGAAGAGATTGGCACAGCGTGGTGATTCTAATTTTGGCAGAGAGATGAAGCTGGCTTGTGTGATAAATACACTCTAACCCACAGTCTCTGTCAATTTAAGCACAAGCCAACATTTAGATCTGTATGATTGGGGCATTTCTAAAGGTGATAGCCAGGCATAACTACATTATTTCCCATTGGAAGATCCTTTGCAAAAGCAGAGTTTGACATCAGTCCTTTGCTGTGCCGAGCAGAGGGAGTCTGCAGCCGGTGTGTAGACAGCGCTGCTCTGTCAGCCTGCCTGCAGGTTCCTGCAGGAGTGTACCAGGTGGGAGCCCAGGCCTCTGCATCTTAATGATTCTGCTAAGATCCAGCCACACAAACGAGCTGGAGAGTAGACAGGATGCAGAGCTGCAGGCGTCATCGTTACAGACAGGCAGGCTGCTAAGTGAACTCATTTAAAGTGAAGTAATTTAATAGTAAACCTGTGATCAGCAATGATTTAATTCAGTACCCATTGATCTGAACAGAGTCCCGGCGACTGATGAGAAAAGCTCGTTAGTTTCACGATTTTGTAAAAACCTGCAGGAAACAAGGATCTGATAAAAGAGAGCAACTGCTTCCATTATGAAATCAGTCAGAGTTGCCAGTCTCCTGTCCTGCTGTCATTTACACTTGAAAGCGTCATGTTTTTAAAATTCAAATGTTGCTCCGCTGGAAAAAATGGAAATATCAATAAAGTGGGAACAGAGTTGCGCCTGCATTCAGTGGGAGGGTTTGGCACCCTCTATGCAGAATCGAAAAACAGAAGAGGCCCGTGCTTAATCCCTAAATGGGATCAAGGTGCAGCCAAAGGAAAAGAGCGCATAAAATAAACCAAACGTATTTATTCTGGGTTTAAATGTTCCTAATCATGACAATTCTGTTGCTCTGTTGTTGGCTGTCATCAGAGAGATACAGGATTAAAAGCACTGTTTTTTTGTTTTTTTTTAAAAAAAACAGCATTTCGTAGTCAATTTCTATGATTTGAGGTTAAATTGGGCTCATTTAATCCTGTTTGAGTGATTCACTTGTATCCACAGGTGTCATACTTTTTATTAATGTTACCCATGCCCTCAAATCAGAGCTGTGTGTGCACTCAAATCAGACACATATACAACCTTATCTGAGCCAAACCGGCTCAAATCAGTCACACACACTAAAACTCAGAACTGTAAACCCTCAAATCAGTCACATGCATTTAAATCAGAGTCACACACACTAAAACTCAGAACCATAAACCCTCAAATCAGTCACATGCATTTAAATCAGAGTCACACACACCAAAGGTCAGGACCAAAAACACTCAGATCAGTCCTAGGCACTCAAATCAGTCACACATGCTGAAAGTCAGACCCAAACACAATCAAGTCAGAACCAAACACACTCTCCAATCAGAGCCATTTACACACACAGATCAGACACGCATTCATTCAAGTCAGATCCCTGCACAGCAGGACCAGATGCACAGGGCACCCTCCAGCAGAGCTAAGCATTCTGGGATAGGAGCTGTTTTCACGAGTTCCTCAAATGAGAGTCGCAGTGGGCCCTGAGAGTGAAATAAGGCCTGATCTTGGGCAGCGTGGGGATGGTGGTAACAGTGATGATGATGATAAGGTAATATGCAAGAAACGCATCTAGTTTATAGAGTTCAGAGTTTTAAATGAATTGTTGAGTTTGCTCCCACCTAAAAAGGATTCTACAGTGGTGTGTTTTTGTCAGGTTTATTCGTATGCAGCTGCTCTTCTTTTCATTAACTTGTCTCATTTCTGTTCTTTGTCAGTTTGGGGAAAACTGTTTTTGGCAAAGCCGCTGTGCTCTGATGCTACTTTCAAACAAAGTTTGCTTTCTGTTAGCTCACCGCACTGCAGATGACATTATTCTGAATGAGGTGCGAAAGATGTGCCTGGTAATGTAGATACGGGCTGCACCGCCTCACTGGGGAAGAGTTTCTTACGTGTCTTACGGGTCAGGGGAGCAAGTGGACAGGCCGCTGGGGGTTCAGGGTGAGTCGAGCTGGCCCTCGGAGTGGACTGGCCGAGTTTGCAGCGGGACGGAGCTGCAGGGGTTAACTCCAGGGCCGGGCGGCATGGCTGGCGGTCACGGCGGAGGGAGGGAGTTAAGCCGAGCTGGCGGCAGCCCTCCGGAGGACCTGGCCCTCGGAGTCTCGGAGGACTGCCGTGAGACAAACAGCCAGGTCAGGTATTAGAGAGACCTGTTGCCATGGAGACCACTCCAAGCATATTTATCGGAAAAAGGACGGAGGGATGGCGGGGGGGGAGCCATTCATTACCTGTGCAGCTTCTAACCGTCTTTGTGCCCCTCTTAAAATAGGAGCACGGTCGAGCTGATGCTCAAACTGCCGCTCGATCCTGCCGGCTCCGCTGCGGCTGTGTGCCGTTGCCATGGCAGCGGATTGCCGCGTATTAAGAACAAAAAAACGCTTTGGGGGCGGGGGGTTTCTCAAGGAAATGATACCTGTAATGGAGGCTTAATTGTAGAATGGCATCTGCATCTGTGAAGTGATTGGCAGGTCATTGGATAGGTTGTTTTGTTGTAGCTGTCTTTTGTCATCAAGTTGCGGTGGTTTCAGATGGCTGTGTTACATTAGCGGCCTGGATCTTCATTAATGTGTACCTGAGGTGCACAGCACTTGCAATGTAGCATTTCATAGATTTCATAGAGACTTTTGCCTCCAGAACACTGACACCTTGATCTGTATGATATTTATCATTTTTTCTTCTTTGTCTTTTTGCCTGTCTTTGTCTCTGACTCATAAAAAGCCCTACAGAAAGGCAGTTTTCCTCTGTGACGTTCGTTACGATCTCAGCTGATTTGTTTGTTTGCGTGCCTGTTTTTCAGGGTCAGCCTGTGGGTCAGTGTGATTTCAACATCCGACTGCTTTGCATCGAGAAAGAAATCATCTTCCCCAGGCAGGAGAAGATGAAGAACGGGCAGATCGACAAAACCAGAGAACCTTTCAGCGTCAGGAACAAGCCATTCTTCGACATCCACGCATCCCGAAAGGTAACGGCAGTCTCTCCTCTGTATAAAAGTCCTCTCTGTTCCCAAAGGTAACAGCAGTCTTGCCCCCGTATAAGGTCCTCTCTGTTACCCAAGGTAACAGCAGTCTCTCCTCTGTATAAAAGTCCTCTCTGTTACCAAAGGTAACGGCAGTCTCGCCCCTGTATAACTCCTCTCTGTTACTTATGACATCATCGCCCTAAGAGCCAGTCACAGACTCGGAACTCATTAAAATTCCACAGTGGTGCCTCCAAACCTGCAAGGTTCTAAACCGATCATATTTGCTTCTGAATTTTTAAAGTCAACAGAGTTTGTTTAAATTGCGACACAACGGTCTTATGCTGAGATTCAATCAAGACATTGACCCAGACGCCAACCTAATTATAGCACAAACAAACCCGGGAGCGCTCTGTCGAGTCAATAGAGCTGTCCTGAGTTTCTGGGGATGTCACCAGCCATTTGTCATAGGGTCCCATTTTCACACATCCAAGTGCTTAACCTCACATGTCATTTCCAGAAGTTCCTGTGCTGCTGGTGTTGCTTCAGTCCAGAGTCGGGTGTAAAGCACTAGATAATTGCTGTTACTGTTCTCAGAGTGTTCTCAGAGTGTTCTCAGAGTGTTCTCAGAGAATATATTAATCATTTTTCTTTAATGCTTTTTATCATAAGAAAAGTGCACTTGTATGAACATCACACACTGTATCATTAGTAGTTGTGGTAGTAGCAGGTTTTTTCAATAGAAAAAAGATATAATATATTCTGAAACTAATTTTATAAAATGATAACTTTTTAGTTTTTTCCAGACTATCATTGCAGTTATATCTAGTATCAGTGACAACTCCTGTGTTTTTTAAGCAGAAACGCTTAATCAGATCATCGGCACTGAAAATGCTAAAACAGCTATCAAAGCTTTTTCATAATTGAATATCAATCTCATTAATCGTGCTAATGAAGGGCTCGTGAAAGCTTCGTCGGTGGCTTTGAAAGTGGATGCATTCAGCTTTACATGCAACGCGATTGATGCCGTCTGAGATCAGAGACTTCAATCATGCCAGCTCCACTGCTTTAGGTCAAATTAATTATCCGCCAATCACTCGGGTAATCGCAGGGACAGATTTAAAGACTGAGATTACTTCCTGCTGTGGGCCTTTGTGCGTAAGGCTCTTTGAGCACATGGCCAGTACATAGAGTCTGCAGTGGGGAGTCCACAGGCAAGAGTCCTATCATACACAGACATCTTCTAAATGACTTTGACCAGGGTCCTGGAAACCACCTCCTTTTCTGGATCGCTTGGAGGGCATCATTTCTGTGATGAACAAAATCATTGTCAAGCCATATCCATCGGACTGCTGTGCATCAGTGCAGATTCTTGTGTCAGGGCTAACAGGACTGGGCCAGCAGGCATGCTCGTGCACAGAGCTCAGCTAGCGCAGGCCGCATCAGTGGGTCCTTTGTGATTGCGTTTCTTAATACGGTACGGAAGTCGACCGACTCCATTACCTCGGCTTAACCCTGGCTCCCTCTCCCCGCTGAGGCCTCTCTGACTGAGAGTCTCTATTGTCAGGGGATTTTGTGTAAAGACATTCCAAAAGTGAAGTCACTGAGAAAGCAGCTCTCTGTCACAGACTTGTTGTTTTCGTGCTGTGGCCATCTGGGCCCCCGTACAGTAAGATCTCTGTTAAATGGCCAGGGGGGAAAGTGTGGGGAATGGGGAAAGTGTGAGTCACTTTTGGTTCATTTAGGACGGTGGGCTCTATGCTCACATGTGGATCTGCCCGGAAATTCCCTTCAGGGCCTTTCCTCTGAGAGCTTCGGCCGGCCTCTAGGCCTTTGTCTAGTGTTTGCTGTGTTGAAGTACCATATTCATTCCATTGTTATGGAGGAATTCCCACAGTCTGATTTTTTTTTTGTTTTGCCCGTCAGTGAGATCCATTGTACACTGAAGTCTGGGGCTTGATTTTTTAATTCAGTCAAAAGCTCGCAAAGCATTTTACATACTTAATGGAACTTTGTAGGAAAATAAGGAAAAACAAGGAAAGCTTGTAGACAATCATATAAGCGAAATCTTATAGATGGAGTGGCAGATGACTCTACTGATGATCAGATCACCTTTAATCTTTGCAGTTGGAGTAAAGTTCCCTACCGGTGTGGCATCTGATGGAGTCAACACTTTGTGCTCAGCCTGAGCAGCTCCGCACTGGCGTTTTCTATGTGGCAGAGTTAGTTTTAGGCAGATTTTTCATTTTTTGAAAGCAGAGCAGGTAGATTTGCTACAGGAAAGAGGGTTGGTTTGGGGGACCGTGTTGTTTTGTTCTGGAGCTGCTATATCCTGCCATACACAGGTGATGTCCCTGCAGCTGCAGTTTATGAGGGGGATGGGCAGTGATGGTCTGGGCATCAGCAGTCGAAAGGTGTGTACTCCGAGACAGAACTTCCTCCTTGGAGTCATGGCTTTATTGATTTGAGAAGACAGGCACCCTCTCAAACTACATCCATCAGGACAGATATGATGGACAGGTGCACTTGTTTCAGGTCCTTTCATCTGAAGTGCAGTGACTCTTTGTCTGTCAGTGGAATGGTCGTTCTAAAGCAGCAGAATCCTGCCCCAATCTAGACAAGCTGATGGCACTACAATTCATTCTTTTAAATGAACAGATTCATGCAGCATCAGTTCTTCAGAACATTTTCAGTCACGGTATCACACCTATAAATGCTTGGGACAGAACTCGACAGGGTTCCGCACACACTGTTAACAGTTCACAGTTTCAGCTACCTCACCTTAACTGTACAACAACCACGACTCGCTCCAGGTTTTTTCCGTAGTTAAGCCAAGCGACCAGTGGGAGGCGCTGTGGAAAGAGCACACAGAGAGTCTATCAGTCAGATTTAACAGCAGCTGTAGGTGAGTGGAGTATGGGACATAGAAAACAAGGGGGTGTGAGTTCATTCAGACAGGGCCTCTGTGTATCCCGAGGTTTTAATGGAAGGGGGTCCCTTTGGGCACCTTGCTTTGCCCTGCCTACCACAGCAGCCCTAAGCCTAACCCAGGCACAGTCAGGACAGCAGAACTGAAGAGGCCTGAGCAGGATTTTACTGACCTGAGGCCAGTTTTAGTGGGGTTTGTTTTCGTGCGATGCAGAAATATAGCTCCCCTCATTGCGGTCTGCTCTGAATAGTGTAGAATAAAATGAGCTTGGACATGGTCTACCACTTAAAATAGAAGTGTGTGTGTGTGGGTGTGTGTGTGTGTGTGTGTGTGTGTGTGTATGACAGAGTGCAATTTTGAAACGTCTTCAATGGTTGCATAACAGGGTCATTTATTAATAAACGTTAATGTCTATTTTCCCTTTGCCACAGTTCATTAGTCCCTCAGAATGAGTTTTCAGTGCGCAGTTACACTGGCAACGTAAATGCGATCTCTGTACACGGAGACACGATGTCAAATTAGTCTGCTGTCTTGCTGTTCTTTTGTGCAGCAGCCCTTTGCACCAGTGACTCCATGACCCGTGTATTAGGATTAATTAGAATTGCCTCATACTGTGCTCGTATCAGATGTAATTACCCTGATGTTAATGTGAGGTGTGATGAAACAGTCTGGGGCTAACTCTGCCCCTACTCCGCACTGTATCAGCCATGGTGCGTTGATTAGGTTCCGCTCTGAGGGTAGGTTGTCCTAACACACCTCCGCCCTCTCTGACAAAGACCTCAGTAGTGCAGTGCTGTGGCTGGACTCGCTGTAAAAGCAATCCCAGCATTTCATCGACAGTGTACCTCTGACTCTGCTTTCAAAGAGAAGAAAAAAATTGCTTCCAAATAACAGCTGAGAGGGGGTTCTTTATTCTGTTACTGTGTGTGTGTGTGTGTGTGTGTGTGTGTGTGTGTGCGTGTGCGTGCATGTGTGCGTGCAGGCACGCACGTGTGTGCTTGCTGGGGGGCAGGATTGACCTGGGGATTTGGGCTTTTTTGTGCAGACTTTGGTCAGCGTTCAATTTCACACTTTTAAAGCAGACCTTAATTTTCGAGGTGAATTTCAGTTTCCCGTGGAGCTCTCTCAGGTGCTTTGACACTCCTGCCAGGTACAGAGAGATGTGGTGACCTTGTGGAGATGTAAGCTTAGTTAGCATGTTGCCCGTGTCCTCACTGAGGGACTGAGAGGGGTGCAAGCTCGGAGTGCACAGTAGAAATGGACTGCAGGGTCACACTGCCATCACACAGAGCACCTGAGTGTTGAGGGCACAATCCATTATTACATTACATAACATTACTAGCATTTAGCAGATGCTCTTATCCAGGGCGGCTTCCATCACAACATAAGTGTATCCATTCAGTTTAAACAAGCAACAGTGTCAGACCAGGCTAACAACACTCCCAGACCAGCGAGTGTGAGCACATCACTATTCACTACCACGAGCTAACTTGTGCAATCTGACAGAAGCCAAGTATACTGCTGTACAACAGTCCCTAGAACACAGAATCAAAATTCATCACAATACTACACATAAAATAAACATCAAATACTAGAGGTAGCAGGTGTTGGGGGGAGGGGATTGAAGTGGGACTGAGATGCAGTCTGAAGAGGTGGGTCTTTGGTCTCCGTCAGAAGATGGCCAGTGAATCTGCCGTCCTAACCACCGTGGGGAGTTCATTCCACCACTGAGGGTTTCCCCACTGGGGTACGGCTGCTGTACCCTTTGGCAAGGTGCTTAACTCCCAGTGGCTTCAGTAAATATCCAGCTAAATAAATGGATAGAAATGGTAACCTACACGTATGCAAGCCGCTCTGGACAATGTAATGTAATGAGGAGGTAGCTGGTACCTGTGAGAGTTCTCCTCTGCCGAGCGCAGACTGACAGGCTGGGCCCTCTCCCAGGAGCATTCTCTCGCTCACCGCGCTCCGCGGTTTAACTGAGACGTCAGTCTGAGATCCTGTCAGCGGGGGGTTCAGAGCGGCACGGGGGAGGAGGCCTGTCCTAACAGCAGGCCTCATTGTCACCAATCTGTTGTTCAGGATGCTCATCCTCTCTCATAACAGAAAGTGGGCTCCCTTGGGGGGCTGGAGCTAGGAGGACCAGCGGGGGGGCCCCAGAGGGGGGCCTCAGAGGAGGCAGGGTCCGGGGGGGCCAGCGCAGCCCTCCCCAGCCCAGAGGGAGAGAGAGGGGGTGGCCTGGCGGGCGAGGGAGAAGTCCGCTCTCCACCACAACAGCTGTGTTATGGGGTCAGAATTGGGATTCATTTGCGCTGTATACAAAGAGTGTTTGTCTCCTTATCAGTATTCTGTTCATTTCTGAGGCGCAGAAGCATGAAATCTCTCGATTCGCTGGCCACGGACGCAGCCCGGACCGTCACTCTCATCAGATCGGATTAAACTCGGCTCTCTCCTCGTTCTGTTTGCTTCTCCTTTTTTATTCTTCTTTAAAGAAGCGCCGAGGCAAAAACCGGAAGATTAATATCGACGGAATGGAGTTAGCAGCTTCATTTCATATTAAGAAAAAAACAGGAAGTGTAAAAACTCATTTGTAAACCAGCTCTGACATTTCAGGTAATTGAGAGGGAGTAAAATCATGCTGTACAGTCCTGACTGGGTTCATTCCCTCTGAGGTCACAGCTCCCAAAGAATTAATTACCCTCCTTCAGTCATACTGAGAGACGCCACGCGGTCACGAGGAAGTGGAGGGAGTGTTATCGGGGAGTGGCAGTGTAGCGGTTAAGGAGCAGGACTCATAACCAAAAGGTTGCTGGTTCAATTCCCCGCTGGGGCACTGCTGCTGTACCCTTGGGCAAGGTACTTAACCCACACTTGCCTCAGTTAATACCCAGCTGTATAAATGGACAACATGTAAAAATTGTAACATATGTAAGTCACTCTGGATAAGAGCCTGTAATGTAATGGGGAGGATGCCTGTTCTGCTGTTGGACAAATATGGTAGAGAAGCTGGCAGACTAACAGAAAGAGAAAAGTTTAAAAAAAATTAAATTTATTTTTTTAAATCAGTAAACAAATGGAACCAGCCAGAGCACACAGCCAAACCGGCTCAGTCTCCTGGCACTGCAGCCGCATACCTGTATTTAACAACCCTGATTAGGCAGGTGAGGCTCGTTAACCAATGGCCAGCTACAGACTGACAATTACAAACACACGGGTGACAATAAAACATGATGTATTTAATATGAAATGAGCTCAATTACTGACAAGGTTGAACACTGAAAGACGATCCTTGACCATTTAAACAAGCAACAATCAATCAACAGTTCTGGGGCAGAGGGGAAGGTTCTCCTTCACATGGTGCATCTACCTGTATCTAAACCTCCCATATTCACAGACTGAGTCTGCACCTCCGCCCACACCGAGCGGTTTCTCACAGCCCGGATGCCCTGTTCACATACAGCACGTCTGTGCTGTCCAGATTATTCAGGTTCCTGCCTGGACATGGAGGCGGTGCTATAGCGACCCCTGCTGGAGGTCGCCTATGTGGATGTTTTCTTCTTTCCCCCTCGCAGGTTTGGATGGGGTCTTTGGAGGTGTGATTCCTTTGTGAAAACTCAACAGGAAGGTTAGGCTAGGCATTGAGATGGGCAGCGGTGTGAACAGGGGGCTGTGTTTTGGCGCTTCGGGGTTGGTCTGGTCATCTCACCGCGACGTTTTTCAGACTGTGCCCTTGGGGGTGTCGAACCCAAGCTCCCCCCGAGCGCCCCGCGTCTGCCTGTCAGAATTCTGAGCCCTTTAGAGTTTGCGCACTGTGTTGGCCCACAGGTTTTCCATTACTCCACGCATCTCCTTGTCGGTTCTCCACTCTGCTGCGTTCACTGAATGACTCATAGTCCTTACATTCGCTCTACCCTGCAGCTCCTGCGCGGGCCGCCGCAGAGTTCAGAGCGGAGCGAGCGTGTTCGGCCGGAGCTAATCGGACCGCACGCGCTCTGTACCACGGCTTTGTGCCGCTCGGCTCTCGCGGGGGGGTGACGGTGCTGTTGGGCGCTTCACAGCAGAGGGCTCCTGCCGTTCCCTGTCTGAGCTCGGGGTCCCCGTCACCCCCAGCAGGTAAAGACCGGGGTGAAGCGCGATTTCATCAGAGAGCCTGCCGTCACTGCACCGCATTCAGGCCTTTTAGGTCCTCGTGTTAATTACTGCTCTCTGATTGGCTGAAGGGGTGGGGAATCCGGAATGTGATTGGATGCAGTCCAACTGCATTGTTTGGTAGAGGATCTTCGGCACACGGCACAGCACTGGCTGGCCAATTAGGGAGCAGCACAGCGGAGGGTGAGCCACACAGAAGTCAGTCGAGCGAAGTTGCCTGTTGATGCCTCGGGCGACGGCGACGTCAGTAAGAAGCAGGGGAAGCCATTTTCAGGCGTGGCGGAGATTCCCAGGAGAGCGTGCAGTGATGTCATTCCTGCCACAGATCAGCAGCAGGCAGGGGCGGCGTCGGAGAGCGCCAGCTCTGATGCGTCTCTCCTCACTGTTGCTCGCTCTGAGAAAACGTGCCGTCACGCTGAATTGAATTTGCAATTGGAAACTGAATTGATCTGCCCCTCTGTGAATGCTTACCTCCCTGAAATGAGGCAGAGAAAGCCGAGAATCGATAAAGCACTGCTCAGTTTAAAAAAATATGCAAGAAAAATATGTCTGTACAGAGAAATCAATGGTGCCCATGAGTTTTTTTTCTCCCTTTACAAAAGTGCTATTGTTATTCATCAAAGCTTCTCACTGGAGTATGAAATTTTGTTCAAAAAGTTTTTCTTTTTTTTTTCCTGGGATTGAGCAGGGAATGAATTACTCTGTAAACATGATCGCGTATTTACCGTGCTAGTTTGCCCTTCTGTCAGGCCTCTCAGTGGTATCCCAGCATGCCCTACCTTATGGTTCCATCTCAAGTTTCCAGCTGCCGTTTTTGTGTCTTTTAGTCTTTTAAGCCTTTTAATCACTATGATAAACCCCCCCCCTTCTCTTTTTATTATATTTGGCTTCAAATAAGCCATCGCCTGAAAAAGTTCCCTCCACTGCAGCGCAGCAGGCACTGCTTCTGAAGTGTAAAGTGTCTCCCTGAGTCCGTGACCTCGGCTGACTCGAGCTTTCACGGACAGTTTTGAAGTTTGGCTCGCTGTTTTTCAGATGTATTTATCAGGGAGGTTCTCTGGGTTCCGAGCGCCATCTGGATCAATCAGGAAAGCCGCCGGTGGCCGCAAAGCTGTCGAATGCGCTGAATATCAGCGAAGTTTCTCCTTTCATTATGCTTTGAGAATGATGGGGTGCAGCCAGTGCAGAGAAAATATGGCCGATGCTGGAAAATAATATTCCCGCTGACGGAAAATCACAGGTAAAGAGAGATGAGCCAATTCAGAATACAGAAAAGCACCGGCAATTCATTCCCCAAGTCCTGTGCTGAAAACTCTCAGGTGATCTTTAGGCTGCGGGTGGGTTTCTTTTTTTTAATATTCCCCTTTCAGGAATGAAAAATTGGCTCTCTCCAGATAAAAATCAGGGACAGCAGTGATGAAATGTTATAATGAAGCTGCTAACTGTATCTCTGCCACATAATTGAAAGTTGCTGTGTTTTGTAAGGCCGAGATGCATTTGCTCCCGATGGCGCAAGAGTCGTTTCGTTTCTGTAACCGCCAGGACCGTGTCCAGAATTGAAATGAGCTGGATGTTTTGGTGAGAAATTGCATTTTGAGAATCAGAAGGGCCTTCCATTTCTAATGCAAGCAGGCTATCCAGCCAGAGGAACTTTCACAGGAATTGAATCACCTTTGCGAGGAGCCTGTCTGGCTTTTTTTTTTTTTTTGTCTCAGCTTTGGAAGAATAAAAACAGCCGAATCCAACAGGCCAAGCAGAAGCTCTGCCTGCAGAGTCTGTGGTATTTTTTTGTTCAGTAGGGTTAATGTACTTCAGTCGAGATTCATCTGCCAGAAGGGAGATAGGCTTTGGGCACAGGAAACACTGATTGAAAGTATATGAGGGGTGAAGAAGGAGGAATTTTTTTTCTCAACCCCACACACACGCACATACACACACACACACACACACACATTCACATACACACACAATAACCTACTAAGCCAATCAAGACTTCACTTTCATTTCCCTGGCTTTTTATCAGGCTGTGTGTCCATTGGACATGCGAAAGAGTCTGTGGAGATAAGACTCAGCCAGCACTGCTTCTGGCAGGCAGGAAGAGTGCATTACAGAGGGAACAGCCGTGACTTTCAGATGGTCATTGATTGACATGGCGTTTCCAGACGGGAGATGGGCTTTCGCCTGGTCCTTGGGTCTCCAAGCTTCAGCAGCACCTTCTTCCATGTAACCCACAGCCAGTCTCAGCGTATTTTCAAACGCTGGAGCTGCAGCTCTGATACAGGAAAGCCATTTAAGGCAGTTCTGTCTCAGGGAGCATCTGCCTGTCTGAGCTGCGGTGTTAACAGCAGGGAAGAGTTGTGTTCTCTCGGTGTGGAGCGATGCAGGCAGATTGCCTGGCCTCTTCTGAATATTTCTGAATATTTTGCAGAGATGTGAGATACTCAAAGCCAGGCGGAGGATAGTGGGAGATCGGTCATTTACAGTTTCTGCTTTGTGTTCTCCCCTCAGGCACGACACTACGCAAATAATCCCCCCCGAGGCAGTTGTAAAATTAGTTTTGGCCAGCTTTGCCGTTATTTTCCACGTATTAATTTGCGAAACGCTTGGCCAGCATCCTCAGTGTCCACCCACAGCACTTACAGCGGTGAGCTCTCTCACAGCTCCCAAATCCTCCCATGTTCCTCTCCTCAGTGCTTCCCCTTCCACATTATGACATCACTGCGTGGCAGGGCGGGGTCACGCCTTTAAAAGGACGTGTTTCTACGGCGATGTTCAACAGGCGTACATCTTCATCTCTTCTTGGATCGCCCACGCTCAGAGTCCCGGTTACAGACACACGCACACACTCTCAGATTCACTTGTTAGTCAAGCCGTCGCCTCACTCCTGTTTAAAGTGGTTCTGACGGCAGGTGGAGAATATCTGAACTGACATGAAAGAGGAGACTGATTGGTTCAGTCACTGTTGGTGGTTTGATGTCTCTGTTTTCAGGAAAATGCGGTTTGTTCCTTTGTCAGTGGAAACAGACAAGCAGAGATACTACGCCGGTATGCTCATTTTAGATAAGCAAAAAAGAAAAGATCAAGGTAGCGTGCACATGTAATGCAATTAAGGTGAAATTGAATTTAATGCATGTAAGTTTAAATTTGGAACACTCACTATCAGATAATGTATCTGCTTCTGAGATAGAGACTAAAACTGCCAAAAATTTATTTTTTGAAATTGCAGCATCAAACAATTTGACATCAGTGTATATGAAATATTTTGATTCCATTCCCCTGGCTGCTGTTTGGCATGGAATAGGGATCTTTGCAGGATGTTGAAAAATAGAATACAAGTGATGCAAAAACATATCATTAAATATTCATGTAAGTAAATTAGGTGGATTTCTCTATGCAGAGCACTGAGACAGCTCATTCATATGTTCAGCTTCATAAGATGTAGCTACTCAGAATACATTTGCTGCCAAATGAAGAAGGAACATTACCAACACTGATGTAACACAAAAGACAAGTGTAGTGTACTGTCAGGTAGCAGGAGCAAAGTGATGACTTCCCATACCGAGAAAAATGGAAGAAAATGGCCACTTTAGTGTGCATTATGTAGTTCTTTCTGAAATTGAGCCTTGGGTGATTTTTCTAGTCAAGGTCAGAATTTCACTTTTGGTTGATTTTTTTGCCAGGTCACGACTTGAAAGGGAAGTAAAAACGACTGATTTCAAACTTAGCATATCCACAGATCTCCAGGTGAATTTTTCAGCTGAATCTGAGACGGTCAGGCCAACGGCCTGGTACAGCTGGCATGGAATGAAAGTTTTTTTTTAATATATTTATATCAAAGCATTTCAACCTTGAATTGAAATCTTGGTTGTAACTATCCGTGAAATAAAGGGAATCTGTGCTGGTTCGCAGAAAGCAGCCTGAGAACCAGGGCTGTAATCGCACATTAGATACAACCTGTACAGTGTGTGTTACGACTGGAGTCAAAGTTGCACAGCGGCCTCCTATTATGAGAAGCAGAGTGAGCAAAGTTAGGGATCTGCAGCTGAATGAGGAAGAAGACACAGGAATTCATGTTGTTTTTTACTGCTCGCCACGGCCAGCCCTGTCCCTGAAAGCTCTCTGTCTGTACCTAACGCCTGGCCCTGTCAGAGCAGAAAACAGCACTACCCCAAATGTGTAAGGAGAGCGTCCTAACGACTTTCGCCCCAGCAAAGTCCTGCAGAGAGGAGGCAGAGATGGTCTATTGCGAGTCTTATGTTGTATCGCGAGTCTTACGGTGTATTGAGAGTCTTACACCATATCGGGGCGGCAGTGTAGCGTAGTGGTTGAGGAGCAGATCTCGTAACTGAAAGGTTGCCGGTTCGATTCCTCACAGGGGTATTGCTGCTGTACCCTTGGGCAAGGTACTTAACCAGCAATTGCCTTAGTAAATATACAGCTGTATAAATGGATAATGTAATTGATGTAAGTCGCTCTGGATAAGAGCGTCTGCTAAATGCCAGTAATAATAATAATAATACCGGGAGTCTTATGGCATATCAGGAGTCTTATAGTATATCTGGAGTCTTACACAATATCATGAGTCTTGCAGTGTATCAAGAGTCTTTACGGTGTATTGCAAGTCATATGGTGTATCGAGAGTCTTACGGCGTATTGTGAGTCACACGGCGTATCTCGAGTCTTGTCATATGGATTCTTTTCAGCACAGAAGGGCAGTCAATGTCATAATCAAAGTCCTGTTGAGGGACTGCCGTTCTGGCAGCAGGACCGCAGGCCCACCGTGGGAGGCCTCCAGCTTGCCCCCTCGTGTGTTACGGGCTTTATCTCGAAAGAGAAGCTGGAATCTGAGACGCGGGGCTGGAGGGGTACTTCCTGTAGCGAGGCGGGCGGTGGGGGGCAGGAGGAGGGGGATGGGTGCGTGGGCGTCTTAAATCTCCTGTATCTCCTGCATCCATCCTGGTCTCACAGGAGTGCTCCAGGTTTAATAATAAAACTCCTTACTCTACAGCCAGCGTCATGTGATACCCTGAGAAACAGGCAGCCGGCTCACGGTTGCCAGGGAAAAAATGAAATTGCGGCGTTTTAGGGAATTGTGATGAATCTCATTAAGAGGAACAGCCTGTAGGTAAACATTTCAGTCAGTCAGACTGGGTACTGGAGATACTTCCAATTGCATGTTCCCACAGTTCAGCATTTTGGTCCAGTAAGTCACATTTAGCGTTTCAGTTAACCGAATTTTTGAATATTGCGTCATTTGAATTTGAGCCAAAGGTGGTGTGGAGAATGGCTCGGGATTTTGTATGATTTTTGTATTGTAGACAATACCACAGTACATGGTAATTACCCCCCCCCCCCACCTGCATGCCACTTTCTGTTCTGCAGTGTAATGATCCCTATTGAGAGCAGGGTTATCAATTAAAAAAGCAATAATCCCCTCTTTCTCTAATGAGCCTTTTTGTGAGACTCAAAGCTTTGCCTGTAATAGGGAGCTGTTCGATAATTTGCCCGTAATGTTCCTTGGCCGTGTTGCGAAATTGTTTGACAGAAATATGAGAGGCTAAAAGCGACTGGGAGATGAGAGTGTATTATGTCAGGATAATGGAGTTTGGCTCGTGCTGCCAGGACTGCTCCCCTCCCAACTACAACCTCATTACGGCGAGAAGATGTTTCTCTGCGTCGGCGAACGACAGCTGGGCCGGCGAATTCCGCGTCTCCTGCATCATGAGTGTGCCAGCACTCATCGACTCTTCTGACATTTATTGACAGGCTGGTGATGCCGTTCCTCAGAGAGCGAAGCTCTGTCTTCTCACGCTCTCCCTTTAAAAAGGATCTCAGTCTCCGAAATTATGAACGCTACGTTTGTCACAGCTCAGCCGTTCTGAGATTGAAATGGCTCATATGAGATATTCATACTTACCCTGACAGGGATGCGAGACTTATGGGTTATGATTACTAGGTTATGATCAGTATTAGTTATTGTTATTATGTTGTAGTTTTACACTGACTGTGATAGTTGCTCTTGTCTTTAATAGGGTTTGTTTATTTAAGATCTGTTTGGCAGTAATGCATTATTGGAATTTTAACAGACACTCTTACCCAGAATGATTTACATAGGTTACAGTTTTTACAAGTTATCCAATTATAGAGCTGGATATTTACCAATGCAATTCTGGGTTAAGTACCTGGCCCAAGGGTACAGCAGCAGTGCCCGAGTGGGGAATCGAACCAACAAGCCCTGCTCCTTATCACTATGCCACAATGATGACGTGTGTTTTGCTGGAGTTTGTGTGGATGTTTTAGGTAGGCTCTGTAAATGCAGGGTTTATCATGGTGACTTCCTGTGGCGGCCTGGATGGCGGCATGCTGCTGTTTCCACCAACGCCTCCAGACGATGCCGAAATCACGCAGAGTCTGATCTCTCCGATCCACTAACGAGCAGAGCTTTGATTCCTGCCTTTGCGCTTTGTTTGCGCAAAGTAATCTCATGAATAATGCACGGCGGTCGGCGTCTCTGTTGTGCTTCTATCTGATGAATTAGGTGTTTGCTGAAACACTTCCACACTGCCAGAAGGAATGGAAGCACGCAGTCAAGGCTGGTGTATGGAGAAATGGGCGTTTCCACAATACAGAGCAATCAGCCATTTCTCCGGTGGAAAGATTAGGTCCTCTGCCAGCCAGCACATTGTAAGCCAGTGTTCATTGGTGCAGGGGGCCATCGGTGTAGAAGATCGGCTAGTTTAGATTAACCAGTTCATCTTCAAGGGCTGAGGAATGCAGTCAAAGGAAGCGAAAAATGTATATAAATGTATCCAGGTTACACGAAATCAGTCATAGTTCCATCTGAAATCACCGTGATGAATGAGAATGAGTCCCCTCCATGACCTCCACGCATAAGATTTATTGCTGCCTTACATCATAGGCAGTTTGGTTGGATCTTCCTTGATCAATGCATTTATTTCAATCATACCGCACAAGATTGGCTGTCAGATGTGTCCGCATGCTTTTACAGGGTTTTATTCTTTATCTAGCGTTTAAATCGAGCTCCACCTTTGTAGTGTGACATTGCGGTGAAATTCCCAACATGAACCACTGAAAAAGGACTGTTCGTAATGGCAGGCAGTGAACACTCCGTCCAGAATACCATTACTAAAATAAAGACAGTTGGCAATGTAACTGTTGAATTATTACATTCATTTTTTATGTAAAGTGTATATGTAATAACATTCATAGTATTTCCCAGCATCCTCTTGGGCTGCGCGGATGTGTAATAGAAGGCACGTCTTCTCTGTCCCTGCCCCCCTGTCCTCCCCTCAAATTAATTGTGTTCATGAATATAGGATATGCATTTCCCACAATGCTTTCACTTGCTTCTTTAATTATGCATGTAATTGCGCATAATATGACCAGTTGCACGCGTGTGTTGCTGTAACAGACCCCCGAGGGAGACACGGCAACAGGCAGAAAGCCGATAAAATGAGTATGAAGGTTGGAGTCACTGTGTTTTTCTCCTGGGTCCGTCTGACATTGTGTGGACGTGCATGGAGGGTCCTGCCTGCCAGGGGGAAGTCATTAACAGCACACAGTGTCGGGTTTCAGGCTCACGGCATTGACTGGAAGCCATACATTACCCTCTGTTTGTCCTCTGCCTCATAACTGATGTGCATGGCCTAGCTCCCCCCAGAACTGTAGAATTTTCCGTAATGCTGTGCTTTAAAGTGCATCCGTAGGCAGTTTGCCAGTGTGAAGGATTGGAGCTAAGCTGCCTCCCTCGGGAATCCCTCAGCTGGTAGACCAGATAATTTATCAATACCAGAGTTATGAATCCTTTGTCTTATTGTCGGGCTATATGGGATGTTTCAGCCTCTGTCTGCTCAGGGCATTACTCACCTAAAACTGACCCACATGCTGTTGTTTTACCACTGTTGCCCTTACGTTTAATCATTTTGCACTCTCTTACAGTCTTATCCAGAGCGTCTTATAAAACAAAAGTACGCAAGTGCACTGTAATAGTATGCAAGTGCACTGTTGCTGTAATACACAATACTGTAACATTACATTACATTATTGTTATTTGTAATGTAATGTTATCCAGAGCGACTTACATAGGTTACAATTTTCACATGTTATCCATTTATACACCTGGATATTTTACTGAGGCAATTCTGCATTAAGTACCTTGACCAAGGGTGTAGCAGCAGTAATAAACCCAGCAACCTTTCAGTTATAAGCCCTGCTCCTTACCACTGTGCTACACTGCTGCCCCTGTGTTAGTCAACATATTACACAGTACATACCATTATCTGCACTATAATATGTCACATGTGCACGTGTCTGTGCTGGTAAATATTCACTCTGTGTGTGACACTGAGCGGAGACGGAGCTTCCTCTGTGTTGGGAGTGGCAGCAGACTCCTGATTGCTGCGCAGTGCCGTGGTTACCGCGGTGAGGGCTGCGATGTGTTATTGCGGTCTGATGAGCAGCGGCGGACGGGCAGCCAGGCGGCGGTGCCAAATATATACGTGTGAGTTTGCGCTCTGATTTAGCCTTCAATAAAGCGTGTGGGGGAAAAAATCAATCTGCCGCCTCGACTCAAACTGTCAGTCATCATCACTCATTGATCGCCTGCCATGTCTCCTCCCCCAGAACGCCATCTGTTCGTCGCCGCGGAAACCATGCCTCACTTCATAATTGTGTTCAAGTCAAGAACTTTTTGTCTTTCTTTTTTTTTTTTTACCGCTTTTGTTGGTTTTCTTCTTCGTTTGATTTTGTTGTCCTTTTGTTGTTTGTTCTCTCTTTAATTTCTCCTGACCTCTCTGTCCTTGTCTTCCAGCTTCTGGAGGGAAGCTTCTCGTCCCAGGTCAGCCATGAGGTTGACGGCCTTATCTTCCAGCCTATCGGGGTAAGTCCTCAAAGCTGTAATCTCTGCCGCTGCAACTGACTGTATTGCCTCTTATACATATGCCATATCCTAGAGCCAGGCCGTGCCAGTCCAGCTGGACATTACCCATCCTGTCCTTTTCCAAACACACATCTCTGTGGACTCTCACAGAGCAGGCCTCTGTGTTTGACTCTGCCTGGGAGTTAAAAAACGGCAATGATTGTTATCGGCCCGGTAATCCCCGTTTCATATCTCCACCCTCAAAAGCACCAAGGGCCTGCCTTAATTGCCTCATTTCCTGGCCTCTCCATAGCATCAGCTACTCTCTGTATCATAAATATATTTTTATATAAAAATAATGATCATCTTTTCTGTGTAAAATGGGAGAAAAATCTCAGCGCTGTACATACAGATCCAATACAAACACTGAAATATAGAGTCATTTACTCATACCTCACAGGGATGGCAATCCATAAAACACAGCTTCACTGACTGCAATAATAAGAGATGCACCGAGGCACTCAGAAACACTCAGAGTTACAGAGTGTAAAAAGTGCTTTAAGTTTCAGTTTGAAACGGCCTGTGGTTCTGGCATAACTGATAACCGTGGGCAATGCTTTCCAAAGCGATGGATGCCACGCTTGAAAAAGCTCTGACTGTGTGGGATGATGAGGTGACCCGAGTCAAGGGAAGGGGAGATTGCGCTTTCAGGTGCATGGGCCTGAAATCTCCCAAAATGCAGGGGGGGTGGGAGGGGCAGGTCTGTGAAGAGCCTCAGTGGTCAGCTGCAGAATCTCGATTTTGTGTTCTGAATTCTGCGCAGAGGTAGTGCAGTGAAGCCAGCTCAGGGGAGATGTGTTAATCAAACTTTTTCCGGATTTGTTTCTAACGCACACTTGTTACTGAAATATTTAGAGTGCTGTTAACTGTTACTGTTACAGTTTAGATAATTAAATATATTCTTTATCTGGAGGTAGAAGGAGAGTGACTGATCAGTACAGAGGCTGGTCAGCAGAGATGTTTTATCAGAGTGAAGTGGGTGCTTTAGGCATGTGCGGTTGTGAGTTCTTTGATTTCTGGTCCTAATACATCATACATCCTGGAGGTGAATTATAGTCTGTGTCTGTGGTTAACAGCGTGAAATGATGGATGAGGAGCAGTCTCTCATGGTGACACAACATAATCAACCAGGTGATTTTTTTTCCCTGTCAATATTTTCAGTTTATGGAAAGATATGATCTGTTTAGAGTTATTTCTCTATTCAGGGGGAAGGGGAAATTGAAAATAACCACGCCGTGATCAGTACTGCCCCATCCTTTTGTTTAGAGCAAGCCCAGTGGAGATGAGTTAACGATGCCGGGTACGGCGGAGCAGATCAGATCTCGCGTGACGGAGTGTAACCTGACGCCTCGTTGGTGCGCGGTGCAGGAGAGGTTTGACGGCAGCAGGCCAGTGATGGATGGAGGGAAGGGAGAAACGCGGCCGATGTTCTCTTCCTCTGCATCACCTCTGTCAGGCCGACAGGATGAGTTATGGTGTCGCTCGACGCTTGCAGCTCCGCGGCTCTCATCGCTCAAGGTGTGCAGAGACTGCACGGCATCCATCTGCCTGCAAGTTCGGCTGGAGCGCGGGGCACCTGCGCTGGCTCTGAAGCATGTCTTTAGCCTCTGCAGACGGGCGGGTCAGTGGTGCTTCTGGGCAGCAGCTATGTGATATCAGAACCATCTGATAAATAATTTCAGAATCATCAACCAAGTGATTTCAGAACCATCGGCTAAGTGATTTCAGAATCATTGGCTAAGTGATTTCAGAACCATCGGCTAAGTGATTTCAGAACCATCGGCTAGGTGATTTCAGAACCATTGGCTAAGTGATTTCAGAATCATTGGCTAAGTGATTTCAGAATCATTGGCTAAGTGATTTCAGAACCATCGGCTAAGTGATTTCAGAACCATCGGCTAAGTGGTTTCAGAATCATTGGCTAAGCGATACCTTGCTTAAGAGAGAAAAGAGGAAAAAATAGTATTTTTCAAAGGACAGGACATTGTCGTGTTTGCTCTCTGCAAGCTTGGGATCCATTAAGACTGAAATCTAAACATTCTACCCTCAGTGATTTTCCCTTCTCATGATCGATTGGTGTAGTTGAATGTAATTCTATCAGAGCAGAGGGGGTCACGCGGCAGTGTGTCTGTGTGTGTCTGTGTCTGTGTGCGTGTGTGGAGGGATTCCATTCTCCTCCTCTATGGTTGCAGTAGAGACTGAAAGCGTGTCAGCTCACCTCTGTGTCTGAAATCGCTCTCCCTGCGGATTCTCTGTCTCCTCTCGTTTGTGCTGCTGTTTGCTGGAGACGGTGCTTTCCGGTGCTTTCCGGGACGTCCTGGCTGCTGGGGACAGAGGTCGCTGAGGGGCTCCTACTGCTGACAGGTGCCTGTGCCACACCGGGTGGCTATTGATCTCATACCTGTCTGCCCAGGAGGGTGACAGCTCGTGATTGCCCGGGAATTGATCACCTCTGAAATGACAGGAAAGGTTGGAATTAAGAAAAAAAAGTACAAGATTTGACAGAAATATTTCTTTGTAAGTGTTAGGTAGTGACTCTTGCGAAAAACTAAAATTGTTATCATTAGACCTGAATCCCTTCTGAAGTTTTGGGCGGGGTGGGGAGGTGAGGTGTTAAATTGAGCTGGATGGTATCTGTTCGCCTTGTGGTGTTGTTTTACCAGTAGCTGTAATATACATTTGCAAAGCCCCAGATTATGTTGACTGCTTCCAGTGGTGCAAAATCAGTAGCGGCATGCGTATCCACTGAGATATGACGTCGGTCACACATTAGCCAGGGGTCAGCCTGTTGTGACGGTTCCTCGAGCAGCCTGTCCTGGGTTGGGGGTAGCATATCTGCAGTGCATTTTGTGGTGGTAACAGCACCCCTCTCAGAGGGGACCTGGGGTGTTTCTGTGGTGTGTGTGTGTGTGTGTGTGTGTGTGTGTGTGTGTGTGTGTATGGGGGTGGGGTGGGGTGGGGTGTCCATGGTGGGTGTGTGTGCGTGCGTGCGTGCGGTCGTGCATGTGCATGTATTTGTGTGTGTGTGTGTGTGTGTGTGTGTGTGTGTGTGTGTGTGTGTGTGTGTGTGTGCCTGCATGCTAGCGTGCATGTGTGTGTGTGGCGTGCGCGTGTGTTTGTGTGTGGTGTGCGTGTGCATGTGTTTGTGTGTGGTGTGCATGTGCTTGTGTGTGGTGTGCATGTGTGTGTGTTTGTGTGGTGTGGTGTAGTTCGTCCAGGTCTATTCCACAGTAGGTTGTGTGTTCATGGCCTCCCAAGGCCCGGCTTCCTCTTCCCAGAGAGCAGACAGGGTCTGTTTTGTTTTTGCACTCAGAAGCAGTCAGTTTATCATCATTACCCATAAAGGCAAGGCATTTGTTTTGCTTAGGCAACAACATTTGTATTTTTGACAAACGTCGGAGCATCGGGTTAATAAGCATATGTAAATGTCAGCTGCTGCGCTGCCTCAGTGCTCTCAACTTGAAACAATTATCCACTTCTCTCCCAAGATGACAGCAAATATTTCTGTCCTCGTGTTTGTTGTGGAGTAGGCCCCCCGAGGCAGGGGGTGTCCCTCCCAGCGCGACCGCGTTTTCTGCCTTTTTCTCTCTGTCTGGCTTCATTTTCATAATAATTGGGCCGATGTGAAATATCAAACCCTCTGTAGCTCTCTGCTAATAACAGTCCTCAGACACCACTAAAATATGCAGATACAGGTTAGCACAGCTTAGCACTTTATAGACACTGTAAGTAGCGTCTGCCTTTTAACTTCTAACCGTACCTCTTTCTCGCAATCACAGATCGATGCGTCATTAATGGTGTTGCTGTCGGAGCACTTGTGCTGTGCTGAACACTCATGTGTTGGTGGTCGATGTCCATAACGTTGAGCTATTCATGGCCTCCCCCTTCTGCTCCACTATTTCAAGAATGGAATTGGCTTATCTTACGGTTCTCAGATGGTGTTTGACGGCACTTGATCGAGTCAATGTTAAATCACCACATTGTCCTTATTTGATTTTTTTTAAAAATTTAATCATACATTTTAACATGTCTAATTTGAGTCTAATTTGGGTTTTTGTGTTTGCAACAGCGGTGGTTATTCACAGAATGCTAATGTCATCTTACTTTTTTTTTTCCAAACTATTTAGAAATATTGCGCATGTTTAAAAATGTCACAGTACGTCAGAGAACTAAAAAAAAAGGTTACTTTCTAGTTTTAGGAGTTTCGCCTTTGTTGTCCTTTTAAACTTCTTTTATGAGATGGTATTTATGACACTTCGTCAATAAAGCCCACAGGCAGGCATTGTTCTTGGCTGAAACAAGGCAGTGTGGGGAAAATTAATAAACAGCCCGTGTTTCAGTCTGGGTGGACAGACAGTGCTGTGTATTGCTTTTAAAGCTGTTACGCTCTGGTTCCCCTGGAGAAGCCCTCACTCTCAGGGTGAAGCTCATCACTCCACTGCAGGCTGTGAGCACACACATTCACAGGCCGGACCTCCAGGGTGTGTTTGAGTTAACAGCTTCACCCAACACAGCCAGCCTGAACTGCCATCAGACGAGAGCTCCTACCTGCGCACCACTGAATTCCGGCAGGAGCTTCCCAGCATTGATACGCCAAGGTTCTGTAGGGAATTTTGTGGAGATGGTATAATCTTAGTGTTTTCAATATGATACCTAGGTATATAATCCAGCTCATATTAAAAAAAACGAAACGTGTTTGATTTGAACATCTTTATGCCGGGCGGTGAGTGATTCGGCCATTTTTGTCGTATTCAGGGGTTAGCCTTCAGAGATTGTTTTTCTGCTCTCTGCCGAACCGTGTTGAGGGATTTATTTTGTGATAAAGTGTGGAAGGGCCGATTGTCCTGACTTCACACCAGCGTGGAAACGTTCAATGGGAGATGGCAGAAGTGGAGCTCCAGCGCTCGTTCTAATGCGTGCATATTAATGAACACAATCTCCCATTAGCTGGGAGTGCTAATCCTCTCAGGAAGGACCTCGCTTCTTGGGTTTAATTAAAAGAGGGAAGCAGATGAAATGCTTTCTGGCTGGGATTAAGCTCTGGGCTCGTAGTCCGATGGCAGCGGCGGTGTGTTAGTCCAGGCACCGAGGGGAGCGGTCCGCAGGCAGGACACCTCTGGAAGCCTCTCTGATCCTCAGAGAGAGAAGCTGGAGCAGCAGCCGTGTAACTGACCGCTGTCTGGGCCGGGAGGTCCGCATGTAGGCACCTGTAGAGCGATGACCTTTGACCCTGCCCACCACCCAAGAAATAGTTCATTGAGAGTCAGAAGCAGAGTGTGTGTCCCAGTGTGCTGCTATCATGAACTGCCTGTGTGTGTTTCTCTTCTCATGGACTCTGCATGTAGTTCTTTATTCTTGGACTCACTGCATGTGGTTCTGTATTTGTGGACTCACTGCATGTGGTTTTATATTTGTGGACACACTGTATGTAGTTCTTTATTCTTGGACTCACTGCATGTGGTTCTTTTCTCATGGACTCAGTGCATGTGATTCTGTATTTGAGGATTCACTGCATCTGGTTCTGTATTTGTGGACTCATTGTATGTGGGTCTTTTCCTCCTGAACTCACTGCTTGTGGTTCTGCCTGAGATGCTGAAGCTAAAGCCATGCGCAGAGCTTCCCCTCTCCTGTTTCGGTGTCCCCGGGATCCGGGACCCACTCCTCATCCCACAGCT
Source organism: Megalops atlanticus (assembly GCA_019176425.1). Lineage (NCBI taxonomy): Eukaryota > Metazoa > Chordata > Actinopteri > Elopiformes > Megalopidae > Megalops > Megalops atlanticus. Next base: position 3,287,895 of record CM032892.1, on the reverse strand, counting down.
CTGACCCGAAACATCCCCGTGAACTCCGCACTGCACCCACGCCATCCTCGCCGTGCCCTGCATCCCAGCAGCCTGAAACATTCAGCCCTCCCTCGCAGTCTGAATCACACAGTACAGTGTGACACCCATAGACTACACCCCCACAGTCAGACGTACAGTATGCACAGAACGCCAGGGTCTGTGGGAGCCTCTGATGTGCAGGACGATCTGCTTTTAATCAGCACAACTTTGCCTTCCCTGGTTGCGTAAAAATCGCTACTGATACAGGGGTTAAGCTCGTTTTTTTATGTGGATGTGTCAATACTGAGATGATAGGAAGATGGAGCACAGCGCTGGGTGGAATCAGATATACACACATACACACGCACATGCACACTCGTGCATACACACACTGATGCACACACAAACGCGCACACACACACAAATGCATGCACAGACACACTTACACACACACTTGCACGTATGCATGCATGCACGCGCACACACAAACACACACACTGTGGTTTCCAAACACCACGATGATTCCTGCTAAGGCTCGTTTGCCTCATGCCGTAATGGATGCCTTATTCCTCTGAGGGTGCAGGCAGCCAGGGGTGAGAGGCAGCGGCTCATGAAAGCAGGCAGAAGCTGCAGAGCTGAGCACAGGTGCAGGAGAGAGGGGGAGAGAGAGCAGAGGGAGAGAGAGAGAGAGAGAGCAGAGAGAGAGACAGCACGGAGAGAAAGCAGGGAGAGAGCAGGAAGAGTGAGAGAGAGACAGCAGGAAGAGTGAGAGAGAGACAGCAGGAAGAGTGAGAGAGAGACAGCAGGGAGAAGAGGGAGCAGAGAGAGCAGAGGGAGAGAGACAGCAGAGAGACAGCAGGGGGAGAGCAGGGAGAAGAGGGAGGAGAGAGCAGAGGGAGAGAGAGAGAGCAGGGAGAGAAAGCAGAGAGAGAGACAGCAGGAAGAGTGAGAGAGAGACAGCAGGGAGGAGAGAGAGCAGAAGGAGAGACCAGCGTGGCGTCTCACTGAAACATAATGCACATTCACTCTGAGTCACGTCAGTCCACCTTCACTGGAGATGTACATGGCCAGGCTGAGGGTATGTGTGTGCCTGCCTGCGTGTTTGGGTGCGTGTTAAAGCTCACCTGGGAGTTTGCGAGTGCACGTTGTCCTCTCAGGACTACAGAGAAAGCTGGATGTTCAGTCCCGTGTGAAAAAGAGTCTCACTGCACACCGTGAGCGTTCTGCTGACACCCTGTTTCAGTGGTCTGAGCTGGGAGGGTGCGGTTACGCCCCTGCCTCTCTCTGGGGCAGAAAATGCAACACACCTGGATGCTGTTGCACACCTGTTCTATTACATTCAGGGTAATTTATCAGCTACAAGACTGTGGAACAAAAAAATCATTTCTGTCTCTAATTTTAGATCCCAGGATGTGCTTGAGGCAACAGGATTAAAATATTATATTAGAAGTAACACATAATCCAGTCTAAATCCAGTGTGTCTGAGCCCAGATTTCCTCATTTGAGCATAATAATATTTGGGTGCAGTGCAGTTGATTGCATTAAAAAGAAGAAAGTGCTGATTATGATGTTCATGGATCAGAGAAGCAGGAAATATGCTGGAAAGCATTTCTGTGTATGTAAGAGCAAGACCTCCGTTATGAAGCCATCACTCTCTGTCCCAGAACAGCAGTCTGTGGAAGCTGTTAAAGGTCATTACTTCTTCTTTGTCTTTTTTTAGAGAGGGGTTTTTTTTATCCATTTTGAATTTTGACATTTAGCCAAAGCATGCCTACCTGTTACAGCTACCATGCACAGCTAAGTGAGGACACACCAGCTTCTACAGTCATGATGACAACCACATAACAAGTTTCTTAAATGCTTTGGTCTGAATGACATGGACTAGCGCGAGCCCAACCGATTCCATCAGGAGGAAGCCAGCTATGCTCCAGTGCTGTGGACTCGCAGTAAAAGGCAGCCAATCTTATAGCCCAGACTCAAACTGGCACCACTGGGCTGTGCTATAGGGTTGACCCAGCATCTGCCTCCGCCTGCTGAACCACCCAGCTGCCCCACCGGTAAACCATGGAATTTAAACGCTATGCTGATCCTGTCCTTTCAGTTACAGTCTTATAACAGCCCTGGTGCTGCTTAATAGCCTCCTCATCATCAGTGCATGTTCAGGCCTGAAGAGCTGCAGACATGAGTAGCAGAGACAGCAGTGGATTGGTACAGTGGCCCCTACCACGTGGGTCTCCTCCATCATCAGTAATGCAGGTGAAACAGGATCACGACAACAGCAATGCCTTGCAGAAATGAGAAGACCATGAGCCACCATCTGAGAGATACTGCAGCTTCCACCACAACCTCTCCCAGGGTTTTGATTGGATGGCAGGTTGCCTGGTGTCAGACGCCTTAAGGTTGTCATGGAGAGGCCCTCGGATCGCTCTCTCAGGCACAGATTGGCCGTGCAGAATACTATAATGGAGAGCACTAGCGCTGATCTCAATGAATAATGATTTTCCTCTGGGGAAAGAATTTATATTCTCTGTACTGGTGGACAGGTAGGGTGGCAGAATGCTGCATGACCTGTACAACTGTAAGGGAAAACTTGCAGGTGTTTAAAGTTGCAGACTGCATTCTAATCCATGTGCAATTTATGCATTTTGTGCAGGCAGCGGTAGGCCTTTGTGGACATGGCGCTTTAGAATGTATGTCTTTAATGAATACATTGCGTCCCTGGGACATGTTTTTTTCATGGCAGAAGGGAAGGGAAATTCAGTGATTAATCGATAAACAACAGGTCATGGATACAGATGGTGGGGTAGAGAGTCAGAGAACATTCCAGATGGACTTTGAAAATAAAATAAAAAAATAAACTTCAGGACTTGTACCGTGTTTATTTCCAACATTTGTAGATTCAGAGTGCATCTTTAAAAAAAAAAAAAACAATGAACCGGCCTTGAGACCCACAAGTGTTGGCATTCACATTGAGGCAGCTCAATTTTGATACGTCCTGCAGCAGAGATGGCATTTTAATGAAATTTTGAAGGTTAGGGTGCTCTGAGGTAAGAGCCCAGCATTGTGTTGAGCAAATTAACTTGCCACCAAGTATAAATCAAGACCACCGCTGGAAATACATCAAAACTTGTGTTTAGACTCGGTTGGGGAGTGCAGAAAGCCGAACACCTTTCCCCTGTCTGTGAATGAAAGGAAGTCTTTGTCTTTTTTTGATTAGCAGCTAGGTCAGTGGTAGTTGGACCCCTCCCCAGTGATTTTAAAAAGGTCTATTAAAATTTATATTCAGCTGAACTTCTGTGCATCTAATTCTGTGCAGTTTGAAGTAGCGGATATGCACTGTACATTTTTATACATGAAATATCCCTCCGCTTGACGAATGTCCGTATGGTACATGTATGGCAGCTCCATTAGTTTCCATGAACATATATTAAGCAGTTGTGTTGTATGTTACATTATATTATTTTCATTTAGCAGACCCTGTTATCCAGAGCGACTCACACACGTTACAGTTTTTACTTGTCATTGATACAGCAGGATATTTACTGAGGCCAAGCGATCCCAACCATGCAGCTCACCGGGTAGTCTGCTCTCCAGAAAGGCGAACCACACATCACCTTGGGTTTGGCAGCGTAGCGTAGCAGTTAAGGAGCAGGACTCGTAACCGAAAGGTTGCCAGTTCGATTCCCCACTGGGGCACTGCTGCTGCTGTACCCTTGGGCAAGGTGCTTAAGCTACAATTGCCTCAGTAAATACCCAGCTGTATAAATGGATAACATTGTTTAAAAAAAAAAAAGTGTTACCAATGTAAGTTGCTCTTGATAAGAGCATTTGCTAAATGCCAATAATGTAATGTAACCTTATGACCTTACTGTGGTCATCGTGTCTAATGGCTGCCCTCTTTGACTGTGTGGAACATCTCTGCTGTAGGCAAATGGAACCGGGAGCAGCTCTGTGTCTCTCCTTTGCTAAAACACAGAGAATGTCAGGCTGAGAGGAAGTTTGCTCATATATTCCCCCAAGCTATTTTTGCGTCTTTTTAATTAAAGGCCATGACTCAATGAGATTTTAATCTCTTGCCTGAAAGTAATTAAAAGTTATTATCACTTGTAAATCAGGAGATAATAAAGCCAGGAATAAATATTAGTTTGCTAATGAGGCGAAATAGCAGAGATTCCATACAGAGGAATGCGTGCTACATCATTTCCTTTTTAGATGTTAACAAAAGCGTGATTCCACAGGAAAAAAGGTTGGCTGTGGAGTTTGGTTCTGCGTTGATAAAATTTGAACTTGACTTTTTTACCCTCAAGATGAGCAGCATGCTGTAAATATCTACAAACATGATCCAACAAAATGATCCTGCTTGTCTGGGTGTTCAAGAGAAGCTGCCAGGGATTAGCGATTAGCTTAGCCGTTCCCATGGGGTATGACCAGAGGAAAACACTGACGTAACATCCCTCGTCATGGCTAAAGTCAGAGCATTCTCTGGAAAATGGCATGCAAAGAGTCACTGATCTCCGCAAGTTGAACGATAGCTATTGAAACATTCATGTGTACCAGCTTCCACTGTAGTGTCCATCAATTAGGAGCTGAAGGCTGCAACTGCAGTTGCTTCTTTGTCAGAAGGTGAAGAAACAAAAAAATTCAGTTCACACCTGGTGTGAGAGAAATGGTTTGGCTTTTAACATGGTTGTGAATAACTATGCAGGGCAATGTTCTTGACAGCCATCTCTATGTTTAAAAAACCTTCAGTACATCTGCTCTGTGTCTGTTGTGAAGGCTACCAGAGAATATTCAAAAACCTTCTGAGGGGCTTTATGGTCAGACAGAAGCACCCAAATTACACCCCTCCCCACGCAACAGGCGTTACGGAAGCTCCAGACCACGGCCTTGGACTCGCTCGACGTCAGCCTGGCCCGCTGCTCCGGCGAACGAGTTTCATTCGGAATGATCCGCCCCAGGAAGACTGTATAGAGTCTGTTGCTTTCACACCGGTCCGCCCACTGCAAGCCTGTGTCGGAGGGAAGAAAGGACCGCCTCCGCGCCCACCTCTTTCTGTCAGAAAAGATGTGTGCCGTTCCGAAGCCTTCTCCAGGTGCCCTTTGACCTCGTCTGTACCTCTCTGTCGCAGAGTCCCTTGAATGGCGATTGTTGTGGCGCTCAGCAGGAATGAAAAGAGGCCCGTGGACACGTCCGCCCACGAGCAGGGCTCTGTCCGGGGAGGGTAGGAGAGGGGGCGGGTCGGGGGTGTCAGGGGGGAGGCACTGGGCTTTTGCCAGCTGAGTGGCGAGTAATTAAAAGAGAGCTGTGTGTCTGCTTTGGCATGCAGCAGTTAAAGGCCGAGGTATGTGAAAGCACAAAAGACGGTATGAGGCAAAGCGGGAAAAATCTATCAGCAAAGGCTGCTTCAGCCAGCATGACGGCGCTATTGTTAGGCGTTTGAGGGAACCCGGACCCCAGAACGGTGTGCCGTCAGCCTCTTATTTCACCGAGAGAACGCACCCTGCTGAGTTCTGACTGAATCTCTGTGTCCGTCACCCTCTCTTTACTGCGCTAACACACTGGGCCGAACCGTATGAGGCACACTGGTAACACACTACCCACGATGAGAGGCCTGGCTAATATCGCACTGCAAACATCTGTGGAAATTCAGTATTTGATTAACTAAATCAGTTTTGTTGTGAATGAAGTCATAATCATTAATAATTTAATTCTCATAAATGTGTGCTGCTAGTGGCCACTGTGCGCTAATCAAACTCCAGTGGCAGAAATACTGCACATGCTCCAGCAGTAATTTGAAGAAATTATGAGGAATAGCTCAGACCTAGACCAGACATATTGCTGGCTAGCTTCAACGCAGTAGTTGTCGTTTTTGATGCAAGAACACATCAAGCACGAAAAACTGTGTGAGTACAAAGCATTTAGCCCAAGTAGGTAGCATTACGGTCAGAAAGCTTTATTTCCTTAATTCACCAAGGCGCTTCCGTTTCATTCCACCAAATGAACTGGCATAAATACTGAATACGGCGGCTTACGTCAGCGTTTCTGGGTTTCAAGAGGTCAATTAAAGGAAACTTGTGATTAGCTTTTCCAACCTGCAGCCATTTTCAAAGGGATATGGGGCTCAGGGGATTTGCTGCCAGCATCTGAGCTGTGTCTCCACGCTTATTAAACTCTCGGTCTGTAACCGCTCTCCTAACACTCTCCCCCATGAGAGCAGCCAAACACAGGCCTTGTTCCTGGAGAAAAGGATTTCCCTCAGCCTTGGCCATGCTGTCAGGAACCTGTTGAATGTGTTCAACAGGTAATCTCTAGGATATGCAGATTGTAAACATAAGCCTCATCTGAATGTAGCCATTCTTAATTTTTTTTTTTTTTTTTTTGGTTTCAGAAACCATTCCAATGCATGGTGTAATCCATCTATAGTGGTCACTATATCCCCTGTATTTCATCTACACCTTGTGCCCTCGGACCCGGAAGTGATACAACCCTGTTGTGCATGTATTCTACAAGACTCCAGTTTCTCATGTGAGGTTATATTGGTCAAGGCTTCTTAAAACAGAGAGCTCTGGATTTTCAGCTGAAACGACGAGTTTGTCCCTGATATATGGATATAGATACACACATATTTTTAATATGTGGAAATACATCTGGTAACGTCAACAGCTAGTAAGAAAAGGATGTTTTTTGCCCCTCATTTGGAGTTGTTTGGAGAGACCTGTCAATCTGCGTTCATTAGCCAATCCTAGTGGGGGATTCACTGCTTGGCCACGCCCCGCACGGAGCGATCCAGCTCTCCTGGAGCTCCTTCACTCGTTCCCACTCATGCTGGGCTGAGTGGTGTTACCGGGCAACCTGCCATCATCCAATCATCTCATTCTCTTCCACCTCCCCATGGAACAAAAAAAAAACACCATGCTGATTGCACGTTCTTTTTATTACAATATGGTATATTGTACACGTCTTAAACAGGATATGCGTGTAAATAATTTAGATGAAGATTCAAGATATTCGGTATATTCAAAATATGTTTAATCAGTCTGATTATTATATTGATGTGCAATTTATTTACTCAATGTGATGTGTGATTACGTGTAATAGTCATGGTTTTGTGTGGTTAACATGCACTATATATGTCCGCATCCCTGTTTCAGTGTATATGGGTCTCCTGGATGTGCTCTGAAGTGAATCAGCGATCGGTATTCTTCCTGCAGAGAGGGTAACAGGTCGTGCCTACAGCAGTTGGCTGGCAGTTTGAAGCATAAGCATGAAAATGGAGTGACTGCATTCAGCAATCGTGTGCATGCGTTCAGAATGAGACAGCATGCGATACGCTGTCTGCTTACCACAATCCCACGTGTGAAATATTCATGCAGCAGTGTGTGTTTTCTCTGTAGTGGGAGGGGGGGTGGACATCAGGGAGTTTTTGTAGGTTGTCACCGTCATCGTTAAAGACGCTGAGAGAACCAGACAGCGCTGCATTACTCACAAATTCATAATGCATTCATGCGCTCAACACGAGAAGGATATAAGTGCCACATACAGTATTCACCGTACGTTATTACATGCTTTGTAACCCACGTGAAAAGAGCGGCATGCTTCATATATCTTAAGTACCATTTCAGATGACTTAAACAATATGAATTCATGATGAATATCTTGCATGACTTTTATGTACTACTTACGAATGCGTTATGCAGGGTACTGTGAGGTGGTATTTGTGAATGAGCTAGATTAGGTATCAGAATGCTGTTGGAGTGAGCATTAGGTGTCTTTACCAGAGGGAGTGTCAGGTTCCATAAGACCCTGCAGTCAGCCAAGAGGAACGGACCATCGCAGCTGACTTGTCCTTAAAGTTAGAGGTTCATTCTGAAGTTGACTCTCAAAGGAACACAAATCAGTGGCTTTATCTCTTTCTTTAAAAAAAAAAACCCCAATGATTTGCTCTTACTGTAACAGAATTGGTTCGTTCATTTTGAACAATTCGAGTTTGTTGTTGTCTGTAAAAGTGATGTAGTATTTCAGGCCTGCCTGGAGGCTGGCGGTTTTTGAGAAGACTGCTTTATATAAGTAATATTTATAAGTCAGTGTGGTAAATACTTGTTACGTTGGTAATAGTAATCGTCACAAGTAGTCATTGATAAGGAGAGAGACTAAAAAACCAGGAGAGATGGCAAAAACACCTCTTGAGGGCAGGTTGTTGTTGGGTGCTATTTTCATCCTAATTTTTGGCAACATCTGAATTCTGTTATTTTCCGTAATGAATGATGTTTTTTCTGCAGCAGGGCGTTAGGATTGAAACACAGCCAGAGACCTACTGGTGTTTATTTTTCTGTGCTCAGGTCTCATCCCCACTCTGTGTTCCTACAGAAAAAAAGAATCTGCTCTCTGAAGAGCATGGATCAATGGACCTGTGGTTGCTAGGTTATGGCTCATGTGAAGAGAGCCAGAATTCAGCACATTGAGATGTTTTTTTTGGCAAGGCATGTTCCAAAGTTTGAGTTTCGTAGATCAAACTCTTCTCTCTGTCTCTACACCATTTGATCTGCAGTGTTTAACTAGATATCTCAAAATGAAATTTCTGCTATTTTTGAGAGTGTAAAAATTTTATATATTTCGGTCACAAGCACATGAGGTTTTGTTTTGATCGCTCTTGTAAGCCGCTGAACAAACTGAATTACGGGCTTCCTTCAGCATAGCTGTTACATGGTCGTCAGATTTGACTCATTTTGCATTTCAATATCCGTTGGCCTTTCAGCATTAAAAATACAGTACCCGTTCCACATATTGATTCACCAAAGATTGTAGTGTGCTGTAGAAGATGTCTACTCGTATTTCGCTGACTGAAAGCGGATTGTCCATCACTGGGTGTAGAGTGCCATCTTTGACAGTCCTCAGAAGCCAGCAGGGTGTGTCTCTCCCTGTTCTCCCGGCGCGTGCCGATTCCGCCCGTAGCTGTGCCGTAACGCCTGGCTTTCTGGCCTGCCCCTTGGCGGCATCCTGGGCGATGCCTCCTGGGACCGGTGGGCAGGAAGGCCTCCCGGCCAGGTGACACCCGAACACTGACGCAGCGTGGAGCGCTTTCAGAACGCCACTGCTGTCTGAGTCACGGCCCACCGGCAGAGCCCGCAGAACCCTTAGGCCAGAAGACTCTGCCTCGGGGCCAAAGCATGAATGTCTGCCCGCTGCATTCTGATTTTCTGTATGCAGCATGTATCAGTGGTGTTGTGGTTGGGTGATGGGTGTACTATGTGTGTATATGGTGATGCGTTTGGGTGATGTAAATACAGGCTGGTACACTGTGCACACCATGTGTATGCAGTGTGTATCTCACATGGTGTGTTTGGGCTGTGTTTTTTATTTTCATCTGGTGATGCTTCTGACGTGGTGGGATGGTCTTGTGTTGTGTCTGAGCACATTGTTGTAGCAGTGCGGTGTAGTGGTAGGGAGCAGGGCTGGTAACAGAAAGGTTGCTGGTTTGATTGCCCTCTTGGGCACTGCTGTTGTTCCCTTGGGCAAGGGACTCAACTCACATTTGCCTCAGTAAATATCCAGCTGTATAAATGGATGAAATTGTGACCTGTGTAAGTCACTCTGTATAGAAGTGTCTGCTAAATTAGAATGATGTAACAATGTGATGTGTGTATGTACACTGACAGTGTGTTTGTGTGTTTGTGTGCTTACAGAAGTACAAGCCCGGGAGGTGTGACGACATCCTCAAGTGGAAGCCTCCCAGCCACAACTCGGTGGACTTCCGCCTGAAGATCGCCAAAGTGGGCGGGGAAGGGTGAGTCACGGTCTCCGCGGAGACGCTCTGCTGGGATGCTCTGGCGAGCGCGGAGCGCGGATCGCTTTGTGACACACGCATTAAGGTCTCCTCGCGTAACATCAGACATCAGAATGCTCATCAAAGGAGCGCGCATCACTCCACATCTTCCTTTGAAACTATTCTGTTACTCAAAAAAAAATGCTTTCAACAGCTTCAAGAGGATAATCATAGCTACGTGTACCCCATTTATCAGTGGTCCCATTTTTAGACATACGGTGAATAACTCTTTGTTTAAAATGCGGGGGGATATCATTGAATGGGGGAAAAAAAAAGTTTTCCGTGCTGAGCACAATGTCTTTCTTTGACCTTGCCTGCGCAGATAAGGCCGTGTTGCTGAGGTTTGTGTGAAGCAGACAGATAAGAGAGAATTCCAGCTGTAATTCCAGGATCCTGTGAGGTGGTGAATGGGTTTTGTGCGGGGGCCAGGTTTCGGGTGAATGCACACCTCAGTCACCTGCCCCTAAGAGTATCCCCCATTTTTCAAAGAGCCTGCGGTGTCGAGCACAACCCACCCCCCTGAGCGGAGGAATCGGAGCCAGGCAGCAGATAACCCAGCCGTATTGTCCTCCTGTGTGTGCGGGAGTGTTGCTCCCTTGTGTTTTTGAGCTGTTGGCTGTGAAAAGGAGAGAGCACAGTGAGGCAATCAGAGCCAGCTGAGTAGCAGCGGTGTGCAAGAAGGAGCTGCGGCCTTCATTTCAGCTTCTTTGTGACTGTTCCAGCCACCCCCGCCTCAAAGGACCCCCCCACAACCCCACCCCCCAAGGCCAGTGCCAGCCGCGGGCGGGGCGGGGTGGGCATTGTCGGCCCTCGCGTTTGTTCCTCTCTGAAAGGCGACCCCAAGGCTGTTCTCACGTTCCTCTCGTCAGCGGAGAGAGGCTCGCTCTGAAAGAGAGGGTTACAGAGAGATGTGGTGTGGGGGTGGGGATTGGGTGTGTGTGGGGGGCAGTGGATGCTTGCTTTCTGTGTCCCGCCCACGCCCTCCAGCCTCTAGCCTGTCTCTGGAACCTCCTTTTCTCTGGTGCGGAGAGCGGGAAACGGGTCTCGTGCCTGGCTGATCCGGCAGGCTCTCCCTCAGGCTACCCATAATGCACTGCCCGCTCCGTCAGAGAGCACCTGCCGCTCCCCTCTTGGCCCGAGCGTTCCCGACACTCCGCAGTAAGCCTTTTGTTCTTCGCAAAGGCTGATCGCATCTGAAGGCACCGGTGCACGCGAAGCCAAGTGGAAAGTGCCTCTTGCTTCATCCTGTGCTGTTTGACTGTCTGCTCTGCTGGTGCAGGGCCAGGTCAGCAGGCCCGTGCCCAGGCTGTTCGTCCTGATGCCATTCGGTCGTATTTCCAGTTCTGAATGAAGACGTACCATGACGTTAATATTGGGCCTACTGCTGTGCTGCTTACCAGAGTCATTAGGGTGTGGGTCTGGTAATGGACTGCTGTCTTGCCCTGTGGGGGTTGAATCATCTTTGTTACAATTACCTACCTGGTGCCACACCAGTCAGGGGAAGGTTTTACCAAATGACCCTTTGTACGTTTATTCATTTATTCATTTGGCAGACGCTTTTAGCCAAAGCGACTTACAAGTGAGGCAGAGTACAACACAAGCAAAAAAAAAAACATAAGGAGTCATTCTAGCACAAGCGAGGCCTGCAGTATAAATGATCCTGGCATTCCCGTGTGTCTGAATCGGGTACCGCGGCTCCGAGTTTTTGGACATCGTTGAAACTACGGAGTTTAGACAAGACGCCGTAGCCCCACCCACACCGCCACCGCCGCCACAGCTCCTGCAGGCTGAGTTATTCTGCGCAAACAGCCGCCACGGCCGCTTCCGACAGCCCGGCGTTATCAGCCGTTCTGCAGAATTCAGATGAGGGCGCACTCGGCTGTACATTTGAAAGCGAGCCGAGGGCCTCTCCGTACCCCCCCTGCACCCCACCGCGTCTGTCCACCCCGTCAGAGCGGCCTCTCCTCCGAACGAGCCGCACCGCAGATAAACACACACCACCTCTCCTTTCATAATTCCCTCAGAACGACTGCTTTGCATATAAATCAAATTGGCCGGTGTGTCGAGCCGCGCCCGCCAGAACGTTTCGAATGTGGTCAGCGTTCCGCGAGCAGGAGTTAATTTTTCCGGTTGATGAGCGTGTGCGCCCGGCTCTGTCCTCCTGCTGCATGCTCCTGCACCGTGTTCAACGCCAGGTCCGTCACGATAAGCGCCTCTGTCTTGAGGTTACGTTTTGAGAGTCGTCGTTCTGTCATTTTTCTGGATTCCATTCAGGGGCACCTTGAGTGCTTCCTGAGTGTCGTGTGCGGGAGCCGAAGCCAGCAGGGTGGAGAGCTATTTTAGATTCATTTATGGCCCGTTTAAAGCCTGTTTACCGTGGTCAATAGCTGTTGTTCTGAATGTATCGGAGACTGTGGGGCTCCTCTTTCTCTAAATGGGTTTCAGTTCAATTACCTCAGTGGCAAATGGACACGTTTATCTTTCACAGGGCTAAAAGCGTCCGCTTAATGCAGGGAGGGTGTGTGAAGCGCGGTGTTAGAGAGCACCGAGCCGCTCGGCGGTTATTTTCGTAACGACAGGCTGGACCGCGGGGCGTGCTGCGGCAGGCGTGTCTGTGAGGAGGAGGAGGAGGAGGAAGTGCACACGGGGAGAGGGGTCGCCTCTGAACGACGGCCCTCAGGGTCCCTGCCCGGTGGTTAGGAGGGCGTTTATGCAGCCGGGCATGGCGTGAGCGGGCGGAGGGTACTCCGCGTGGGGCCGGGGATGTTAGCACGTCCTCCCAAACCCCCTCACTCCCCCCATCGCGAGCGCTTCACACTCATTCCGCTGTGGAGGAACAGGAAGCGCACCGACAGCACGCAGCCCTGGGCAGGCGAGAACAGTCTGTCTGCGCAGGGGATGGGGAGCGGGTCGCGCCGGGGGCCGTCAGCGTGTCAGAGGCGTGTCAGCTGCTGAGTGCGTCCCGGAGCACGAGGCCGGTGGACGTGACCGCAGGGGGGACTGGCCTCCCGCTTCGGGGTGACTTGCACCCTGTTCTGCGTCAACAGAACTGCAGCAAGCTCCCAGCACTGGTGTGAACAGCTGCAGGCAAAACGAGTGTAACTGTCACACCCAGCGGCTGCCTCTATTTTTGGCGTGACGGAGGTGTTCGCGGGTTTGACTCCTGTCCTCGGCTCGGTTGTAATTGGCCCCCTCGTCTTGACGTGGTAACAGTCACGCGGTGCAGCCTGTGAAGTCTGGCGGGTGGAGCTGTGAATCGCTCTACGCTGCAGTCTCCACGTTCTGATGTTTGGCGGAATGGAGGCAGGAAGCGAGGCTTGCAGGATCACTCTGAACCAGTTCTCTAAATCTGGAGAAAGGTGGAGCATGTTGCTCTGGGGACATGCTGGTACACCCACAGGATGAGAGGGGGTGAAGGAGGAGAAGGGGGTGCTGATGGAGGAGAGGGAGGTGAAGGAGGAGAAGGGGGTGCTGATGGAGGAGAGGGGGTGAAGGAGGAGAAGGGGGTGCTGATGGAGGAGAGGGAGGTAAAGGAGGAGAAGGGGGTGCTGATGGAGGAGAGGGAGGTGAAGGAGGAGAAGGGGGTGCTGATGGAGGAGAGGGGGGTGAAGGAGGAGAAGGGTGGTTAAAGGAGGAGATGGTGCTGACGGAGCTGTGTTTGTCTTCGCAGGTTGCTCACTCAGACGGTGGGATTGCTGTACGTTGGCAGCTACGACAGACCCTTCGCACAGATGAAGGTGAGGTTCAGGGCCAGACGGGTCACTGAGCGGGGCCTCGGCCGCCGTCCATGTTTGCAGGCAGCTGCGGGACTCTGCAGTCTTGTTATTCAAACTGGATTCAGCTGCTCAACAGCTACATTCAGCAGGAGCTGAGGAGCACAGAGAAATTCCACACTCACACATGCACAAACACACCCACTCCACCTACAGCGAGCAAATCATGCTCTTTTAAAGGTTTAAGTTCAAGCCATTTTGTGTTGACACAGAGGCAACAGTATAAATGTCTCATGTACATAGCCTTACTCTAGGGCGCAATTTGAGTGAATTCATATTTTTTGGTCACACTACCTGGTACTTTTCGTACCAGGGAAACAAGTAGGTCCGAGGGGAACTGGCTTCATTCATTCAGAGTAGCGCTGTTGTAATTGGGAATAGATTTGCAGCAATATGCAGACACTTTCAAAGTCAATGCAGCCGTTAGATTCTGGTCACGCCTGCTGTGGCTATTAGGAAAAGGAAAGGATATGTTAATTTATGGATGCCCACTGAATTCTTTGTACCTCTCTGAGGGCTTTCATACACCGCGACTGCTGAGCTACTGTGAAGGACGCTGTTAAATGTTATTCTCCCCCTATTATTTAGAAAATCTACTGCTCACACAGAGTAGCAAAGGTGCTCCCTCTCTTTTTTATTTTCCTTTTTACTTTATGCTTCTTGATCTCTCTCTCTCTGTTTAATTCAAAATCGCTTTCTGTCACTCTGTCTAGCTGTCTGTCTCTCTCTCTCTCTTTCTTTCTCTCTCTCTTTCTCTCTCTCTTGCTCTCTGTCTCTCTGTCCCACTCAGTTTTAATTCAATGCAACTCATTTTAGTGTGCTTTATTGGCATGACAAATGTGCATGTTCATAAAGCCAAAGCAGTGTCCCCTCTCACTCAGCTCCTCTTAGCAGGGGTTTCTGGGCCAGTCAGCGGGTCGCACGCTCTCTCGGGCGTGGCACACGTGTCCCCGCCCGCGCCCGTAAATGAGGTCACACCCCGACACCAGCCCGTGTTCACAATTAATCGCCCCCCACGTGCGTTCTCAAACAATGTAGGTCACGGCGAAGCCTACCTTAATCTTCGGCTGCGCGGTTCCGCGTACTCCGTGCAGAACGGCACACGGATCAGGATCAAACGAGGAAGAGCTTTTCCACGCGCCTCGTTACGCGTACGTTCCACACGTCACACGCGACGGTCCCTTGAAACGCGGTTTCTGGCGCCGCGGCGGGACTTGTCAGGGACGCCTGAGAGGGGAGGGCCTCTGATGTGCGAAAACGAGTGAGTCACCTGCAGGCAGGCCTTCTTTCATCCCGTCAGCAGGCAACCGGAGGAGAATGAGGAGGGAGGACACCCTTTCATTCATCACCGAGCATTCCCAAGAGAGTTGACTGTAATTAAGCACACAGATACACTTCAACCAGCACATAAAAGGGCAATAGCATTAGTAAGAAAACCTATAAATAACATAATAAGTGTATTAACAAGGATATGATCATTGGCAGTCAGAACTTCATTGGTTAATACTCCTGAGGTATTTGTGTGCGTGTCATTTTTGATCCTTATTGATTTTTACAGCGCAGAAGAGCGCAGAAGAGATGACAGTAGAATGTCTGATGACATCACAATCGCAGGTTGAATTATTTCCAGCATCAGAATCTTTCCCTCTCCCTCGCTGTCTCCGAAGAGTAGATGAAAGTTTGCCGGCTTCCCGAGAGCACATTATTTTCCTCTGGAAGTTCGGCTTTAGAGAGCAAACACATAACATTCACCTGCAGTTTTTTCTGAGCACTGCAGTATTTGCTGGATATATAATGAAGTTGC
This sequence comes from Megalops atlanticus, assembly GCA_019176425.1. Lineage (NCBI taxonomy): Eukaryota > Metazoa > Chordata > Actinopteri > Elopiformes > Megalopidae > Megalops > Megalops atlanticus. The sequence goes on along the minus strand of CM032892.1, from coordinate 3,272,495 downwards.
ATAATTTGAAATTTGAAGAGGGAACTTTAATGGGGGTAACTAACATGCTAGTGGGGTCTTCAGGCTTTTTTTTTAATATTTACCTGAGTTATCTCTCAGCCACACCTGTCAGGTGACAGACAAAGTGACACAGCTGTCCTCGAGGGCAGATATGGATATGGTGGTCTGGTACTGGGGAACCTCTTTCTGAGGTGTCCGTCTGAGGAATGTGTATTACTACAGAATGTTTATGGCATAACTGCTGTGTGTCACTATTGAAGGGGAAGCAGTCGGCCATGTTTCCTTCCCACTGCTCTTCTCAGTGTGTGAAAGCCCTTTTCCTACATGCTTTCTTTCTCCCTTTCTGTCTCTCTCTGTCTCTCTCTCTCCCTCCCTCTTTCTCTCTCCCTCTCTCTCTCTCTCTCTCAGATCACTCGGCAGGAGGATGTTTTTGGCCAACGTATCAAGCAGTGATCTGTCAGCTCCTTGATATTTTAATGATACGTCTGGCCAAAAAAGTTTCCACAAGTTTCATTTTGAAAGGTTCCTCGACTTTTTTACAGACAGCACAAAGGTGCTCCAGTTGGTTGTATCTTGCAAGTGCTGACAGCCAGGGGAAGAAAGTAGCGATCAATTTCCAGAGAATGGCCTCTGACCTGAGAATAAGTTCACTTTGGTCATGGTGGTATGGTGTATTACAAGGTTTTACGTGCTTTAATAAGAGGTAGAAGGGTCAGGATTAATATTAATCCTCTTACAGAAATGTCCACAGTTGGTCTTATCAGCAGAATATTACATTTCCGCAATGTTATATACTCTATTGTATTCATCCAGCTCAATGCAATTGTGAGCTCTGTAAGGCTAGATGGTTATTGTCACAACCTCTGTCTGCCTATTTCGCGTGTCTGTTTCATTCCCTGAGACAGCAGCAGATCAGAAAATCCTTTTACTGTCTGCACATCTTTTTACTGGAGATGTTATTTTGTCTGTATTGGAGAAGAGGCATGGGACCTGAATGAATCTTTAATGAATAGACATTAGCTTCCTCTGCTATCAGCAGATCAAAGGAGTCCATTTGATTATCTGTTTAAGACATGTTTAAGACAGTTCTTGGCATCCAATATGATTTGTACACTTGTGGAAGGATGATTGTCAGAGACTCCGGAACGAAATCCATTCTCCATGCAGCTCTGCGGTGTTAACAGGAGAGTGTGTAGCGCTGTCTGCGAAGTGGAAAATACGTGTGTTCAGCAAAGTGAGCGGCGAGTTCCCTGAGGAGAGGGCTCAGACACAGAGACGCGGTCTAATAGGGAGACCTCCCGTTCCCACCTGAGTGATTAGACAGGTGAGCAGTGGAGAAGAGGCTATCACTGTCTGGTATTGTGACAACAGAAAATAAAGCCAGACAGACTCACTCTCCCTCCCTCTCTCTCTCTCTCTCTCTCTCTCTCTCTCTCTCTCCCTCTTTCTGACTGTGCCCTTCTGTGGCAAGTTTTGTAACTTATAATTGAGAATGCAGAAGTTATTGCGCCATTGTGTAAACTTCTAGAGTTCACCGATTCAGGACTTTCCTTTCGGCTGAATTGATGATTCAGACAGTCATGGGAAAGGCCATCGTTGATAAAAAGCACTTGTTTTTTTCATCACATTATTTAAATATTATCTAAACACAAAGTTGCTGAAGCTTTTGGGGCTGCTTTTCCATGCATGGTCAATGTGATCCATTGGTGCACAGGACCAGGTTAGCTGATGAAGTCCAGCCTGAATATAAAGCAGTCTTTATTATAAGGCCAACCTCCTTCTCAAAGAACAGAATTTTCTTCTGCAAAATTCACTTAAAACCAACACATAATCTGCAGTCACAGGGGGATAAATGTTTTCTCACTTGCCTTGAGAGGGTGTCAGAAGTCTAGCACTGTATATTAGTAATTAGCACTAATGTGCAAGTGGCTTTAGTAGTAAATAAGTAGCTTTATATTCCAATTCATTTATAATCCAACAACAAGGTTTAAAATCCAGCATGCATCCAAAAACTGTTTACACGTTTTGTAAAAGCAAAACTGTAATTGTTCCGTATCAGCTGTAAAAATAAGCGGCATGATGTTGGTGGCACACGTTGTGCTGTAGTCTCAGTGTGTCCCACGCCGTGGTGTTTTTTCAGCAGCTGTGCGATGCCGTTGCTTCACACTGACTCCTGGCACTTTAGAACTGGCATTATAGCTCCCTGTCAGGGCCCAGCGTGTCGGCTCTCACTCACACAGAGCAGGTAGGTTTATCCGCTCTCCTGCCACAGTGATCCAGCAGAGAGCAGCTGCTGAAGGCAGATTCTGCCCAATGTTGTTGCTTTAGCCAGTACCACAGTACCATCTTTCCCCAGGTGGCATCTACGAATACATTTACATTTGTATTACTTTATTATCATTTAGCAGACGCTCTTATCTAGAGTGACTTACGTAGGTTACAGTTTTTACATTATTATCCTTTTATTATTCAGCTGGATATTTACTGAGGCAAGCCTGCATTGCGTACCTTGCTCAAGGGTACAGCAGCAGTGCCACAGTGTGGAATTGAACCAGCAACCTTTTGGTTACAAGTCCTGCTCCTTAACCATTATGCTACACTGCTGCACTACACTTGAATAAAGTCAGGTTGGTTTTTTTTGAGCACAATATTTTGGGGCAGAAACGCCTACCTTATATTTGGGCCAATATGGTGCGTTCAGTATTGAGAGCAGGAGCATTCAGTACCTGCATGATCTTTCTCAGTCACGAAGTGCAGACTGGCTCTGTGGCAGTCAGGGTTTCCTGACTGCAACGCCTGAGGTATGCTGTGTTGATGGGGGTTCTTACAAGGTCACGTCACCCCCCTCTGATGTTTCTGGTCTCGGCACCTCCTCCACCTCTCTCACCACAAACAAACACATGGAGCGAGGGAGAGCAGCTAACTCCATTAAGGCTAACGGCGGCGGCAGCAGCAGACAGCGTGGGTGCCAGGTTAACGCATCCGATCTGAAAGTGAAACCTCCAGCACATCCTGGGAGGTGAAAGCCGGAGATGAACGCCTCGTCCTCGATCAGATTTCCCCAGTCGGCCACTGAGGAGCTCACAGCCTCAGCCTTCTCCCAGTCGATGGAGATCAAACTGTACATGGTGTTTAGGGGTGTTAACCCTTTCAGAGATTCCTTCCGCTTCTCCAGCGCAATGATATGGAGACTCTCAGACACAGTGGGTGACCAGATGCCCGTGGCGCGGTGCAGTGTGCCCAGGTGTCAGGCAGAACGGGGCCAGCTGGCTCCTCTTTATGAAGAACGGCACACAACCCCTCTGCATAGTGCCACAGATTACGCTGTGTTATTAAAGTGCGCCCAAGCGCTGTGGGACGCTCCTCCGAGCCCCGCGCCGGCCGTGATTAAGCCTGATATGAAATGAGAGGGGGCCCAAGGAAAACACGGCTGCAGAGATTAATACTGCCGGAATGTTTGTTCTCGCGTGTATTTATAAGTATCTGGCTGTATATCTCGCCGTGGATGGTGTGAAATTTCATGTATTTTTATTACTCCGCAGAAGCAACGCGCAAGAGTAATAGGAGCTGCAGGGATATGCTTAAAAAAAAAAAAAAAAAAAAATCGCCGCCTCGTAAATTACAGCAGACTGCTGCTCCTTTTTCAGCTTTTAATCTCTCACTATGCCCGTGGGACGGCTTTGCAGAAAGACGAGATTCGCGAAAGGAGCAGACAGTGTTCATCCCCTGCTTTCCGCTTACATTACATTCACACGTGAAGTTTAGGTTTCGTCAAAGAGCACGAATGCCAGCAATTGTTTCCTTTCTGTCTTTTCCGGGGCTGCAAAGAAGATGAGAAACAAAGGTCCAGCGGTATCACAGTTAACACTTAGGAACAACAGGAAATCACTGTAAAGTGTGGGATTAAAGTCATGGAGTGATCTAGTATAGTTACAGAAAGGTTTGGTACAATGCAGATAGAAGGTCCATTTGCATGCAGGTTTATGTTGATCAGAACGATTGAAGTGATCGTAACCTTCAGGTGGGGGAGATTCAAACTGTCAGCTCCTGAATCCTGACCATGACAGAGTGGATTTAGACGGTGTACTGAGTGTCACTTCTGCATAATAAGTATGTTATGAGCCTCTGGGAGGGGACACTGACAAGCCAGAAACACAAGGAATATTCTGGAGCAGCCATCGGTCACCTGCTGCCTCAGCTGTCAGTTTGTGCTTATATCTAGCTACGTTGATAATATTTTATTTGTATTTCCCTTTATTTAATGCAGCTGCCCTCTGATTGCGTGTTTGTGTGCGTGTGTGTGTATTTGTGTGTGCGTGTGTGTGTGTGTGTTTGTGTGTTTGTGTGCGCGTGTGTGTATGCACAGAACAGTCATGGTGTTACTGTCACAGATCACAGATGGCACAGCTGTATCTTAATCTCCACCCCAGTGTATCCCCACAGTGTTTTGATACAGTTACTGCTGAAGTCTGATTAAATACACAGAGCAGAATGTTCTTCAGTCCTGAAAGTGTAAGCAGCTTCATGCAGCTGGCCCCTGCTGTGGTGCAGTCATGAGTGTTCGTGGTGTAGTCAGACAGCCATCTCATGCTACAGTACGGTCTTGAATGTTTGCGGTGCAGTTCTACAGTCCACTGAGAAGAGTGCACCTGCACAGAGAGGGTGTTGCTTTCTCTCCGTGCCTTCCTGCTGTTGCTGTTTCTGTGAGGCCCGCGGGGAGACTGAAATGGCTGTCTGCTCGTCTGTCACCTCTCCTTTCCTCTTCCCTGCGGATGTGGCTGAGTGTCCGTTTGCTTGCCCCTGAAGTTGCATAGGTTTCATCATTGTTCCCCCAAGCCTTTACGGTCAGTCTTTCGACCTGAAATTCATGACACAGTTGGCAGCTTCTGTAAAAAAAAAAAAAAATCAGCAGGTAAAGCTTTCTTTTGTGTCGTAACACTTGCAACATTTAATTGGTTCTTGAAACAAGGGAAAGTGTTTGTTGGGCATACCGTCTCAGTAGTGCTGAGAAGGTTTATTTATTCTTGGTGTCTTACTACCCAGCTACAGCTTCCTTTGAGGCCATAACACTTCCAGTTCTGAGGGTTTAGCGGTAGCCTGACAAGTGGGGTGTGAGCCCTCACTGAAGGTGTTTCTCCAGAGGCCACAGTGTGTCGATCAGATGTCACTCCCAGTCATCCTGTAGCCTGAACTACAGACTGTTACATTACAAGTAAATGAACCACATGTTCAGAATGTTCTTTTTCTGTTCTGTGCTTTTTCTAACTTTCTGTGAATGGTCCCTCTCTTCTCCCCCTTTCCTTGTCCCTCTCCTTTGGTCAGGTGACCAAGGACCTGAAACAGTACGACAACAAAATCATCGAGTGCACGTTTGTCAACAACACCTGGGTGTTTATGAGACAACGGATAGACAAGAGCTTCCCCAACTCCTACGACACAGCGATGGGTAAGAGCCCATCTCCAGCCTTTCCTCATCTCCGCAGCGCAGGATAAAGCCAAGCATTGCAGTTACATTCATGGGGCAGTTCTGTTCCATCACAGACAGACTTCCTGATAATGTGAGTGAGTGAGTGAGTGAGTGAGTGAGTGAGTGAGTGAGTGAGTGAGTGAGTGAGTGAGTGAGTGAGTGAGTGAGTGAGTGAGTGAGTGAGTGAGTGAGTGAGTGAGTGAGTGAGTGAGTGAGTGCGTGCGTGCGTGCGTGCGTGAATGGGTAAGTGGGTGGGTGAGTGTGTGAGTGAGTGGGTGTGGGTGAGTGAGTGAGTGGGTGTGGGTGAGTGGGTGAGTGAGTGAGTGGGTGTGGGTGAGTGAGTGAGTGAGTGGGTGTGGGTGAGTGAGTGAGTGAGGGTGGGTGAGTGGGTGAGTGAGTGAGTGAGGGTGGGTGAGTGAGTGAGTGAGAGTGAGTGAGTGGATGAGTGCATGTTTGTGGGTGGGTGAGTGAGTGAGTGGATGAGTGCGTGTTAGTGTGTGCGTGTGTGAGTATGTGCGTGAGTGAGTGCGTGAGTGAGCAGGCCTGTGTGCGTGTTTGGATTGTCAGTATGTTTGTGTTTGGATGGTCGTGAGGCACGACACAAAACTCAGTGTTCCACATTCACACTAAATTAATCAGTGTATTTAATGAATCTGTTCCACATTCTCTGTTCACTGCTTCAAGCTCATTATATATATTAAATTTTGCACTTTCCAATTTTGAATTCCAATTTTGAAAAGTAAGTTCTTAAACCCCTTCCCTCACAAATCCCAATCAGGGTGAACCGTATGCAAATCCCACTGAAAATGCAATTTCTTATCTTAAAGTCATTTCTCGTACAAAGGACACAGCTCTTAAACCTCTTTTCTGATGGCTTTTATAATTGTTCCTCATCCCCTATGCCTTTAGGATGTACAAACTGAAGACATTTTGATTTTTTTTTACATTACATTTTCTGTAGTACAGTGATAAGTGTTCCTTTTTTAAAACCCTTTTGTTGCTCAATTTTATGTTGACTATATTTTAATTTATAATAACATGCACAGCCTGCCTAATAATGATCTAGAGGAGTAGCATTACCTTATATCTTAATGTTCACATAATGCCAAACAATTATTTATAGGAATAGCTACCTTCCATAAAGTTGCTGATACTCATAGTGTCTAACAAGAGCAGTATTACACTATATCACATTTCCCAGGGGTTGGAATGATCAGACACTGAGTACTAGACTCCAGGCTTTTGTCAGATTGCACAAGTTAATTTGTGGCAGGGCTTGAACAGTGTTAAACTCACACTCACTGGTCTGGGAGTGTTGTTAGCCTGGTCTGACCCTGTTGCTCGTTTAAATTGAATGGTTACACTTATGTTCTATTGTGATGGACGTTGCTCTGGGTAAGAGCGTCTGCTAAATGCATGTAATGTAATGCAATGTCATGTAATGTTCTTGGAGCAATAACCATAATTGTCCACCTTCCCGCCACCCTGCCAGGAAGTGGTTTACACCCCCAGGAAGCGCTCATCATCACGTCTGTGGTAACTTCCTGTTGTCGCTCCCTCCCGCAGCTGTGTGCAACAGCATCCAGCATCCCGTCACGAAGGAAATCCTCTTTGAGTTCCTGGATCGCTGCGCCCTGGGAGCGCAAGGGCAGACGCGCAAGCACCCGCCGGACCCCGACGCCGAGCTCATGCCTCCCCCGCCTCCAAAGAGACCCAACCGGGCCATACCATAGTGCATCTGACAGCAGGGGGGTGGGGGCGGAGCTAAATAAAGAGTGACAGTGTGAGGGCGGGGCTTATCCTTAACAGGAAGTGGTTCACTTCCTCCTTCCTCTGCCGGCGGCCCTCCTCCCCCAAGAAAACGGACATTTAAAGTTCCCTAAATACAGACTGTTTGTTTATCAGCCTACTAGGGGCCGTAGTTATTTAAAGAGGTGACCAATTATCTAGACTGAGTTAGGTATCCTCTTATTAATTTCCTCTTGCTTTAATTACCATAGCTTGTTCTTATTAAAGATCTGTCGATAATGATGAACATTGTTTTTTTTTTTATTTATTTTTAATTCCCTTTTTATCTCAAAAAATCTACACTATTGTCCATAGCAGGAAGGCAGCTCTTGGCTCTTCAAAAGCTCCAGTCTATGCAGATCTTGTGTAGCCTTTGTCAGACTGTGTTTTTTAAAGCAGCAGACAGTAGTATAGTGCCAGGTAGGGGAAACTGGGTCATCTAATGAACTATTCATTTTTGCGATAAAGAAGTGTCATTAACTCACGGTAATGTTTATTGGAGTGCAGAATTCTCCCATGAAATATGCTTAGACACCTGGAAAATCATACATCTAATTATTAGGCTTATGACAGCATATTTCTTTCTGTGGTTATCTGTGTGTGTGTGTGTGTTTCAGAGAAAGGAGAGCTCCTTTCACACTGAAGACCCTTCTTTTTCCGTAAATATCCTGCATCTCTTAAAGATGCAGAGTGGGAAGGTATGAATTTAGTGTTTTAATTCGATAGAGTTCACTAGGACTCCGGACCTCTTTTTGTACAACCGACCTTAACTGCCCTCACCCCAGGACCATTGCATTAGACTGCCTGTCTCTCTGTCTGTCTGTCTGTATCACAGGGGTGCAGTAATACTGTTTGGCCACCAGGGGCTGAGGTTGCATCCAAGGGGCGAGGGTCTGCAATCTGTGATTGCATTGTAAAGAATGTTACCTCTCAACATGCGGTCTCCTGCCTGCTCACAGTTCGGTTCTGATGGTTTTCTGAAAGTTACGTTTACCTGCTTCTGTTGTTTGATGTGAAACATTAAAGCAATATGTTTTCAGTTTAGCTCAGCCTGGAGTTTGTATGGCTTGTTTCTCAGCTGAAAGATCACTGCTGTAATCAGATTCTTCTGGTCTACAGGGTTAGAGATCGTTCTGTGTTATCCCATCAAGGCCGTTCACAATAGCTGTTCCCCGTCAACCTAGAGTAAAGATTTATGGCTGCAATTGAGCTCCTGATCCACAAGAGAAATTGCACAGGTGACACGGCAAATACATAATTAATGTCCCATTATTAGAGCTGTTGGGATAGATGGATTATACAGTGAATGAATGAGTCTATTGACAGGAATCTCCTTGAAAATCATTATGACAGATGAAATTTATTTTTCATGTGTGCACATGATGTGATTTTGTGTGTGCGGGTGTGATGTGTGTGTGCATGTGTGTGTGTGTGTGTGTGTGTGTGTGTGTGTGTGTGTGTGTGAGAGAGAGAGTTTGTTAATGTGTGTGTGTGTGTGTGTGTATGTGTGCGCAGGTGTAATATGATGTGTGTGGGTGTGCATGCGTGTGTGTGTGTGTGTGTGTGTGTGTGTGTGTGTGTGTGTGCCCAGGTGTAATATGATGTGTGTGGGTGTGCATGCGTGTGTGTGTGTGTGGTTGCTGGTTGCCATCCAGCATTCCTGTGAGTAATACAGGTAATCCAGCGTATTTACTTGCTGGCAGCGGATGAAAGCTGCTGATCTTCATCAAAGCGTTTTCCAGCTTTTGTCCTGCTGTGGTGATGCAGCTGTCTGGCGGTTAAACGAGAGTCCCGCTGCTGTGTGCAGCGCTGAGGAATCTCTGAAGAGAGGCCGAGTCATCACCTCTCCTAATGGACGGATCTGTGCTCTGTTCATCCAGGGATGACTAACACACCTGTGCATCACAATGAGAGAGAGAAAGCATGCAGAGAAACTCCCATCCAGGGAGCAAAGCAAACTCCCACAGATAGGCCAGGGGAAACCCCAGAGTCCTCTGAACGCTGGATCTGACCACTGATCCCTGATCAGTGAGTGCGTGATCTCTGTGTCAGTGACCGAGGTGATCAGTGGGTTTATATAGTGGAGTAGTGACTAGGGAGGTGGTCACCAGAAGGTTATAGGTTTGAAACCCGGGTTGGGATGCAGGTGTGTTACCTGAGGAATTTGACATGAATAACTTTTGTGCATCCGTCTGCCATCTCTATGCCATCATGGTAAGATATGTTAGACACGTATCGCGGAAGCAGCAAAGTATGTACAAAGTAAGTACAGAACAGCCAGTAACAGTATAAATAACTGTATGAGTGCAGAAGTTCTTTTAAAACTTTGTGTTTGTGCTGAGGATTATTTTTGTCTGTTACAAAGTTTTCTGTGTGTTTGAGTGTGTGCATGTCTTGGAATTGTTTGAATTTTAGTTGAGCTGATATCTGAAAATGATGAATGTATTTCTATAGATCTGTCCAGTAGAATTGAGAACTGTAGTTTGAATTTATGGATTTTTTTTATATATATACACAATACTTTATATATATACTTTCAACATGATAAAGCATTTGAAAACAAAGGCTGTTTTCTGAAGATAAATTGGAATGCCTGTTCAACCCAGAGAAGTGCTGAGGACTGCGTCTCTGTGGGTGGTGGGTGTGGGATAGTATACAGTACAGCTGCCTGGAGGGACAGGCCAGAGAAGCCTGGAGGGACAGGCCAGAGAAGCCTGTCTGACGGCCGGGGGGGGTCTCTGGAGCCTCCCCTGATTTGGGATTTGGGAAGCCTGCAGCACTTGTCATGACCCTGCTCTGTAAAGCTCCTGACCCCCGGGGGCTTGTCAGCGCTCACTATTACACATTACACGATTGTCATGTAGCAGCGACTCTTATCCAGAGCGACTTTAATAGGTTACAGTTTTATCCATTTATAATTCTGGGTTAAGTACCTTGACCACGGGTACAGCAGCAGTGCCCCACTGGGGAATCGAACCAGCAACCTTTTGGTTGTGAGCCCTGCTCCTCACCATTATGCCTCACTGCTATCCCCTCTGCTCAGCACAAACCGTCAGATGAGCCCGCTTAGTTTGCTCCCCCTTATGAGCACAGCTGTGAGAAATGACCCCCAGATCAGTGTGCCAGTCCCTTGCATCCTCCCTGCTCCTTTTCAGGATAACAGACCGGGAGGGTGTGGGTTTCCACCCCAGCGGGAGTTTCTCTCCGTCATATCCACCCTCCATCCCAGCTCCCACACTCACCGTTCACGCCTAACGCTCAGTCTGGCCGCCAGTATGTTCTTCCGTTGAGCAGAAATGGCCCTAATCTGTAGCCGGCGTAATTAGGCCGCGAGGGACTCATTTGCATGGGGGAGTAATTAGCCAGATCAGACCAGCTGTCAGGTCACTGGGGCGTTCGTTATGGCCTCTGCGGGACGATCTTGTACCGGGCGCAGAAATGAGAGCAACGTCCAGGTGCAAAAGGTCAAGATGAAGAGGGTGACCTTTCCGGCAAAGAGGAAATGCTCGGGAAGCAGCCCGGTTCCAGCTGCCCTGAATTATGAATGATATTGCAGCACAGGAACCGTGCTGCAGTGTTTAAGAGGACCGGTGACAGAGACAGCTGCTGCTGTTAATCCTGTCTGAAAGGGAGAGAAGCTCCCAGAGTGACTCCTACTCTGGCAGATACATGGCGGAAAACGGCAACAGGCATCATTTGATGATCTGAGGAAAACATGAAAGGTTGGTTGCCATGGTATTTAGGAAGCAGCCCCCTAGCCACTCTCTGCTGTTGTCTGAGGATTCTCAAAGTACTGCTGCTGGAGTTGCTCTTTCTGTAGAGTGTATATAGCAGGAAGTTGTTAGCGATCCTCGAGGTGAGAGTAAGCGGGTTGCTACGGCAGCGGTAAGGAAGGCTGTGCCATCTTCCGCTGGGTCTAATGCACTGGTAATGGCGCCAGGAGAGGCTGACTGACGCTGTGAGCTCTGTCCTGTGCGCTGTGTGCTCTGTGCTGTGACTGAACTGATGAGCGTCTGGAGAGGATCCTGGAGACAGGTTGATGGCTTCGCAGCAAGGGAGCAGCTCTCTGTGAGAGAGCAAGAGCTTCTGTGTGTACACACGCACATATACACACATACACACATACCCATGCCACATACACACAAATACACACACACACACATGCATACACATACACACATGCACATACACACATGCACACAAATACACACCACCTACACACACACACACACACACACACACACACACACATACACATGCACACAAATACACACACCACCTACACACACACAGACATACACATACACACATGCACACACACACATGCACACAAATACACACACCACTTACACACACACACAGACATACACCTACACACATGCACATACACACATGCACACAAATACACACACCACCTACACACACACACACACACACACACACACACACACACACACACACACACACACACACACACACGCACACACACCCTTCAGTGCCCACACGGTGCTGGATTTCAGCGAGTGAGCACATCGTTAGCAGGGTATCCAGGTGCTTCACCCTCACCCTCCTCCCCGGGCTGAGCACAGCTGTGCCCTGTGGCCCTCACACTCCTGACCTGACACTGCTGCCCGCTGGCCCCACACTGTGATCCTGCCCTGGGTCCGTGCTCCCGTCTGTTCTGCTGTTGGCCCTGCCCCAACGCTGTTCATCTGTGTCTCGCCCTGCCTGTGTGTCCCTGAGCCTGTGTCTGTTTCCATGTCTCTGTGTCCCTTACTCTGTGACAGATTCTCTGTCTCTGTGTCCCCCTGTCTGTGTCTGTTAACCTGCGTGTGTGTGTGTCCCCCTGTCTGTGTCTGTTTACCCGTCTGTATGTCCCCCCGTCTGTGTCTGTTTACCTGTGTGTGTGTGTGTCCCTGTCTGTGTCTGTTTACCTGTCTGTGTGTGTGTGTCCCTGTCTGTGTCTGTTTACCTGTCTGTATGTGTGTCCCCCTATCTGTGCTGTCCTGTCAGTCAGACAGGGTTGAGCATTAAGGCCAAGTGTTATCTTGTGACATGGTTTAAGACATGTATCCCTCTGTAGCAGCAGGCAGATATACATGCTAGCTAACCTGGAGGAGTAAAGGGACTCACTCAATACCATCCACATGACAAATGCAGTATGAGCAGGATAATTAGTTTGTGTATTTCGTAACTGTATAAGGAAGGGGGATGAAGTGGTGGGGAGGGACTCTTGGGTCTAGAATACTGTCAGCTGCAGCAGCAGTGCAGTTAGGATGATCTGCTGTTAGCAGGGCTTCTGTATATGTCCCTGAAGTGAACTACGGAAAACAAGGATTGCAGATTGTGTCTGTGAATAAACCAGATATTACAAACCAAAGGCAGCTCTCTCAAACTCCCAGCAGCAGTGTGAAGAATAAAATCTTCCTTTAATTTTATGCTGGAAATTGGGTGTTCTCTGGATAAAAATGATAAAGGAAAGGGTTCGCTGGATATACCCGGAATGTGTTTATCAGCCTTGTAGGGGCCGTCTGCTTGTGAAGGTTGTGTATATCCATTTTGTATATAGTTTGTTTTTCTGCGTCCACCCAGTCACTTTCTCTGTGTTTTATCTTCACCAAATTACTTACATAAACTTGCACATAGTTATTGACCTGTTCCAGAGTTCCTTGAAATGAATTTCAGTCTGCGCTTGTGTAAATATTGGAATCGCTTTTTCAAAGCAAACCGTGGTTGTCTGTTGAATGAATAATTGAAGGGTAGAGATTGAGAACATTGCTAAAATATCGTATAAACCTGCAGTGGGGTGAAGGGGTATCTGAGTGCCAAGCCTCTGGAGGAATTAATCAAACATTGAAGTTATACTGCAGGAGTAATGAAGTGAAGTTGATTCCCTGTCAGTATTTGAGGCGCTTGGGTTGGTTTGCAGATAAACAGGAGCTTTGAACATGGGGGGGGGGGGGGCGTTAGTGGAGGTGTGAGCTCAGCTCTGTGTTTGCAGTTGCTCACCCACCCGTCTCTCTCATCAGTGACAGCCGAGTCTCTTTGAACCATGCTGTTACTCCAGCAGCGACAGCACAAACACACCCCGCCAGAGTCCAAATAGAAATGCACCTGGCATCTCCCCACTTTGTATGCAGATACGTGAGGCTTCATCTGAATGGGTGCTTGTCCAGCCCTAATTTTCACGATCACCCAGCCCCCTGTGCTCCCCTCTCCCTCCTCCCCAAATCCATCCCCTACCAGCAGAGGCACAGCTAACCCCAGCGTCACAGTGGCTGGATGAGGGGTTCGTTCTGTGTCACTCACTGTGAGTGATATGAAGGCCCAAATTAAGCTGCCAGGAGTGTGATAATGGGGTGAAGCTGACAGCGTCCCCCTGGCTTGGCACCAATGTGACCATCATTCGCTGGCACCTGTCAGGAAGGGTTAGGCCTTGCAGTACGAGGGGCTGTCACCTCAGCCAGGTAACAGTGAGCTCCATCTGCTGGAAGTGCATGCAGGTCCAAAGGCTTCTCACCTCTTAGCGTTTGCCAATAGGCTCAGGGCTGAAACAAACTGTGCCAGAGTGATACGGTGCACACACATTCTGACCCTGGGCCTGACTCACATTAAAAGGTCAAAGGTTACATCTGTGGATGCTGTCAGGTGAGAGGTGAGTGGAAGCAGCAAGGTCACACTGGAATAGCAAGACCATGTGACACATAAACTGACAATACTCACTGCTCAAATACATACATAAGACGGGGTGGGTGTCGGTGTGTGAGGCAGTGATCCACTGTATATCAGGCTTGGAGTGTAGCTGAGCTGTGAAGTGATTCATTTCTGCAATGAATTAGTCTGTGCGTGAGATTTTTTTCTGGAAAACTTCCCATTATTAACATACAGGAGTGCAGGCCAGCTGTAAGTGTAGTCCTACATCTCTCTCAAGCTTTCACCTCATCTGAGCTTTCGGAGCACCCAGCACTGAAACTGGGACACATTAATATCCATGTGGTGCTGGGATGGCACTGATCTGAGAACAGAGAAGAATGAAAGGCAATAATAGATCTCATAAATGCGAAACAGTTTAACCTAAACTGCCATCGTAATGATTGCAGAAAATCATTCAATTATCCGACTGAAATGACTTTCCCTTATTAAAATCTCTCTGGTAATGAAATCACTCAGGGACTTGCTTTCCGGAAGAGCAGTTTCAGTGTCCTGGGTTAGAAGAGATACTGGAGTGGGAGGGGGTTTACCAGTCCTTTAAATGTTGGTGTTAAAATACAGTAATGGTAAATTTCCTGCAGCGCACCATTACAACAACAAGACAATGTGTGTATGTAGAAGATGGAAGACATGTAAGTAGAATAGCTGAAGCCGAATGGAAAAAATCTCTAAAAGCCACTACAAGAGTAAAAAAAAAAAAAAGTTACAAAAGTAAATGGCTTTTTTAAGTAGCGCCCTAAATTCACCTGCTGTAGAACTAGGACATCAGATTCATTGTAGTTTTTTGTTAACAAAAGTGCTGAACGGGCAGAATGAGTCAGCGAAACGCACACCATTTACCATACAGCAGCTAGCATGCGCTGAGATGCCAGATTCCGTGCATAATGACTAACACAGTATCGATTTCTACTCAAAAAAGCATCTTAACACAGCAATGCAGCCATCACTCATAACGTAAATGAGCCAAATACATTGGCATTTTGGGATTCGTTGTGATTGAGATGAATCACCAAAACGAGTCAAATGCAAACTCTGCAAATCATTTGCACAGCACTCTTGACAAAGCTATTGTTAAAAACAGTGCAAATTTTAACAGGTGACACAAGAAGTTGATGTGAAAAAAGCATTCCACAATACGGTGACAGGTAGTATAGAAAACAGTCCATACGTCTTATAAACAGTGAATAAGAGAATGACAGGATGGTTTTGAGAAACATGAGGTATGCACTGCACCAGGGCTGGCGTTTGGACAGAGACGTCGTGCACACTATGCAACCATTTCATGCACTCAGTAACCCCAGTATGGGGCACAGACTGCCGGCTCAATGCTCACAGTCTGCATAACCTGCTCCCGCTGTCCGCCTGCTCCCCAGGGCGGCCCCCATCTCCCAGAATCCTTTGTGCTCAGCCGCCAGCCCTAGGCCACGCACGCAAAAAACATCAACTGGAATATGATACCAGCTAGCAAATGGCTCCGATTCGGCTGTGGGTCTTGTAATGATACCCCCAGAAGATGCTTCCCCCGCCTGCTGCTGATGCTGTTACCATGACATTCATGGTGCAGCAGCCTCAGCTTCATCACACTGGTCCTTCTCACCCCAGCACCATCCGGCACTCTTCACCGTGATGCAGGCAACTGCTGCCAGCTACTGTCTTGTCCAATCAATCATGTTTATGTTTATTCATTTGGCAGACGCTTTTATCCAAAGCGAGTTACATAGGTTACCGTTCATTACAATGTTATCCATTTATTCAGCAGGATATTTACTGAGACAATTGTGGGTTAAGTACCTTGCCCAAGGGTACAGCAGCAGTGTCCCAGCGGGCATTGAACCGGCAACCTTTCAGTTACGAGTCCTGCTCCTTAACCACTATGCTACACTGCCACCCAATCAAATCAGACTGCAGCGCTTGTACATGCATCCGATGTGTGGCAGCGCCCGAACAGAAACGGCAGAACTCAGAACTCAGACTTGGACTTGCACACGTCTTTTTTCATATCGGGCTGATCTCGTCTGACGAAAGCCATGCTGTGAACCGTCAAGTCAAACTATCCTGTGAAATGTGGATCAGCCAGGTAAGGTGAGACCATTGCAAACGATAGGGAGGCAGATGTGTGTGAATTCCAGAAACCCTACAAGGTGGGGATAAAGACTGAGAGTAAACTGACGTTAACACATTGGACCCAGTGGTCATTTTACCGAGTGTGCGGAGAGGGATCTCCCACCGTGTTGTCGTTGCCCCCTCTGTGTGTTCCTGAGTGAGCAGGCAGCTGTTGCCTGGGGGCCTGGGTGGAGGTGATGCCAGGAGATGGTCTGCCAGGGGTGAGAAGGGGTTGGGTGGGGGGCTGGTGGTGCCACCCCTTCTCTCTGTACCCCGCAGGCATTTGGGCTTTTGTGAGAATGCTTCCTGTTACACAGGGGTCGTGCAGTCCCAGCGGATCGTATCCTTTGTCTGGGGGACACCGCAGGGCCTCGGGACAAATCGTCTCACAGTGACGCACCGTTTCAAGACGGCGCGGTTTTCAGGTAGACTGAAAAGACCCATCAAAAGGGAAGGGGCTGGACCAGAACAGCATCCCGCTGTGAACCAGCGAAAGGTCAGACAAATCGCTGCCCCATTCTGCCATTAAAGAGTAAAGACTATGGTTCATAGTAGACTGCAGGGGTGTGTAAGTACAGTCAGATACATCGACATGAACAGCATCACAGTCGACTTACTGTGTATACAGTATTGCTGCAAAGGTGAGCTCTCGTAATCCTTCATTTGACTTTCAGATTCAAGGAACATGAAATAAGCATTTTGTTTGTTTGCACAACAACAAGAAATGCTAATGAAAAATGCTTCCAAAGGCAAATTATTCTTTTTTGTCGTTTGTAAATCGATTGCCTTTGTTCCAACTCCTGAGTAGTCGTTCCCAGGAGGACCTATTACAGGTGCTCATTTGGGTTGCGTTTATGCTATGTGCCAAAAGACTGCAAATCAAACTGAGAGCAACACATAAAACAATTTTACCCCTCAGAGCGATTTTATATTACTGATCATAAAAAAGTGTTGTTTCGCTGTAATTCCGAACATCAAAAATCAACTGAGCATGCCTCTGAAAAAGAAGGATGGAAACAATCTGCAAGTTTAAATTACTATGGAAATTCTTTTATGAAAATTATTGTGGAGATTTGTTTTAAAAAGCAGAGACAGAATTTTCAATCCCCGTCCATCAAAAATATTTGCTGTTGATTTGAGAGTGCAGCCTTTGTGAAATCATCAGTTCTCCAATTCATCAAACCTTTGTGTGCTTTGTATTACACTGCAGAAAATGCGGAGCAATTCAGAGCTTCAATAAACCCGCGCCTTCACTAAATGAAGTTTTACTTCTATACTCACCACTTTGAATGTAAAAGCTCTGCAGATGCTTTATTTTCATACATCAAATCCTACTCGATAATTTTTTTTTTTTATTGTGTTATTTTGAGAGTGCAGCCTTTGCGGCATGATTATTCCTGAAGTCACGTTCGGGGTCTGAGGGGGAAGGAGGTAAAATGGAGTGTGAGAGACAGAGAGGCTTTGTATACCTGTGGGAGAAGGCTTTATGTGGCTCTAATGTAATGCAGTGCTGATCTGCAGCGTTTCGATATTATATCATAATAGGGATTTCAACCTGAATTCACCTCAGTCTCGCTCTCAGCCACATCAAAGTACACTCTCAAACCTAATATCCCAGAGAAGCTGTCGCTGCCGGGAGCCTGCGAGGTCGACTTAGCGTTAAACGTTTCGGGGAGAGAGACGTACCCCGGGCTACGGCAGCTGGCTCTGCGATTCGGGGGAGGGAGCAGCGCCTCCGTCAGAACAGTTCGATCGGAGAGATGAAAGGGAAGGGGGGGCATAGCTGTACAACAGAGAGGACATGTTGGAGGGGGATCAAAATTGAGAGAATCAACCCCAAGGGGAAAAGAGAGCAGACCATACAGGTGCGGCTTGCATTTAAGGTACAAGCAACATGGTTCATCCTCACTCCTCTTCAGATGGTCACCATGGTCACAGAAGCAGATAAAAGTAGGTCACCATGGTCACAGAAGCAGAGAAAAGTAAGCATATAGTCATAAGACACATAAAACATGCCACCAGAGGCTCTTTAGTTCCTGTCGACATTCACCGAGTCGCCTTTTCAACAAAAACGTTACAGTAAAGCGCTTTGATCCAGTGTGAAAAATCAAACAACACCTGTAAGCTGACAGAATATTATGTATTCCGGAAAATGACGTGGTGACGTTTTTGGATTTCTGGTCCATTAAGATATTTAATGACTTTTGGAATAGGGAACGTTGCAACTGACGTCAATGTTTTCCCACAGAGATGGATTGCTTTGGTCACTGCAGGCAAGTGGGTCGCACAAAAACTCCCAGTGTGTGTTTTACAGGCCCGTCTCATCTCCCTGTACCCAGACTTACAGGGTTTCCAACAGACCCTACAGGCACATCAACCTCTGTCATCTGATTCATAACAGTTCCACTGAAGACTTCAGTCGCATCCTCTCACTCCATTCTACTGATCTAGCCGAGAGACACCGTCACTTTACTTGTACTTTCAGAGATCAGACATGAACCTTGTGAACTTTTTAGAAATTGTAACGGCAAAGTTGTCAAGAGATAAAGGACAGCACAGCCGAAAAAGAGAATTTCATATTATGTCAGCTCCTAGAGAAGCAAACATTATCAAGATGTTTGTAAAGACCAGACAGCCTTGCATGGCCTTAAAACAGGTTGGCGTATTTTTCGGAGTTAAAGTGTAGAACCGCTCCTCTGCGCGCCTCTGAAAAGATTCCGTGCACCACATCATTGATTCTTTGCCTGCTGTGGGTGTCTGCTGAAGCCGTGGCACTGCCTAAACCCTTGCTGTTGACAAACACAGCAGCGCACAGAAGCAGAAGGGACCCGAGCCAACGATACGCGTGGGACAGCCTGCCAAACCCTCTCCCCCACCCCCGAGAGAGCTGGAGCTACAGAGACTTGGCTGGCCCATGACTCAGTGACCAGCCATGCTCGCTGCATATTAACCAATTCACACTTAACAAGCAGTCACACATACATCCAGGGACAAACTGCCACCCACCTTCCTCCCGAAGAGGAGAGAATCTGCGGAGAAACCACTGTACTAGCTCTGGGAAAGTCATGCATGCGTCCACTCACCACTATTAGAAACAGTGAAAGTAAAATCATTCGATTTTCATTACTAATACAACTAATTTAATACTATTCTTCTTCTTTCTCTTCTTCTTTCATTAGTATTATTGTTATTATTATTATTATTATTAGTAGTAGTAGTAGTAGTAGTAGTAGTAGTAGTAGTAGTAGTAGTAGTAGTAGTATTACATACCAGAATATCAATGTGTGCTTGGAAATGTCCCTAACAAATAAACCCTAACTAAATAAATATGTATTATTGTTGGTGTTGTCAGTATTCTTATTATAACATTGAAAGAGGTTTTGTCTTTATGAGACAGGGTAATAAGAGACTACGCAGTCCCGATGTTGGCAGGCAGTTAACTCCCGCACTGAGGAAGTGAAAAGAATGAGATTTGGCACAAGAGGAACGAAAAGACGATAATTAGATGTTTTTCTTCATTTCTCTTCTCTCTGGAACGAGCGAAGGTACAGCCTCCAGTGAGAACCAATCAGTGCCCTGGAACCTCGGGGACTCCTTTGTGTCTACAAGCGCTGCTGTGTGATTGCTGTGCATCAATGCCGTATGTGATATGACCCCAGTTGCCATGACAGCAGGGCTCAAAGTTACGGGTCTTTGTCGGGAGACAGGAGCGCGGAGGATGCTGATGATCTCCTGGAAGATCCTGCACCACCTGTCATGTCAGCACCTGCAGCCTCGTCCTGACGAGAGCTCGGAGCAGACAGACCCATGACAGATTCTGCTGTTATCATCATAAATACAGTCTGATCCAGGTCAAGGGGGTTTGAGGGGGGCCTGTACTTCCAGAGAGTGTGATTTTTGTTGGAATCGTCCTTCAAAAGATCACGTGTTATCGAGTGCTTTCACCTGACAATGAAAGCCGTAGCTCAGGGGTCGTATCTTCTACTGTTGTCATGCCAACCTTGTGTCCCCTTGCGCTCCTCCGGCTGGGATGTTTTGAGCGGACGCGCAACATGACACACTTTGAAGAAAGGGAGGGTAACTTTTTTTGCTTTGTTTCCTGATTGGCAGGTGAGGGGTTTTTTTGGGGGGGGTGTAACTGGAGACAGATGATGCCCCTGCTGGAGGCAGTGCTTGTGAGTGAGGGTAAGATAAGTCTGCTCTTCTGCAGCAGACTCGCACTCCGACATGCCGCTGTCCGGGTTTGCAGCACTGAGCTGAATCAGGCCTCTCTGGCGTCTCTGACGCCATGTCCTACCTCACACATGTTGACAGGCATATGGTGACTGTGAACACTCCGCCTCGCTCCAGTGTGTAATACCTGGCACGAGAATAAAGCGCTATCTGGCCTGTCGTGTCTCAGTGGTGGCACAAGGTGGAGTTTCCCCTCAACCTCCCAGAGCCGGGCCGGCCTTCAGCTACCATAATTCCCCAGGACTGAGAGAAACCTCTATGCCAGCCTACAGAAGAATTCAGAGCCACCTCCTTGAAAAGCCACTGCCTTCAAAAGGCAATAACTTTTGAGGTTCTTCTGTCATACAGATTAGGTGCATTATCAGGGAGACAGAGTCTTATTACCCAGCTTAATCAAAGAAAATATCTTTAAAATTCAGAGAGTATTATGCAGAGGAGAGGTCTAAAAGGGACTTAACAATAACTGTAATTACTTGAGATTGTATTCATTCCAGAATACAGCAGTGGAGATCAAGCCATCGTTTGAATTACGGGTGATGGTCAGAATGGAACAAAGTATTGTTCATGACTTCTGTAATGTCATCTGTCATTTTTTCACCTTGATTTATTGTGGGTCTGGGTTAGAAGGAAGGAAAAGTCTTATCTATTTTGTATTATTTCTGTCGGGTGCTTAAGACCTGAACAGAACAAAGGCTATTCACTATCAATATAGCACAAGGCCACTATTTCATCAACCCCTATGGGCTCAGTCATCAGAAATGACTGCATCCATCACGATGACAGAGAGCTCATCATGAGTGCGCAAATGGCATGCCTGTGAATGTTTGGACAGCTAGCGTTATTTGGTTTCAGAGTGAGTTGATTGGAAGCACTCATCGCCTGCTCGGAAATGGTGATTTATTTTGTATCAGATTTTAATTTGCAGAAAAGAAAATGCTGAAAGACACTTTTCCCCTCATAATCATCTGTAGCACTGGCACCAACATTGTCCAGTGAGATTGGTGTGATTTGCTGATTGTAATATAAAATGTCAGAATGCTGCTACGTGCTTGATGGATTCCCTGGTCTGTATTTTCCCTTACCTCAGCAGGTTTCATGTCAGAAATAGAAAAGCAGGAGAAATAGGACAGGAAGTTCACTGGTGCACCTCATAATGAAGCCCTCAATATTTCCTGGTGCACAACCAATAGGATTTCACAGTGTAACTCACACTGTTAGCCAATGAAGAGTTTAATAGGTTTTCCCAGCATTCAGTTCCTATAGGAGACAAATTAAGCGTGGCAGAATTTTGCGGTAGTTTGCGGTGTGTGGTAGTAATAGCAGTAGATGTGGTAGTAGTAGTTGACCTAAAACATCCAAATCCTTTTGTAACAGAAAACTGACATGAGAGAGGAATAGTATTGGGTACATTCAGAAAGGGGTGATATATTTCATCAATGAATAGATTATCTGGAATTCGGCAAGGACTGAGTCAGTTACATTTCGATATCCAAAGGACTGTATAGTGACCCTTTACTGAAATTCCAGCTAATTTTACCACAGCTTTGTGCGTCATCTGCGTCATCTATCCCTATGTCAAAACGGAATGAAAATTTCAGCCATTACTAAATGAAAAAAATACTTTATAAATAGCTATAAAAGAACAAAACATCATGTTCTTGTTCTTCTTCCATCTGGAGAGTAAATGATGATTAGCTGTTTTACTCAAAATGAAACATCTCCGCTGATTAAATTTCTAATTATTAATTTGAGCAGCAAGTGTTGTGCGGTGATGAATGTTCTCCAGTGATGGCATGATTTCGTTCTGTGGCGGGGAGGTGCGCTCGTCAGTTCGGCGAGACGTGACTTTGCTCTTTGCCTACTTCGGCGTGAGGGCCGTGGGACCTTGCGCGCGTATTGCAGACGACGGGCTAATTTGATCTTCTCCGCTCAGGAAAACAAATCGCGCGTTACGCAATAGCTGCAGATGGGCGGCGGATGGCGCGGCCACCGAACAGTGCCAGAGCTGATGAGACGCTTAATGGAGCATTAGGAGATCGGCGCAATAGAATTGATAAAGCCGGGGCTCGGAAAACGGAAAGTTCTCACGGCCGCTGCAAATCTCATTCCGCAGCGCTATCACTGGATATTACAGCTATCACTATTCCCAATAACTGCTGAAATGCTGTCCACATGCACTCATTTTCATAAGTATACTTTGCGTTTTGCATACACCTCCTCTACAACCATGTTCACAGCCAATCATGCCGATCCCAGCCGCTATTGAGCAGAGATAAATCGCTGCTGTAGAGATTAGGTCAGATCAGATGGCAGCTTGCGTCTCTTGATCTAAGGCGGTTTTCTTTGTGACGGATCACACCGGCTCAGATCAGGTCCCTGGGCTGTGCTGTCACCGCAATCTGGGCGAGTTCGCCACTTTCATTCTACCAGCGTGTGCGTGTGTCACACTGAACTCATTCTATGAATACCTTCGTGCTGCATTGGAACAAGATGTACCACAAGTGAAACCCAGATGGCAATGTACTGCAGTCGCCTCACAGTTCACATTGTGATTGGCTCAGAGCTGGCATTATTGGGTGGCCATTGAAAATGATTCAGTTCTTGACTCATTGCTTATCATGTTTCATTTAATCCCAACACCATCATGAAAGAGAGAACGAAGATTGTGTTTATTTCTCGTTTTATACATGCTGGGAAATTACACATCTACTGAAGATTACTCACAGTTTTCAGGTTTATTATAGTGCTTCTTTGCTTTAATTATAACTGTTACAAAATCACGGCAAGGCGCTTTCCTCTCTCATTCAGGTGAAAAGTCTAAAAAGGTGTGCCTTCATTCCCCACCCGATGTGTAAAACTGAAACTACAACAACAAAATAGTGATGCATTTGAAACATAATTAAACTTTGGTATTGTTATGCTATTTGCAAAACTAAACAAAATTGACTACAAAAGTAAATTCAGTGTAATAAACTGTAATCAATCTAATTGCCAGTTATTGTTATAGATGCACCTTTGTCACCAGTAACCAAACAAATTATTGTGTTTTCAATACCTGTTTGGCATAGCAAACATAGCACAGCATTAGCATTGTTTGAGTCTCACTGCAGACACTGCAGGTGCTACTTAACCACAGGTAAAGCCACTGTAAAGAAAAATTCAACCCCACCTAAAGAGGATTGAGTCCTTCAGTGTGTCACACTCACATCCACACAACATCTTACACAATTGGGAATTGCCATCTGCTAAAAGTCAGCATCATAAAAAATATTACCAAATATTACCCTGTTTTTGGGCAAACCTACCACCTCTTGCTGTCTCTGTGGGGTAAATAAAGGTGCTTAACCCAGAACTGCTTCAGTAAATATCCAGCTGTATAAATGGATTAGAGCATCTCCTAAATGGCAATAATGTAATGTAATGGTGCAGGGCCATTATGTCCTGCTTGCAATACAACTAATGGCATTAATTCTCAGCCTCAGTGTACCTACCCCAGCATCACTCAGGCCTCATACACTTCCCTTCACTCAGGTTTCCTGCTTGATTGATACTGTTCCTAACTTTTGCATTGCATTTCCAAGGCAGTTAAACTGTACATTTTGTGCTTTTAAGTGGGGCATTCATGATGTATACTTTCAGACATTTATTTCCATGTTGAAATATGGAATCATTGTCACTCTGCCACCATTTTCTAGGGAGTGCATCATTCAAGTCAAAATAGTAGGTGGTGGAGTGCATCATAAAATATATCGGTTTAGGCACCTGTAAAAAAAAAGTTACATGCAAGGCTGGAGGCTGGAAGGCTACTGCATTTGTTGCATGGTTCATGCTGAGCTTTTCAGAGACTACAGCAAGCTCCCCAGCAGTGCAGGTAACACAGGTTTGACCAGTGCATCGGAGACATCCGTGTGCACCTGTCACGCACACTACAAAGGACAGCTGGAGGCTTCTCTCCTTCACCTCCATATGGTCACGAGTTGAATAATCTCATGTGAGGCACAAGAGTTTTTTTCACATATAGAAAATGTCTCACATGTTACAACAGCAGGCTTCTGAAGCAAAGACCTCAAGGTTCCCAGAGCAACACAGTGGCGCGCAGACTCGCATGCACGCGATTACGCAGCATACGCAGGTACGCGCGCATATAACACAGGTTTGCACAGTGTAATGAGGGTGTAACCAGCCTCCCTGCACCACTTCGTAATTATCAAGCGGTTGCATGCAGGCTGCTCAGGGCCATGACGATGCCTGAGACGATTTATAATCAGCAATATGTGCCATTACGAATTTGATTATAACTGTGTTCTTTAAAAAGCGGAAATTTCGGGAAATCATTCTGATAATGAGAACCCGAGACATATTTCCCCGAAATTAAAACAGTCAATAAAATGTATTACATCGTTCCTTGTTTTTATACCAGAAACTGGTCTCGTAAACAGTTTGCGAAATGTTTTGTTCTGTGCGAATTGCGCCGCTTTTCGGTCCTCATTTTGTCAGGTACCCGATTTAAGCATCTAATAAGACTAAGCTGTTGTGCTCGTTTTAACTGCGAGCTTTGTAGTCACTGAAGGCTTGGAACCGTGGAGCCAAAGCAGAGAAGGAAAACAGGTGGGTTGTAGTCTTGTACAACATCAAAGGAACCTGAGAAAGATGCCCATACCCTGGCTAAAAATTCATGATTAACTGCATTTGAAAATACTTTGTTGTGTTGTGTAAACTGTGTTTTTTCTCTGCTGTCAAGTTAGAGCACTGTTTTGCTTCTAATATGCATTTTAATCGATGAAGTGGATTGCTCCACCCCATGCAGTGACTTTATCAGAACACCACTGGCCGCCAGTTGGGATTATTTGAACTTCATGGAGTTGCGCTCACCAGGCGGTTTGCATTTTCTTCCGCCGAAAAGGAGGGGTGTCGCATTTTGGGGGTGCAGCGCAAAGCCTCCATCTTGCTTTTGGTGTGACCGCAGGTCACGGGGTCATGGACAGTGTGTTTTGGTTCACAGTGCATGTGAGGTGTGTGTAAAAATGCACCTAAATTTTATATAGGTGTTGTGGTGGTGCTGTGCGTAATAAATGTATTTATTGCTTAATGAAGACATCTATATTTTTGCCACCAACTTATTTCCCATCAAGCATGAGCGCTATCTGAACAATTCTTGCCAGCGGTGGCTGTACGCCATTAACCAGATGTCTACAAAGCAATCTTGCGTTCATAATGTCTTATGTTATGTGTTATCGCGCTTTGTAACGTTTTTATGTTTTATCCTCCCATTTTCTCACTTGGATTCTAATGCGTCAAAAATGAAAACAGCAGAGTTCCGCAATGTTTGCGTGATAAGACTTTAAAATACCGCTCTGCGCACTGAGCGAACAAGTGCAGAGGTAGCAGCAGGAAAGCTGTCTTTTTGTCTGAACTACCGAGTATCTGGGCTCCAGGGCTCGGAGCGAGTCAGATTGTTGGGGTTCGTGAGTGCGTGCTGGTGCGAGCTGTTGGTTGGACGTGGAACCCTGTCAGCGGCACTTCGTAACACGTGATGCAGCCTACTATATCGATGCTTCATAAGTATGCAGACGCACTGAGACTTCAGACATCGCCGACAGCAGCTCTTCCACATGTAGGGAAGCGCGCGTTACAAAACGCCAGTCCTTAGGTAAAAATAAGCCATTCAGATGCATGAACAAATTATTTGTTAGGAGGTACCACACAAGTTGAGGTTGATTTTCTGTTTTTTTATTGCTGTAAGTAATCTGGTTTTGTGTGCATAGGTTGGGTTTATGCAAGACTACAATTGGCGTTCAAGGATAACTTACCCGAAAAACTATGTGAAGGTAAATTACTTCTATTGATGGTGTTCTGCATTTAAGTTCATTTTTTAATATAATTCAATTTGCTTCCTCGTTTTTTTCCTTTTCGTGCAGGTGGTATTTGCATTCCTTTCAGCCCACTTTTGATTTATATCGGCACTTAACTGTGTTTGTTTGATGTTATTATTAAGTTAATTGTTGATTCCTAGAGCTAGTGCAAGTCAGACTTAAGTCCGATCATTCGTCAGGTGTAGGTCTGCTGAATTAAGACCTGAAGAAACAACCCGTTACTCCTATCTCTTCCAGCTTCATTTCGGTACAGAGCGCTAAGTTCAATGCCAAGTTCAGCAGCCTCCCCGATCTGTATAGAGGATGGATTTGGTTGAGCATTAATTTTTGAATTAGCTCAAATGTAAATATTTTAGGAGCGGAAATCGATTGATTGAATGATTTAACTTGAACCTGAATCCTCCTGAAAGAACCTGAAGACGCTCGTTGGTCGAAGCGCTATTTCTGCGTCTGTGAAGTTGCACTGAGCTTATTGAAGAATTTTTTTCAGCTGGGAAAGAATTTTCATACATTCTTTTTTATTACACATTATTGATCACTCATATGTATAATGTAGATTTTAAAAATCTGCTGCTATTGTATTATTGTAGAATTAGCATAACTCTTGCGCTCTGATGTATTGTCAGCTTACCTTACTGAAAAATATATTCACAGAGTGTAGTGAAATAAATGTCTTCATAAACGTTTACATGTTCGTATTTCTGCGATACAGCGTCCTCTAGTGGCAAAGATTATTAAAGGCTGGGTGGAGATCAACAGGAGAAGACATCGTGAAGAGCGGGGAATAAGGCTTGAAACCGCGCTATCAAATTTCCACATCCAGACGCGATGGAGTCTTGCGAAAATTTTAACGTTAACTAGCAAAAGCAATTGCCCACTGGTCCTTCCCACCCTGCCTGACTTTATTTTATAACGAAGCAGTTCATCGTTGGATAATTGTGAGATTGATCAAGCCCAGTAATTTACGCTTCCGAACAATGCATCATTTTTAATTGTCATCCGACTTAAATTTGTCTGGATTACAACTGGCTAATATTGAACTCCCGTGAATCCCTTGCATACATATGCCAATAAAACACTAAAAACAATGTTGATTGTGTGGCTAGTAATCTTAAACAGCAAATTAATCAGAACAATAATTATGTTAAACGAAGAAGTAGAAAAAATCTGTTTGATACTGGTCTTGAAGCAGAATACACGTCGTTCTTTTTTTTTTAAAGCCAGAGTGTTTTGGGCATACTTGATGTGCTTGTTTAAATGTAACAAGAATATCTTTTATCCCCTCAAGATTTCAAAGTTGCATTTACATTTTGAATAAATTCTCCACGAGTCCTCAAGTGAATTGAGTGTAAGATTTTCTCAAAAAACATCCTTCCATTTTATGTTTGTAGGCTCCCACGGGAATCATCTCAGGCTGCACTGTCTCCCTCTGAGAGGAGCAGCCATGAAGACCTCTCTGGGCGATGTCGCGGACACCACGCTGCGGACGATTACCTCGGGGCTGCACTATCTCGGCTCCAACGACGCCAGCTACAATGACCCCACGATCAACGCCGACTTCACCAAGGGCAGATACCCTCTGCAGAAGCCCCTGTCCGCCTTCCGCAGCAACGCGTACCCGGGCAAAGCGCCTGGCGAAGATGAGCTCGTCCTCAAAGGCATCCCGTTCTACCCGACCAACGTCACGGACCTGCTGGGGAACCGCAGCGCGTTCGGGGAGGAGGGCAGCACCATCCAGTGTGGGGAGAACTTCATGGACATGGAGTGCTTCATGATCCTGACTCCCGGCCAGCAGCTGGCGGTGGCGGTGCTGTCGCTGACGCTGGGCACCTTCACGGTGCTGGAGAACCTGGTGGTGCTGTGCGTTATCCTGCACTCCCGCACGCTCCGCGGGCGCCCCTCCTACCACTTCATCGGCAGCCTGGCCGTGGCCGACCTGCTGGGCAGCGTCATCTTCGTCTACAGCTTCCTGGACTTCCACGTGCTGCACCGCAAGGACAGCCCCAACGTGTTCCTCTTCAAGCTGGGCGGGGTGACGGCCTCCTTCACCGCCTCCGTGGGAAGCCTCTTCCTGACCGCCATCGACCGCTACATCTCCATCCACAGGCCGCTGGCCTACCGGCGCATCGTCACCCGCACCAAGGCCGTCATCGCCTTCTGCATGATGTGGGCCATCTCCATCATCATTGCGGTGCTCCCCCTGCTGGGCTGGAACTGCAAGCGCCTCAACTCGGTGTGCTCGGACATCTTCCCGCTCATCGACGAGAACTACCTGATGTTCTGGATCGGGGTGACCAGTGTGCTGCTGCTCTTCATCGTCTACGCCTACATGTACATCCTGTGGAAGGCCCACCACCACGCCATCCGCATGCTGAGCCGCACCTCCCAGAAGAGCCTGGTGGTCTACACCGCTGACGGCACCAAGGTGCAGACCACCCGGCCGGAGCAGACCCGCATGGACATCCGGCTGGCCAAGACGCTGGTGCTGATCCTGGTGGTGCTCATCATCTGCTGGGGGCCCGTGCTGGCCATCATGGTCTACGACCTCTTCTGGAGGATGGACAACTTCACCAAGACGGTCTTCGCCTTCGCCAGCATGCTCTGCCTGTTCAACTCCACCGTCAACCCCGTCATCTACGCCCTGCGGAGCAAGGACCTGCGCCGCGCCTTCCTCAGCACCTTTCAGGTGTGCCGAAGCTCCGCCCAGCCGCTGGACAACAGCCTGGAGTCCGACTGCCCCAACAGGGTCCACATCGCCGCCAACAGGGCCGCCGAGAGCTGCGTCAAAACCACTGTGAAAATAGCCAAAGTGACCATGTCCGTCTCCACGGAGACGTCCGCCGAAGCTGTCTGATTGGCCCCCTCTCACCGGATGCTGGTGAACCCCCGGTGGACGAACCTTTAATCCTCAGACTCCTTTCCAAAATTCTGCACTTGAAGTTTAGTGGTCCATTCAAAACATGAGTGATGAAAAAGAAAAAGGAAAACCTGCGCTCTACAGTCCAGCGTTCGAGGAGGAACTGTCGCTCAAGAGGGTCAAGAAGTCAACTCAACCATACAACACACAGAGAGATCATCGCTTCAATGTGTCCTTTTGCTGAAGTGTGCCAGTGTAGTGTTTCTGTGCTTTGCCGAAGTGCCAAAATGATTTCTAGACTGATAGAGGAATGAGATGGAGAGAATATGAGAACAGTTTCCAGCAGCTGTAAAATCATGTTCACTCTTGCTCTTGTTCCTCATGTACCCTGTTCTCTTCAAGTCCTCTCATCATAAATTTTGGCGGTACTATGGATGAATTCATGAAGGGAAATTATTTTTTTTACTGGTAAATCAGGTTCTGAATAAATATCTTTACTCATGGGATAAGGGGCTATTGAAATTTTTACTGATATATGTTAATATGTATAATTTAGGTATCAGTATGTAAATATTCTGCAGCATCCATGCCTTTGAAAGAAACCATGTACAATTCTTCAGTTGCTTTCAGGTGTAGTAGCCATGGGCCACCTTTGTGTACAGATGTACTCACATTAAAACTCAGACTCATTACAAAGAACATAACTGAGGAGTGGGAATGTATTGATATGAAACGTAAATATTATCAACAGATGGAAGTGATAGGATGCTCCTGCAAAAAAGAAAGCACAACTATTTAGTTATGTATTTTTTATACAGCAGGTATTTTTATTGCATTTGAAGGATTTCTGCATATGACTGGGTATGTCTGTTTACTGAGGAATGAATGAATCACAGGACAGTGATGTGTTAAGCACATCATTTTAAGTGTTTCGGTGATTAATGCAGAAAGGAACCTTTTGGAACATCTTAAATGGTAGAGATTTTTCTATTGTCAGTACATGACCTTACTCTCCTCATTCCAGACATCTAGGCCTCTTCCTTGAGTTCCTTGAAATTTTCATTACTTAGTCACAAAGGAAGTTGAGAGAAAATGTTTATATGAATATACTGAGAACACGTCAAGAAGGTCATTGCAAGGCTGATCGGTATTCTTTTTCAGTTTACTGTTGTAGAAAAGAACCCTAGGTGTCCTTGAATGTGGTGCATTCTCATAGATTCATGTTACAATTATTCAAAATAGATAACGAGAGAGTCAGGCTGGTGCACTGAGGTAAGCCGTGCCTTCATGTAGGCTCAGCTCTCCAGCAACGGAGGAGAGATTGATTTCCATCCACAGTCTGTCCCTTATGGTCTTTTTCAGCAACAGAACATGACCGAGTGAAAATGCTCTTGAATAGAGGAACCCTGTTCATCTCTTGAGTTATTCATATAAAGTACACCTCATTTAGCATTTTGCCTATTAAAAATAGTAAGTAGGTTACTTTGAATGTGAGGTTTTAATAATTAGATAATGAAGACATTGTAATTAAGTAACAGTGAATTCGTAGTGAGGCTGAATAGGAATGAAGTCTTTACAACATGTTTTGTTGACACAGACACTTACGGGAGAGAGTCAAGCTAAATCTGTAAAACTGCAGATGTTTGGTGTTCAGCTGCAGCTGCAGGTAAAAACGTGACCTAGTGATACTTTACTGTTACATTACCATTGTCTTTAGCCATATAAACGGTCAAATATGAGAGCAGGCTGGGAGAACACGGCGGGGGTGCCATGTTTTGTAAATTATAGATGATGGGACGAGCGCCTGCCGCATCAGCCTTGGATTTCCACAGCCTCCCACTGTGAGCGCACTGACAACATAAAAGTGTGATTCATAAGACGTTCTACCAAACGCTTGTACAGTATTAGTTGTAATGTAGTTCTCAGCAGCGATTTGAGACGGCTCGCTCTGTGAGACAGGTGAGTCCCAGCCAATACTACATACCTCTGTTTTAAACGTGATAAAGGTGTGGTCGAAGCACCGTAACTGTTTTATGTCCTGCTGAGAAGTGAATCTTGCTCGGTGTGCTGGCCACACTGTTGTAATCTTAAAGGCCCCAGGCAGTGCTGTCTAAAGAGACATGTACTGTAGGAGATCATTTCAGTTCTGTTTAACACTTGGCTGTCTGTGCTTTAAAAAAAAAGAAAATGTTTATTTATGTGTGATTAATGGTTGTTATTGAGAATTGTACCTTACCATTATTGGTTGAATATAGTTTATTTTGCTATCGTGAGCAAATGTAGACTTCCCGGGGGCTGGCCTTTGGGACTGAATCAGATTGTGAGTTGATTCATTCAAAAGACCAAAAACATTTTGGCACAAGGTCTGGCTTTCTCCTTTTTTTTTTTGTAAATGCTACCTTCGCACTAGTCAACTGATGTGTGTGGAAGCCAGCTGTCATTTTTATGTAATGTATTTTCAAGAGCTTTTGCAAACCTGGACAAAAGATTAACTTTCAGCCTGTTACAACCGGAAAGTCAGAAGGTTGGAACTAGCTCAATTAGCACTGTTGTTCTGTAGCCATTTAGCTTGGTGTTAAACTATATATTAAAAAGAACCTGTGTTTCAGTGCGCATCATTTCTGCTACAGATTCAGTGCAGTGCCAGAGATCAACTCTGGCCTGAAGTGGCTTCTGTACCAAGGTCGCTTGTGAGGAGTCCTCTGAAACAGTCATGTGTACCAGGTCAGTGGACATTTGTGTTTGGCTTACGGCAATGTAGTCTGTTACCAAGCCTTTGAATAAAGTCACTCCTGGTGAACAGGGAGGGTGTCAGTGTTGCTCTGTTCAGGAACGGAGAGATCGGTGGAGGAGGAATTGTTGTGAGAGTATTTGGGGGACCGTGAAGCCTTGTACTCCTATTGTCTCAGCTCTTGGCCAGAAAATCTTGTGGGCAATTCTTAGATCTGTCTCGCCCTCTTGTGGACAAATAGCAGTAATACTGCCTATATACAGTATTGGTTTGTTGGTTGATAAAAGTAAGAGTGCATGACAATCAGTATAAAGCCACACACATATAATTTTAATAGTGTCAGCATCTTTCCAGTGTAAAGGACAACCAATGATTCTTTAGATAATAATATAAATCTTTACATAGATAATGATTATTTTTGTTACAGTGGCAAAGTCTAAATGTACCAGAGTCAAGATACAGTGTATAGTGATGTAGTTCTTAGATCATACTGTGTTTCTCCTAAAGGTATGAGTAGCTTTAACTTAATGTGAACTCTGTTAAAAGGTTAAAGAACATTTTACTTTGTAAAGGTGGAAGAATGTGCATGGAATGACTATCTTTAAGATGGCTCTTGGTATAACAATTTATTTAAAAGTGTATCCATGTGTTAGTAGGGCTCAATTTACTAACAGGCAGTGTATTTATCAATACATTAGTATAAGGATCCATAGGAGAGGGATGTGTGTATGTGTGAGTGTGTGTGTTTTGGGAAGAAGGAGGGGACGGATTTGGCTCCATGCCCTCAGATCCCAGCCTGCTGACACCAGCTTCAGTGCTTTTTCCAAGGTGTGCCTCTCTCCTTCCAACATGCCCACAAACAAGCCAGGACAACATCATTCTGGTGCTTTTGGTGGGATTTTGATCATTTGGAACTGTATTTGGTCAGCAGACTCACTTTGCCACGTGCATGTAAAACATGGCAATATCATTGAAACCTCTCAGGATCTTTGTAAGGTGGTTTAAAACTTAAACACTATATGCTCCAACAGTTTTTGAACAACAATTACCAATATTTACCTTGACAAAGTTATAGTACTGTGTCCAATGTGTGCTGTTTGCTGATAAACATACTTTTTGGTTCAGCTCTTTTTGTGTGTAGGGAGAATACATGAACAATAAAACATAAAAGGTAATGTAATATTTTTGATCAAATTCACCGGCAGATATGCAAACAAAGTAAGCTATCGATTCACTACCTACAGTAATACTGTCATTACCTTGCAGAAGCAGTAGCTACAGTGCAATCAGGCATTGGCTAGCTGGTTAGGTCACTGGGCTGAGACTGGGAAAAGTTTTGCTAACCAATTTAGCTTTACAGTTGCTCTGCTGTTCTGTGTGGAAGAAGAGAACAAGGCCTACCATCTGCACCACTGCGATATTACAAGGAGTGGTGGCGGCCATAAAATAAATATGTTCAAGAACAAAGAGTGCCTATTTGATAAGATTTCCGACTTAATGTATCAGTAATTGAATTTCCGTTTTGCAAGGACTTTGGGAATGGACTTTGTCCTGCTAGCTTAAAATGAATGGTAGTGCAATCAAGATTCGAACACTGCTTTCAACATGGGCGGATATCCAAGGTCGGTCAACTTATTTAACGTTAGCTATTCTAGCTCACTAAAATCTGTAATCCATGACATGTCACTGTTAATTGCATGACAGTTTGTCGATATTTTCTCGGTAAACGTAAACGGCCTTTGGCTGGGATTTTAAAATGTTAAAAACCAAAAGAGTTGGTGGTTTCACTTTCCATTTAGACCTTTAGTAAAACAATGCCATTTGATTTATTCAAATACTTCAAAATAGTCTAACGTACCAATAGGGGCATTTAAACTGAGAACCGGAAACACGTTAGCTAAATCCATTTTGGGAAATGTAGTGCGCAATACGAAACACTGCCTTAATGTGAACGTATTGTACTTTTTAAATAACTACAAGTCCCAGCTTGGCCATAATTTTGTGCGCATGCTCAATAGGTCGCCGTTGAAGTTTGTCAGTGTTGACGCCATATTGACTTGCTGATCGGAAATATAGCAGTTGTTGACGACGGTAGTTTTCATTTTGGGGAAGAATCCGTTTTCATCTATTGTCGATTGGTGTCCAAGCTAAAGAAAAGCACAACGCGAAGAATATACAAAACCCAGCCGACAGCAATAACCGAGTAGTGGGAGAAGAAGGGACTCGGAAAGGTGAAAAAGACGAAGCGTTTGTTCGAAATTAGGAATCCTCCCTTGAGAGAAGTTAAGAAAGCCACCGGAGGGGACCCAGTTTTACTCATTTTATATCGGTAGTTGTGCACGAAACCGATTTTTTTCTCGTTAGCTGCATTTTTTTAACCGATTTGAAGTAATGGCTTGTGGAGCTACTTTAAAAAGGACTATGGATTTCGATCCTTTGATGAGCCCAGCGTCCCCTAAAAGGAGGAGATGTGCCCCGATGTCCACATCGGCTTCCGCCTCTTCCCCGCAGAAATACCTGCGCATGGAGCCGTCCCCCTTCGGAGAGGTGTCGTCCAGACTCACCACAGGTCAGTAAAGAGTGGATTTTTATTAATTTTAAGAACGCTATTTAGAAAAGTAATCAGGGTAAAATGAGACGGGTAGGTACGTGTCTACATTCGGCCTCGGCGATCCATTCCACTCACCAGCCTAGGAATGGTTTTCAGTAACGTTAGGTTGGCCAACACAGCTGTGTAACGTTAACGTTACATGGCATTATTGTCATTTAGCAGACACACTTATCCTGAGCGATTTAACAGTTGTATCCATCATACAATTGGAAATTTACTGGGGCAGCTGTGGGTTAATTACCTGGCCCAAGGGTACAACAGCAGTGGCCCAGCAGGAAATCGAACCCACAACCTTTCGGTTACAAGCCCATTATGTCCCACACGGTACCTTATGTATGTGAAACGCAGTGATCGAAATTTCGTTAGCTAGCTAGCTGTTGTGAAACGTCATTTTGGATCTTACCAGGCATCTGGCTAATGGATTCTCCTAACTTGGAACCATAATGCATAAATCCTGTTTGCTTACTATCGATCACGATCAGAAACAACACGGCAAGTCAGGACTTGCAAATAGGAGCACGCTGCTTCATTCTGTTTCATTGCCTGATGTAAATAACCCTGTAGCGTAAATATATTTAAGTGTTTAAAAATATATTCCGCTAGTTTAGCGCGCTAGCTGCTTCGCGGGTATGATTTATTTTAAACGTGACAAGTACATTACATTGTTGGCATTTAGCAGACGCTCTTTTTCAGAGCGACTTACATTGGTTACAGTTTTTACATGTTATCCTTTTATTTACCGGGGCAATTCTGGGGTACGCTTTTTTCCCCAAAGATATAGTACCAGCAACCTTTCGGTTCTGAGCTCTGCTCCTTACCACTATACTACACTGCTGCC
The DNA here is from genome assembly GCA_019176425.1 of Megalops atlanticus. Classification (NCBI taxonomy): domain Eukaryota; kingdom Metazoa; phylum Chordata; class Actinopteri; order Elopiformes; family Megalopidae; genus Megalops; species Megalops atlanticus. The sequence goes on along the minus strand of CM032892.1, from coordinate 3,237,283 downwards.
CGTAGCTAACGTAGCTGAACATAATTTTGGTAAGCCTCGCATATCTGCCAGGTACCCAGCAAGCCACTTTCCCTTTCGAAAACCATGCGTAAGATGTTACCTGTGCTGTCATGAAGCCATGGGCATGTTGCTGCATGTTAGCCAGCAAGCCAACTATAATGGCTGAACTGTGGCTTTTGCTAGCTAGCGTTAAATTTAGACTAACGTTAGCCGTCTTCACTATGGCCACCGAAGACATTTATCATGCTGATCAGTCTTGCCATCTTCACTCAAGTTTGACCGTTAATGTCGCAGATCAGTTCTCTGGTCATGCTTTTGTCTTTACCGGCAAGTTCTGTAACAGTTGCAGCTTTTACCGGTTGCGCTGTGGGTTACAGCACTAATCAGTTTATAAATGCCTTTCATTATACAGTACATACGCTTTTTTAGCGAAATAATGCAGTTGAGATGATGCCTTGAGGTTGTATCCACCCGAACTAGGAAACGTGTCATATGTGGCATGCAAATCAGCCGCGGTAGCTACGGTTAGCTACTAAGTTACTGTGAAAGGTGCGGGTTTTAGCGTGGAAAGCTTATTGATCGTTAGGTGAATAGAGTCCCTGACCAGGACCTTCTCTCCTTTTCCATGCACAGCTGCTGTTGTAGCTTTATGGAGGGTGTTCACTTTAAAGGTCGTTAACACACTCGAGGCCTCGAGTGTTCATGATGTCTGCTGGTTTTGGAACACTGCTCCCGAAGACATGCCTGACAGTGACTGCTTGGATATTAGAATCACTTTGTGGTTAGCTGCGTATCTTATCATTTGTCACATCGCTCTTAACTTCTGCGCTACTCAACATTTTTACACCTCGCAGTATGGCCACAGGCTGTCATTTTCACGGCAGCAGCAGGGGTCTTCCTGCTCTTAATTTCCAGGCAGGTGCCACATGGCTCCGGAGGTGTCCGCTGTGAACTGGCAGTTTGACTTCACGGCAATGCAGTGCATGTTCCGACCCCAGAGCACCTGTTAAACCTGATCCGAATTCCACCCCTGTCAGACAGTAATCTCAGATTTATGTGTGGGTTTAATGTTCCCTCACATGATCATAATTGATTTTGTTTGCTTTAAAATTTAGCCAGAGAAGTGATTTCAGGTGTTTTCACATATGTTTTGACTTGTACGCTTTTGCTTAACAAGTTCACTTTTCAGTGCTATAAAACGCCTGTCAGATCTGAATAGTAGGCCTAGTAGTCACAGCTAAATAGTAGATCTAGATGTAGTATTATGGGTTAATGCTTCCTACCACTTTGGTAGTTTAAAAAATACTGTCCGTTGGTGTGTGAGATTTGAGAATAGCACTTCTCTGTGGTTGTCTTTAAATGGCTGAGAAAGCACGCATAGTTGTTTTAGCTCAAGTGAGGTCAAAAAACAGCTGTGATGCCACTCAAAGCTGATCCCTCAGTGTAGGGTTTCTACATACAGGAAACAGTTTTGCTTGGACAGCCGCACTTCTTTGTGACGCAGCTTAAAGGCGTTATCTGCCTCCTTAGCCCTTACCCATAACCCCCTTTTTTCCCCCCCTCCAGAGCAAATCCTGAACAACATCAAGCAGGAGTACAAGCGCCTACAGAAACGCAGGCACCTGGAGAGCAGCTTCCAGCAGGCGGACGGCATCTGCAGCCTGGACTCGCACCCTCACGCCCCCCTCCTGAGCGGATCCTCCCTGCCAGGTACCAGCTGTTAAAGCAGCCCCCTCTTTCCCACGGCTTCACACCTCTAGTGGGACCACAAAGGTTTTGCGGTTTGTTTTTTCTTTTTTGAACTGTAGGAGGTGTCGCTGGTCTTCATTCTCTAGAACTGTTTCCTTCCTCATTTTTTTTTTTTTTCCTGTTTTCTTTTTCTTCGGTTTTGTTTTGTTTCAGGGAGCTTAGTTACACTGGGCCGTAGGAGGGGCTCCCCTGTATCTGAAACCGTGGAAAGAAAAACAGATGTTTAACATGTGGGCATGACTCTCTGTTAATGCAGGTACATCCTCAGGGGCTTCCTCTCCATCAAGAAAAGAGCAGCCTTTATTCACCTTACGGCAAGTGGGGATGATCTGTGAACGTCTGCTAAAAGAGCGTGAAGACAAAGTTCGGGAAGAGTATGAGGAGATTCTGACTTCAAAACTGGCAGGTATGCACGGTAGCAGAGGTGCATTTTTCTGTAGTTTTAGTTCCTTGCTACTCAGCACTGATCCTGAAGTGCTGCAGTATCCAGGCAGTCAAGCTCACTTCCTGCGGGTCTCCTTCACCCTCTGTTGGTCCAGTTAGAAACTGATCATTTATGTGAGGTGCATGTGCAATTTTCAGCTTTAGTGTAGTGATGAATCAAAAACTGCTCAATGGATTAATTTTGAATGCAAAACAAACATACACACACACTCACTAGGAACAGAGGTCAGCAGCCCAGGTAGACAAACATATCCTCCAGCCTTGCCCTGAACCACCTGATCAAGTTTATCACTGTCCTGATTGAACCGTGTTGGCGTTCCTTGCCAATGCTGAGTAGTGCTAGTTCAGAGAGTGGGCAGCCCTCCAGAGTTGAGTAGCCTGGTTCTTGTGTCTTACGAGTGTGTGTGATATTAATCTGCTGTTTTTTCCTTCTCTAGAACAATATGATGCCTTTGTGAAGTTCACACACGACCAGTTAATGCGACGATTTGGAGAGCAGCCTGCTAGCTGTGAGTAGGAAGCGCATGCTTCCCCCCTCTCTTCCCACTACATTCATTGAGTCAGGAAATGCTGCACACACGTCGTTTCTGCTCGTAGAAAATACTCTTACTCTCTCTGCTAAAATACCACCATTAAGTCAAATTTGTTGAAGTTGGAGGCAACATCTCCCTTATTCTCTGTCAGAGAAATGTGTTGTTTATGTTTGAGGTCTGTTTGCACAGGGACGACGGTGGCTGCAATGACCAGCTTTTCCCTCCTTCTCTTCTGCAGATGTTTCCTGAGTAAGGCCAGCACTCTGCCAGGGTGCCAGTTTCCCTTTTTGATTGCTGCAAGCTGTCGAGCTCAATCCCTGCGAATGGCATTTCCAGGGATTTGGCTGATTTAGTTGGACTTGTAGCAGTGCCATACTTCTCCTCTGGGAACAAGCCGTTTCCAGCTTCTGTCAGTGGTGGCCACTTTCTCTGCAGCAACTGGTATTTGGAGTGCTCCCCCCACTGTCTGCGTATATGGACTTCTGCTACCTATTACCCTACCAGTGGCCTCCTATGTTTCAATTGCTGTATTCATACTGATTAGGCTTTTTCTGATTACTTTTTTAACGATGTATGGCAATCCCACCTCTGCCATTGTTTGATTCTTAAAAATATTTTTCTTGTGTATTATAAAGCGATGTAGAATGCTATGTAATTTTTTGCAAATATATATCTTAGGTTTGGGGGAAAAAGGTGGCTTAGTCACAAGACAAGAGGTTGAACATACCCCGGGTTGATCTTTTGTACTGGACTTCAGAAGCTTGTATCTGACGGTCAGATTTGCCATTTAAGTGATACATTTTTTTTTTTTTTTTTTTTTTTGAAATTTATTTTTATTTATTTTGAGTAAAACTTGCTTTTTTTTGGTCTTTGGTCATAGTATATTTTACAGCCCATGTAGAGTAGTTGACTTTGGGGAAAACAAATAAAATGTTTACATCAAAGTGTGTTCTAAGTATATACTCTGGTCACCTCTTCATTTCCCGGTACATACATTTAAATGTAACAGCCATTGATGTGTCTCATTAATGATTCCTCTCTGTTGCGGTCGATTTTCACCGGAAGGTCAGAGTTTAGCTCTGTGAGCGGGTCTGTTGGTTGCTTATACTCCACACACAAACAAGAGTATGTCAGACCCCCAGGGGGCAATGGAAGATGAAGCCTTGATTAAAATGGACTCATAATGACCACTTACCAGCTGCATCCTTTGTGTGGAGTGCAGTGTTTGCCAGTGGTTGTAAGAGCCCTGTTGTTCACAATTAGATCATGGATCAGTCCATTAATCCTTAAATTTGCAAGAATGGGTCGGTGGCTGAGTAGATGACCTGACTGACCTCTGGTTTGTTTATACGGTTGTCGGACTCTGGGTGGCGTTTCCATTAACGCATGCTCCAAGCAGAGGAAAGGGGTAATGCAGGTAATCTCGAAAACATGAAGAGCTGGCACGGCTGAGGGCACTTTTCATTTCAAACTGAGAAAAAAAACACAGCTCTATTATTGGCAGACTCGCTGCATGAATTGGCCTTTAAAATCCCTGCTGCACAGACCACAATTGTAAATGTGCAGAATGGAACATTTAAGTCTGATTTCGTAAAGGGCTTAGCTGACTGTCACAGATTTAAACCACCTTTCAGGCAAGCCGAGAGGTCTGTCCTCTGTAGAGTTTAAATGGCATGAACTCCGGCTCTGGACCAGGTGAATGAAAGGAACACCTGAATGTGAAGAAGCGTTTTTGTCCGGTGGGTACGATTTACAGTTCCTGCTGTATCGTAACCAATGGCACTGTAGTGAGTATTGCCTCAGTCTTTCCTGCAGTTTCATAACCACTGGCACTGTAGTATTGGCTCTGTTCTCAGAAGACTGATCCATCTGTTTAAGCAGTGTATGTTCCTATGTGCTCAGACTTCTCCAAAGGGTTGCATTGCTGGAGGGATTGAGGAGGGAAGATGGGATGGCGAGATGTGGCTCCTGGGGTCAGCTCTGGCCACGGCATCCATTTATACTGGAAGGTAACTTTGTCCACATCAGTATCTGATTGGGATGGAGGTGCACATTTTACTCTGACTGCAGATATACATCCGTTATAAATCTGATGGTCTTATTTGACTCCTTTCAACTGTTACAAATGTACAGTGTGTAGTAATGAATCCCGGCCATGTTTCTCCCATCTGGTGTCTCTCGCAGTGAAGTTGACCATCTTGCCACACCTACACTCACAAACAGACCAGCAAATGGAAATGCCTTTCACCTATACTGACTTGCGTGCGCGCACACACACCTGCAGTTCTGAATTCCTGTAACAGCAACCTACAGGGTTCCTGTGATACTGCATCTGTAAGATCACAGGAGCCCTAAATTAGCCCTGGAATCTGGACACTTAACCGTGTAACCATGACTTTGTGGACCGTGTCCTTCAGTCCATCTATAGTTTGGGTCTATAATTGCATTATAGCATTCAGGTTCAGGTCAGGTCAGGCTCAGTGTTTCTGCATATCAGGTTTTGAAAGCACTACTGTCTTAAAATATGAGCTAAAATCTCATTTTGAATGAACCACATCCTAACAAAGGGAATTAACATTTTAAAGGTTATTGAACATATCAAGCCTAAAATGGAGGATTCATTTTTTTACTTATTTAGACAAGAAGTTATTTTTGCCTAAGTGCCCTCCGCTTTCCCAGAAAGGACTGTTTGTTTTGTTGAACTGTTGAGCTGTATCTTACCATTTTTATTTGTTTACTTGTACCGGCTTTATTCAACGTATAGTGCACCATTTTCCCAACAAGGACAGACTGTATTTTGTTCATTTTTTAAGATGCTGAACATAACATACTGTGGGATTTATTTATTTTTGTACAGACCTTTGTTTACTGACTGTTTTTAATGGAAAAGAGAGGTTTTGGTAAGACAATTTTGATAATGTAGGCTGCTGAAATTGATTTTGAAGTGGTTTCATTATTAGCAGTAACCGGTTTGGCAATTACTAGCATTTTCCTGCTTGCCAATCCCCCTCAGCTGGGGCAAGTTTGGGCTGGGTCAGGTAACAGATAAAGTTATCATCTCCAGGCCAGGTTTGATTCTGGTATTAAAGTGCACAGGTCAGGTTGGGTTTGGGTTTAGGTTTCAGGACCATGCAGACCTTCAGTTTCCAGTTTACTTCCCAGAAGAGATAGTTACCATGGTGAGAAGTAAGGGGGGGAATTGTTTACACTCTGAGCTCATCTGTCTATGCTGTCTGAAAATCAAAAAATGGAAGTACTTTACTGTGAGATACTGGTTTTATATCCTGTAACATGGATTTATTTTTTTCAGCTCAACCAGGCCTCTTCAAAAGTGAAATATCAAGTGCAAGTCTACCAAACCAGTACCAGAGAAGATTTTGTCTAAAGTAAACCACTCTCTGCTTTTTGCCTTTACTGGTATAAGTGACCTCTGACCTCGACCACATGACCAGCCCATAAAACTTCCTTTCAGAAAATACCTCATATTCCAACATCTTTAGCTCAATGTCATACCTAGCATCACAGGGGGACAACATGTCAAATGAAGCTTGCAGAATTTACAACCCCAGAATCTTCAGTGTTTTACATCATTACCAAAATGTACCTTTAGGACGTTGTACCTTTAATGGTTTTCTTATGCTAATGATATTGTTCAATTCTTTTGTCAGATACACACACTCATTGCTGATTTATGAAGCGGTTGTGCCTGTAGTTCTTCAGATGAGACTTCAGTCGTGTACAGCTTCAGATATGACTGCTTTAAACAGCATGCAATACATGCTGCATGCAAATTCAAAAATTAAATTTTAAATATTCTTAATGGCTGTAAGGAATCTAACACACCCAATTTAATACACGTTCTAGCTTCAGATTAACACTAACAGGTTTCACAGTACTCTCAGTACTTAATATTTTAGGCTTATTATTTGTTATTATTATTTGGTCGAGCATTGACTCTTATTATTAGGCTTATTGAAACTGATATACCACAAAATTTTTCCCATTCATCATAAAATGTCATAACAAATTGACCTGTCACATAGGACATTATTTGAGACAAAAAGGCTTTCTGAAAGACAAGAATGAAATGTGCAAAATGCAGGTCAATATTATGTTTGGGAGTGCAAACATAATCAGTCATGAGAAGGAAAAGCAATAGATAATTGATATAGACACTGGATGCATTGCATTGTAGTATTTTCATATTTATTCATATGGGTCTGTGTAACACAGAAGGACAAAAACAGTATAATAATCTGACACACTTCCCAGTTTATAGTCCTCTCTTATAGGTCTCCAAGTCCTGTTGCTAAACCCCCTCATTCTGTTTCAGATCAACTAGCACATGTTACCAGAGGCTGAGCACTAAAACAGATATAATGAGTGCTGAGGCATCTGGAAAGATATATATCAGGACAGGCAATGTCAGACACAACAAGAGAGACCCCTTCACCGAGCTCTCTCAGCACTGACATTGTTTCCAGCTTACATATGCTGTGCACCTACACATGCGCTATAGAGTTGTGAAGAGACAGCATGTCTCTAAGCAATTTCATTGTAAAAGTTTCATGCAAATTGTGGCAAATATGAAACAGGAGGAAGGCTGAATCACAGTGTGATTATGGTATGTTATTTGGACATAGGCAAGGAAGGAAAAAGGAGGTTTAGCAAAACAAGTCTCTCCAGTGAATTAACTGATAACAAAACTGAACAATGCTAGGGACCTCCTAAATGTGGAGGCATAGGTTCCTGCCTCTCCTACCCTTACCATTTGTCCAGCTGCATGATATGAGGTACCACACCCATGCTGGTTGCAGAGAGCTCTCTTGTGGGTGGAGATCTGCACTGCAGGGGCCTGGACTCTTCAATCTGCTCACTTTCAATGCCATCTACACATTCATTCACTCTCATCAGCCTGTGTGGAACTTTCTAGAAAAGTGTTTACCAAGTTGGGCAAACAGACAGATCCTCTGACAGGCAGGCACTGAAGGACCATACTTAATACAAAATCCCTGCCAGGCCTTTATCAACAAAGACATGCTGGAGACAATGTGTAAACTACCCCTCGCTGCTTAAAATGCTTGTTGCCAAGGATACGTGGATCACGCTCAAATTACAAGCACCACACTGACTTTGCAGACCTTGACCGTTTCCATGGAGAGGATGCTAATTAGCTTTTCTGTGTTGACAGCGTGGAGTCTACCCATATCGAAATGAAAATGATAGCAACTGTCTTGGCACCATGCTTTAGCTGCTTGCGTTACTAACAGTGCATTCAGATATTGACAACTTAATCAATCAAGAAAACTCCATAGCCTTGATGACTAAAACACTATCAGCGATACAATGACCTCTACTGCCATTACTGCATGAAATATAACAGCAGGTTGAAATTTACAAATAAAAAGTCATGGATTTCTCACTGTCTGTTGGTATGGGATGTAGACCTTTATAAAACCCTGATAAGACAGAGAGGGGAAGGGCGGAACCCTGCCAAAAACCCTGCATCCACATTAATCTGGGCCATAGTAAGTAAGGAAAAAATTCAAAGTGGAAACACTTTCAGTCTGTTTTAATCCACATTACCTCCCATTACAGAAACGGAGGATCTGTTTTTGGATTAGCTAGATTTTTAGTTCACAAAAGAACATTTTTCTTGTGCACATATTGCACAGATTCTCTCATCACATAATAGTTCTGTTATTATGAGATTTGGCGATAACAATATTAGAATAATAAAAGAAATTATATGTTAATGGTTCTACGCACGTGAGAAGCATCACCTGACAACAACATCCAACGTCACATTTTAAACACCCTGCACAGGTTTAAAGCGTCTCGAAACGTTTTAAATCCCCAACCATATGTCGTCTGACGCCACCTGATGGTGAGGCCGAAACCTGTTTCCCGCGGTGACGTAGAGGGTGAGACGAATAGCGGATGTTCCATTGGCCAATCACTGTTGACGGAAAGTTCAAAGGTCAAGAAACGAGGAAGTGTGTTGTGAATGTCATCTTTGGAAACACATGCACAGAGAGCTATATGATGTGCAGCCTTACTAGTATGGAATGTGATTTGTGATTACAGTAAAATAGCCGGGTTTAAGTGCAAATGGCTTGTTTTTTCAGAAGGAATATTGCCTCGAAGGTACTATGCTAGCAAACTAGCAACTAGCAAGCTAACTGGGTTGGGGTCGTTGCAGGATCCTTTAGCCAGCTGGTTGGCTAGAGTCTCGTTTAGATTCGTCTTCGACCTAGCTAGCTCTTTATCTGTCTTGTCAGCGAGGCAGAGTTTAAGTTCCCCTTACTTGGCTAGTGGTACCTACTGTTGCGTCGTGGTAGTAGACTTAGTCATTTAGCTAACAAGCAAGCTAGTTAATAAAGTTGTCCTCTCTGTTTCAGCTCTCTAAGGTTTTGGGGCAATCTGAGGAGACCTTCATTTCCTCTATCTCCGCTATTCCTGTCTCAAAGAAACAGTTAAGTGTTAATTGGTGTGCGTGCATGCTCGTAATTTAGCTTTGGATGCTGTTTGATTAAACTGTGACGATACATCCACGCTTATGTTCTTCACGGTAATATCTTTCGGTCTTGGTTTGCTTGTCTTTAATTTGTCAGGCAATCTCCAGACTTCAGACTTTCAGTGAGCTCCCTGCTACAGAATGGCTCCCTTTCATCTACTGGTGATATCCAGGCTGAGGCAGAAGCGCTGGCGCAACGGGTACTGATGATACTGGCCATTTATAAGTGATACCGTGCAGACATTGAATTGATAAGATATAAAACCATAGGCCTCACGTCAGATTGCTACTATGTCATGAGGCTTTTAGTGTGGTGAAGTTTGACTGACGCTTTGATTATTCGTTCAGAAGCATCGGAAACAATACAAACTATATGCACTAATCAAAGTCGATTCCATTATGTTATGAATAGAGCATAAAATAACTATTCAGATGGTTCCATGCAAACAACATTAAGAGTATGTAAGTGACACTGCATGGGTTTTCTTCTTGACTAATTATCGCGTTGCTCTGTTTCCCCCCTACCCGTGTAGCTCAAGCCTGACAATGTTGTCGAAGAAATTGTGGTCGGACGTGGAGCGATAAACTTCAAAATAAACAGAACTCTCCTGGCTGAGGTGAATTGAACAATCATTTTCCCCTCTTGCCACCAGATCCTTGTAAAATTGGAAATTACTATAATAGAAAGTACAAGGAACCACACCCCTTTGTAGATGTAAACATTCTAAACTTTGAATGATACTACTTGATCTTCGAAAACTTGACAGTGGCAAACAGAATTACCTGTTAAAATATTCATCCAAAATGTTTTATCTACTCTAATCTCAGGAAGGTTTTCTTATCAGCTGTAAAGTTCTGATCAGAAAGTTGTGCTTATTTTAGGTGCACATTTCTACATGTGGTGACTAATATTTTTGTCTGCCAATATGTGAAACTTCACTTTGTTTTGAATGTCCCTTGTTTTGTTACTGTTTTTGTTGTGTATTTGCCGAATTGAAAAAAAAAATCTGATTTTCTTTTGCAGGCAATTTTATCAAAACTGCTTAATGAATGTCACTTGTTTGGAGTGAGAAGTGATCTTTTCAGCAATCTCAAGAAAGGAAAAACGTTGGTGGAGTTCAGGTTAGTCATACACATTCAAGACGAGATCCCTGCATGAAGGAGATTCATTTGAGCCATTTGTTCTGTATCCTTTGTGCTAAGAAGACAGTTTTGTGTTTAACAGCTCACCAAATATCGCCAAAAAGTTCCATGCTGGACACCTGCGTTCCACTATCATTGGTGAGGCCCGTTTCACTGTTCTTTGATTTCGTCTGATAAAATATTTCACATGATTTTAACTCCTTAGAGAACTGACAACATCCATGAAACTGGACTAATTGCACCAATGCACTCTGTGAAAATGAAGGTCGGGTCAGAAACATGAAGGTTTGATGACCGTGAATTGTAGTATTACGAAAGGGATTTGTTACATTGTTAAGGAATACTCTGTGTTGTTCAAAGGCCCGGTGTCCTTTGTGTCCTGTGGCACACCCTTTATGTGTATTCCATTAACTGTAGTAAATTGCATTACCACTAAAAAGACATTGGCTTGCATTCAAATTAATGTTTAGAACATAACCTGGATGTTCATGCTTTAAAATACAGCTGTGTTTATTTATCACAGACTGTATGTAACCTTTACTATCATTTTCACTAAGTGAATAAATTATGTAATTCTGTGCTTTTGTTTAATGAGGGTATTGTATAATGTTTAATTTGTGTATGTTTGAGACTTTGAAGAACCTGGGAGTTTAAATACACTCAATTGCCAGTAGATGGCAGACCTCTCACAGTTTGTAAGAATATTCTAAATTTTCAGGCAATTGACCTCTGATTTGAAAATACACAAACTATTTTTTTTTCCACTGAGTTTTTAAACACTGTTCCCAAGAGCATTATCATTGTGTCACGTTAATCATGTGCCACACTTAGGTAACTTCATTGCCAACCTGAAAGAAGCCCTGGGAAATGATGTCACAAGGATTAATTACCTGGGAGACTGGGGAATGCAGTTTGGTGAGTTCAGCCTTTTATTGTGTGCATTAAAAAGGCAAACAGCTGCATCCACAGCCTTGTACCAATTTGTCCAGTGATGTACTGATAATGTTTTCAGAAAGTGAGAGGGAGGGTAAAAATGACCTCCTTTGATGTTAAAAACACAAAGAACAGGGTGCAAGCACAGTAATTTACCAAGCCACTGTCACTGTATGTGCCTGGGCAGAGTAAACAAAAGTGCCTTCACCTTCCACAATGAGGAATATGCTGCAAAATGAAAAAAGCCTGTTTCAGTAGACAATTTCAGCCAAAGGATTGCATCGTATGGTATTTATTATGGAATGACGTATGAGGGGTTGAGTTTATTCGAAGGGGGTGATTAAAGTCATTTTCAGTTTGGGGTCTGAGTCTGAGGAGGTGGTCACCGCTGGCCATTGGAATGAGACTGCTGACCCAATTTAGAAGGTTAGAATGTCAGAGTATTTTTAGGACAGGTGCAGATAAGAAGCAAGGGGTGATACCAGACACAGCTGAGGAGTGGCTGTAGGTATTAGTGATATTTATGCTTGTAGAAATTAGCGCTCTCCTTTTCAGGTGATTGTGTGTTTGAAGTGTTTGGCCTCCTCCCCTGAATCGTCATATCACTTCTCATCACTTCCCATCTGTTTTTCATTAATGTTTTATAATGTTCAGAATACTGTACATGAATAGGCAAGCTACTGAAGTTATGTGCCTGCAGAGGCATGGAACGTACAGCATCTTCAAAATGATCCTTTCCTACTCAGATTATGTATGATTATTAACTATTGTTTAATTTGTTGATGGGACCTCAGTCTGAGTGTTTTTATAATCCAGTCATGTCAGTTCAGTGCACTGTATTACTGTTTATAACTCTTTTTGAAGGCAATTTTTAAACTAATTTTCTGAATAGTTGGATACATTGTGGACAAAGTGCAAGGAGTCTTTTTAATAATGGTTACTTTCCCTAAGTGTGCTTTGTGCTGGGGTGACAGACATAAGGCATTCTTTTGATAATGACTGTAATAGGGAAGTTTATTACTGGCAAAAGATGGGGTGAATCATTATGTGTTATGCACAGTAAGTACACTCAATTTCAGGTCTGACCACTAGTTTCATGCAGTACATGTTGTGAAAAGAGTTCAGTTAAAAAATTGCTCTTGGCCGTGTCTTTAAAATTTCCTTGTCAAACGAGCTTTGGTTCCTTTGTACAGTCTCAGTGGGATGTGTGACGCATATTATAAAATGTAAAGGATGTGAAAGAGGCAGGGGCTGTTTTCTGCATTCATTACAGGGTTGCTAGGAGCCGGCTTTCAGCGCTTCGGTTCCCAGGAAGAACTAAAACTGAACCCTCTACATCACCTGTTTGATGTAAGCAATGCTTCTGTGAGAAAATGCAATCAAAGGAAAAAGTTCAGTGAGACTCACCTACAGTGTACAGATCAGCTTTGTAGAGACCACTTACACAATGTGTGCTTGGCACACTGAACCAAACACGGTGGCATTTTCAAATACTTTTTAAGGTTCCCCAGAAAACATGGCATGAATTTCAAGTTGGATTTAGACTTAAAGTTAAGTTAGTTATCTCTAAGCTAAACTATTGATCTTTCTCTCAAAGGTTTAAATGCCCAGAGCATACAGTTAAACACCTAGTGTAGATTGAAATTAACATTGAAATGACTTTAGTTGTCACCTGTATCTGTTCCCTGCAAGGCTCAACAAGATCTTGGATGTTGCATTTCAGTGAAAAAATATGACAAGAAAAGTTAAACTTTCTGCCCTGACGCTGCCCTTGGATTTTCTTACCTACCTGATCTGAGATCAGACTAGTTCCTTGAGGAATGGCCAGTTGTGAGATCTTTACAGTTACCAGGAAGTAGGTAGATAATTATTCTGGTTTACAGTGCAGCAGGTGTGGGGCTGGAGATTAGCCCTGTATGTGTATGTAATGACATGGATGCCACATCATCTATATCCTTGTTGGTGATCTGCTTTGAGGAGCTGATGCTGTTATCTGTGAGAACGTGGCCATGTGTTCGCTGGCCCGACAGAGCACACCCGTGTTTGCACCGCAGGTGTATGTCCAGGTAAACAGAGAGGCGGAAAGTGACGAGGGCGTCTGGCAGGCGGCCAGAGAGTTCTTCAGACACCTGGAGCAGGGAGAGGACGGGGCCCTGTCGCTATGGAAACGCTTCAGAGATATCACCGTGGAAGAGTACCAGCGGGTCTACAAGGTAGCACTGAGCTTTCAATGCACAGAGAGTGTGTTTCATATTTGTGTGTGTGTATGTGTGTGTGTGTGTGTGTGTGTGTGTGTGTGTGTGTGTGTGTGTGTGTGTGTGTGTGTGTGCGCGGGCATGCCAAGTTGTCGTTTCTCCACATTCATTTGCAACTAAAATGAAGCCACTACCTATGCTGAAACTTACTCTTCCCATGAGAGTGGCCCTCCTTGTTTCAGCATCCTGCTCTCTGTCCTGATTGCTGGTGTGCTCTGTCCCCCTCCCAGCGTTTAGGGGTGCACTTCGATGAGTACTCGGGGGAATCCTTCTATCAGAGGCAGACCCAGGAGGTGCTGCAGCGGCTCCAGGACCAAGGCCTGCTGAAAACCTCAGAGTGAGTCCCACAGAGAGCCACGCCCACCACACAGAGACGCCATGGAAACGCATAGCCATGCGCAGGTCACACAGACACTGTGTGCAGAAAATATGCCAGCAGACTTCCTGTAGCAGGGCAGGGATTATGCGCAAACACAGAGAGTGTCTCTCCAGGTGTAGAACATTGTGAAATCACACACTCGCCTTTATTTGTTTAGGGCAATGAAACGAGCTTCCTGGGGTCTCTCTTCCTGAGCAGGCTGAACTGAGAGGCAAGGGAATGCGTCCTTGTGAAATTAGTAGCTGATTTGTCTCTTTTGAAGGAGGGGGACAGGTGTAGTGGATCTCTCCCCAGCCAATGACATGTCGAGCTACTCCACGGTGATGCGCAGTGATGGGACCTCTCTCTACATCACAAGGCAAGTGGCCGTGTGGACACGCCCCCTCGCCACACTCTGGAATTCCCAGCCCTTTAGAACACTGAGGATCATGGATGTTAGTAAAATGATTTATTTCAAATTTTAAACGGAATTATTTACCCTGTGTTTGTATACTTTGTGTATCTTTACAGAGATCTCGCAGCAGCCATTGACAGAAAGGAGAAATATGACTTTGATGAAATGATATATGTGGTAAGGGGCATTTTTAACCACCTCAGTTTTTTAACATGGTGAAACTGAGGTGAAAAGGTGAGGGTTACTAACGGATTTTGTGCTGTTGTTCCTGTGAAGACAGATAAAAGTCAGAGTGGCCATTTCCAGCAGATGTTCCAGATCCTTCTGGCCATGGGACACAGTTGGGCACAGAGGTAAGGCTGAACCTCTCCCTGCAGCCTGAGCACATTACCTTACCTGTGAATTACCTGCCAGGAGCATCAGACCGGGGGACTTTGATTTACAGCCTTGCTGAGATTATGCAAAATCAAATTCAAATAAAGAAAGTATTTTACATTTCATGAATGTAAGGCATGTATATTTTTTGAACTAGCTAATATTTTGGTGGATAGATCATTATCAGAGCACCACTTTATACAGACAAAACAAGGAGAAAGATACTGAAGACGGTGAGTACATTTTCCCGTAGAATAATGATGAAGCAGGCCTGAATGGGAGAGGGAGGCCTGCAGGGGATTGTGGGTAGTGAAGCCTGCAGGGGATTATGGGTAATGAGGCCTGCAGGGGATTGTGGGTAGTGAGGCCTGCAGGGGATTGTGGGTAGTGAGGCCTGCATGGGGATTGTGGGTAGTGAGGCCTGCGTGGTAACGTGCATCAGTGCGCCCGCTCTCTTTCCCGCTGTAGCTGTCAGCACGTGCCCTTCGGCCTGGTGCAGGGGATGAAGACTCGGCGTGGGGAGGTGGTGTTCCTGGAGGACGTGCTGGACGAGGCCAGGGCGAGGATGCTGAGGAACATGGGAGAGTCCAGGAGTAAGGACACGGCTCGCGCCCGTCCCCTATATGAGCTCTGTATGAGTGAAGGGGCATTGTTCTGAGTTTGTTTTTTTTACAGAAGAGCCAGACAGACTGCTTTGCATCACCAGTGGGATGCTTTGAAAGATTTCTACAACATGCATCTGCCATGTGCACCTCTGGCCACCTGTCCTAGAAGGCCATGGAGAGCTTTTCCTTATGTTTTTTACCATTAGTACAGAAGTAAAATAGTAAAAATGTAAAATAAATGCACACTTTGTTTAATTTTGGTACATCTCTGCTGTTCTCAGAAAAATATTTTTTTTAATGCATTGAGGTTCAAACATCGTTGATTAAGAGAACTGGTAAATTTTTAGTTTAAGTGTTTTGTCAATGATGACAACTGAACTATTAGACAACATTAAATACGCATTTCCTGTATCTTTCTGATCGCTGTCTTGATGTTCCCTCCTCAGCTACGAAAGACCTAGAGGACCCTGAAGACACGGCGCAGAAGGTGGGAGTCAGTGCGCTCATAGTCCAGGTGAACACCTCCAAAGGATCACACCACCTGGCCTGTCTGGGTTTACTTCTGTGTTTCTATTTCTGGAGTATACAGGTGCAAAAGTTTGCTTGTAAATTAACCCTCAGGATATTTTTGTATCTCACTCACTCGCTCACTGTGTGTATTGCTTTCAGGGCACTTTTGCTGTTCACATGGTCAGTTAGAGCATCACTGAATATGCGCCCCTGTTGTCCTGTGTTCATTGTAGGACTTCAAAGGCCCACTCGTGTCTGACTACAAGTTCAGCTGGGACCAGGTGCTCCAGGCCCAGGGAGACACGGGCGTGTTCCTGCAGTACACTCACGCCCGGCTCTGCAGGTGAGTGGGCGGGGTCTCAGGGTGAGACCATAGAGATGGCTCTGCACTGAACCTGCAGCTATCTCTTCATCCTCTGTAACAGAGCTGAACTGCGACGACCTTACGCTGGCATCAGCGCATCAGTTCTGCAGGTCCTGTAAACGGCGATCTTGTTTCAGCTTGATGCGGATGCACCACCTAAGTGAGGAGTCACCCCTCGAGCCATCCCTTCTCCAGGAGCCGAGTGCCGTCTCCATACTGCAGCACCTTCTGCGGTGAGAGGGAACCCTGTTCATGTGCACTGAAGCATTACCTTACATTACATTACATGCATTTAGCAGATGCTCTTATCCAGAGCGACCTCCAGCACAAGAGAACAGAAGTGTATCCACTCAAGTTGAATGAGCAGCAGTGTCAGACCAGGCTAACAACACTCCCAGACCAGTGAGTGTGAACGTACCACTATTCAAGCCCTACCACAAGTTAAGTTGTGCAACCTGACTAGACCAATGGCGTGTATGCCAAACCCAGAGAGGTCAAGACACTGGGCAGGACAATGGGATGTAAACGAGTTTATCTTGTGTGAAATACCTAGGCCGAGAACGCGTTTTTGCTCTTGATCTTGCTCAGTTATGCGCAAACAAGACAGTGGTATGTGGGTGTGTAGGTGGAGGTCGGAAATCTCTAAAGATATTCCAAGGTCAGCAGCACTCAAGGGGTAGGTTGAACCCGTGCGTTGAACCTGTGTTGGCTTCCCACCAACTGCTTTTTGGTTACATTGGGACAGAAATTAGATTTGTAGCTATGGTTACTCAGTGGGAAGAGCATGGCTTACAATTTCATATTAAAAGGTATGCATTGTTTGCTTTCTGTGCCAAAAAAAGCCGTGGTATTGATCTTCTTATAGAGCAAATAATTGTTATGGTGTGGAATGCTACTGAACAAGTCTGTAATCTATTCCTCAGGACATACTTTGGTGCTGTACCAAGGGCATGACTTCATCTCAGCTGG
The DNA here is from genome assembly GCA_019176425.1 of Megalops atlanticus. Lineage (NCBI taxonomy): Eukaryota > Metazoa > Chordata > Actinopteri > Elopiformes > Megalopidae > Megalops > Megalops atlanticus. The sequence continues at coordinate 3,220,113 of CM032892.1, read as the reverse complement.
TGTGTCCTTATAATTTGTGGCCTCTGATTGGAGTTGGACACTTGTAGTAATTTAGACATGAAGAGGAATTTTATCAGGTCGCTTTATGGTTAAACTGAAGAAAAGTTAACAATTTTAATTCAGTAGTCACCTTTGCCACCCAAACCTCTCACCCACTGTTTGAATTCAGGGTGTAATACAGGGAACTTAGTGCCTATTGTTAACTCAAGAAATGCAGATCCTCCTGCACAACCTGTTTTTTCCACTACATGTTGACATGAACTTGTTGATGTTATTGTAACTGAATGTCACAGAAAAAGGCAAATATTTGGCAATACAGCTTATTTCCCACTCCTGCTCTATGGCCGTTCAGTAAAACCCTTTACCGATCCAAAAGCTCTGTAAGCAGGGTCCACCATTTTTGCTTTTCTGTTGAGCTTTAAGCTGAGGGCTGAATTTATGAAAGTCTCAGCCACAGGAAGCATCCTCAGTGAAAAACGTGAGCATGCGTGTGTGTGATTCCCAGTAACCTCCTTGTTGATTGACAGGTACGATGAGGTGCTGTACCGGTCCTCTCAGGATCTGCAGCCCAAACACCTGGTCAGCTTCCTTATGACCCTCAGGTGAGGTCTGCCTGCTCCATGATGGCACTTCAGCCTCTCTTCGCTTACAGTCATGTGTACCTGTGAGACTGACACCTGTCTGACATTGCCTTACAGTCACCTGGTTGCCACGGCACACAGGACACTGCCGGTGAAGGGCAGCCCCCCCGAACAGGCTCAGGTAGGCCACAGTGATACTCCTTACCTTTCAAACACAGTTAGCCCCTCTGAACAGGCTCAGGTAGGCCACAGTGATACTCCTTACCGTTTCGAACACAATGCAGCTGCAGCTGACAGTGTGCTTTGGGTGCACCACATGGCAGTCCAGCCCCTGACCGACACTGGCTCTCTCTTTTTGATTGACAGGCCAGGTTGCAGTTGTTTAAGGGAACGCAAACAGTGCTAGCCAACGGGATGAGGATCCTGGGCATTTCACCTGTCGAGAAGATGTGACCTGTCACTGCGTTTGATGGTTACTGCTGCCATATCCTTACTGCAAGACACCAGACACAATAAAGGCCTTGGTTATATTTGTACAAGATCAGTCCAAAGGTGATTCACAGGCAGTTCCTTGAAATGTATCACAGCTTTACAGGGTGCCATGGACAGAGACAGTGCAGCTCATGTTAGCACACTCACGAAACACACAGACCAACAGAAGTTCAAGACTTTAATCCCCTTCACTGTCAAAACCGCAAATGGTACCATATGTCAGGTAGATACAAGTTACATCTGATCGGCAAAATGAAAACACACAGTAAATGGTTGTCTGGCGCATGTTGAAACTTTTAAAACATGACAAAGTCTCATCCCATAGTAAGCCATGACATTTTAACAAACACCTGAAAGGCTCAATTGTGGCAGAATATTCTTGGGACCTCAGGAGGAGAGAGACTGCCCCCAATCTGAGAGATGGATCCCATTGTTAAACTCATGTGAGTTGAGCACAAAACACAAAAGCGAACAGGAAAAGGCTTTCTCTCCTCCTCAATCCTTCAGAAATAACCATCCAGAATGATTTATCAGAAGAATATCCGGAAAATACTACAGTAAATAAAACCCATATGTCCCACGATTTAAAACCAGACACACTACAAGTACTAAATCAGCATTGCACCACAGTGCAGGAACGGAAAAGGGTTGCAACTGATGAGCACTGAGGAGGAGGAGGGGCTAGTTGCTGCTTGCAATTGGATTGGCTTAGGTCCAGACACCCCCGTGCGGTGTGTCTATCAGAGACAGGGTGCATAGTGCACAAAGAGAAAACCTGCTCTCCTTCATAATTACACATTTCCAAATACTTGCTTAAAAACACTTTGTATGAAACATGTCTGACTGGCCCTAAAAAGGAATATAGTGAATATATCGCATGAGTGCTGCAGTTTGGCACGTTTCGGGAAAGGATTTCGCCCCAAGAAGTCAGCTTAAAGATCCAGTTTAAAGACACAGCCTCAAGCAATAACTTAAACATCTGTGCCGTTGGCCATTCATCAAAGCATTTCAAGATATGTTCACTTGAGATCATCTGTAAATTCCTACACACGTGTAACTCTCACATCAGTCTGTGACATAATCTTCAAGCTATGATGAACCTCGTACATACAAATACAGGAAAAACGATAAGAAGCCCATCTACAAGAAATGTTTGTCATTGGCAATTTGCCCTCACGTTGTGAAGACAGAACACAGTGCATGCACCTCATCTCCCAGGCCACGGCTCAGTAGAGTTTTCAGCGTCTGCTTAGGTGCATACAGTATCTTTTGCATTCCTAACCGATAGTCAGTTGCTGTCCAGTGGTCCATAGCAACCATTTTATATACATAAAACAAACCATGGCACGAGGAGTAATTGCCCAAGCAGAGGAAGGAGCAAGAACCAAAGTAAACCAAAGCGCCGGGATCTCCCATAGCTGTGTGGCTCGGGTATTGGTGTCAGCTGCCCTTTCAGCAGGCTGGTGCCGTTTCTGAGGAGATGTCGAATTCATTCTGCCTTGATAAAATAAGTGTTTCGAATCATAATTCACTCTTTACAGGAACAAGATTAACCCCACCCCCCACCCCCAGCTCCCAATATACAAAAAATATGGGGAAACCAGCAAGGATACATAAAAACTATGACTAAAATGACAAGCAGTGCATCCTAAAAAAAACGTCCTCACTGTCCCCCCCCAGTCAGTGCTACAGGAGAATCACTGGGCTGTAGGTATTGTCTTGACGCCACACTAGACAGGTGGCAGAGAAGCAGAGTCCTTTGCATTGAAGTCCCAGGTGACAGCCGACCGTGATCGGCAACCGTCAGAGCCGACCACGACATTCGACCGTGACAGCTGACCGTGAGAGTGGTCAAATGGTTGAGCACCCCTCCCTGGCGCCACCTCAGGGCTCAGACGGTGATCAGTTTGCTCCTGCTCTCCTTATCCGCGTCGCCCTTCGCCAGCTTGGTGGTGTCCTGCTTGGGCAGGCCGTACAGGTAGATGGAGATGCACACCAGCAGAGCCCCCGTGGCAAACGTGGCAGCTGCAGAAGGAAGAATGAACACTGAATCACGCAGGCGTTAACCAAGCTGTGCACTACTCATTACCTCAACGACAGGAGTCGACTGTGAACGGCCTAACATTTTTAATAACATGTATTAATCAAGGTGGTGCCGCAACTCAAGAGGCTAACAGCATAGCCTACATTCAAACACATACACACACACACACACACGGAGAATGAGTGAATGAATGACTTACTGATCTGCAGTCCAAAGAGAGTGACAGAGGACACTGTGGAGAGAACTATAGCAGCTGCTGCTGAGAAGCCCTTCATGATGTTGTCAGTGTACTTCACCACCACAGACGTGTAGAGACCGCCCACACTGGCCAGTACTGAGGCACAAGCAGGGGAGAAAACACTGAGGTACCCACACTCTGGCAGATTTCAGACCGAGAAACTGACAACAGGTGGATTCTGATACTGACAAAGGAGTTGAACTGAAGTTAATCACTTAAATCATGAGAAAAAGGCCATTGCCGCTGGCTCCTGTTAGCAGTTTTCTCAAACATTTACTGTATATTGGGATTAGTGCTGCACTTTACTGTACAAAATTATCTTGACTTGAGGTCTTGGTTGGTCTTTTTAGGGAAAAAAAAGAATTGGGACTTTTTTGTTAATTGCTAGTTTTATTTGATTCCTCAAAAGAAAACACCTTTGTGGAGCAAAGTACATACAGGTGGTTAAATGTTTGACTGGTGGCTGTGGACCAGCAGTGTTTTTTTAGGGTTTTAAGTCTAAGCTGAAAGCTGCTGCTGTTGTAGTCACAGCTGTGACAGTGGTGAAAAGAGTGAAGAAGGCTGTGAGTGAAATGAGTGAAAAGCAGAAAGGAGACTCACGGATGACGAAGCACACCCAGGAGGTGTAGCCGTAGAAGAAGCCCTTCTCCAGCACCTGGGCTCCGTCAGACACGAACACGCCCACCAGGGTCACCACAATGCCAGACAGGTACATCTGGATGTTTCTAACCCACAGCGACGTGTCTGAGCTCTTCAGCACCTTTTCAAAGTACACACCTGTCCCAGGACAGAGCCAGAGACAGTCAAGACAAACACCCCATTGATCATTCATACACAAACAGACAAATGAAAATCAGATGATGAGAGGCAGAAAAGTATAGATGTTAGATTAATCAACTTTAATAATGTAAACCACGTACAAAGATTAAAAGTTTAAGGAAAATACACTGGTAAAAAAGTAAAATTCTTAATGCATTTTTGTTGAAGTTGTACCTGCAAATCCAGAGCAGAGAACAGCCACAGCAATAGCTATGAAACCCAAGAACGGGTTCTGCTGCACCTGAGGAGGCAAAGACAAGAGACAAAAGCCTCTTTTAAACACATAATCGCCTACTACAGTGGAACAACCAGAGCTTGTGAGGCATCTGGGCTTTATCACCAGGAATATGCAAGGTGATTTCTAAGTGAGGAACAGCTGTTGTACCTTTGAGAAAGATTCAGTACTGAACTTAAGCTGTGTTGGTAAATACCCATGCTGTACAGTGGCATCTACCAGACAAATAAATAATGCAGTGTAACCTGGCCTACATGGAAAGTTGTCAGCTAATAGATACAAGTCTCACAGATCTCCTGCGATGTCGTAAAGTTACCCGGGTAACAGGGTGCACAGCAGTCTGGTATTCAAGGGCCACATTTCATTAATCTCCCACTTCCCTTTATGGCCCTGTGGGAACTCCCCTAGCCTGACACAGGACAGCCATAACGGTCAATCCCCAGCCAAATTATACCAGACACTACACATCATAGCACGCAGTGTAGCCTGGCATGAAGCATTAACAATGACTGATTGGGGTCAAAGTCCTGCAGTAGACTGCTCCAGGTTTAAGGATAGCTTCTATTATACAGTCGCAAACAGTGAAGATTAGAAGACTGAGATGAGATAAATGGCATTTCGAGGCCTTGACCATTTGAAGCAGGTGGGGTGAATGGTGATAAAGGGCCGCAAAGGGCGGTGAAGGTTGGTGAATGACAGGGAAGGCTGGTGATGGTTGTTGAAGACTGTTGTTGAAGACTGTCGAAGAATGTCGGTGAAGGTTGGTGAAGAGCAGGGAGAGTTAGTGAAGGACAGGGAGGGCTGGTGATGGCCCGTGACGGCTGGTGAAGAGCGGTGAAGGTTGGTTAGGGCCTCGCAGTGCCGCGCGGTCTCACCTGGACCTTGGTGGACTGGGCGGGGTTCCACTGCACGAGTGTGACCCCCCCACACAGCATGAAGACGGAGAACCACTGCAGCCGGCTGAGGGAGCGGTTCAGCATGAGCACCGTGCACAGGGCGGTGCAGGGGATCTTCAGCTGATACGTCACCTGCAGAGCATCACATATCACATACAGTTAGCAGACGCTCTCATCCTGAGCAACTTCCAGCAAAACAAAAGTGTATCCATTCATGTTAAGTGAGCAACAGTGTCAGACAACACTCTCAAGTGAGTGTGAGCGTAACACCACTCAAGCCCTACCACAAGTTTGTGAAAAGCTTGTGAAACCTGACTAGGCGACGGTATAGTATGTAAGTATACTATCATACATCAGTCACAGAAACAGCGCGGGCCCTCTCCCTGTCAGTCACCAAACACCCAGCCAGCAGCACTCACACAGCACGGAGACTCCTTCACATGCAACGCTCATTCAATGACTGAGACTCCACTGCAAGGTCTTGTCGTTGATCTTAACTCCAGGTCGTGCATGTTTGTCATAACTGCAGTAACAGCGTAAGCAGATGCTGTATCAAATCAGTTTCTTGATACACCTTAACAGCTTTTTTAACACATGCAATAAAGTATGATGTTTGCTCATAAAATGGAATGCGTGAGCACTTGAGGTATAGTAACATTGCACGCACGCACAAACATGCATTAGCAACACATGAAAGGGTGAATTCAGTGAGCTTGTGTGGTGACTCGGATCCAATAAACTCAATGAAAGCAAACGTAATGTAATCCCCCAAAGTGAGTTTCAGGCCACAGTAGCTGCCACAGACCTGATACACAGCTGCGTCCAGATTGCTCAGGGCTACGAAGGCCATGTTGTTCTGAACAGCGTACACCAGTGAGGGAACACTCAGTTTCAGCAGCTCGACCGGACTCCGGAACACATGCTCAACAACTGCCGTCTTCAGCCTGCTCAGGCTCCCAGTCTCTCTGCGAAGGGAAAAGAGAGAGAGGATAAAACACATCAGGAAACTGAACCAAGGTGGACACACAGTGAAATCTTCACTGCTGACTTCTACTGCTCAGCTACATGCCCACTCTTACGTTACCTGCAGCCAGTAATGAGAGTTAATCTGGCATGCTTTTGTATTGATTCCAAATTCCCTACGAATATCAGATAATACAACGCACTGGATGAAGCGCAAGGGATAAAATGCAGTGGACTAAGAATGCAGTGACCAGTTTACAACAAGCAACCAAGTCAAATAAAGAACATATCCAATGTGAATTTAAAGCTACAGCCAACCGAGACCACATCTGCTCTTTCCCCTGTGGTCGCAGGACAAGTAACACCGTGTGTTTTACTAACACGTGTCTTTTGATCGTCCATTTAACTCACTTGGCCAGCATCCCGAGGCTCAGAAACAGCTTGATGACTTCAGTGATACAGACCGCCGTGGTGGAGAAGTACAGGTCCGACGACACGGTCCTGGTGTACCGCAGAGCCACGGTGTACGTGGCCGCCACCAGCGTCATCACCGTCAGGCAGTACAGCTTGAAGGCCACGCTCACCGGTTCTGCAAAAACGTCAAACGGGACTGTTTCTGCGGACTGTTTGTTCCAAAATCATGCCAATGCCATCCAGTCAGGAGAAAAAAAGTATGGCCCAAACTTCAAAATATGTCCTCTGCTATAGTTATAATATATCCGCTGGCTTAGTTGAACTAAATACAGCACAAAGAAACTGATTTACAGACAGTACTTTAAAAGAAATCGGGGTCATTTATTGCCCAAATAAATTGAGTGTACGGATCATACGGTGTTAAATACAGGGTTATTTAAGTGTGGGGGATTGCAATCAAACCTTTATTTTATTGTTCGCTGGCAAATTAGCACGTATACTATTGTTTAAGTTACTAAAATATTTCCTTTTAATTCTATCTGAACTGAAGGCAAGTGAGCCTTGTGTTTTAGTTGTCAGATAAGGAGCTAGCTACTTCAGGAACGGAATGTGAAATCTTATCCTTTCCGTGGGAGACAAGTGAACAATTTATGCAGTGGTCGTTTAAAAAGGATCTACATTTACATTTACATAATCATTTTGTAGACTCTTTTATCCAAAGCGATTTACAAGTGAGGTAGAGTACAATACAAGCAAAAAACCGTAAGGAGTCAACAATATTAGAAGCGCTGCATGACCAGGTTTCAATGGTTGGCCAGACAAGGTACAAGCTAGCTGGTAGAGATAATGTGTGCCTTAAACCATTCGATTACATTTTTAAATAGTTTAGCAGGAAACAGTTTTGATACATGAGAAATTCCTTTAGGTGGTAGTGTTTAAGGTTCTCAGGATATAGGTATTATCGTCACATTTGCCCCACAATGCCTATCTAGCGATCAAGATACAGTAACTCAGCAGAGTGAGTGACAGCAAGGAGCTAGCAATAAAGGTAAATGACCCGGAGACCCAGCTAACACATTATCCTTGCCACGTAGCTATTTGTGCTACTTACCTAACCTCAAACACCTGTCTAGGTTACAGTAGCTAACATGTCATTACCTATTTTAGCTAGCCAGCTGTCATTAACTAGCTCGCTCACGTCTCACGTTCCCATTATTACTGTTCAGCTAGGTATCTCCTTGTAATACTTTTTCAGTGAGACTGTCTTAACTGGCTAATAATTTAAGACAGCCGGTTGAGCATTTTGGCAGAAATTAGCTAGCTAGATGCAACAGTAATGTATAGCTAGCTGTGTATTAACTTGTCTGGTATTTGGTAGCTTGCTAATGTTAGCTACAACGTTAACATTGGGAGAAGTCGCCTCCAGCACCTGGCGATCAAGGTGGCTGGATAGCGACAGGAACAGTTACATTAGTGTACCCAACGGCGGTTTCACAGCTATGTAGCAATCCAAGCAATGCACAGCCGTAAAAATATGACGCTAGGTTAGCCAGACATGTAACGTTAGCATAAATAGCCCCGACTTACCATTGCCCATGGTTATCTTGATGATCGGCTCTACTAGCTAGCTAAATCCAGTCAAAGAAACGTGTTCCTGTGAAACACCAAACATAAACTACTCAGTCTACATGTCTTTTTTACAGCTCGATCAGTCTTTATGTGGGTAGGAACAAAGCCTCGGAGATCTGGCTAGCTGGATCTCAACCCTAACACCATTGTCACTGAACACACAAGCGTGTCAACCAACTTTGAACCGGACGCACTGAGCATCAGAGGCGCGGCCGCGTCCCAAGCCATGACGACATTTTAACGCGCTGGGCTCCGGAGCTGTGGCTGCGTCGCAAACCATGACATCATAGCCGCCTTTCCAATATGGCGTCTTGGGCCAAAAATCGATGTCGTTCGTAGACTATTTCATTGGATAACTGAGCGTTTAACGAAAGTAAGAATCGAATGATAATGTGCCAGATGATGTGGCGGTTATGGGAGCTAGAACATATTCCTTGTTTTTTTAGACAGGATAACAGGATAATATCAAAGATGTTTTTTTAAGGATGAAATAACGCACTTTTTTGGTTGGCTGAATGGGCAGCGTCTGCATAAAGTTGACAGACTAACAGACTAGTCTCTGACAGGTCAAATGTACAACGCCAATTGTAATGTTGGAAGAGAGAAACCTGTAATTATTAACCAAAGTTCATACTCAATATTTTTTGAGGGCTATTTTATTAGGGCAGGGCTACAGACATAGTTGCCTTTTGATCAGGGTAAGATTTAGTATTACATTAAGGGGTAGAACTAAGGTTACTGTTAGTAGGGCTAAGGTAAGGGCTGATACTAGGGTTAGGTTAAGGTTAGGGCTAGGAAAACTGTAAAGGCCATGGACATGGCAATAGTTGCATTTTGATCACAGGCTAGAGCTGGGGTCAGGATTAGGGTCAGATTTAGTGTTAAATTTAGGGGTGGAGCCAGGTTTAGGGATGTGTTTATATAATGAAGTCAATGGGAGAAGCCTCTTTGGTGGAGCCCGATGGTAAAGCTATGACAGTATTTGCTGCTGCATATTTAAAATCAGTTTCTGGGTGAATAATAGTGTAGAGGACTTAAAGTATCAGTATCCTCTGGTTCTGATTCCACCTCACAAAAATCAGGCAGAACCACAAATACACAGTGCTAGTAGTAGAACAGGAATTATCAAGAAGTGACCAATGATAGTCCAAGGAAGAGTTGACAAGCCTGGTTATAGGCCTGACTGTACATGTTTTAAAATAAAACTGCAAACTTTGGTTTTCACTCATGTATTCCGGATGGACTACATAGTTAGTTTGTATTCATAGACTGGGAGTTCTGGCCTGCCCACAACGGCCAGATCCATATATTTTATGCAACTTCAAGTATGTGTCATCCAGTGCACTGAGTGAATCATAACAGTCAGTTCAAATGGTATTCTACTCAATTCAGGCTCATATAATTCACACAACAAAATGATTCATTGAAAAACAATGGATCATTTGCAAAGGATAAAACACTAACACCTGTATCAATCTATCTTAGTGTTTTATTTAAATTCTGTTAATATAGAAAATGACAAGCAAAACAAAATACTTAAGTAAGTAAACACTTACTCCATTTGCCATTATTCATTCAATTCATTAGTAACAGGTCATGAGTGGGGCAGTGTGTTAGAATAGTTGAATCGCTTGGTAATTTCTATTTATTCTTCCAAAACTCTGTCTTAATTAATATTCAAATGACACAGCAATCCCCCAGCTAAATGCATTTTTTTATTTTTTATTGTTGGTTAATTTGTTCGTTTCCCAAGTAAGTTCATTTTGAAAAGCAAATTGATTATTATTCATCAACCGCTCTCGTTAGGTTTACTTTGACCATCTGTTTTGTATTTGATTCTTCTCCGCGAAGGCCTGCCAGGTACACCTCTGGTTTTGGGACGTTGGTCCCATCATCAGTCTTGCTCTGACAGGCCACGTCCTTGGGCGGGTAAGTCTGGGTGACATTATCCCTCCTCATGTGGCTGAGATCAGTCTGCATTGAGTGAGTCACTTTCCTGCGCAGATTGGCCTAGAAAGAAGATGTCCTCATTAATATCTGTGGACTTTTAGAAACCATACGCCTTTGATATTTGTTCAAGTATTCAAAATAACATGCAGCCATCATACGCCCAAACCAACAGCATCAAATGTACCAGTCGGTATTCTAAAATATTAGAACAAATGAATACTGACCAGTCTGATTGCTTTCCTTCTCAACTCCCATTCGTTCCACTCGTATGACTTCAAAATGTTTGTCTCCACCAAGTGTGTGTCCGTCTGCGTGGTACTGTCAGATTTTATTATTGGCCTCACCAACAGCCTCTCCCCTACCTGCACCTGTTGGAACAGCAGCATCACAGCACTTTCCTAACGACACCTTCCCTCAGAGAATAATCTACTAAGGCAACCTGAAAGGGTACAAGACCACAGACAACAACACAACAGGCTGTGTACAAAGGGTACAGGGTCATGCTGTATATTATGAGTTGTTTTTAAGCCACTATGTGCCATTATAACTACCTGGAAAAAACTGCAATTAGTATTACCACAGGCTTTTGGTAGACTTAATTATATCTCCTTCTTCATCTATATCTGTCTTCTTAAAAATGATGGCAAGATTGATTTGCAAAGTGGGATCAACAAAACACAGGATCCATCAATCCAGGAAGTCAAAGGAGACCAGTGGTAGGAACACAGCCTCAGGGCAAGGGCTCAGTGCCACACTGGTGCTGATTGAGTCAGCGTGAGATCCTGTGCAGACTCACCTCGGGGTACGGAGTGACAGAGGCAAACTGCTGATGGAGCTCCAGCAGGTGGATAAGCTCTGGGGACTGCCTGGCAATCTCCGCCACGCGTGTGATGTACTCATCTGGGCTCAAGGCGAATTCACACGCTGCCTCCTTAGAGCTGAAGATGTAGTATTTCTCCCTGTGCTTCAGCACTCCGATGCTCGGATTACCTGGATGTAGTGAAGTTAGTTATAAGTACTTTTTCAGCACCACCTAATGAGTTATGGATGTTTGATTCTGTTGATACTGGTACGGAAAAGTTAAATCTCAAAAATACTTTTTGAAGAAAGTGAAATACTCTCAAATAGTAAGTATTGGCTACGACAACAGATTACCAAACCATACTGACAATGACTCCTGTGCAAATATCAAAAAGCCAGTCTGTCATTATCTCCTCATTTAAGACTGATTTTCCATAGTTGATATTAAAATTTTGACCCACACGAGTAAAAGCAAGTAGAGGTTTGTCCCATTCTAAAATTTCACATTTTCCTAGTACTTCAGTACCTCTACATACCTGGTAAGAGGAAGCCATGCTTGTCTGCGAGTGTGTAACCACACATTCCCTTGAACTGAAGAGGCAGCTGGTCAAAGTTGGTGGTGGTTTCAGGGAAGAGCCACTCTTGACCTTCAAACTCAAGGGGATTAATGCGATTTTCTGCAGAGAAGAAAAAAAAAAACGTTGCCAAAACATTGTCAATACATTGCCAGGTCTAGGTTGGAAATGACATGTTATAATGACTCATGACTATTTTACTCACTGTAAAATAATGGACATTGACAGAGACCCAAAAAGGGGAAAAGATTTGGAACTGGCACAGCTTTTGAAGAGGGGTGATTGACTGAACAAAACATGCACAGGAATGAAATCCACCAGGAGAGGGGAGGAGGGACCCATCCAGGGGTGCATGGAGGCTCATTTAAACCACACTCAGCTTCTCATGAAGGCAGAAGGGTTGCAAATCTCGGGCTGCATTTGAAACTTCTTCCTTACCTTATACTCCTCCTGTCTAATCCCGATCAGACTTTGAGGGAGCTATAGAGCAAGGCATTATTTTTGAGAGCAACTACAGACTCAGTGGCGAGTCCTACTGGATGCTGTACATTTTATATATGAAATAAAAGGAAGCAGGCCAAAAGGAAGGCCAGACACATTATGAAGACTTGGGTGATGATCAGTCCTGTACTGCTTCGGTATACACTCACTGTACCCACCTGAGGAGTCCTTCATTCTCTGCTCATCGCTCTTCACCTCCAGGTCCTCGAGCAGGACTTCAAACTGATCCCTGGGCACCAGCCTGCCCTGGGCGGCCAGGAAAGGCCGCAGATTTTCAACCAGCTTACTGAGCACGCTCAGCAGAACCATCTCGTTCTGAAGCCCCGCCCACAGCTTTGCCAGAGTTGTGAAATAGGGCTGAAAGACAGCGATACAGTTGGAGGCGGAGAATCCTGTCATCAGAAGATTTTACGTGCTTCCATTCTGTGTTTTAAGAAGAAGTGTATGCAGTACAAAGTGGAGGACACCTACAAAAACCTGGGCTGTGGGAATTATCCTCTTATACTGCACGATGTCCCGCAGCTCCTTCATGTGCTTTTGCAGCTCTGTCTGCAGCGATTCCAGCTGCTTGGAGCAGAGACCCACATCTGCCTGGAGGGGGAGATCAGCCATTAACCACAGCTGCATAACAGAGGAGGAAACAAGGTGCATGTGCTACTGCAATCATGACTTAGTCATTTGTCGTTATTGCAAATGGGGTGACAGTGCAGCATAGTGCTAAGGAGCAGGGCTCGTAACCGAAAGGTTGCAGGTTTGATTCCCTGCTGGGGCACTGCTGCTGTACCCTTGGGCAAGGTACTTAACCCACAATCGCCTCAGTAAATATCCAGCTGTATAAGTGGATAACATGTAAAAACTGTAACCTATGTAAGTCGCTCTGGATAAGAGCGTCTGCTGAATGCCAATAATGTAATGTAATGTAACAATAAACCAAAAGAGAGTGATAACGAGGCTACCCTCGCTGCGAGCCCCTGGTCGTCTCGCTCACCAGCACGACGTTGAGGAGGGCCTCGTGCTGCCGCACGTTGCACAGGGCCTGGCTCAGCAGGTGGTGCGGGATGAAGAAGTCACTGGGCCCGACCTCGGGGTCGTACAGCCACTCCAGCAGGGCCGTGTACTGCGAGGCTAAGCCACGTGTCGCCTTCAGCTCCAACTCCATGCGACTGCGGGTGGCGGAAATGACCTCGTGCAAGACCGCTGGCACTGTACGTACGATTTTAAAAAAAGAAAAAGAAAAACTGATATTGGTAACCACAAAATCAGTTGTATGGTTCTGGCTTAAAAATCAAATCAGACGGCAGGGCTTGTTGTATATTCGATGGTCGTAATGTGCACCATATAATATCCGTGTGCTCAGATCTTTCCTGTCCAATGTCGGGGTCACTGCTGTAAAGTGTGGGGACTTACGGTCGTCAATGCCTTCCCCTCCTTTCCCGATGCTCTTGTTGAAGAGGCGGATTCCCAGCACAATCATGCTGAGCTCATTCAGCTGCTGCTCCTTGTCCTTCTTGATAAGGGACATGAAGGTCCCCAGCTCTGTCTGGGGGAACACGCTCTGTAGGGCAGCTTCCAAACACACAGACACCAGTTACAGTCAGGGAGCCACTGTCCAACATCCACCCCCTAATATATTAAATAGCTGTCTTAAATGACACTCGCTACACTAACATTAGAAAGTGATTAAAATAAGAAATTGTCACTAGTCATGTGTGAGCGAGCAGTGACAAGATTGTAAACCAGAATCACAGATGTTTCTTTTAGGTGAGAACCAATAATCAAAATAAATAAAATATCCAGTGACTCCTTGTCAGGGGCTCTCAGCAGAAAGCAATTAACTAAAATATTAAACAGAAAGTAATAAATGAACCCAAAGTCCCACGGTGATATTTCATTGGTTTTCTTTGTGGGCGTCTGTATATGTATTTTTCAGAGAAGCATGTAAGCCATAGGGTAGGGGTTCCTTACCGGTGACCTCTCGCACGGTGTTCACATCAGTGGGGGACCCCACACCGGAGTGGAGCAGCATGTACCGGACGATCTTGCGGTAAAGGGTGTCCAGCTCCTCCCGGGACCGGGCTCGACAGTCTGTGATCTCACGGCTCACTGCAAGCAGCCTGGCTGGCAGCATACGCTGGTGTTCCTCCAGGATTTCACCTGGAATACCAGAAACACACACACACACACACACACAGACACAGACAGACAGGCAGACACACACAACCATACACACACACACACACACACACACACACACACAAAACACACAGAGCCCAGATGACTAATCTGCACTGCAGCAAGAACTAGATGATTAAATCATGAGATGACGGTACAGACCAGATTAAGGGCAAACTGCAAATGTTTCAATAAACTGTAAACATGCTGCATAATTTATGGTTTCTGGGGTAAACAGGCATTTCAATACATGCAATTGGACAAAATTCTTTATCGCAAAGTTGAAATCTTACACCTAAATCTAGATCTCTCCAAAAAGTCTTATTTGGAAATGGAAGGACCAAATGCATATCATTTTGTATTGAACAAAAAACACAAATAACACAGTGATAATAAAACAGTGCACAAACAGAGAAAATCTTTCATATTTAATAAGTGGTCACACATGGGTAAAAACCTGACTACCATGTTGCTTTGCATATTCCTCCATTTCACACTCACGTCGTGATGTGTAATTCATGTCAAAATACACCTGCATTTTGATTGTGTCAAGGGCAGGACTTCGCTCATCCACGAGGCGGTCCACGCACAACTGTGAGGAGAAAGCACTGTCATGGGTGTTTGTCCAACAAACGCAAAAAGTAATGGTCTCCCTGATCAATCTTAACAAGTCGCTGCGTTTGAACAGAGCGTAATGGTTCTAATGTAGTTGGAAAGAAAACGTGGTAACTAAGTAATAGGCCAAGAACGGCTCTCCGATATTACTGCATCTTGGTTGTAAGCTACACTTTCACCGACAGGTGGTACTGCAAAATTCCACACATTACAATAATAATAAGGAATGTATGGTTTTGCTACGTTGCAGAGAATGGAGATTAGCAGACATAGCGTAATAAAAGCACAGTACTTTACCTCGATTAGCTTCAGAACATCGTTGTTTGTAAGAGTCCGATCTACGTTGAATTGATTTCTTGGGTCTAAAACAACAGCTTTTACCTAAGAACATTGAACAAACGTGTTACCCGGTTGTACCAGCCGGATGATGTTGACGATTAGCCCAGATAAGTGAAATTGTTCATTTACCCACTTACCATAAACGCCACTAATGTTTCCGACACGTTATGTCCTTTTTCCGCACATCTCTGAGCAACTTCACGAATAATATTTTTGATGACACTTTCTGCTTGGGCGCGAGACATCTTTAACTACCAGTTATAAATATCATTAAATTGCACACCAAAAAGTTAGCTGGTTAATTACCAAGCTTTGTAAAACTGAATTTTCCAAACACCTTCACTTTGGTCGGTCACAGTGAAACTCTAGTTGTAGCATCAACTAGCTAGCTAACAGTCACATGTAGTGAACTAGTTAGCTTGCCTTAGACAACTAAACTACACTAGGCAATCTAACTCGCAACAATTTTTATGCACATGCTGATTGCTTTAAAATAGATCTGTGTCAATTTATAAAGTATTTTCACGCAGAAAACGCTGTCCGAGTTCTAATCCGATATCGCCTCCCTTTATTAAAACTCCTCCACTTGACTGTTGAAGTGTTTCGCTCTGGGTTGCCAGGGCAACTGAGCGCAAACCTCACATCTCACGAGAGTGACGATCTTCCAAAGCGGTCAGCCTTGCCGAAACCACATGAGCTAGGAACAGCAGGCTGGTGCAATCTCCATGCTGGGAGTGTTGTATTATTCTCAGACAATTCCTTTGCCAGACCACGTCCCACATCTCACACCGCCTTCCCCAACATGTGTTAATGCATGACGCGGTTTACCAGGATTCGTAGTGGAAACAGATTAAGTGTTCCAGACCTTGCTTGACAGCGCTTCTTAGTTGCATAGACAATTGAGGTAAATGGACTGTTTATCATTCAGCAACTCAAATATGTGACAACTTGAGCAGTCAATGACCGACTCATTTATATGGTCGTTGTAAAATTTGTTTAAATTTTACAATGACAAAGTAAAGTTGATCAGGCTAGAGTTAAATGCAGTTGACAGGGAATCTGAATGGTGAACTACAGTACCACATAACTTCATGGGTGCTGTTCATATTTCAGACATTCATCAGGAAATGGGTGTTCAACAAAATAAAACAGAAAAGGTGAAATTTAATGTGATTTCCCTCAACTACAGAGTTTAGTGATAAATGTAGCAATCAGAAGATAAGGTAAATGCAGAAGGGATTTAACATTGAAGTGCTGTAGGACAATTTACAGTTACAGTAAGTTGACCCTGTTGAACGGGCAGCATTATTGCATAGCCTATGAATGATTACAGGAATAATGAAGACTGGTTGGGGGAAAACAGTTACATTTATCACCCACTCCCCTGATGCAGAAAGACTAAGGGCACATTCAGGATCAGGATGTGATCAATTTCAACTTACTTGTAACTGGAAAAAGAGGGGAGAAATGAACACTTTCTTAAAATAATTTATTATAAAAACAGACATAACATTTACATAACTTGGTTCACACAAGGTTCACATAAATGGAACACAAGCAGGATTCGTGCTTTGGGTAGAAGTACTTCACTTCACTGGGTCATTTCCAACACATCTACTTTGCATCCAATGTTACAACTAGAATAAATAGAATTTTAGATGCAATGGGGAAAATGACTTTCTAGTTCTGAACAGCAGCCCTTATGCAAGACTTACATTTTACATCCTGTACATTGCAAAAAAATTATCCGCACCTTAGACCTGAGATCATAGGTCACATTTCAACCCTGTTTAAGTATCAAAATGGTTAGTTCCAAACACACACCTTTAAGAGAACATGCAAAAAATGGTGATTCAAAATATTCAAACAGTGAAAGTGCATATGGCAATATACTTGCTCTTACAATATTAAAGGGGTTGATTTGTATTGGTTTGACAGAATGGCTTGCTTTTATCTAATTTTTGAACAAGGGTGCAACACATGCTTCACCACCAAGTCCACACTCTTAAGCAAATCTCTTCTCAGAAGGTGCATTGATCAGAAGTTCACAACAAACTTCATGCTATAAATACTTCATTTATTAAACACACAACAGTAATCCCAAACTAGAGAAATCTTCCAAGTCACATTCATAAGTAGTAATTTCACACTGTATGCTCACAAATCAAATAAATTGAACACATCACCAGTAGACAAATAAGTGCACCCTGAGCCACCAGCACATGGGCTGATGGATCTATCGACACTACCTTCAGAAATCTGATAGGGACTGGTGTTTATGAAGTGTGTGCCAATCATTTTGCACATGCTCAGTACATGTTCCTGCAAAGACCAGAAAAGCCAGTCATTTGAACAACACTGACATTTAACTCTGGGAGAAGTGAGGGACCAACAATACAGGAAAAATATACAAATATTCAAAATGTCTTAATATTCTTCAGTCTCAAAATATTCGGCAGAAACATTAGAACTGGGAGAGTAAAAGCACTTCACCTGCCTTCATTAGGCTTAAGGTTTGCTGGAGACCTTTCAGCCACCAAGTTACAGACATAAGACAAACAATTTTCCAATTTTAACAAGTGATAAATATATTTAATACTTAAAATCTAGGCAGTACTTGATATATACAACCTAAAAATCACAGTTTCTGACTACTGTACATGCATTTGTGAATTCATTTTTTGCGAGTACATTTGTAATCTGTGCAGATGTTTTGTGGAAGGGAAAACAGTACCAGGGCTTCAAAAGAGTGGTGTTTAACCAGTTAATATGGATCAATACTATATTCACATCAAAATGAGTGTGAATTACATCTGAAATCCTAAGAATAGTATGAAGGACCAGCCTATACTTGTTCAACAACTTCCAATGCTCTATGTCTACAAAATTTAGTTCTTGCCCATTGGCACACACCCAATCGCACAATATACTATTTACAAACAGCTACAAGTAGAGGTATAACATCTATTAGCACCTCGAGTACCTAAAACTTCCAGTTAGCTGGCTTAGAAATTGGTTCTGTATATTAAGATATGAAATCTACATAAATATAATCCAGTTGAACTGCCTTGGTCCAGTGTTGTGCTCTTTTGAGATGTGACTGGATTGAAAAATTTGAACTCTGATCTACCTTTGATGGTGAATGCGAGGAACGCTTTCAGCAGAACCAGATAACAGCCTCAACACTTATTGGTTTTACATAATTAAGTTTAAAAAAAAAAAAAAAAAAACTCAGACTTACGCTTGGCACTGTTAGAAAGCTATATTGCACTTAAGTATGAGACTCTGAGGCAGCACCCAGGCTCTCCCTGCTCAGAAGCACTTCCTGAAGACGATCTCCGGGCCGAACTCCTCGTACTCCTCCTCGCTGATCCACGCGGAGGCGAAGGACGGGAGGCTGGCCAGCACTGCGCCCCCGCTCCAAACGGAGAAGTCGCGGTCCTTCGGGCTGGTCACCCGCACGCTCTCACCCAGGTCTGCGGGCACCATGTTCCTGATCTCACTCTGCAGACGCTGAGGCAGGCCCGCGAGGAGAGTGTTGCCACCTTCAGCAAGAAAAGTGAAGAGAAGTTACATTAAGGATGAAATTCAACCATTCAGATACACATTACACACACCTGTGCATTATGGTTAAATGACAGACCCTGTACAATGGCATACCCCTGAAGTCAACCTGAACCCCAAGGAGAGCAGAATTTATTGTAACACGCTACCTGATAAAACAATGTTTCCGACAAAACTCCTTCGAAGGTCGATGTCTGAATGAAGAATGGATTTGAAAATGCTCTCGTGCATCCCGTAGTGGTCTCGTCCAATGAGTTCTGGCTTGAACAGGATCTCTGTTGCCCTGTGCAGTTATGAAAACAGTCACAGATTAACAGAAAAATCAAGGCTGAGCTGTGCCGTGCGTATGCATGTCCCAAAGGCATCTCAGAAATTTGGGTTAACTGTGATCATGAGGGGTTAACTACAGCTACATGCATCTCTGTGGTGGGAGCTGGTTGCCAGTTCAACAGGAGGCTTCGAGGAAGTCTCAGATTCCCAGTGAGCAGAGGCTCAGCACTATAAGGTGTCCACAGAGAGGCAGGAGGCAGTTTGTGTTACACTGTGGGGAGAGAGTCTGCAGAGCGCCGCGGTTACCTGAACCTCTCTGAGCCGAGGCAGATGACCTGGCCGTCAGGCATGGTGTAACAGACCTCGCTGCCGGCGGGCCCCCCACCGCACAGCTCCGCCTCATAGTCCTGTGCCACACAGCAGCACCTCTCCTTCATCTCCCGGACGATCTCCAGCTCCGCCGACGTACGCATGGCCACGCCCTGCTCCTGCAGCAGCTGGGACAGCCGCGGGACAGAGCAGTGAGTGCAAAGACTCATGGGAAAGCACATGACCTCAGTCTGGTTAGAGCACTGGGGTGGCAGCGTAGCATAGAAGTTAAGGAGCAGGACTCGTAACCGAAAGGTTGCTGGTTCGATTCCCTGCTGGGGCATTGCTGCTGTACCCTTGGGCAAGGTACTTAACCCACAATTGCCTCAGTAAACCTCCAGCTGTATAAAAGGATAACATTGCAAAAAAACAAACCTATGCAAGTCGCTCTGCATAAGAGCGTCTGCTAAATGACAAAACGACAATAACGTCATGTAAAAAGCACTGGATATTCAGGACCTTGAAGTGATGACATGGACTTCGAAGCCGTGCTCATGAGGAAGGTGCCTTTGATTGCACGTGCTGAGGGCAGTACCTTCCTGAGGTGCAGCGTGACGTCCATGCCAGCGAGGGTGAAGCGCTGCACCGCGTGAGGCAGACAGTAGCCCTCGAACACCGGGACGCTGTGGCTCGATCCGTCCCCAGAGTCAAACACCACACCTGGCAGCACAGGTAAGGAGGCGGGGAACAAACGATAGAGACAGTCACACACTCAGGGACAGGGACATGCGTCCGAACGCGTTTTGGTACCCTAAATGCCAGACGGTGAGGTTACCTGTGGTTCTCCCGGCAGCGTACAGCGCCAGCACGGCCTGCATGGCCACGTAGGCGTAGGGTACGCTGAAGGCCTCGAACATCAGCTCCACCATGCGCTGCCTGTTCTCCCGGGGGTTCATGGCCGCCTCCGACAGCAGCACAGGGTGCTCCTCTGGGTCCACATGCAGCTGCTGGAAGGTGTGGTGCCAGATCTGAAACCAAAAGAGCCGATCAGCATCAGCCGTTTTTGGCCAACGAATAAAGGCTTGCGTGCACGGAGTGCTGTTCCCGAAACAGTCTTCAGTTCACACGCAAGGGCAGCAATGAATGTGCTGGCGACGGATCACAACACCATTACACAACAAAGGCGCTACTGTGACCGTTTAATTTGATAAACCTTAAAGCTTAATTTTATAAGCCATAATACCTTTTCCATTTCATCCCAGTTGCGAACGATGCCGTTCTTCATGGGGTACTTCAGGGAAAGAACCCCTCTCATATGCTGTGCCTCATGTCCGATGTAAGACTCCCGTTCAAAGTTCCCATTCATAATCTCCTGAAGTTAAAACCAAGTTAAAGCAGGGATAAACACTGCCTGGAGACAGTGTTTAAAAGCAGACTTTATAAACACTTCAGCGCCAACAGCCTGCTGAGTACAAAACACCTGAGGTCAGGTTCATGAGTGCCAAGTAAACACTTTAATATAGTTATACTGAATTTCATGCCAAATGTACTACTAGTAAACTCAGAAGTTACACACGACAGTTGGCAACACCTGCATACAGGGACTCAGACATGGCTTCAGACTTGCCTCACCTCAGTAAGGCTTTCGCATTTCCCATTGATGAGGGTGGGTAGCTCTCGTGATCTGTTCTGTATGGTAGTATACATGGCTTCCCTTTTCTACTCAGGCTGCACAAGTTAACTTGTGGTAGGGCTTGAATAGTGTTATGTATGGTCTGGTAGTGTTGTTAGCCTGGTCTGACACTGTCATTCAACTTGAATGGAAACACTTCTGTTCTTTTGTGCTGGAAGTCGCTCTGGAAAAGCATGTCTGCTGAGTGCAACGTAATGTAATGTAATAAGGGTACTGCAGTGAGAGTTGCATCACAGGGCTCATTGGATGTGCATTACCTCATACTTGGGTATTCCGATGACTGTGGGGAATATGGTGGCTGGGAGATCCTGATCGGCAAAACCCGCCTTCACCAGACCTGATCCGGTGTCCAGAACAATGGGGGTCTTGAAGTCTGTCAACTGGATAAAAAAAAAAAATCATGCATTTAAGATTGAACACCTTTGCATTGTAAAGCAATGACATCCATGACATTAAACACATGTACACATATTGTTCTGGCCACAAAAGAAAAACCTATGAGAAAATACAGGTAGATTGTCAAAAGGGAGGTTATAAAGTACAAACAATGGCTGGCGATTATAAAACGAGCCGTCGTACCGCTTGTGTGTTGATGTGGAGGAGGTTCTCATTCACAGGTGACCTGCAGACGGATCTCACTGCTGCTCCGCTGTCCTGAGACGGCCACTCAGCCGGGGTGTTCACCTCACTCCACACGCCTGCTCCTTCCAAAAGCCCACCTGATGCCAGTGGTGCCTCCTCTGGACACACCTGTGGAGAATCTCCCTTCTCTGTGCAGGGTGGGTCTGCAGCAGGAGTATTCTCTGAGGGGCTCAGGGGAGCGTCTGCATCCGGCTCGATCGGTGGGTGTTTTGGAGAGGCAGGTGTTGCCTCTGCAGCTGACTCTCTGGGTGAGACATCAGAGGACTCTGTGGAAGTGCTTTCAGGGGCTGCACATGGAAGCGAGGGTTGTTCTGAAAGCGGGGTTTTGTTGTTGTTGTTATTGCTGTGCTGTGATACAGCAGGGCTCATCGCCGGGGCCTGTGGGTTGGCCGAGGGCTTGTTCTTCCGCTCTCTAGGCTTTGGAGGCGTTTTGGGCCCCTCTGCCGTTAGGAGCAGCCTTGCGTGAGGGTTGTCCTGTATAGGTACCAAGGCGAGACACATCTTGTGTGCTTCTTCCTCAGAGCACAGAACTTGCCCCTTGTCAGGGTTTGGGGGTCGGGATGCCCTCCTCGGTTTTGGCACCGGAGCCTCGATCATGTCACCACCGGGGTCAAACGCTCCAGGATTGGGACACGTTGATGGTGTCAGGGAAGCCTCCGGAATGTGACTCTGCGCTCCATCGACAGCCTGCGTTTTAGACTCTCCCGGCTCCACAGTTTCACATGCTAACTGTTCAAGCTCAGTCTCCCCTGGGGGGCAACAGTCCTCCACCTCTGTAGCACAAACTGTGGGAGCAGGTAAATCTCTCAGAGGGGATCTTCTGTCCCCTTCTGAGGCATGGCTGGGTGCACTGGGCTCAGCAAGAACAGCTTTGCCTGAGGAACACAATGCATTCCCTTCATCAGCTGGAACATGTGGACATGCAGACGGGCTGTCCTCTATGTGACGGTTACTGGCAGAAGACTCAACATTCTCAGGACTCCATCTCACAACGTCTTGCGATAGCTCTGGCTTACTGCTGCAATCCTGATTGCGACCGCTTAAGGTCACGCCAGCAGACGATTCAGCCGGGATGCAGGTTGTGTCGTCTTGCTGACCGGGAGTCGGCTGCGTTTTGTTGGGCACCTGGCTCTTGGAGCCTGAAATGAGCTTATCACACAGCGCTCCGTCTTCCAGGTTCTTCAGCTTCGAGGTTCTCTCCATTATGGAGCACTTCACCACTTTGCGACCTCGGCTTAGCCTGTTCTTCACTTTAGCCCCTTTGGCCATCTCCTTATCCAGACTCTTCTCCAGCTTCTCCACCTCTCTCTTCTCCTTCTCCAGCTCCCTCAGGAACAGCTGCCTCTCCTTGCTCGGGCGCTTCCCGCCGCTTTGCTCGGACCGCTGCTCCGACTGCTGCTCCTCCTGCTCGCAGCGCCTGAACTCGTGGATCTTCAGGTTCTCGTCCATTATCCGCTGCTCCAGCACGTGGAGGCCCTTCAGCTCCTGCAGAACGTCACAGCGGCTGCTCTCTCTGCTCGGCGCCCCCGCGTCCAGCTGTCCGCTGCCCTCATTCACGCTGGCGAAATCGGAGGAGTCGTGTCTGCTGCTCTCCGGCTCAGGTGGGGTACAGTCCACACCCCGATCGGTACAGAGAGACTGGTCATCTTCAAGGCCCACAACCCCTGCTTCAACCAAGTCACTGGAGGACAATGTCACCTGCGAAGAGGAGAAACTCTGAAGCATGAGACTGTGGTACAACGAGCATATAACGGTTTACACTTCAAGATGAGTTCAAGCATGCATAACAACCAGACATTGCACTGGACAGAGTAAAGCAAAAGCTCTGCATCCACTTAGGTGAAGAGAAGAACTGCATTAAAACTGCATACAAAGGATCTGCATGTGTGTATTCTGAGATGCAAAGGGAACAAGGGGGTGCAAGTAAGATTATAAAAAAATGTGAGAACCACTTTACAGTCCAGGACTGCATGAGTGAAAATGCAGGAGGAATCTGGAGGACAAAATGCTAACAAGGATGCTGATTTCATTATAAAAGTTCAAGCACCTTTACAGAATTTCGATGTTAATTATTTGTTGTCACATATTCGTTACAACCCAGTCCTCTGTACAAAGCTGACTGGATTTGGATATTTCCTGACTCATTACAGGTGTAGGCAATTGATAAATTAATTCTTGGGTAGTCCTTTTTCCCCCCCCAGCAGTGCCACCATCGATATCCAGTATAGCCATTTCCTTTATTTTAAAATAACCCGACATACTGATAAGGTAAAATATTTTTCCAAAAGGTATTCAGAATTTAAACATTTATAAATGCACACATATTTGTTTACTATTCCTATCATTTCCTGTAAGAAAGCCCATTTACTGAAATATGCAGAGGGCATATTTCCCCATCCTCCCTTCCCCAAAAAATAAATTCAAGCCCTGCTGTCCCTACTTCTGGTATTTACCACAAAAAAACTATTACACATTTGCCTTCATAGACCTTATGAACATCTGGCACACAGCTGGCAGCTACAATGCATCTCTTCAGTTATGACTACTGATAAAAAATTAGACTGAACCCAAGATGCTGTGAAGGAGTAGCCCCACTGGACAGTTTCTGAAACGCTGTGCAAACTAAACCGGGACGAAAATAAACCCATGCCAATTAGCACAGCTGCATGCACGCAGGTGGAACAGAGGCCTCATTGTCTCTGAAGGGTCCTACCGTGCTGAGCTGCTCGTCGCCTCCCCACGACGCCCACTGTTTGCTGCCGCTCTCCGCCTTCAGCAAGACGTCCAGCATCTCCTCCTGCACCAGCACATTCTCCTCTTCCTGCGACACAAACACATTCATGTTCTACAGCTGGACAGTGGCCTCTGTGAGTCTGAAGATCATGGCAGGGAGGGGGAAAATAATGACATCTATTTAGTCCCCTCAGACCTTAATTGTGAAGCAGACTACTTGCCTGTAGTATTCCTGCTGCTCGGTCAAGGATTTCCTCGACTTCCCGAAGACCCTCCTGCTCTTTTAGGTCCCAGTCAGTCAAGGATACTTCAGTCAAAGAGTCAAGCAGCCTGAAAAGAATAAAAACATGCAATATGAACTGCAATATCATCTATTGTGTAAAGACCTCACAACAGACAGGCATGAATGTTAATACAAAACCAGACTTGGAGGTGGGAAAAATTGTGAAGCCCCTGAAACTGTGCCCTTTGAACTTTTAACCTGGGGAACAGTTTCACAAAATCCATACATAAGTGGCGGGGTTAAAATGGAAAGTGGAAAAAAACAGTTTGTTGCCTTGAACTTTGTATGGCCCAGAAATTGATAGGTTTCAGCAGAATCATGGATAACATACTAAAGTACTGCCACAACTCATCTACATCCATGCACAACTGGTCAAGCAGGGGAGCACAATCTATTCCTGCGACAACCTCTGAGTAACCTGGACACAGCATCGCTTTGAGGATGCTACAAGCAGGCCATAAACAGAATTCAGGGCTTTCTGCTTCACTTACAGGAGATGAAGGTCATCTTACAGGGACACAGAGCAGAACATGACAACAGGTACCTTTCACACGTATCTTGTTTGTTGTTGTGGAAGTCATACGTGTCCCAGAGAAGAGTGGGGACACTGTCCATCGTGCTGTTGGGCTTGTCCCTGGCGTCCGTTATGGTGCTGGACAGGACGTTGCGGATGGGGCTCAGGTCCGAGTCCTCAAAGCTGTCCTGTGACTGCAGAATGCTCAACCTCCCCTTCGCCCCGCCCTGTACCCTCCCAGCACCCGCCAGACTGGGCTCCTCCTCCCCACCGGAGAGGGTCTGGGTGCTGGCCTGTGCCTCGGTTTGCGTGGGCTGGTCACGTGACCTGTCCGACAGGTCCGGGCTCCTGACGGCGTCTCTCAGCGGGGTCTGCGGGGTTGGCGTGATGGTGACGGTGTACGAGTTCTCCAGGTCCTCCACCGGCAAGCTGAGCCAGGGGTTTTTGGGCATCGTGGCAGACCGCTTCACCTTTATCTCGAAATTGAGCGAGTCCAACGTTATCTTGGGGATGATCTGGATGCTAGCCCCGCCCCCAGCCCCAGCCCCGCCCCCGACAGCTCCAAACTCGAACTCCTCCCGGCAGTCCTCGGAGTCAGACACGCTGGAGATGTTCTCCTCGTGGATCTGCGGCTGCCGGACGATGGGTCTGAAGGCCTCCCGGGTGCAGTGCGGTTTGGAAAGCCCCTCCCACCCTTCCCTCCCGGCCCCGCCATCCAAGTGGCTGCTCCCTGCCCCGTCAAACCCAGAATCAAAGGAGCTCAGGGAGGGAGGCTTCCCTAAGGGAGGCACGGTCCCCTGGCCCACGTTTGAAAGAGGCTCCTTCCCACAGTCCCACTTATTCAGGCCGGGAAGGGCCCCTCGGCTTTGCCTGCTGTGAATATCGGAGGTGTACCCAGGGCACCTCCGCCCGTCTCTGGGTCGCCCTCCTGACCCCTCCGCAGGGCTCTGTGCCCGTTCCGGTAGTCCCAGACCCGCTGCATGAGGACGCTCGGCGTCCCGCTGGCTGCTCCTCAGAAACTCGTACTGCCACTGCAGCGCCAGCTGGAGGTCATTCAGAGGTACGGCTCCAGGAGAGGTCAGCAGCTTCCTGAGGATCATGCACCTGTGGCAGGGGGACAGGTAGGTCATTAAGAGCCAGATTTACTCCCACCACACAGGGCTAATTCAATGCAACATTCTCAGTAGCCATTTGCAGGAAAAGATGGCAACATGCAAGGTGATGGTGACATGAAAGATGGTAACATCCAAGACTAGCTTCCCTCACATCACTACCCATGAGGCTGAAAAACACAGTTCTTTACCTGTGAGACAGCTGCTTCCCGCTCTGCTGCAGCTGACTGTCAGGTATGACGTTGGCCAGGTGGGCGAGCTGGACCAGCTCCTCCATCTCGGGGGAGGGGCTTCTCCTCAGGAAGTCGCAGACGGCCCGCCTCCACATGGGGGCGCCGCCGCCCCTGGCGTCCTGCGGGTAGCGCTGTTTGTAGAGGCCCTCGCACGTCCCGCCCCACAGGAGGTCCTGGAGAAAGTTCTCGCACAGCACCATGTTGTACCAGCTCTTGGACTGTTGTGGGGGAGGGAAATTTAAACATTACAGTTAGACAACCATTTTTGACAAGATTAATGGCACTGAATGATAATTATGATAGTAATTTCAAAAGGCACCTTTGCGCAATATCATTGAGAATTGCCAAGCATACACTAGATATGCCACACCACGATAACCTCTGCATTGCAGAAATGCTTAAGCAAGATGAATACAATCCTGATACACTTCCATGCAACAAACGGCTACATTTCACACTAGAAGTCCCACCGTGCGCCACAGTGAAGTGAGTGACAATTGGAGGTTAAGTACAGCTCTACTGTCATCCCAGCAACTCCCAGGCACCTGATGAATTGTAGGAGAAGGAGAGGACAGCAAGATGAGGAAGTCCTGGCTGGCCTACCCATCCCTGTCCCCAATGGAGCAAAGCCAATGTTCTGCTGCTGCTGGCTCACAAACATGGCTGGCAAACAGCAGCTGGATTTGAATCTGGACACACTCAAGACAAGTGCCTTGACCGAGATAAAAATGAACGTGGGCTCATGAGTAAGACAGCGGGTGCTAGATAGTCTGTATTCTGTATCATGGAGAACATGAGGGAAAAACGTGAGCCATTTTTGCTTATGAATAAGCTGATGTGAACCTGAAGGGAAACTGCTAACTTTTGATGGGATGCAATGTGAAGGAAAATGTCAAACTCATTAGCGCAAAACCTTTAAGACAAAGGTTTAGCACTTTGTTGACCTCTGTAAGGAGAACGGGGCATTATGGTTGCACAACATTCAGTGTTTTAGTCTACCGGTTGCCAGGCAACACTCATTTTGCGTCACCAGATTGCTTATAGCCTGTCTGCCTTTTAGCAAGGATAATGCAAGGATGCATTAAAGCACTCAGTCCAGCTTCACCCACCCACACTGCCAGTCCTGACTCCAATAACCCACAATGCATAGCCTGTACTATGTGAAAATCCACTTTACTATGGGGAAAAATAGGTGCTATCACAAGCACAGGAATGCAAAACTAAAGCCCACCACTTATTCCACTCCATACGCTTACATCAATTGATATGGCTGTTGAAATCAGCCAGGCCTGTATACCGTGACAAATTCAGTCACTTAACGCAAAATTCTTGTGCGCCATACATTAATATCACATATATGAATACAAGTTTTAGATTTGTTCTGCTTCGTTTTCAGCTAAAGCATCTGTGCAGGAGTACTCTACTACCATTTTAAACATATCAAACCATCCATGGTAGAGCCAAGACAGGAATAACTTGTGTACATGTAATTAGAGCATCAGTTTGCATTCTGCACAAGTGCCATCCAGAAGATACCAAACCAAAGGGTTGCTTGCAAACATCCCTTGCCTCCTGTAGGATGATCCTAGCCCTGAACAGGAGAATGAACATTATGTAAGTTCTGTGTAAATGCAAAGTCCTACCAAAACAACATCCCTATATTCCTTGCAGTCTGCTGGGGACAGGCAAGTAGCACAGAAAAAAAAGTGTGAAAATTGATCTGACGCGCAATAACGTGCACTGTGGTCTGACATCGTACAGAGGACAAAGCCGAACCTGTTTCAAAAGTACGCACATTCGATTCCAACTGACGACAGACATCTTAAGAAAAGGAAGAGTGCCAAACCGTATGTCTTCAGGTCCTTGCAGAGACTGAATTCTCATAATGAAATTGTTGCCATTCTTCTTGCATCCAAACAGAAGAGGTTTGCCCTAAATCTTGCTATGCCTGCCAGGCACTGGAGGTACAGGGCAACAATGCCCTTCAGTGCCTTTCCCCCCCCCCATTATTCAATTATATTAATGGAATATACCCTCCTCTGCAAGGTGACTGATGAAATGTTCTACACAAAAAAAGGCAAGCGCAACTCCTTTGTTGAGCCAGGAAACAGCGAACCCTCTTCCCTAGTGATTAATGATCTCAATACCAGAATTAACTACTGCAGTCATTACAATTAATCGCATTAAACTCACAACAGCCCATCATTGCATATCTACAGTATGGCACCAATCAAGAGGTTCCACAGGAAATTCCAAATCAGCCTCCCTTTCAAACCAAAGCATGTATGAGCAGATCACCAGTCACAACCAAACCGAAAATAATTGTGCATTTACATGTAATCAGGGTAGGAAAGGGTTGATCCGGACATTTTGACTGCAGAATCAGGTAAGTCAGTTATGTATAACTGGCAGGTCCTTCAATCTATAATAGTCTTACCATTTTTAACAGTACAGCAGTCACTCACCACTACAAGACTAAAGATGAGAAGTCCATGCAATTGCAGTTCAAACAGCTATAAACACCACAGTGCGTCAGGTGGTGTTGCTAGGCAGTGGAAGACACTCCGCACATCGGAGGAGCCACCTACTCTGTTGTAGTAATAGTAGAAGTCAGACACAGCCCGGAGCGTTTGGTGTGGGAGCTCCACAGCCGTGCGGAAGCTCTCCTTCACACGCTCCAGCTCCTCCACCCACTCCTCCCGGGCCTGAGAGTCCCTGACCGGAACCGTCTCCTCCAGGGTGTGGATCACATCCTCGGCGCGACGAACAAGAGCCTGGGGACGAGGCGTTCCACACGTCAAAAGAGCTTCCCATGGATCACAAAGAGACAGCATCCAAAAAGACCCATTTATATCAGGTCAAACAACTGACCACCACAAAAATTTAAGGGGAAAAAAAAAAAGACATTACCATTGCAGGTGTGTAAATGGACCTCTCAAATTCCACCTTCAGTATCTCTGCTCTCTTGGCATCTTTTGCGATCTCTATCCTGTATGGCTGCAGTTTCTCCTTTCTTGTGGTGTCGATTTGTTCAATTATCTGTTGGGATTCAGTTTAAAATTAAATCAGAGATCCGCACCCTTTCCTGTCTGATGAACACCCATTTTGTAATCACATTCATCTGAAACACACACAGACGTTTGCTTCCATTAGCAAGCATCTGAGGTCGAAGCCATCAGTAAAAAAAACCTTCAGTACAGTTTTGTATACATTTGTCTACAGTAGTATGTCTCCCCATGCTAGGGCCCAGCTATGTCTCTCACCTGCTGTGCTTCCTTCCCCAGCTGAAGCACCTTCAGCTGGAGGTGAGCCCTGGAGAAGGCCTGTTGCCACAGCAACTCCACTTTCTCCACTGCAGCAGTTATCCTTTCAACAAAGACGAGAACTTCAACCGAACAGCAGTTAAACTGAAACATGAAGTTAAACTGCTACTGAAAAAACCCACCCTACTCCTCCCCCTCGCTACTTACTGGAGAGCCCCCTCTACCTCCTTCCCCTTCTGCTCTGGCAGCTGAACGAACCAACAATTATTCTGTTTCCATTGTGAACATGCAGGTTAACTCCTCTCCTCTCTGCACGTGGGAGCAAGCACGACCTGCACTGCATTACAATTCAGCCATTTATCCATTTACAGAGAGTCCCCCGGCATTCCATCTTCCTCAAGACAGCTTTATTTGTTTCATAAAACAGTTTCTATACCCCAATCTACATAACTACAGCAGTCACCAACAATGTTAAGAGCTGTAAAATTCACCTTAGAGAAGGCAGACCGTTTCCTTCAACAGTGCGGATAATGCGGAGTTTAAAGCCGCCGCTCCTGTGCGGTTTACCTGCTGTAGTTCTGCAGCATGTCGTAGGCGGTGTGGGTGAAGAGGGCCGTCCCAGCCATGGCCTGATAGCAGGGCTCATTTTCAGGGTAGCGCAGCTTCTCCACCACCGTCTCGCAGTGCCTCAGCAGCTCGTCAAGACCCAGGTCCCTGTGGACGACAGGACCGTCACTCTTCTCTCACACCAGCTTCAGAGACACGGCCGCTGCCCTCATTCTGACACAAACCTACTCAGCTTCCAAGAGGAATTCGCTCACAGTACCTCATCCCACTCAGAAATGCCAAGCTCTGAGTTCACTCCCTTTTCTAACAGACTCACAATGCCTGCTCCCAGTATATCCACTGTGGTTCGCCCAGTACTTCAGTTTTACCCCATGTGACGGAGTGCCGTCACTACAGTTGAGTATGTGCTTTGACTGCCATACCAACGAGCCTGGCTCTTTGGCGTCGCGGTCAAAGTCGCATGTTTGGTACCCCGTAGACCTGGGTTCAAGGCCGGGTGGGGTGACTGCTCTCGCCCTTCGCTACACCCCAGTTTTACAAAATAAGTGCTCAGGGCCACAGCATTCTCTGATGAAAATCAAAACCAGCATTTTCCCTGTGAGGTACATTTTTGAAGCAGTTGCCAGCAGCACACTATCCATTAGATCTGCGTGTAACCAGAGCTTTTAAGAGCAAAGCTGGACAGAAAGTGAAATGACTCACGGCACACATTCACTGGCGGATCTGAGCATCCGTGCTGGATGTCTCCAAACAACTTTCATTTTCGTAGCTTTATACCACATGTCCCTTTGCCAGAAAGCGAAGCCAGCATCTAATGTGAGGAGCTAATGTGACGACTGACCTTCTCAGCTGTAGGAACCTGGCCTCATTTACAGAGCAGAAGTCCCTCAGTTCCTCTAAGCCGGTGGGAACAGTCTGCCTGGACAGAGACTGTAGGGTGGAGATACAGGATGGGAGTCTGTGCACAACAGAGAGGAAGTCCTGGACAAAGGCATCGATCTCCTGCAGATGAGCAGAGAAGCCCCATTAGAGAGGGACCGAGACATTAAGCATTACCACAATTCCTGATTCAAACCCTCCTAAAAATACCACAGTAAAGTACATCTTACCTAAACCACTGTGACAAGGTCAGGTATATAATAGTAGCATGAAATACTACTAAAAGTGACATCTACCCACAGCACAAACCAGGAGCAAGGTCTTCTTAGATACTCACAAAATTTCTCAGTCTAGAAGGCAATGCCTAGAGCAGCTCCATACGCACACAGACGGGTGTTAAATCGGTGCGCTGTAGACCTCCTGAAATCCAAATTACGCCGCTGGAAAGGCTTCACTCATTTATAGCAGCTAATGAATACTGCCAACATGGGTGACGCGTCTGAAAGTGCCCAGCCGAACATGACTGAATATGATCAAATGGCGAATGGGGGGCCGCCTTTCATTTGCTAATGAGGTCAGATGGGTGCGCTCCGCAATTGCGCAAGCTTCACCAAGGTAACGAACAATAGCCTGGAACCGCTCCGCGGAAACTCATGAATGGATTCCCGATTGAGGCTCATCCCACCACCAGAGGACAGAAATCACTGCATGGTACGCATCTCCAGATAAACATGCATCTGGGCCTTCCTTCTCAGAGCAGTCAGACAGGGGCAATACCCCTACATAGCACAGCTCTGAGTTAATTCAGTAAATTGCCTTGGTAGATTCATAAAGAAAAAAAAATATGTACCATTAAACTACATAGGGGATAGAGGCCTGACAGGTCACCTGCTTTCCATTTACAAGCAGAAGCAGTGGACAATACAGCCATGCGTTAACTGATTAGGGGAGACATGACTGATCATAAGACCTACTGATAATCTACGCATCAGTGAACACAATAGCAAAACAGAGGGCCCAGTTCAAACAGATTACACACACTGGCTACAACTGATAAATGCCATTCCTTGATTTAGTATGTGCCGTTATTTGCGTACTTTAATCAGAACAGTGTGACCAGGGCCAGTTGTTTAATAATGCAAGCATGTCTAGAGTACAGTGCAGCCTAGTATTTTCTGATGGATAAACACACATCAGGTTAATGCATTCTGATTTCACAATGCCAGGACTTGCTTATTTTTCCCCCCACTTTGCCAAGATACCCCCATCCAGCAACTCTTAATGCTTTAAATCCATTTACATAGTTGGATTTCCACCGCAATTCATGTAAAGTCCAAGTTACACAATTGACATTGGATTTAATCTAAAAGAATAAAAATAAGCTTTTTTATAAACAAGGGAGAGAATGAATACCTTTATAAATGTAACCCAACTCTGATGACAGTAGATTAGATACCCTCCCAGGGTGGCAGTTAGTTGACTCCGATCAATGTAGTTTGGGAGTTCAGAGATTTCTTTCAGGAAAACTCGCTGTTTGGTGGAAAGACGTTCATCAAAAAAAAAAAAAAAAAAAAACATAAAATTCATATTAATTTTATTAATATAAAAACTTAATTGTAATTTAAATTTTGCCCAAGGCCATTTTCAAAGTAGTAGAATTTTTTTATCATTTTGCGCATCAGCACATGTACCCCTTACCTTGAAGGGCGCAGAAATATAATGTTTTGAATGACTGGACACCAGTAATTTTAGCAAAAGCTTCAGCACCTCCTTCTTTCTGGGTTGAACCACATACAGTGTGTGAACAGTCCTCTTGTGCAGCTGGAAAGGGTAACAACCAAACGCAGTAACATTACGATTCTGAGTAGTTTTCTGGTGTTAATCATATCATATAGTCAGACAACTATTCTTTCTCCACCCCCACAATTCCTTAGATCAAGTAAAGAAATGTAGTCATGTACCTTTGATCTGACAACCAATGATTAAAACAGATGCCTATAGCATTGGGTCAGAACCAGGGTTAAGCCCGTTTAAACCACCTTAACCAATTAACTTCAAATAATGGAATTCAAGTTCACCTCTTGGGTAACTGAAAACATATGATCCCAACTACAGGCATGTGATATCTGCACCCTCCCCTCTAGCATTTGCAAGCAGATTTCAAAATGTAGCAGCCATACTGGGAGTGACGCACTTTGCTCTGTGACTCAAATGATAGTATCAGGCAAAAGCCACTTCACCCATTTCCAGCCGAGTGAAATCAGGTTAAATACTGGGATCAGGTTTCTATAACACAAGACTGCCTTAAAGGGCAAAGTGTGAACCTGCTCTTGGACTGTTTAATGCCTTTGCAGGGGCTTGCTAAACAGCTCTTGTGCTGTGTGATTTTTTTCTGCCTCATGTTTGTTCCAACAGCCTGTCAAGGATGTTAGCGAGATGGGGAGACATTACGGTCATCCAAATCCAATCTGTGAAATCAGGTTTACACAGATCTGGATCACTGCTCTGGTTGGACACCAAATAAAAGCTGATCCTTTACCACTAACTTTTGCAATCACTCACATTTACGCACTGTGGGACAACTACAAGAGTGGAGGAAGATGCAAAAAGCAACAAGTTACGCGTCGTCTCAGGTAATTATACATGACCCAGTACTTACTACAAATCCAACCCAAACCCAAAGTCACATTCAGAGATGGGAAACACATTTAGTGCCAATATTCAAGCAATAAGAAGTCCATTTTAGGAGTTACCTCAAGCAGGAGGAGTGTTTCTGTAATAAATCTTGTGGTGGTCAGGGTGGCTTGCCTCAAATCAACTACTACTGACACCATGGCCTCCTTCTCCTGGTACTTACTAAAAGAAACAGCAGTCAGCAGGCAAAGAAATAATCAGGCTAGTCTCATTTCCACAGACAGCTGTACAACAAGCCAGATTCAAAGCCACACCTGAAAACCAACATTTCTGCTTTTCAAGAGGGCAAGCGTGGCATCAATTTGTGCATTCATATAAAGCCAAACATCCACCTGTACTAGTTTGTTTGGTTCCCATGAACAAGGGAATATAATATAATGACACATACTTGTGCAACCGCAAAAAGTAGTTGACGAAATCAGCAACTTCCTCCTTGGTTAGAGATGAAGGGAGTTTGTGGTGCTCCTCCACTGGGAACACTACCAGGGGGCATCCTTGCTGGTCAAAAGTGCCTGTAAAAAAGGCACAACACGTCATCTTTCTGGTACACCATTAAATAAAAAAATTACATCATTTGCATGCTTAAGTTATGAAAATTCTGGCAATACTGGAGGGTAGAGGTTTTTCCCCCTCTACACTGTAGTAAGGTTCTGAGTTAGAAAGTTAATTCACTTGCTAACGTTAGTGCTTCAGCGCGCTGCTCAATGACAGAAGCGTGTGCTGTAAAAATAACCCCAGCATTTTTTTTTTTTTTTTTTTTTACCGGGGAATGTGACTGCTCCCGAGTTTAACACATGATCCGGAGGCAGCGGCGGGGAGGGGGAAGACTTCTGGAATTCTGAGGGGGAAAAAATGCACGAGAGAGCTTTGGCGCAAGTTGTGGAAAAACCTTCAAAGCGAGATGCGAAGTAAAATGTTTCATTCAAACTCACGGAACTGAACTGCAACACTGTTCACCCACATGACAAAAAAATGAATACCAGGCAAATTCACTCCCTAAACCCGCACCCCATTTCACATTATTCACTCTCTAAAGAAACATTTCTCAAAGTCAGTCTAAAATGGGCATTACTGATAGACTACCGGACAGCGAGACGCCCACAGGTGAAAGTAAACTATGGCGCTTCAATGGACAAACAGTACAAACCATGAGCACCTGTGCAAGTGCTAAACCGCTGAGATCATTAAAGTCACAAAGACATACGCTTTCCTGTAGACAATAAACGTGTGATGTACTTTAGGAATAACCATAGTCTGCCTGTGAAACAGCCAGTCAATCTAGAAAACAAGTTAAAAACATAGCTGCGGCGTGCTTGTCGAAGTTTTCCTACCTGTTGCGTTGCTGCTCATTTTGAGTGAGTGCTCATACTAGCGCTGGGCAATCATAAAATAGCTTTCATAGTTCCAACCCGTCGCCGGAATGCAAAAGCCAAATAAAAGACTTGGAAACTATCCCGCCATGTTCTCCAGCGACTGCCCTCTGAAAGAAAGGCTTCTGTTCGCGTGTTTGCGGGAGAACGGACTTGGGATGCTTAGACCTTGAGTTTCCGCCATGTTGCATCCATTCCGACGCGGATCACACAGCTGAGTAATCACTTTGACTAGATGGAGAGACCTCATTTATAACTTCACAAACAGGGAGGGGGGCGGCGGGCAAACGGACAGGCGGAGACGGGACCGTTCTCACGTTATTTTAATAAACCATTCGCGTTTCTCCAGTGCCCAGTCCAGTTCTCCTGTCATTTTATTGCGTTTTACTGGGCAGGTTTACAGGATAGTGTCACATACCTCACACAGACCAACTGTGTATGGGTTTCATTGAAACAGGCAATTAATTGGCTAATTGATGGGGTTTTGATGGGAAACATCTTAAAATTCAATATCAAACAGAAAAACAATACAATTAAATTTACTTAAATGAATGCAAGTCCCTTTTTGTTGACAGTTGAAAGTTAACCCCGATATTACTAACCCCAACCCTAACCCTAAATAAATAAAATCAGATACTTAAATTTAAATAAATTTAATTGATTGCAATGTTTAATTGACTCGATTGATTTGCCTGTTACAGACAGACGACGCTACCGTGTATCGTGCACAGCTTGGAAATGATCGTGTAGCATTTGGAGTGAAACTGGTGGGAGACAGTCCCGCCATCTAGAACAAAGACAGATAATTATGAAAGGGGTGCAATTATGAAGCTGGACACAAACTTGTGCTCCAGTTACTTTCTGTCTTTTCATATTGGGGATGAAAATTTGGTTGGCCTGCTGTTAAACTTCGAAGGGCTACGTGATGAAATATTGGGGCAATGCACTACTTTTCACAAGATAAACATCCGATATTGACAGCTAGGTTTTTGGGCATCTGGTGCCTGCAGGGACACCCCCAGCATGGGCAGCGGTGTCCACAGGGGAAGGACTGCACTGTACCATTGCCTGCTTTCTCCTGCAGGGAGACCATCATCTCCACCCTCACATTCTACAGACTCTCACCCTCATATTAACGGACTACCTTGCATCCTCAGTCTGCAGCAGGAGAAACTGTGATTCTTCAATCAGCTGGAAGAGGTCCACAGACCTTACACCACACCCCTCACCAATTCTCAAATAATGTATTCTGAAACCAATTTTAAATTCATTGATCTGTGGTCTCTCCCCATCGACTTCATCTTTTTTTTTATCAAATGATGGTTGATGTGATGGTAATGTTGACATTTATTTTATTTTAAAATATAATTATTCCTAAGCATTTCTATTGAATGACCATTGTGGTCAGCAGTTTACAGATCCTGACAATGTCTTTTTTTGTACAAATTAATTTCTTTAAAAAGTTTACAAAAATGCGGACAGTTGAGAAATCAGTAAAAACATGTTCCTACTCAGAAGGTCACAACACACTTAAGGCATGTCACAGCAAAAACACTGGACATAGATCAACAGAAAACAGCCACTGAACAAGCCATATATGGTAAAGCAATATAAGCACATGATAATTACATTATTGAACACATATTGCCAAACATGAGTATAGTTTTTCAACGGCCTTCATGTAAAACCATGAAGTGTGGAAAATCTCATCATATCTGGAATGAGGAGCTTTCATACCCTGACTATATAAGGTCATTGGAATTTCACCGAGAAACATGCTTTCATCAGCTTGCATATTATGTATGTCATCTTGCAACCATTAAGAACACTGAAACAGACAACATACCACAAGCCATTAATGATGAAACTAGTTTAGACTAGGATGTCCTCATATGTCAGACCAGGGCAGTGCAGACATGGACAGAGATATGGGCATCCCTGAACGGTATCGAATTGAAGTTATTCACTAAATGACAACTAGGAAACTTACTGAGGAGAAAGCCCTATAGGAAACTACATTATAAATGTAACTAGTACCATTCTTATTAACATGTGTTGGCTTAGCAGACAGAATTCACCTCTTGGTTAACTGGATTTCATTCACAGTGAGTGCATACAGACAGCATGTAGCATAGCAATATCTAAACCCTAGAGGCAACTTATTCTGCAATATGGGACTGTGACTGGGCCCCAAGACACTATGTTTAAACTGTGAGTGTAAAAACTGAATTGGTCACAGAACATGGCAGGTGTCCTTTCATAAACTGAAACTTACCGTGCGGAACAGTGTCAGTGTAACAAATAATGCAATATAGCTCATCAAGGAATTATTACAGTGTGAATACATGCAACATATCATTAATATTTGGCCATATTTTAACCCCCAAAAAATCTTTCAGAAAATACTTTCTTCTTTATTACTGACACATAGTGCACATGATAAATACATATATACATGATTTTATCTAAGGGCTCCTGACAGAACCCTTACATTTTGGGTACATTTTGTAAAAGCGCCAAGCAAAAAAATGCCAGCAAGACATTAGATTTCATTTGTCAAAATGTAAAACAAAAAGCTGTATCAGAACTGTTATGCGGAGACTGACTTTTTTTCTCCTTTTCATTTTAACTTGCAGTTTTAATTCTCAGTGCTTGAAGTCATTAGCTTTTGTTTTAATTTTACCAACTTTTCATGTGTTGGCTGCTTGTCCTTATCAGGAATATGAAAGCAACCAGTGGAAATTCACTGGACAGGAAAACAGAGTCAATTTGATTTTGATCACGTGACCAGCATGATGTCTGACAGCATCAGTCCCATTTGGAGGTTTTTCTCCTCATGTATCTCTCCCCTTCGCTGTCAACAGCTTCGTACAATTGTTGATCATTCTCCTTGATGGCATGAAGGTAACCGAGGTATGCCACACATAGTGAGATCGTGACAAGTCCAAAGGCCATCACAGGCTTGTTCTGTAAAGACAAGGAGAACAACAGCACACACGGCATCAAACAACACACAAGTGGAAACAGTGTGGGTGTGCACCTGTGGCGCGAATTAAAAACACAAAGGACCGCTGCATTTCACGGGATTACCTACTAGCTTATTTCAAGAAATCAAGCATTAATATAATTAATTAATATAATTACAATGTAATTTAATTACATTATATTAATGACATTTAGCAGATGCTCTTACTCAGAGCAGCTTACAATGTTAACAGTTTATACAGCTGGATATTTACTGAGGCAACTGTGGGTTAATCACCTTGCCCAAAGGTACAGCAGCAGTGTCCCAGTGGGGAATCAAACCAAGAACCTTTCGGTTACGAGCCCTGCTCCTTACTATTACTACACCACACTACTGTATTACATTTGTGCGACTGTGCTGAGTGGCGCATTAATGGTCGGGGTCCTTACAGGTTTGATGAAGAGTTCAGGGTTGATTGCGCGGAAAAGCGTAGTGGTCTGCGCCCCTCGCAGTCCTGGGGTTCTGAATCCCCTCTCCTTTGGAGCCTCCGCCTTGCCACTTCCTGACTCTTGCGATGACATACTCAGGATCTGCTTAAAGTCAAAGATATTTGGTTAAACACATGGCGTAGATACTTAACGTAGTTTTCTATTCTTCTGTACAAGGGACTTTCATTATGTCATTTCATAAGCTTATTTCACAAGTTAGCTTGCTAGCCATCTATCTCAGCGCGTCGGTTTGTATTCTCAACTTTAGTCACTTATCCAGATATCTCGCAATTGTGCCGGAATACATAGCAAACTGTTACAGTCTGGGCTGCTATCTCGCAATCAATGCAATGACAATGGCACAGAAAGTCAAGCTAGCTAGTTAGCCAGAGTGTTAGAAATCTTATTGCAGGTGAAAAAGAGTGATACTTAGGTCTAGCAAGCTTTAAAATGTGAATTATGCAGCGTTATTTACGTCAGCCTGTAACTGAGAAATACGGATGTATACTGTCACAATAAGTCTTAAAATGTTATCTAAATGTTACTGACCCTAAAATGACAACTAACCTGCTTCTCTTAACTTACCCTTTCACCACTGCCTTGCCGTCAAGAGCAGGCACCAGCAAGTGTGGTCACTCAGGACGACAAATCTCTACGCCAAAGTTTACAGCGCCATCTAGTGTCTGGAGTCAGTGAAGACAAAAATAAACATGATGGCAGCCCTCGCTTTCCCTTCCTCACCTTTGTGAACGTACCAAGCCCAAGATACGATAACACAGGATAGCTTGCACATAATAAAACTGAGTTTCATTCTTTGGTAGCCTACTGCACAGTTAAAGTTCATGAAGTCCATTTTTTTCTTATCAATGTATATATTTTGTTGTTCGTTTTTTAGCACTTTTACACTGGCGCAAGAGGACCACACGCTGAACAGCACCTGATAATTAATTGATGGTGTGTATCAGTGATATCCCCCCGGTGCATTAAAGCTGCATGATACCGTCTCCAGTCACGTTCAAGCTTATCAGAAAGACAGCTTTCTGCAGCTGTCCAGACCTTTTGGTTGCAATGGTTGCCAATAGTTTTACGGTATCAGGAGTGTGTCGTTCCGCATTACCAACAATGCTTTCCTTGGCAAAGGGTAAATTATCTTTAGCTCCGAGTGAATAATCGGTTGCAAAGTTATTGAGTCGTGGTGAATGCCCGGCCTTGTCAATGACAGGTGCATGCGGCTGTTGGAACAATAATCCTCGCTTCGGTGGAGCCATCTCAATCAACGGGTGGCCACATGAAGCCCTGTACGTCAGCAATGCTCGATCACATACGGTGTGTGTCAGCTGTGTTCGCTGGGCAGGCAAGTGACACCCAACCTAACGCCAATCGTTCTGGGGAGAGAAGTGCTTGGACTCGATGCCCCCCATGGGCTACATGTTATACCCTGTCAGTGACATGGACAGCATGATGAAATGGACACGGCGACATTGAATACCCGGGTGCATCAGCCTTCATCATACCTTGTCTTCGTACTACTAACGTAATAGCAACAGCCCTTTGTTAGTTAATAATATAATGTTAATAATATAACGGTAATATAGTCAATGGGGGCAAACTCACTGGCAACTTTTAAGAAATAGTTTGTTGTCATTATTAAGACAGGCATAATTTCTTTTTAATTCGTCTCCAAAGCGTTTTGTAATGGAAGCACTGATGGAAAAATAAAAAGGAAACAGCTGTGCGCTTCCTCATCGACAAAACTTCAAAAAGCATGGTACGAACAAAACCTAAATAACGTTAGATTATCCTTTTCATCAATTGAATTAAATCGTTTTTTCAAAGATCCACGCTTCATCAAAATGATTGCATTACAAATTTCCCTCCGTTTTAGCCTCAAATATATACATCACACGAGACATTTTATGTGTCCGTCCATTCTTCGTCACGAAACAGAAAAACTCATAATTATCAGTTTGCTATGAAAGAAAGAGTTACAATACGTGACTGCATCTTACTATTTAAACATTTATCTGGACCGTTATTCTTTCTGCCATTTTAACAATTATTTGAGTAGATTTATGCTCAAATAATTGTTGAGTAGATTTATGCATTATCGCCTGCTTGACCCATCAGAAATTAACTTTACAGCCATAACCCCGCCGGCTGTGTTCCTTTAACCGGTGTCCTGACGACCAAATAGGTGTGGCATCTCCGGCAGGTGTAGGATTTGACAGACAAATAAGACGACACGGAAAGGCTGAGACCGCTCAGAAGACCGACCTTTCAAGAATCGCTTCGATTATTCGTATTATCCAGTAATATTCAGGATGAGATGAAAGAGGAATAAAACCAGCATCTGCTACGGTAAAGCGTATAACATTTCCTCTCGTTTATCTGTGTGTGATTGTGCCTCAGAAACAATTCGCGTTCAATTCATGCGCAAATGCTCAATTTCACGTTAACGAAAACTACAATGAATTTAAAATGACCGATTAATTGCACAGCCGTTTAATACTGCTCGCTTCCAGAAACCTATGAGTATCTCCCTGCATTTTAAAATTCATCACCAACGGTCTAGCGTTAAGGTTAGTTGTTTCAAAACCAGCATCCCAGAACTAGGTTAAAAACAATATTATCAGATAATTATTTTTTAAGTCACAGGGTGTCCACGAAATATTGACCCTGAAAATATGAAGCTTAAATGAAATTCACTTTTTATGGTAGATAAATCGGCAAGTACAAGAAATATCAAGCACTCTGCAATCGCTTAGCCGTTAATTTATGAAATGAAAATGCTGATGTAAAAAGTTAACATATAAAACAATGTCTCGGTGTACATCTAGATCGATATAATATCAATTTTTAAACCGAGCGCAACGGATACGGTACCGTGATCGAATTGTTTCAAATTGACATTCAATAGGTATATTGCGTATTCTACAAAGTATTACACTAAAACTCCTATAGGGGTACTATATTTATAAAAAGATTAGCTAGCTGAAATTGTATTTACGCTGTAATACAATTTCTGTAACCCCAAAACATGAGGTCAGAGGTTTTACCTGGAATCCAATTTACATTTAATTTAACCTTTCATATGGGTCACTAAAAAGCTCACCTAAAACATACATGGGTTAACAGGTCTCAAATGCGGAATAGCAGGTGGACTGTCAGTAAGGGCGGAGTCTGCCCTCAGCACCTGAGTAGGTGGAAATGGAACACTTTTGAGAGATCGTGGGCTAATTTGTGTATCCATTTTCCAGTGCTATTCACGCAATCTTCTTGCGTTGGTCTACAGTCTCCATCCCTCCCGCGCATCCTGCACTCTGCATTTTGAGGACAGGTCTGTGTCCACACAGTTCTGTCCAGCTTGCATGACACGCACACTTTGCAGGCAGAAAATGACGGATTGCTGTTTTAATTTTCACCTGATGTCAAAAGTTTGCCCAACTCCAACAGGGGTCCTGTCTGAACACAGGCTGTACAAATAATACTGACAATAACGACAATAATGACAACAATAATAATAACAATAAAAAATAAAACAATAATAATAATGGCCTAATAATAATGTGCAGATACACTGATCTTTAGGATGTGTGGATGAGCTAATATTTTGGACTTGGCAGATAGTTCTTTTGTCACATGACAAGATAAATCGTCAAGACTCAATCTGCACAGCAAGAATGCAGTAACTGAAAGTGACACTACAATTCTTGATCAGCTGCACTGAAATCAGCCATCATGGCTATGAGTGGAGTATCGAGCAGACGGGAGGTGCTTCTTTGAAGCCTCCAGTATTTCCTCCTGCTTTATACAACATGATAAAATCCACTCAGAATTATGCAGGTTTATGTACCTGACTACTCTCATTGCAATGTGGAGGGTGTAGTTTTGGGGTGGTAGCATAGCATAGCGGTAAGGAGCAGGGTGTTTAATTGAAAGGTCGCTGGTTTGATTCCCTGCGAGGGCACTGCCGCTGTATCCTTGGGCATGATACTTAACCCACAACTGCCTCATTAAATATCCAGCTGTATAAACAGATAACATGTAAAAAATGTAGCCTGTATAAGATGCTCTGGATAAGAGCATCTGCTAAATGACAACAATGTAAAGTAATGTAGTAGGCCTGTGCCCAGTGTTTTTTGTGCCATTCAAATTAACTATCTCCTTAATTGAGAGCTGTGGTAGAAGTGATGCTTCGGCAGCAGTTTTTTCTTGCATCAGCAGGAGATATGATATGATACATACAGTCTTCAACTATGTGGCTTTTTTACAGGTGGATGACTTCAGAGCACATTCAAAAAAGACTTGTAACCACCTGAATCCTCTCTCTCTCTCTCTCTGTTCCCTTCCAAGGCTCGTGGGGTGAATCTGCGAAAATGAACTGGGGCTTTCTGGAGAACGTCCTGAGCGGGGTGAACAGGTACTCCACGGTGGTCGGGCGCATCTGGCTCTCCGTGGTCTTCATCTTCCGCATCCTGGTCTTTGTGGCGGCGGCGGAGCAGGTGTGGAAGGACGAGCAGAAGGACTTTGTGTGCAACACGCAGCAGCCGGGCTGCGAGAACGTCTGCTTCGACCACTTCTTCCCCGTCTCCCAGGTGCGCCTGTGGGCGCTGCAGCTGATCGTAGTGTCCACGCCCTCCCTGCTGGTGGCGTTGCACGTGGCCTACCGCGAGCACCGCGAGAGCCGGCACGGCAGGAAGCTCTACGAGGACAAGGGCCGCATCGACGGCGGCCTGCTCTGCACCTACCTGGTCAGCCTGGCCTTCAAGACGGCCTTCGAGGTGGGCTCCCTGCTGGCCTTCTACTTCCTGTACAGCGGCTTCGACGTGCCCCGCCTCCTCCGCTGCAGCCTGAGCCCCTGTCCAAACACGGTGGACTGCTACATCTCCAAGGCCACGGAGAAGAAGGTCTTCCTCTACATCATGGGCTGCACCTCCATCCTGTGCATCGTCCTCAACGTCTGCGAGACGGTCTACATCATCTCCAAGCAGTGCTGGAAGTGCTTCAGCAAGCGGTACATCCCCATCGAAGAGAAAACCCGCTGCCACTGCCACCACCCTCCAGCAAGCACAACCGCCGTGCCGGCACCAAACCTTATGTCACCGCACAAGGACAAGGGAAGCTCACCTTTGCCACAAGCTGAAAAGGGAACTCCATAACGTCTCTCTCAGAGACACCTTGTAATCTTACACCCTCGGCTTTCTTGTGCCTCCAGCTCAGTTGTTTGTATCCAAATCTCTCGAGCTTGCTTGAGGAAATATATGTCCTTTAAGGGCAGTGAACCTCAACTCTATTTTCATGTTTTTTTCTTACTTAGATTGTAAAAATACAGCAGATTACCCAGGTGCTTAAAAAGG
Organism: Megalops atlanticus; assembly: GCA_019176425.1. Lineage (NCBI taxonomy): Eukaryota > Metazoa > Chordata > Actinopteri > Elopiformes > Megalopidae > Megalops > Megalops atlanticus. Next base: position 3,175,913 of record CM032892.1, on the reverse strand, counting down.
GAGACCTTTGTTTTGTGATACATTTATCTGGGTAAAAGACACTGTTAAATTGGTGGGCATATTCAAAGTGTGCCACCACTCAAAAACACAAAACAGACTTAAAACATGACTGATTTGTAATGGCATACTCCCGTGCAAGTACAAGCCCATTACATTTGCTCCATTTTATGGTTTCAAGGTCAAGGGGTGGAAGGCTTTTTAAACACATCCACCAATTTAAGCACATCCTTTACTGCAGCGTTTGCTCCATTCAGATGAACTGCACCAAACTGTCTCAAGAGCAGAGTATCTACAATTGTTTTCTAAATTTCTACATCCAAAGTATCAGCACGTTAAGTTTCATTCAAAGTCAACAGTGAGTATACATTTGACTCCCTGCAAAAAGTCTTTTTTTACAATTACAGTACGAATCCTGGTATGTTTGTACAGAAATGTTATGAGGTAACAGTTCAGTTGTAATGGACTGTGATCTCTTCAGCTTTGCTGCTCTGTGCCGTATATAGCTGGTATATAACCAGGTACAGTTTAAGCTTCTTCTTGCTATGTAAATGCAAAATGTACTCTAGGTTTTATAGGAAACGTTGATTATGATTAGTAGGAGGTTAAAATGATCTTGTTTTATTGCTCAATAAATACAAAAAAAGCTCTTCTTTGTGGATTTCTATTATAGTACGGGTGAAGTACTGAACACAAACATTTAGAATCTTCATTGTTTTTTGTTCTATACATTTTAATATTACATGTATTATGTTGTCTCTGACAGTGTTTCCTCTTGGTTGCACATGCAGGATAAATAATTAGGTGAAAAAAACCTCATTGAAACAGACCTCTCTTCAAAATGGCTTAGCAAAAATAGGTATTTTTAATTTGGCAAAACATGCAATAGCAGAACTTCTTTATCATTATTATCTTGTTAGATATCACCCAACACTACACTGCAGGTACCAGTGATAATCTGGATCATAAAATTAAAAACGACCACTAAATTTGAACTTTTGTAATTGATTACCAAGTTTTCCAAATAAAAAAGGAACAATTTACCTAGGTAAAGCTGCAATATTCCGTTATAGATGTATGTTTTAAAATTACAATTTTACAATTTACAGAGGTTTATATCAAAATATGACCTGTATACAAAGACATGCATATATATGACTGAAAATATTTACATATATTTCAAATACAACACCACTGTGACACAATCCTGTTACAGAAAAGGGGTTGCTTTCATCTAATTGTTAAAAGCATAACTTTAATGTTTTTCTATACCAGAATGTCTGGTTACTTTCGAAAGCAGTGGTGACATAAATGTAAGTCATATTCATTACAGTATGTGGGGCAGGTTTAACAGCAAAGTTCAACAAGTTTATTGTATCACCAGGTTTCTTTTTTGGAAGGGGTTTTAGTCAGCATCAATGCAATGAAAAGACATTTCTGTGCCAGTCTCCACTTCTGACCTAATTTTGATTCTCTACAGAGAGAGCGCACTATTTGATATGATTAAATGATAGTATGATATGTTGACAGCCTCTGTTAGAGCTAGATGGGACAATGTTTGGACACTTTGGGAAACTGTTGGTTTGGGTATGATGGCTGTTAGTCAGGTTTTTCTGCTTCCTCTAAACCACAAACACAAAATTTCTGCGAAATGTTATGTCGATACAATCAGGAGGATGACTACCTGAGTCAGGAAATTCAGTGCTCAGGTGTGGAAAAACCTGCTGGCGCTGTACCCTTTCAGAACCAGGGTCAGGTTCAACTTTTTAACATCAGCCATTTCTTACAAGAACACACTAAGTTCATCATTGTTTGCTCCGTGGGAACATGCATTTAGCTTTGTCAGCTTTTTCATGTGTTTTCATGTGTTTTTCACGTTGCTTATTTACGCCATTTCTGTGTATTAAACGTAACATGAGAAAACCAAACAGAACTTTTTACAGCAGTGCAACCTCTGAAAGCCTTCGTGTGTATTACGGCAGGAGACGAAACAGAAAAGGTATCCGTGTACAATGTTCACATGATCAACAGAATGTGGCATCATGGTTACGGTGTTTGTCTGATAAGGGTAATGGAGGGGGGAGGGAAAAAAAGGCCAAACTAATTTTTTTTGCTACAACTGTTATATTAAAATATAGCTTAAATCAGGCCACCCAGAGTATATTTTTTACAGTGATACAAACAGAACTTCTTGGTTAAAAACAACAAATACAGTGCCACTATCACAAAAGACATTAAAAAATGCTGGTATGACATAAACACACTTATGATACAGCCATGCATGAAAAGGCCAAATTCAAAGGTTAGGTCTGAAGCCAAATGAAACGTTTCCTGGCTGCAGTGATAGGCACAAAAAGTCAAATTTGTAATCTGAGAATTTCATATACTGCTTTATATACTATTTGGGTAACATTATGTAAACATGTAAAAAAAAGACAAAAAAAAAAAAAAGAAGTCATACGACACATTGCATTGTGGAGTAAACACACAGATACATAGTACAAGCTGTAATAAAACATGGTTTAAGTGGATTGACTTACAGACCGCTGGTGGTAGTAGTTGTTTTTAAGAACAGATACAGTATGTACACAGTTATTTACAGCTTTACATTTACAAAGTAAGGTTTACAAGAACAACCAACCACAAACTATACACAACACTATGTCCAATTGCCAACAGAACCATATTGTTGCAAAATAAGTCCCATGGGGATATTTTAAAATTGAATGACTTGTCATTCAGTAATTTAAGATTTCATTTTGCAAAGGCAACTTAATTTGATAAGAAGCTTCATAAATACAAACATGCTTTACAGTAATGATTTCCTACACATTACATAGTTACTATAAAAGATCGGTTTAAATGTACAGGTTCTCCCATAAAAGAGCCAAATAAATGCTTTACCCAAACTTTAAAACCGAGACATTTTATTATTTTATTATATTTTTAAAAAAAATTAAAACTTTACTGTAGTCCACTTCATAACTAACAAATGACTGTTGATACTGCGTAGTGTTGGAAAAAAAAAATCAAAATGCATTATTGGTTCTGGACACCAGGCAGCAGCAGGTTCATATTCTAATCCTGAGTACTATGCTTTGAAAATGGAGACATTCAGCCAGTCACTTAACACTCATTTGTACAGTCTATTTCTGAAGTATCACTATAGGTCGCATTTCTTGAAGCTGTTTCAGCAAATGATCCATGCCCTTTGAAAAGGTCTTATCCACCACAATTTTCACATTCTTCAAAGACGTTATTTTTTGAGGGTTTCTGAAGTCTATACGATTTGGGGTGTCTCTTGGTTGTATATACACGTCTGACCTTTTGCACAAGACGGTGGCGGTTTTCAATTGAATGGCTGGATGCCGTTTAAGTGCTATCTCAGCAGAGATGTCCTCACTGTTTGGCCTCTTTGGAGGTCTTGTGGGCTCTGTAGATTCCTCCAGGAACTTTAGGAAGGACACTTCAAACCCCATGGGCTTAAAGGAGCTCAGCGCTAAGGTTTGTTCAGGTTGCTTCTCCTGGGCCGGGGCAGTGTTGGGGGCGGAGTCTGTCCCGTTCTCCACACAACTGATCGCGTTACTCCTTGTGACCCTCAGTCTCTCTGACGTCTTCCTGTGACCAACCGGCGCAGCTTCATTGCGACTCGCCTTCGGCGGCCGCCCCCTCTTCCTCTTGACCACCACAGAGGCGACGGATTTGGGTTCCGAGCTCTCGTCGGTGGACTGCTTGAAGTCGGACAGCTCAGGCTCCTCCTTCACGGAGGCGGGTTTGGGACTCTCCGTCTCGCTTCCCCTTGGCTCCGTCTCCGGCCCGTCCTCGTTCTCCGACGACTCCGTGGAGCTGTCCTCGGACTTCTCCGTGTCGTCGCTCCGGGCGAACCGGTCTCTGTAGCGGGAACGCGAGAACTTCTTGCAGAAAATGAAGTGGCTCCTCTGTTCCTCTAGGTACCGCTCTGCGAGACCGTGTCTGATGTAGTGCCTCAGTATGTTGCGTTCTGAGCTCACCACAGACTCACAGCCCTTTATCATGCAGGGGTATTGCAAGGGAAACTTCTTGGTACACATGGCCAAGGCCTCCTCCTTTGATTTCAGAGAGGGCTTTCCGTACTTTGTCCAGTGGTTACTCTTCTCCTCGTCGCTTTTCTTTTTGTCGTTTTGTCCCTTTTGGATGGGTTTTTTGTTGTCCTGCATGTTCTCCTTCTCGTTGTTGTTTTTGACTGCACTGATCTGAGACCTCTTGGGAAGAAGTTTTTCCCTCTCTTTATCCCTCCGCTGCTTCATCAGCTGGAGTTTATAGAGATCGTGGTGTTTTTTCATGGTGTGTCGCAGCAAGTTGGAACGCGTTGCATAAGCACGGTCGCAGCCCTCAACCTCGCACCTGAACAGGCCTTCCACTGGTTCGACCTTGGACAGTTTTGCCTCTTTGTGATCCGTCTCGATATGCCCTATGTACTTCCAGAAAGCAGTGAAGAACACACTGCAGTCTGGCTGATCGCACTGGAACCTACCCAGGTTAATGGTGGACATCAGAGCACCTGCTTTATCCAGGGTGAATTTGTGCAGCTGAAGGTAATGTTGCAGCAAGCTCGTCACCATTTGGAATATCCTGGAGCAGTCTTTGACCTGACACCTGAACTCGTTCACCTCAGCCACCTCTTCTGCCTCAACCTCACACTCCTTTTTGACCTCTTGCTGTTCCTCCTGTTGGTCTTCCGGTTCGTCCTCATTGTTCTCTTCAAATTTAGGCAGGGCAGACTGATGCACAGCCCGGTAATGAAGAATTAAATTATGCTGGATGGTGAAGGCTGCTACGCACCCCTGGTGGACACAGCGGTATGGCCTGTACGGGCTGAAACCCTCATCTGCTTCACTGCTCTTACCCACCGGCTTCTTCTCTTTAGGCTTCTTCTGGCTGTCAACGTCAGTCTTTTCAGTTTTAGGCTTCACTATTCTTGGCTTGGTGACCTTAGGCTTCTTTGTTTTCTCTGGGGAAGAGGTGCCAGTCTGGATGGGCTCTGACTGAAGAAGCCCAGTTGACACCTGTGTCACAGGTGAGCTGCCAGCAGGTGCAAAGCCACCTGGAGGTGGCCCTGCTAGGCACTGGCCAGGTATGGATGGGACTGCTGCATGCTGCCCATGTGAACACTGGTCAACTACAGGGGCAATCACCGCGGACTGCCCCTCCATCGGGTATCCGGTCATAGCAACTGCCTGTGGAGCTTGCCCACCTGTTGACAGCTTATTCATGGGGATACTTTGTGCTGGTTGCATTGGCAGGCCCACTGGGTGACAATTATCTTGAGGTAATTCTGGAACAGCTACGCTTATGGGAGTCTGCTTCTCAAAAGGTTGTGACTGATATTCCTGTTTCACCCACTCTTGTGCGTAAACTTGATTTTGCACAGAGGGTGCATCTGATCTCTCTTGTCTCCCATCTGTAGACACGTATTGCTGCATAATGTTCTCATCAGCTGTTGCATGGTTCACAGAGGGGACGTGCTGAACACACGGAGGAGTACTTACGACTGCACCCACTTGGTGATTGCTCACCTCCATCTCAGGCTTTTTGTTACACTGACGTTTTATTTTCAGCTTAACCATCTCCTCGTGAGACAAACTGTGGACCGTCTGACAGTGCGCTCTGAGGTTGGAGTTCCGGGTGAACGTCTTGCTGCACATCTGACAGCGAAAACGGCGCAAACTTTCCGTGATTTTTCTTGATTTCAATAATCATTTCATCTGTATAGTTATGGGTTTTGCTGAGGTGTTTGAACAGTGCATCCTTTGTCATGGCCCTGTAATTGCAACCTTCGCTTTCACACGCAAACGGTTTGACAAAACTTTCAGGCACCTGCATGTCGTTAGCGGCGGTGGCATTCAGCATGAGGGATTCAATGTTATTTGAGATCGCATCATTACCACTGGAATTATTCATGAGCTGAGTGTCCTCGCTCACTTCTGAGTTTAGGTCCAGCCTCTCCAGAGCTCTCTGAATTTCAACAACCGTTCTGTCCTCATTTGTAGATGAGGGAGCGACTGCTGGATCGGCATCGTTGATCAGAGTGCCCCCCAAAACAGATGCGTCGGGGGTCTGTGAGGAATCCCCGTTTGGCCTAGCCTGACTTGGCAAAGCTCCATCACTCTGAGGAGGGGGCACAGACGCAGCCACCCCGCTGTTCACCCCAGCCCCTCTCTCACCGTTAGAGGTGACCTGAATCACTGTGGAGGGTTCAAAAGTCTGGCTGCCGCCACTCAAACTTTTTGGGACACCAGCTGGAGGACTCTGTAACTCACAGTTCCTCACGCTGGCATTTGTATCAGTGCCGGGCACTTGAGACAGATTTCCCCTTCTGCAGATGTCTCCAGCTAAAATCTGCTCCCGCAGTTTTTTCTTGACATTCTTCTCAGATTTTTTCTTTGCAGAGTCATCCTGAGAACTGCTCTGCAAGAGTGGTGTTTTTGGAGGGTCAGGTGAGGTGATCTGCAGCAGGGGGTTTGTCATGAGGTTCTGTGCCAGACTGGCCATTGCAGCCAAGAGGCCATCATTTGACAGTGCGCCTGGCTGGGGATCTTCACCATTCCCCTTCACATCTCTTATTTTCATCAAGGTTTCAGCTCTGAGTATTTGATTCAAATGGTCTGTGGGCAGACTATTCAATGAAACCGCAGAGTTGTTGTCTGACAGTAACTGAGAAAGTAGAGGATCGGAAAAATCGCTATTGCCAAAGTCCGACTTGATGAAATCTTCCCTGTGGGATTCGGTGTCTGTCTTATTTTGGATATTTCCAGTGTGCTGTATGACTGTGCTTTCTGGCAAACAACCATCGGGTGGATAAGAACCACAGGGATTCTGGTATGTCTGTTGTGGAATTCCAGAAGACTCAAAAAGATTTGGAATAGTCGGATTGTCCAGAACCTGTTTCAGAACCTCTCCGTTTTGCTCACCATCATTCGAATAAGCTGAGCCATTAGCCTGTGGAAAGCTGACGTTTGGAAAAAACCTTGGCTCTAAGTGGCAACTAGCTAATGAATGACCAAGGTGATCCTTCATAGCTGCATTTGGGTTAAAACTGGAAGATACTGGTTGCTGGTGAGTATTCAATACATGTGGTGAATTGAGAAGATCAAGAAATGATGTCGGCAAATCTGCGGTTAGGTCAGTCTCATCAAATGCTTTACAATGGGACCGCTTGGACAAATGACCACCGAGTGATTTGGGGCTTGGGAATTCCCTAAAACACCTGCAGCAGATGAACTTCCCATCTTTAATGATAGCAGGCCACTTTGCCCTTTTGTTACGCTTGGTTTTTGTAACAGCTGTGTTTATGCCATCCATTCTTGAGGCGTTCATACTTTCTGGAGGGCCAACATCTGTGTTTATCTGCAAACTGGAATTTCCTTGTGAAGGATAATCTGACTGTATGTTATTTTGCATTTGTGCACTGATCATTCTGTCTGGAGAGTTGAAATTTGAAAATGAACTGTTCTGATTCTGAGATGGGTACAAAGAATTTGCTGAATTATCTAGCTGATCTGACAAAACTGGGTCCTTCAGACTTCCCAAGTAAGAAGGCAACACAGGGTGGGGCATGTTGTCCATAGCTGATGTCAACAGGGAGTTAGCTAGCCCCTCCATATTCGATGGCATGATTTGACCAGGCGTCTCAATGTGGCCGAATCCTCGGTTTGCAATGTCCATCTGAGGGGGAGCACCTGGGTTCATGTTTGTGGTGAAATCTGAAACGCAGGAGGGATGTAAACTTTCTCCGGACATTGTTTGCGTAAGCCTCGAGCCGCTGTCGACCTGCGACTGCAGGAAGGGGTCAGCAGTCTCAGAGTGCTGGCTCTGTAAGGAGGAACGACTGACTTCACTGTGCTGAGGATCTATTCTCCGCCCGGCGCCAGACGTGTTGATATGGGAAGAGAAAGGCTGACTGGGAAGAGCTTGCATGTGTGAGGGCATCATGTGTGGAGGGCAGCCGGCCTGCTGGGAAAGATCTGGATTATTCCCAGGCTGTGCAGGCCATGGCACACTAGGCCCAATTTGCGACTGCACTGAATTCGGTTGATTTGGAGAGCCTCCCAACTGGGAGAGTAATATAGGGTTTAAAATGTTTTCCATTTGGTTGGGCAAAGACTGACTTGTGACAGGTGCCGAATGTGTGGAGAAGGATGAGTTTGAAACAGCAGGGTTTGGACACCCTGCTGGATACGGCAAAGGCTGGCCAGCGATGTTACGCATCTGCGCTACAGGGGTGAGGACGCTGGTACCCCTACTGTCCTGTGACGCTGTGACCACACTGGGCTTCCCTCCCGCTGACATGTTCCGTACACCTGTCTTGGCAAGTTTATTGTTCCTCTTTGCTAACTTCCATTCTACATAGAACTCAGGATGTGCTGCTTTCATGTGCTTGGTGACGCTCCTGTAAGAGCTGTAGTTTCGAGTGCACGTCTCAAACGCACAGTTGTGCCTCTCCTTCTCGCCTTCGGCGGGCGCAGCGTTGGTGTTGCACAGAGGCTGTGAAACTGAGTTTGTCATTCCTGTCCCACCTGCTGGCAGTGGGACAGTCTGTGGAAGTCCACCTTGGGAGGTGGGACGTGGGGGAATCCCAGCTATCATGGCGGACATGTGGTGGGGGGTTTGGTTGGCGGCTGGGTGGTTCGGTAGAAACATCCCTGGATGTTGTGGAGTCACTGGTCCTGTGCAGCTGGGACTGTCTCTGCTTCTTTCTGCATTTCCCTCACTAGGTACAGCATTCTGACCATTTGAAAACATTAACTGGGCTTGGCCCTGTAGCATATTCGGGTGTGATGGTGTGTGCGTTTCCTGGATGACACACGGGTGTGGAACCGGTGGGATGGTCAGACCCTGTGAAGCCACATTCCTCGGATCATAAAGGAGAGGTGATGCCGAGTTAGCCGACTTGGGTTGACTTGAACCAGAGGAGTGAGTGTTCACAGAAGACTGGTTAATGGACCCATCAGAACACGGTAACGGGAATGCTGGTCTTTCTAAGTCTGGGGGCTCAGTTTTGAATCGCAGACTGTGCTCTGGTTCATGCACGGGACCCTGAGCTGGGTTCAGCATGCTCTCAACAGAGTGCTTCACTTTCACAGGCCCTGGGGGTTGCGAGGGAATCTCGTCTGCGGAGTTTGACGAGTTCTGTTCAGCTACTCCTTGCAGGTGAGAAGCCTGATCGTCAGGCAGCTCTGCATTCACACAGGTGGAGTGGTTTGGCTCCTGTTCGACGGACCCACACTGAGGTTCGGCCTTATCCTGCAAAGGAGTTTGGCTCTCAGGAGTGAGGGGGTCCTCCTCCTTTTTAACATGTTCTGCCTGGTGCAAATCCAGCTGAGACTGAGCGTGGAATATTTTGCCACAGCCCGGAGTCTTGCAGGTGAAGGTCTTGTAGTGCTGCGCTTCGTGATCGTACAGCATGTACGCCTCGTTAAACACCCTCCCGCAATCCGGGAACATGCACTTAGCCTTAAACACCGCGTGCTCTTTCCTGTGAACGAGCAGCTCAGCGCTGGAGACAAAGCTTGCCTTGCAATTCAGCTGTATGCAGATATATGGCCTGACGCCACAGTGCACCTGCAGGTGGTCGTTAAGGTGTGTGACGCTGACAAACTGTCGACGGCAGTAATGACACACCACCTTCTTGCTCTGCATCTCCAGGTAACGTTTAGCCTCGTCACTGTTTCTGTGCGCCTTCACGTGGGCGATGAGATTCCTATAGTACTTGAAACCCTTTCTGCAGTTGACAACAGGGCACGTGTATTCCTCCGTGCCGTCTGCCTTGACCGCAGAAAACTCAGCCTTAGCCAGTCTTAACGCTTCGTAATTCTCATCGTTGTTAGCATCTTGACCGTCGTCAGAATTAAGTCCATCTTTTGCCTTAGCTTTATCCTTCAGAACGGCAGAGTCAGCATTGGCTGCTTTTGAAGCGCTTGCCAGTTTCTTACTGGTCTTCATAGCAGCGAGCCGCTCCTTGCAGGACTGCTTCACGTGCGACGCCACGTGCGGCATCAGCACCTCCTTTGAGTCGAAAGTGTCGGCGCATATCGGGCAGCTGTAAATTCCGTCTTTGACGTGCGTCTGCGCGTGCCGCACGATCCTGTGCCCGAGGAACTCCTTGTCGCACAGGACGCAGTACTGCATGTACGCCTGCCAGTTCCGAAACCGGGCCGATATGAACCCCTTCTCCCTCAGTTTCTTAATCTCCCGCTTCTTCTTCCTCTCGTCTTCCATTTCGTTGAGCTCGTTGGTGGTGTCCCAGAAGCTTTCCGCCTGGTCTCGGTACTCCCCGAGGCCCTTGCCCGTGTCCTCGTCCTCGGGCCCCTCCGGGTTCTCGCTGTCATTCAGCTCGTCGATGGAAGACACGATGGACGCCTCCTCGCCCATGAGGGCCAGGCAGTGCCTCTTCAGCGTCTTCCAGTCCCAGAACTCGGGGTCGAAGGGCCACTGCGTCTTGAACACCAGCAGGAGCTCGCAGCGCAGAGAGTTGGGCACCGAGAGGCTCTCCTCCTCGAACTTCTGGTCCGGCTCATTGTAGAGCGTCTCCACCGCGTAGTACGAGTCCACCGTGGGCTCCAGGAGGAACTCCGTCAGCTGGCAGGCCCGTTTCACTTCCAGGTCAGAGGGCAGCAGGCAGGAGATGGTTTTGCAGATGGTGGCTTTGGTGTTGCCGTTGTCACTCGATTCCATCTGCAGGGCTCTTATGCACAGCTCGATGCACACAGGCAGTCCCACATCATCCATCTGTGAAATATAAAAAACGAAAACGAATAAAAACTCCTCAGTGGCGTTTAGAGAAACTGACCACATCAAACAAGCTTTACATTTACACTGTACACTACATTTTTTTCACATTTTTCAATGTTAGTGTTTTTATGCTGGCACTCCAATATATATTTTTTAACACCTGAATGGATGAGTAATTTGTTTAATTACACTAGACATAAATCAAAATGACTTAAAAGTGAACCTCTAACAGGGAAACAAATCAAGAGTACCTCCTTTTAAGCATTTCACTGTTAAAATTTCTCATGCCTCTAATAAATCCAAATGATCACTGAAAAAGTAAAACTTACCTCAGACTGGATGACCTTGATGAGGAACAGGATGTGGTAGACAGTTTTGGACAGCAGGGACATCTGTCGACATCTGTCCAGAAACGTCTGCGGCGATGACTCTAGCCGTTTGAGCAGCTTGCTCCAGAACAGCGTCAGCTCCCTGTGGGGAACACACTCACCTGTCAATCAGGATTAATGGCGGCCTGCCGCAGGTTAGCACCGCTACACATTACAGCCTATAGATTTACCACTATGTCTTTACACAAAGAACATTAAACACCTGTTTAGAAACAGCCTGCAGCACCACTGGTCTGAATTTACAGGCTAACGCGGTGTTTACCGGAACCAGTCTCAGAAAATTGACACGCGGTAATGCTAACACACAATCATTGTACGGCAGTGTTTAGCAAACAGAGTGACTCAGGTTGCGTAGACCGTGGGCGGGATGACTCACCAGGCGCAGTACATGTCTCCCTGGAGGAGCTGTCGCGTGAGGAAGGCCGAGCACAAACAGAGGGCGCCCTTCTCGTCCCCGTCTGACTCCAGGTTGCAGATCATTTCCAGGGCGTCCCTGCAGTCCACCTTGGACAGCTGCATGGTAAGGACCAGATGACCGGTACTCAGTTACACCAACTCAAATAACCCTATTCCAACTGTATTTCCCTTGTATCAAAGCCAAATGCAATACAGCATTGGCTAAACCTGGTCACAGATATCTTAGCGACTGCATGATATCTGACTCCTCGCTAACTGTGTCCGTGCAGTAACCAGACCTTTATGGTCATCTGTGTCTCAGAAGGAAAAAAAGGCATTTAATCTTACAGCAGCACTGAATGAAACACCACAACACCAGAAACTGCAAAAGTAGCATTCACACAGCTGCAGAGCAACCTCGATACTACTTTTAGGGCTGAATGAAATCAGTTCATTATTTTCAGTTGTCAATTTTATATTTTCTTGATTTCTGTTTTCTCGGTTTTCCATTGTAAAAATGTTGGGAATTACAACATATTTGTGGTATTTCTCAGATGGAATTGCTGGTGATTCATCAATTTGCCAAGGTTCAGGTTCTTTTAAATCCTGCAAATTCTCTGCATTGTGGAATTCACTCAAGTCGTATTTTGTCATGAAGCCCCAGTGAATACACGGAACTGAATACTTGTAAAAACAACATTACATGTATTTTGTGTTCAAATCTGGGTCATATTAGCCCTATAGAAGAGGAGCCCAACAATCACACTCAATGAAAATCTGTGGTGCACATAAAAACACAACTGCACAGTGTTTTAGTGTTTTAGCCTGCCCTCTTGTGGACAAAGATAATAGGATTTCTGAGAACAATTAGAACACATTATTGCTTTGATCCTGATGCACACATCTACCAATAACAAAATCATACTTTTAAAATAGTAGACTTATCACTGTTAGTCTTATTGCTATAACAATGTCAAAAAAATCTATGTTAATAACCTAGCATAGCCCTTTCTTCTGAATAACAGATAATTAAGTAAAAATACTGATGTTAACTTAGCCATATAACACCAAAAGTAAGTCATTTTTCATTACTACATGTAAGTGCCCTGCAGGCTTTGAGGTTTCTGCAGTGACCCACTCACCTCCTGCATTAGGGACTCCTGAGCTTCCGTCGCACACAGACAGACCAGGTAGGTCTGCTTAAAGTGTCCTTTTCCTTCAAATCCGGGATACTCCGAGCAGGCCTTCGCCAGCAGCGCGGCTTTCGCCACCTGGCTCTCTTTTATAAGGTGCTTTATCCGCATCTCTGACAGAACAGGCCCTTCCAGTGCCAGAAACTCGTGAACTGAGGGGAAAAAGGGAACGTAAACGTCGATCACAGTGGTGACATGACAGCATATGAATGCTCACATTCATATATTCTCCCAGTTCATGATGCAAAATTGACTTGTTCCCTCCAGCGGAACAGACTTCAACGAACAGCTGTTCCTTCTTGCCTCGGCCAGATGTCGGGCTCAGGGAGTAGCAAACAAAGCCTGCGCTCTCTGAACGTGATGTAACGGTAATCTGAAAGGTGAAGGGGCTCGGACCCACCTCTCTCAGTTTCGGGCGTTTCCCTGGAGAGGATGAGGCGCAGCGTGGGGTGGGCCCACACCCCGGTCTGCTGCGCCACGGCGGACAGCACACACAGCTGCGAGTTCCCGTTCTGCTGCAGCAAACTGTGGGCCGCCTGCGCAGAGAGAGGTGGGGGTCACCGAAACATCGCTCTGCATCTCAAACACCCCTCCGCCCCTTCCCTTCCTGTCCCACCCTAACTCTTTCAGCACGGAGAAACTCACACAGAAAGGGCAGCAGCTGCCAGCATTAGTACGGTTATTCTATCTCAGATGGAGTAATCAACAGATGTTCAAGTATTCAAACATTCTTCCAGTGCATCGTGTTGAAGAACACAACACGTAGGAATAAAATAACAGATGAGAAATTGTTAAATCGACTTGCAGTGGTAATTCAGGGAAATGGTGTTATTCTGAAACCAACTACCAACTCTAAAACCTCACCACAGGTGTAAGATAATTAGAGAGGAAGTGTCAGTCAGAGCCGTGACTTTCAGCAAGTGAGATGGAAAATAAGATAATTAATCTAAAACCACACAACCGCTAAGCCACGGCTCTAAGATATTTTTTACCGACAAAACAAAGGTCAGAGCTGAGAGATATCAGACAACAGGAATACACCACTCACTTGCACGGAAGACTGAAACTCCTCCCATAATGCACTGGGGACATGCTGAGGCAAAGAGAGCAGCAGCTCCACACAGCTCCTGCGCAGTCAGAGAGAGAGGAAGAACATGGTGTCATCAGAGTGAACACATCACTGCGCAGACATCTGTGTAACATAAAAAAGAAATTATTTAAATGATTAAGTTAACTAAAGAAAAACACCCCTACATGGTTTTTCACTTGTATTTGAGAGTGAACTGTTCAGTCAGGTATTCGTATTCCCATGTGCAAGTCAGCCACCTTGACCTCACTGATCATCTGTCCTGACAGACACAATGATAATGAAACTAATAAACTGAGCCAAGCAGTATACTGACAGCGATGTCCCAGTGACTTTCAGAGAAGACCGATGAGTCGGGATTATGGGATGCAGGGTCTGTGGTTTAGCTGGATCAATAGGAACACAGGGAGGGGCTGGGGTGAGGGTCTCATGTTTTCATCAGGACTGCCACTACATCGGATTACACAGAGCACTTAACCACAGGCCACTGCATTAGGAACTTTCCACTCACTGCTGCCGCCATGGTTTCCATAACTGCCTCATGAAATGAGAGAAAGCTGAATCGATCACACCACGTCCGTCACTAATAAGGACTCGATATCCATCACCCAGTCAGCACGCGGATTGACCTGACAGTTAAGATGTAAACTCGAGCAGGGCATTTCCTGGGCTTCCTCTGGTGACACTTAAAGAGGACAGCAAATATTAAGTATATTACTATGACAACTGCCTGGGATGACTCACATACACACACACACACACACACACACACACACACACACACACACACACAGGCGTTAGAGGTGAAACAGAATACTCACAGGGTCAGCCTTTCAAGTACTATGGATACGTTTTCACACTGGGAGGACAGGGAGGGTGTGGCGTGGGCGTAGCTCAGGAGGGCCACTGCGTACACCTCCATTAGAGGCAGGGGATCCTGCTCGATCCTCCATCGGCCAGCGTACTCCACCAGGGTCTGCGGAGAGAGGCGGCATTATGACATCACAGCTCCATCAACAGCAGCAGCAGCCATGGCGGCACCTTCTTATGACATCACAGCTCCAGCAAGCTAAACTGTAACCATCAACAGCAGCAGCAGCAATGGCGGCACCTTCTTATGACATCACAGCTCCAGCAAGCTAAACGCTTCGGGGTGCAACATGATTAAAGGAGACAGGGGCCGATTTGGGGGCCTCACTCTGTCAGTTTACCGGCTGTCAGGCCGAATTTAGTACCACAAAAGATCACAGCGGGGTGTACTCCCCTTACACAAAAGCAATACTCTGAGGAGTGATGAGAGAGGCAAAGAGAGAGAGGGAGAGAGAAAGCAGGACAGGGACAGGGAAAAAGGGAAGGGAAGAGGGAAGGGAAGAATGAAAGAGAAAGGAAGAAGGAGAAAGGGAGAGGGAGGGGGCAAGAGAGAGAGGTAGACGGGGGGGAGACAGAGAGAGAGGGAGAGGGAGAGGGGGAGAAAGAGAAAGAGGGAGACAGAGAGGGAAGGGTGGCAGGAGAGGGGAAAGGGAGAACAGAGAAGAAGAGGGAGAAGGAGAGATTGAGAAGCACTGCTGGGGTAGTTGAGCCCTGAGGGGACATCCTTCATATGAACATCACAAGACCAGGAAGGGGGCACAACAGCCAAAAAAGTCTCTCCATTGCAGTTCAATTCAGTCATACACAAAACAGTATATCACAGGAGCCAAATCTTGATGCTATGATGCTACTTTAACCTTAATCTGATGAGCTGATAATGTTGAATTCAAAGGATTCATGATTGTCTAACAAATACATAATTTGTGCTTCTCTCATAAAAATTGCCATTGTAATACTGCACAGGCCTTTACAGGATAGCTCAGTTATAACCATGCAATCATCATTAAAACCAATCATCATCTATTTGTTTTATATGCAACATAAAATGCACTCATATGCAGAATAATTTTTTTTGACAAATTATACCTTATTACCATAAACAACAGGAACAACAACAATTATAGTGATAATAACTATACCATCATTACACCACTACCAGCACAATTATCATCATCATAACCATTACGAATAATAAAAACAACTCATTCATGTTTGGACAGACATCCTTATTCCAGCTCTTTGTGCACAAACAGCGCAAGGAAAAAAGGCCTGGGAGATTGAGCACCATACAGAAGTATACCAAAGATCTCTTTAAATTTCACAAAAAACTAAACTCTATTACATCCTCTGTCAGCTAGCTCTCACTCTTCAGGGTTCTCTAATATTCATAACAATGAAAATAATTACAGAACAATTACTCAGACATAGGACCCATTTTAAAAAGGAGGCTAATTTGATGTTATAGCAGACCACTCCACTTCTTCTACTTAAACTGGCTATTGAAACGCTGCTTATGCTGCTGTTATGAAATGAAATCAAAATGACTGCACTTGGTTATATTCCCATTCAAGGGGACTGGCTGCCTCCGTATCTCCAGGCATGAGCAAGGCAGACCTCGTAACCTTTCGCCCTCCCCGAGAGGACCAAGTCCCCCTGCAAGCTCAGTCAACTCCTCCCCTGTCTTCTGCATTAAAGCACTTTAAAATGACCAAAGCTTTGGCAGAGCTGCAGACTTCGCTAGGCCGCTAGGCTAAGCTGGGAGGGGGGGGTCATCCTGAGTTTACTTTAGCGAGAGCTCCCCCTAGGGGTCATTCGGGATTACTGCATGTGTGACCCTTCGTGACCCTGCAGGAAGTCACTCGAGGTAAAAAAAAAAAGAAATGAAAGTAAAAGAATCAAGCTCAGGTTCTCATTACATGTGCAAGTGATTAAGAAGTAAGAGCAATGTCGTGTCTCTGCTCCTACATGAAATCATCTAATAAAATGAATACTCTTTTTAAAAAAGTAATAAATACACAATAAACAGGAAAACACACAAAGCTATCTCAGACACTTCTGTGTCCGTGCAGAACTTAAGCAATTCCTAGGCTAGGATTCTGTCAGCTGCATTACAGCCTGAGTTTTAAAGCAGAAAGCCACAACTTTAATGACAGAACTGAGGTTCAAAGAGCCGCCGGTACTGCTGGGTATCTGAATACATGTGGACATAAAGACGGCTTACTGGAGCCTCTCAGATCCCCTCTTTAATGAAGGCGTCGGTTGTTATTGACAGTGAAAAAGAGCTGGCAGGGAGAGCTCCTTCATTAGCGTAACTGCGGTCTCGCGTTAGCGTGTCCCCTGTGGCCGTCTGTAACGAGGAGAGGTTCTGCTGCTCTAACACAAGGGTAGCTTTCTGGTTCTCGTGTGTGTGTGTGTGTGTGTGTGTGTGTGTGTGTGTGTGTGTGTGTGTGTGTGTGTGTGTGTGTGTGTGTGTGTGTGTGTGTGTGTGTGTGTGTGAAACAATACCTAACCGCTCTGAGTGAGGTTCAGTACTGCGGTCACCCAGCTGAAGGAGTTAAGCATGAAAAGGGACTCAGTGTTCTCTGCTCTCAAAAGGTTGACTATTTACATTTTTTTTTCCCTCCCCACAACCTTTAGTTAACTCAAACCATGTGTCAGCATTGACACAAAAAATATGTAAACAATAAAAAAAGAGTTCGGTTCAGGGCTTTCGTTGGAGACGTTTTCATGAGCTGGATTTTTGTGAGAGACGCATCCCAGGCTTTGGGCCTGCAGGGGGGGCAGAGGCAGGGAGGCAACCCCCCCCAACCGCTGTGCCCCAAACCCCTTTCACTGCACAGCAGGTAACCGGCACCATGTCCCACACATTATAGGAAATTGCTTCTGAGGCTAATTCTGCTGTCTGCTGTACTGGCCTCCAGGCATCTCTGTATGGTGATGAGATGAACAGCCACTGTGAGGGGTAAAAGACGGCGTTACGAGCACTACACGGGCTAAAGAATGACAAACAAATCAGAACAACACGGTCTCGTCGCCCCGGCTACAAACCCCCGGACTGTGTGACATGACACTGCAAAGCCAGGGCGAGATCCGTTTTCTCTGCCTCTCCCTGCTCATCTCCAGTCTCTCTCTGTCTGTTGCTTCCTTTGATCTCGCCCGCCCTCCCTCCCTCTCTCTCCCTCCCTCTCCCTCTCTCTCCTTCTTTCCACCTCCCCCTCTCTCACTCTCCTCCTCTCTGTCCTTCCTTCCCCCCCTCTCTTTGCAGGTTTTTATGACAGCTTCTCTCCTCGTTACCTCTCTATCTGGGCTGCGCTCTGTTTCGTTTAATCAGCACAAAGACATCATAAAAAACGACTTAATGCCTGAGAGCCCCTCTTAACGGCACTGCCAAACTGTCTGGGGAAAAAAGCAGGGTACAGCAGGCATTAAATACACAAAAAGATGCAAAATCACACACACACACACACACACACACACACACACACACGCATGCACGCACACACGCGCAAGACATTTATTTTCAGCATGTCAGCACAGACGGATTAACTCATGTAAATGCAGTATCGCATATCACAGCTGCCTGGCTGCCACAAATGTCAAAGGTCAGGGCAGCATTCTTTTATTGCATCACACTGTAACTGGATTAGGATACCAACAGCGGTGCCATCTGAGATACGAACGAGGCCCCAGTGACGCTTCCTCTGTCAATAACCAGGTGGTGACAACCGCGTTGGATGACCAGCATGCTGTAGCTGTCCTCGTCACCCGTGTTTTATCTTACGAGTCTGCTATTTAATTCAGGGCTTCAAAACATTACATTATTGTCACTTAGCAGACACTCTTACCCAAAGCCACTTACATAAGTTACAGTTTTACATATTATCCATTTATATATTTGGATATTTACTGAGGCAATTCTGGGTTAAGTGCCCCAGCGAGAAATTGAACCAACAACTTTTCGGTTACGAGACCTGCTCCTTACCACTATGCTACACTGCCACCCAGCAAAAACCATAAACACTACTTGTCACAGTCTCACTTGGGCAATTAAAAAGGCATTATCCATATCTGGGTGAAAAATTCAGCAACTACATTCAGCAAAATGAGAACTGAACAAGCTTCAGCAGAAGAATAAGGTTTGCCTCCAAAGCAAAGTGTTCTCTTATCTCAAATGACAGTTTCAATGGAACCGAATCCTCAAAATTCCCAATAGCATTAAGTGATGCAAAACAAAATGCTTGCACTGGAAAAGGGTCCAACTTGTTTCTGTTAGCCCAACAAAGCACACAGAAACGGGCAGCTATAATGTGATTTACGGATTTGGGGGAAGGGGGGTGGGGGTGTTGGAAGGGGGAAGGGGGGGTTTAAATAAACCGCTTGTTATCACACCCAGAAATGCAATGTTGGGGGAGGATTTCGGATAACGCCATGTGGCTTTCCCTTTGTGTAATCACCAAGGACAAGATAACTGCGATACGGAGCAGGAGAGGAAAACCGTCCTCCCACACGGCCGCTTCATCGCGTCCACTTCTCCCCCAAAATCTGATTAAATCTGATCTGCGGAAGACAAAGGGAGGCGGCGGGCAGCTGGCGGCGTGTGGGTGTGTGTGCGCGCGTGTGTGTGTGTGCGTGTCTGAGGCTGGATCATGCATATTCATCACCCCGCGCACCGCGACCGAATGCACCGACGCATCTCAAATGTCTTCAGACGCAGGGGCTTCTGCAGCCGGGGGTTGGGGCGGAGTCTGAGCTTGCTGTGGTGCTCTGAGTGACAGGGGGCGGGACGCTGAGGATGCTACAGCAGGGAGTCGGAGCAGAAGGAGGAGGAGGAGGAGGAGGAGGAGTGCAGAGGCTGAACCCAGCTGCATCGCCCACTGCTGCTCACAGACAGGGACAGAAACCCTCATTAGCAGGGCTACCGTTACACACAGACACACAGACACACTCACACACACACACATACACTTATACACATACACATACTCTCTTTCACTCACACAAATACACACACACACACACACACACACCACAGAACAAATACAAAATGATTTCAATAGTGGCCTCTTTAACGGTGTTGTGAGATAAAAGAGGTCTGAGGGAATACTTGCCCTTAGACCCTCTGCACAGGAAACACTGGAGGAGGTGGCCTGCCTGACGTTACCTGAACTGCCCTCGTTTCTCTGTGCCTAATAGTATCTTTGGCAAAGACGAGCTGCGCGTTTCACATGAAAAAGACACGACCTTCGGCGTCACCTGCGGAAAGCGTGTGAGGTTAAAACAGGTTCGCGGCCACGCACACACACACTCTCTCTCCTTCCACCCTTCTTTTCCTCTGTCCTTGTTTTCTCACAGACCAAGGACAGCCGCTGCCTCCAGCCAGACATTCACAGCCACGCCAGTTCAGCTAGTGCTACAGCGGCAGACACTGGGGGAGTAACCCAATGCGCTACCTCCATGGCTAACGCTGACTCCAACATTTAAGAAGAAACAATTAGTTCTTAGATTAGATGTTTGCTAAATTGCTGAGTGTTCATGTGTATATGTCTGCATATGTGTGTATATATATGTGTGTGTGTAGGTATATGAGCGTGTGTTTGTGTGTATATGTGTATGCATGTGTACATGTATATGTGAGTGCGTGTGTGTGAATATATGTGTATGTTTGTACATATGTGTATGTATATGTACAGTATATGTGAGTATGTATGTGTGTATTTGCTTGTGTGAGTGCGAGCGTGAGTATGCGTGCATGCGTGAGTATATATGTATGTATGAGTGTGTGCGTGCATGCAGTTTATCTGCAGCCTGTTCCATTGATGTCGGTGTCAGTGTGCAAGCCCTCTCCATTTCCATCTTGCAACAAAGTCAGTTCCACTCAGCCTCTCACACCAGCGGCCGGAGCACTGTCTGGAGCCGGTCCAGAATCTACAGGCTGTCAATCTCCCAGTGAAGCCCACACACGCGCGAGCGCTGCTTAACCTGATAAACACAGGGGTACCGGGGAGGAAACTGTGGGAACTGAGCAGCGAGAGGCTGGCCTAGAAAAAGCCTCTGGTGGAAACACCTGGCAAGCTCACCGCCGCACGGAGAGAAGACCTCCATCCCTCCACCCCATCACCCCAGTTTCTCCCGCCTCTGGCCTGGCCTCAGAGCCCTGCTCCTGGGTCACATCGATGCGGGTTTGCCTGTGACAATTCGTTTTATGTTAGCCTCGGTTGCAGCGTTACGTTTCCATGCCAGAATGACATAAACGCCCGTGATTTTGGGGGAGCTTCGGTGGGCTGGTGAGCGAAGCTAAGTGATGGATTCCTACCCTGTCAGGGCAGAACTTGCCAAGACACCCAGCTGTAACAGAATCGAGCTGGGAGACTGTGCGGAAGGTGAGGTCATCATGTGCTGACAGACAGGACAGTGTAGGAGACACCACTGACAGGGGTAGAGTGTGGAGTTTCACCTATGGGTCTGAGGCAGAGAGAAGAAACAAAACAAAACAAAACCCACTGCATCTTTGGGGCATGTGCAAAGGGCTGGATCTGCTCCAGCAGGGACATGGTCAGACTGGGAAAATAACTCTGTCCACATAGCAAAACAGTGAACACATACTTTCACAATCCCACGGCTACACAGACAAAATTGAGATGTGACATTAACATAGTTTTTCAGACACTTGAACCCGTAAAAGAGCAGTGCTCCAACCATTACTCAACACTGCTGGCCAAGCAATAATAAACACAGGACTCTTGAATATACTCATATGACATAGTTTTTAAAGGCTGATATAAAACAGGTTGGGACATCTGGGTTTCATCTATACATCCAAAAACAACCAAAGTCTGACAGTAATGCAGCCCAATGGAGCTCTCTCTGTTTGGGGAGGGTGAAATATTAACGCATATTAATACATACGTATACACCTATATCAGTGAGAAGCCATCACTGTCAGTTCACTAATTAATAGGCCATTTTTTACTTCTCCATGCTGAACTTTTTATTGTGTCCTTGTTTAACTTTATTATTGGGGATCAATAAGAGAAAATGCAACACAACAATGTCACCTTCCAAATTTCAATTTCCCAGGGGGCAGCTTACGACAGGACATTTCAACCATCATCACGTGAACCCCTAAAGACTGTAATGCTGAACCACATACAGGCATTGCCCACACTATAAGAAATATTTCATGAGTAATCACCTGAAATTATTAAAACCCACTCTCCTTCTTCCAGAAGAGACGGTTCGATAAGTTTCACTTCATAACTGAACAGGAAACCACAGTATGAAGGCAGTGCATCACTGAAGGCCCTTCCAGAACAACCATCACCAACCACGAAAATCTTTCGGCATCAAGTTAGCTAAAGGTTTTCCCTTTTTGCTTTCAGTGCTTCAGATTACATGCAGCACGGCTCACTCTCAAACTGTTTCTTAGTGCTCCCATTTCAGTCAACTGCATGGGCTCCACAGCTAGACCAAGAGGTGCATGACTAAATAGTTCACAGATCAACACAACATTCTTTCTATTAAAATGGAAAAAAACAGACATGGTGGATGTAGATTTCAAAATGCCACCTTAGGTTTAAAAAGGCAAAGGATTCTATCTCAGTACCTGCATATTAACTTGTTAATCCCTCGTTACCTGCGTTATAAAAAAGGACTCAAATTACTGAGACAACATGTTTAAATTCTTGACGTTCTTTTGTCTAGATTATTTAATAGCATTGTAAAAAATGCTCCTACACTGACATCTGTTGTATATATGTCACCACATCCATAAACTCAATGACCTACACAATTTAAAGCGTTAGAAATTAGTTCAACAGATAAACAAACGAGCAAATAAACATGTTTTTCGTTAAAGGAGCCAACAGAAAAGCCAAATCGTGCGTGACGGGCACTGGGGTAGCCGGAGAACACTGTTTCACCCCGGGCACACATTAACGCACAGGGAATTGCTGTATCTCAAGAAATGTCAACATCAGCCAGCTAACTCCATTAGCCAGCCGGCTAAACAACTGAAGAGGCTTCCAAATATGTGGGTCAGTAAACCAGTACAAGAAGCAGGCAGAAAATAACACAATTCTTAGCCGGCCAGCTAAAAGGACTGCATGACTCACTCATGCGCTCAGAGGTCTTGTCGCTTATTTAGCTAATTGACTACAGCAAACAAAAGAAATTATCCAAAACAACTGAGACGATATTCTCAGCTGCAGCTGCCGTGCGCAACGGGAGGGGGACGCATTGAGCTGTTGCCTGTGAAATAAATGAAATAAAAGCCACTTAGCGATAATAGCGGAATATGGCTGACAAATGCAAAACTATAAAAATTGATACCCAGCATCCTGAAGCGGGCATGGCGAAGTTATTCAACTGTCTGAGAGTTCACACCGCAATGACATAGCTGGCTCGCGTGCTAGCTAAGCTAACTTCAAAAGAACGGCAGCTATCCCACAATGACCGCCCAGTTTCCATCACCAGTAATTATTATAAATCAGTGCACACATCATCATCCGGACTGCCTGCTAGTCCACCATCATCAAATCACGATCCTGGACACGCAGGGCCTATGAGACCTATTGCAATAAAGCAGAGCAGCTTGCTACAATAAGTTGCAATAATTTCTCCTGCAAAACGTCTGGTGCGCGCAAAGACGGGGCAGTTAGCTAACTTATTAGCCAGCTAGCTGCTGCGACTCCACGTTGAATAAACATCACGGGTTAACATCATGATCATGTCCGTGGTCAGCCGTATAGCGTGGTAAGGATGAGAAACATTATGACAGCTGCTGGCGACAGCGGGCACGTCTGACATGACAATGAGAGATGAACATCACCATCAGCGGGGTCTCTGCTTTTGCAGCTGATCAAATCATAAGCTCCGCAATCTCAATGAACCAGCGCAGACAGCTCGCTAACCTGCGACCGATGCACTGTTGAAAGATGCAGGAGGGGAAGCACGAACGAGTGAACACTTTTGCTAATCGGACATTTTCATAATTTTACTGTACACCTACACAAAGGATTGCCTCCCCTTCCAGCTCGGACAGCCCCCAGCCCCTTTCCTCAGCAGTTGGTCCGATTTAGCTAACGTTAGCTAAGCTAGCGACATCGCTTTTTTGAAGGTTTATTTTGGAAATCGCCAAGAACGCACAAACAGGCGCTCTTTCAACTGACCTGGCAGAAATCCTGGCAATACTGAGAGGCGGACTGCTCCGGAGAATCCGGGCTGTCCTTCAAGGCCGCGGCTAATTCCTGCAGCCGCTCCCGCAGGGCCGCCGCCGCCGCTGCGCTGTTGCTGCTCTGTGCGCAGCGATCCTGCTCGGCCTCTCCGTCCGCCATCTTCACACCCAACTCCGCCGCGTACGCACACAGCCACACGTGATCAAAATCGCTCACGCACACGACGTAAGATAATGAAAAAGCAGCTCACGCACTGTCACGTGACATAATTATCCGAGGAACCACGTGAGCAAAGTTATGATTTAGTGTGGAAATATGAAAATGTATTCCCAGTCTGCTAAGAAACCTATGAACTACCACGAACCATCACTCTGCGACGAAATAAATACCATGCATTATCAACATGTCAGCGCTTTAAAATATTTTGTGTTATCATCATCATCATCACCATCAGGAACATCTTTACGATACAGACAGTTTCATAAGTATGCATCTTTAAACCACGAGCGCATGTCCACGCTGTTTTTGGTGTTGTTTCTGTGCATTCTCTGCATCTAGTATATTTGACACGACCTATGAACTGATTTACAAGGACACCCTCTGCTCTGAAACTGTAGTTTGCGCAGTCTCCTTGCATTACTTATGACCTTAATTATTTGTGGAGCTCATCATTGTGTAAAAAAAGCAATTATTTCCTTGCATTGTGTATTGAAAGAAGTGCGTATTGTTACTGTCAGATTTAATTTAATGCATAAGTAGACACAATGTGTATGTGTTTTATGCGCAAGGGTTACGGAAAATATAGTAGTTGTCGGTATAGATGACTAATTTTTATAATTCATTTTAGTTTATTTTTCCATTTCAGGGTTTCCCAGGGGGAAGTTTCCTCATGACGTACACAACTACTATGACCGCATACAACTACTGTCAATAATGTCATTTTAAATATATTAATAACTGAAATTTTGGCATGTTAAACCCTGTTCCTTATTTATTATATTATTATTACATTTAAAATATGCTTACATATTGGAATGGGGCCACTGACTGGCTGACAAACTCACTCATTCACTGAGCAAGTCTTACCACAGACGGTCATTAGAGGGCAGTGTAGGGCGAAACGGTCCACAGTACTCTGAACTGTGGGAGTGGACCACAGGCTCTTTTTTCAATGCTACAATGATGCACTGATCTTTAAATCATCTGGGTGGCTGGTTCTGTTCACTGACCACCCTATACCAGCTGATCACAACATATAAGATTTGGTGAATGTGTGCCGCATCTGCACCGTAGTAAGTAAGAAAAACAAGCCCCTTATTTCATGTTTTTTTTAATCATGGTTGTAATTTCTGAAGTCGTCTGGCTGTAGCAGATGCTGCATTTGCAATCAGGATCTCCAGCTGCGTGTTTCCTTTGGCAAACTGAGGATGAGAATCACAGAGACAGGGAGTCACGGTGTGCGTTAATCACATCACATCACAACACAGAGATGCAGAGTCCGAAAAAAAGTTCTTTTTATATCACTAGTTGTGAAGTTTTGTGTCAAGAAACAGACAGAGGAAGATGAAAGCCCTGTTAGATGTGATCTGAGCTGTCACCTGTGAATTTGGCACACTGTTACCTGGGGAGAAAAAGCAGAAGACAAACTATGGGCATCCAGTGATGCACAGTCACCATTAGTCTACCTCCTATGATATATAGTGCATCTGTTAGGTCCAGCAGGCCTGACTCCATGGCAACATGCGAAGCATTCTGAGGCTTATCGCAGCAGCATGTGACTGCCGTGTAGCCTTTCTGTGGCAGTTCTGGCATGCAGGAGATTAGCCATTCACTTCTCACCCATGTGACTTTTAAAGCCACGTAGCATGTCAGATTTTTTTTGGGAACCAGCCAAGTGTTCATGGACTGCAGGGGGATTCGCTGTTGGGGGGAGGGGAGGTAGCCTTGGAGACAGGAATATCAGGTGATGCACTGTTTATTTGCCTGTTTTGCAGTTATTTTTTGCACTATGTATTATATTTATTCTTTCCATTTTATAAATATGGTCAGTCATATGAGATTTCAAATAGCCTCAGTAAAAATCTGTGAAATTCCCTCATAGCTGGGGCAAGCAATTTTACACTTGTGGAACTCTGCCCCTCTGTCCTGATATTTTTTCCAAAGCATATTTCTCATTCATACCATTCTATTTTACCATTTGGGATGTTAGAACAGCAATATCATAATAATGGCAAGGATGTGAGCCTCAGCCACTCACCGAAGGAGACAATGAGTGCCTGTTTAGAAACAATATGCCATCACTCACACCTGAAACATCTGGCTTACTGCCGTATACACTCATCTCTGATTATGGACCCGACAAACATGTCTTTACTTCATCCATATCTTTACTTCCTCCCATCTGCATGATGCAACATTGGCAGTTAATATCGGCAGCAGCATTATCGAAGATTTCTACAGCACTCCTCTCTGCCCTTGTCTTTTTTAAGCCTTGCCTATTTGTACTCCATTACCTTTTGCTCTAAGGGTTCTGTAAAGCTAGTTTATGAGGAGTGCTAATGATCTATGGCCTCTACCTGAAAAGCCTGCATCCTTACTTTATATTGCTCATGAGGTTATTGCTTTATTGTAAGGTCAACGGTAATGAGCTAGACATCATTTTTACTTGAGCCTTAGATATAAAAGCTCATATTGTATTGTGAAATATGGACTGTGACTAGTTATATGGAATCGAAGTGTGGGGAAATATTTAATTCAACTCAACTTCAACACACGTTTCTAAAGCAGATGTGGTAGATTACAACTAGTTTAAAGTCTCACAGCAAGGGGGACCCTCAGAATCAATGTAAAACAGATGACAGCATTAACGATAATGATGAAAGAAAAGAAATCTTCCCAGCACAGTGTAATGGGTGCTTCACAGGCTGGCGTAGCAAAGCAAGGTGAACCAGATGGGTACTTCTTGCTCGCTAGCTCCTCCCTCTGGCTGACCAGGGCCACTGCAGGCTGCCTGACCAACCCGCAGGTGCATAGCTCAGACCCGTTCTCAGCCATCCTGAGACTGAGCTCATAATCGCAGAATAAATGCCATACCTGTGCTCACCCACCGTGTAAAGTAGTATTGTGGGAAAAGTGTGAAGGTGACTGGATTTAAAGGTTTTCTGAGGGGGAAGACTACCTGATTTGTGTTTTTGACCTGGCCAATGTGAGAACCTATTTTGTGGCTTAGACTTTTGGATTTTGGATTTAGGATTGGATTAAAGGACTTGTTTTCATTGCATTCCTTAGGAACTATCTTAGCTGGCCAGTTTTACAAGAGGGATACATGCCTGTGTGGGGAGGTGCCCAGTTAGAGATTAGGTTTCCTTTCTTTTCTATTTCCTCCAAGTTTTGGTGGGACACCAACACCAACTTTTACAGGGTTGTATATGTGAGAGTGTGTGTGTGTGTCTGCAGGCGTGTGCGCGTGTCTGCGTGTGTATATGCGTGTGTGTTGAACATAGTACACTGTATGTCTGCAGGTAGGAGTAATCTTTATTGCAGTGCATAAGAGATGTGGTTGTGTTTGGAGTGTCACTGAAATCAGACTCTCATTGTGACTGCACTGCGACGCCATTCATGCCTGACCTTGGATCGACAGGGGAGGGAGAGAGAATCAGAGTTCACCTAGAGACACAATGATTGAAATGGGGAGAGTCAAGCACGACTTTCTGTACTGCTCAAATACCCGTGAAAGGTATCAAAAAGCCATGTCAACAATGTTTGTATTGAAACTGTTAGAGACAGACTGTGCTGTTCTCCTGTAGCAACTCTGTAGGAACAGGAGGACAGAGGCTAGCCTACATGAAGGCCCCCATTTCAAATTTCTTGTGGAGGTGTTTTTGACAATATTCTCCAATTTGATGGTGTGGCCAGAATGTTTCATCCAGTACAAGTAAACAGAAGAGAAACAACACTGTTTTGACTTCATGAAGGTCTAAAGCTGTGCTTTCTCTTACGTGCACGACAGTGGACGTCCTATTCTTTGTGCTCACCACACCTCTCAAAGTGAGATGTCTTAGAATGTTGTGGCCACAAAAAGAAGAAACAGGAAAGATCAGACCACACATGCTTTGTACAGGAAGTGGCAACTGAAGCAGAACCTTTGTGTCAGCAAACCTGCTCCTTATCACTCCACCACACTGCTGCCCAGACGGCTGCTGTTGAGGAATCACCACAAATAAAGACAGTATCACCAGGCATCAGAAAAAACGATGATGTAACAATTAACAGGAAGTCTCACCGAAGCTTAATCATTTTTTATTACTATTTCGGGAACTCATTAAAAACAGCAACATTGTGGAATAAATGCGTCCGTTCAGAAACAAAGACACAGCAGCAGGTGTCTGTTGTGCCCAGTCTTTCAGTCTCTGGAAAGTAAACAGCCTAAAATGTACCCACAAGCCAGGTTTCAATGAGGCTCTTCTCTTCTGAAGAGGTGAGGAGTGTCTGAATCACCATCTGTCGCTTGGAAGTAAAAACACTACAATAAATAAATAAAAAAGCAAGTGTTCTCCGTGAATATGAAAAATGAAAGTATTAACCATATGTTTTGAGCAATATGGAAACTCACACTCACACGAGCGTTTTTTAAAGTGGTGTCCTGTGTAAAATGCTTTATGTGTACTGCTCTGAATATTATGATTCCAATTTGTGATTGATCTTCTCATAAAATACCTTTGAAGAACTCCCAAATACCTGGTGGGTTTTGATTCCATACATATAAATGTACAGACAAGCACCCAGAATTACTGCACGAAGAAAACAAAATCTTTCTCCTGATATATAAAGAGGACACTTTGCATACTGAGTGGCCGATTTCATGATTATGTGTTGGAAACACAACCGGATGCATCATTGAGAACCATTGGTCTTGTGTTTATTACAGCCACTTATCCAGTCACTGATCAACACATCAAACAGTGGAGTGACTTTCACACAGCAAGTTGCCATATTTCCGTGTTTAAAAGCCCTTTCCTGCTGTATGCGATGACTATTTCCACAACATTGGCTACCTGTTGCACGTTTATTTGCTATAATTAATTTCACCCACTCTGGCAATCGTATGTAATGTAATGACTCCAACTATCGGTTATGACTCTACTGATCTGGTATCATTTCTACTCTCAGCCTAACCTTTTTTGCAGGCAAATGTGTAAGTTGTTCTGAATAAGAGCATCTGCTGAATGAGTGAATGTATTGTAAATGTAATTTCGCGATAACTGTAATTATTGTTAAGAATGGAAAGCTACAAGGGCCTCCAAGTGGCTGAGTCAGGATGAGTACTTGATATTCAAGTGCAAGGCTGAGCCCTTCAGACCAGGTCTGACCCTGGCCGTGTCATTAGCCAATAATGACTGGCAGACTGTAGTGGCGGAGCGAAACTGGCTTCGTTCTACTAGGGATATAGGGGTGGGTGGGTGGGCCAGGGGCTTGTCTGTCACGTAGCTCAATAGCAACCCCTGCTGGCCAGTTGCATGCAAGCAGTCTGCCATTATAAAGCTGCGTGTAGAGCGTCCTCCTCTGACTCACGTCTACACAGGCTTGGCACGGGGACTGCGGTGTGTAAAGAAGCAGTGACTCAAATTGTGAGGGTGGGTTGCAGCTGACACAACTGGACATTCCAAAACCTGGGGAAAATGGGAAAAAGCATTGGGCGTTCTGAATAAAAAAAGATAGGAATACTATAAAAACCTACTGCCCAAAAAAAGACAAACCATGAAGTGCAAATGATTATTAGCCAGCTTAAACGCACATATGCAACATAGTGGCTTCAATGCTGCTTTGAAGAATTAGTGTGATCCAACATGATAATAAATAGCAGTGATTAGTATTTTTTTGCTGCCCTTAGTTTTAAAAGCAAAATTTAACAGCATTAAGTGATAAAGTAACTAAAAATGACATTCCATGTAGACTTGATGTCATGTTTTTTTTTTAATTTAATGGCTTTCTGCGTACGTGTATGTGTTCTGTAACCGTACGGTCCATAGTCCAGGCTAAAAGCGTAATACTTTTCTCAGTTTGGTTCATACATATTCATGTGTCATCTTGAAAAAAAAAACAATAGTTTTTTGCTAATAGTTTTACTCAGAAAGGCAAAAATAAAAATCTCTCTGGTAAACTGAAAACTTTGCATGGTGTGTGCCTGCATGTGGCGTCTTCCCTCAGTGCACCCTCAGAGCACTGTGCAGTCCCAGTACTACGCGCTGTGTCTTTCAGAGCATTTCTCAGTCACAGTGCTCCAGTGAGTGGAAGTCTATAGCTCCCAGTCCCAGTCCTCCAACGGACCTATGCGCAGTGTCTTTCAGTGCACCGCTCAGTCCCAGTCCTCCGGCGGGTCTACGCGTGCTCTTTGCACCTGACCAGCTTCTTGAAGGCCAGCTTGAAGTCCTCGTTGAAGCTGGTGTAGAGCAGCGGGTTGATGAGGGAGTTGACGTAGCCCAGCCAGGTGAGCAGGTCGGACACCTGGGGGAAGGGGTGCAGCAGGCGAAGCCCCACCAGCAGCTCCTTGATGAAGAAGGGGAGCCAGCAGAGCACGAATGCCCCCAGGATGAGCCCCAGAATGCGGGCCGCCTTCCTCTCCCGGGACGTGCAGATCTGGTTCCTCTCGCAGGCCCCCTCCGGCTCCCCCTCGAAGGGCGGGAAGCGGATGGTGACGTTGAGCCGGTCGAACTCCAGCGTGGGGTCGGAGTTGGAGAGGTCGGACACGCAGAAGGCGTGCGCCATGCGGCAGTGACTCAGCGAGTTCTGGCTGTCCACGCTGCGGCTGCTCAGGTGCCTGCTGGAGCCGCGCTTCTGGTACAGCGTCTTGGCGGTGCTGTAGATGCGGTAGTACAGCACCAGGATGAGGGTCATGGGGATGTAGAAGGCCCCGAAGGTGGAGTAGATGGTGTAGCCCACGTGGTCGTGCTCGATGACGCAGCGGTCGTGATCGCCGGCCCCGTGGCTCCGCCTCCAGAAGAGGGGCGGGACGGAGATGAAGACGGACAGGACCCAGACGGCGCCCACCATGGCGGCGGCCCGGCGGGCGGTGCGCTTGCGGGCGTACTCGATGGCGTTGGTGATGGCCCAGTAGCGGTCGAGCGCGATGACGCACAGGTGCAGGATGGAGCAGGTGCAGCAGGTCATGTCCAGGCTCAGCCAGGCCTCGCACAGTGCCCGCCCCAGCCACCACGTCTCCGTGGCGATGTACAGCACGCTCAGCGGCATCACCAGGATGGCCACCAGGAAGTCGGTGACGGCCAGCGAGCAGATGAGGTAGTTGGCGGGCAGGTGGAGCTTGCGGGTGGTGCAGATGGCCACGATGACGCCGCTGTTCACCAGCGTGGTGAGGAGCGTCAGGGCGGCCAGCAGCACCACCACCACCGTCCTCTCCGTCACCATCTTGGGCCGGAGGGTGTCCCCAGCCGCTCCCGTGCAGTTCGAGACGTTCAGGACCCCAGAGCTGTCCCTCAGATGCCTGTCCATGCCCATCTCGGTCTCCATGTCTATGGCAGGCACGGCTAGCTGCGGTCCCCCCCCTCGGCCTGCATGGTCCTGGGGAACATGCCGAGCCTTCTCAGGGCAGCTTCTCTCAGCCCTACCTGGAGGGGAAGGACAGGGAAAAGGCTTTAACAGCTTCACTGGGACAGAAACATTCGCAAAGCCAGTCAAACCACACAGGTAGATTCAGAAACACACTGGGGAAAGTGCTGTTG
This sequence comes from Megalops atlanticus, assembly GCA_019176425.1. Lineage (NCBI taxonomy): Eukaryota > Metazoa > Chordata > Actinopteri > Elopiformes > Megalopidae > Megalops > Megalops atlanticus. The sequence continues at coordinate 3,144,302 of CM032892.1, read as the reverse complement.
CTACTCATTTGCATGCTGTATTTATCATTTTTCATGTTTTTTCCCCTTCATTTAGCCCAAACACAGAGAATACCAAACACATACAGCTGCAAACACTTACACCAATACACCAACCTCGACTGTTTTTCAAACTGCAAGTCACCCAATGCACAACAGCAAGATAAGTGTCTATTGGGCAAAGCGTGGGGCTTCAATGAAGTCATCCAAGCAACCTGTACACATGTGACAAGTCACAGGGTGCTTCAGAGCGGCAGGTCGAGCAATCCCTGCCACAATTTGCTCGCCGTGAGCTCCCAGACACCATCGGCTGATGACACAGCTGGAATTGCACCCGAGCCATACAGCTCAGCTTTCGCACACGGCCTTAACCACTGAGTTACGAAGGAGACTTATCTATCATATATGGTAACTGTCAATATGAATATTCACAATTCACATGTTCATTATATCACCATGTTGATGTGTATCCTATTATTCTATGACTAAACACATTGCTTTTGAAATGTGGCCATCACTATCCCCACCAGCAAAAGGAGTAAGGAACCTCCATCCACTCTAATCTCAAGTGATTTGTATTGCACTGGCCGATTCGCCTAAATCCCACAACCTGCGTATTTCAGTCATGTTCATTTTCATTTGCCTGTCCTCACACTGAATAAGCCTGTCCTTGGCAAGAGAATCACACAGGGATGGTTTTGAACACTGCGTGACAGAGAATCAGCAGACAGACACAGGCAAAGTGGTGAGATTTTAAAAGGCCTTTCACTCCTATAAAAAAAAGCCCATCAGCGTGATTTGCACACCAACACTTCTTTAACGCAATGAGTTCACCTCAGTGAAACAGGACCCGCTGTAAGCAGAAGGTGGCAGTAAATCTGGGGAGGGATCGTCAGGTCCACGGCGGCCACCCTGGAGATGATGGCCTCGGCTAAGTGTGGTGGATTGGTCTTATTTACTTTAAATCTAACGGATGAACACAGCCGCCCCTCCTCTGGAACCCAGCCAGCGCAAACAGAGGCCTGATCCGTCTCCCTGACACCGCTCACAGACGTGCCGTTACACAACTCACCCGGCTGACAGCGCCGGTTAAAGCGCCTACCCGCCGCTCACCGCCGTGCCGCTTAACAGCTCCTCATTGTCTGGAAAACTGAGGTTAAATAATCACTGCGCACTGCGGCCAAAGCTAAATGCATGCAGATTTTATGAAACACAGGTACTTGTTCCCAGGCTTTGCAGGATAATTTTCTTTTAACACCTATCATATCGCTTCTCTGTGTGTAATCTTATCCAACTCTAAATTTTAAGTCTAGATTGTACGCCATGCCCTGCCTTCTCTTCTTCTTACACTTAAGATGGAACTCAATCTCCACACTGTGTTCATTTTTTCTCCTTAAATAACTTTTGGAGGATTTTTTTGGAAAGAAATACAGCCCTTTCTGAAAGGGTCAATGATTCATTTACTTCTAATGTATGCAGTAATGACAGATGCTAAAATATTCTCCCTCATTTTAGGATTTGTTATTGTAAAACATTATTGGTATGGAATCCTGCTCCATTACGGAAATGGTTTGCATTCACTGCATAATCTGTATTGTACACAATAAACTAAACTGAGAGAGTTATTGTTACTGGCGATGCTTTTATGTGAAATACGAACGCATTCAGACTTCCAGTCCTGGCCGGGGATCAGACGTGAAAAATACTCTGCAGGTTCCCGGGAGTGCATAACTGCAATTGTGAGTAGCTCTCATAGCTGCATGCAATCTTTCAATATAAACGCAAGTGTTCGGGAGCCATGAGAAAAGGCCTTATCAGCAGAACACCAGCCTTTAAATATCAACCGATGCCACTACTGTAGAAGCACAGAAGGGGAAAGCAGCTCCTGCCAAAATAATTTCATCTCAGTAATGGGGTTTGGAGAGAAGTGTATTTGCTTACACTTGAACATCTCCTGACACATCATGCCTCTGGCTAGGGTATAGTTCTGCCTGGTTTGTATTAGCACTTAAACATATTGTGATAGAACCTCTACAGAAATGCATAAGCTTACTTTTCCCCTCGTGTTAAAGTGTTTAAAATGCCTTGTATCCCTCACACCCCTCACACTGACAATGCATGTGATATACTATAGCCTGGCCACTCCAAACTAAAACCAAGTGAGCTCATCCGTCAAGCCCAACTCAGGTCCAGCATGGCTCAGCCTAGCATGGTGTCATCAGAGAGGACTGGTTACCATCAGAGCACTTAATAGAGAAAGAATGTTTAACTGAAAATCCCATGTGGCATTGCAAAGGACGGAGACAGGAGATCTGTGTTTGCTTTAGAGAATGCAGACTGATTATATCCCCTTACAAAAAAGCACTGGTGCAAATGCCAAGCCTCAAATTGATTGTGTGCTCTTCAAGGTCAAACAGGTGGCTTTTTAATGGAGGCCAAACAGAACACAGCATAACACTAAACAGGCGACCTACCACATAGGCCTACACACTCACACTCATACACTTACACACACATTCAGACTCACACTCACACACACTCTCACACTCACACTCAGACCAGGTTCAGACGAACTGCCCATGCATTGCTGTTGCATTCACGCTGATGCTTACATTTATTCATTTGGCAGCATATCCACAGCGACTTACGAGTGAGGCAGAGTACAACACAAGCAAAAAGCCATATAAGGAGCCAACAATATTAGAAGTGTGTGACTGGGCTCAACAGGAGCGATCTTTGCTGTCGGCCCTCTCATTTCACGCAGCCGCCGGAACGGCCATGCACTCCAACACCAGCTGTCCTCACGGTCATGGTCCACCACGGTTCACAGGCTTCATATCAGCTGAGTCAATCACCACAGGGTTCGCCGTGACCGTGTTCCAACTGGAACAGCAGGGTGTCAAGGGCAAACACTTAAAAAGCTACTGCTGGACCTCAGGAAAGCAGCAGGGGGACAATGCTCTACTTACTGCACGTTCAAATAGGTCTTTGTTAAGGCGTCACACTCCATTAAGGTGTCACAGTGGATTGAAACCAACGCTAAAACTAGTGTATTCTCACAAGAAGGCATACTTCTGCTGAACTGCACAGTTCCTTTAAGACGACCATATCTCCAGATTCAGATCTTTACCGAAATCAAACTGATCACCTGATGCTTGTCCCATATACAGCAATTTCTTCAAACTTTCATTCATATCACTGTGCAATTTTTCAGATTTTCTGTCTACAGACAGTCAAACAGAGAAACACACAGGACACAGAATAAAACCCCTACATCTATCTGTAGAGAGGGTAATTACTCATTCTACCACTTGATGGCAGCAGAGGTAAAATAAAACTCTTCTACCCCCGGCAACTGAACACTGCAAGAACATCTTGAAAAGATGCGCTTTTTTCCCATTTTCTGTCAGGGCCATCAAAAGAAGGCCAACGACAGGGTTTTCTGTGATTCTGTAGAGCTTCAGAAAATTGAGCTATTAAAGAAGGGACATGACAATATTTGAATTTTTGAGACAGCTGTGACCCATGACAACTGTGAGATTAGATCTCAAGGTGTACAAAGTCTTGTGAAATAAAATAACCATCAGAAACTTGTTGAAAAAACATTTAAGGAAAGCTCTTTTATTCAAGAGTGTTCAAGAGATTAGCAGACTATGTATTTCTTATAGTGTTTACCCATAAATGAGTACAAATCTCACAACTACGTAACTAATCCTGTACGAAGAGAATTCCCTCCTAATTCCCTCATTTCTTAACATAAGAAGCTACAAAACAACAAGAGCTCCTTGTATTACAGTATGGCTGTACAGTATACAGGATACAGCCATATATATGTATTCATTCTATTTATCAGTCCTGTCTTTTCAATCAAATTTGCACAGCAGAGATGTCAGGGAGTGAAACACAGTAAGACAGAGCTGGCACAGAGAGCTACAAAGGACTTTGTCATGGAGCCAGGACAGCGTTGTTATAGGAACTTACTGTACAAAAGGCCTACCTCAATGGACAGGTGAGTCAGTGCAGGAAGAGCTCTTCAACAAACAAACCCAGATGAAGGACAGTGTGGAGGTGTGAGCGAGCAGAGGTGCTCTCTCTGGTGCCTGACACGGCCCTGAGCGTTTTTAACTCTCCTGCTCCTTCTGTCCGCGAACGCCGCGGCGTACAGAAGCAGGCTCACTGGTGGCGGCCCCCACGTCTGACGTCCGCTTCCCTGTCGGAGGCTTTCCTCACGACCGATAATTTCATAAACACCTCCCCTCCGGCAACGCTGTGGTGGGTTACCGCGTTTACAAAGTGACTTACAAGAAGCCTCTGGTCCTGGCACGCTCGGTAAGAAAAACTCATGGGGTTTAATCTGATTATTTGTAAATTCCTTCTTTAATTGTGTTCACTTAATCAACTTCGTGCCATGCGCTCCTGGAACGGATGCAAAGGAACTGAAGGTCACTCCAAGGAGAGAGACACAGTGAGAGAACCCCCCCTTTAAGGGACAGCAATGCTCCAGAAGGAACTGCCAAGCAGAAAACTCTTCAAATATTAGGAAAAATGCAGAGGTAACAAGCTGCACATAACAAAGCGACTGAAACTGACCCAGAGGCCCTTGGCACAAAGCCACAATTTGATGGTATAGTTGGCTGTCCCCTGCACTGCAGTAGATAGGTTGTTTTCCCTCCTGTCTATTTGCTGTTAGTGAAGTTTAACCACGAAAGCGGCACCCAATTAGTCTGCATATTGCAAACAGCCGTTCATTAAAAAAGAGCTGGTATTTAAATTCTGAATGAAAATGAACATGACACAATCACTGATGCCAGCACTTGGTTACCTAGCTACTCTTCACATCAGTGGTTTCACATTAGCGAGCTAACACTAATTAGCTCACTGCAGCGGTCCAGGATGGAGAATAACTTTGCATTGATGAACTTAAATAGCTCTTGTGAAGATACTGGAGGTGTTCATGCATATTCACTGGTTAGTGACACTTTTACCAAGGATACATTCTGTAATTAGTAAACAGCACGGACAGTTCTGTCACTGGGTTAGCTTAGCTTTGCTTGGTGTCACGCCTTAGTTCAAGCATGTTGTAATAGCAACAGGAACTCCTTAGTTAAAGACAGGAGTACCTGGTATGGCACTAGGTTCATTCCAATTCATAATCTCTTGGGAAGACAGTGTAGAATAGTGGTAAGGCAGGGCTCATAACCGAAAGGTCGCTGGTTCAATTCCCGGCTAGGGCACTGCTGCTGTACCCTTGGGCAAGGTACTTAACCCAAAATTGCCTCAGTTAATATCCAGCTGTACAAATGGATAATGTAAAAAAACTTGGATAACATGTAAAAAAAACTGTAACCCATAGAAGTCTCTCTGGATAAGAGCGTCTGTTAAATGACAATAACATAATGTAATGTAATGAATATGCAGCAAACGGTTGTACCAACCGATCATTCAGAACTAAAGTGGGCCTTCCTGCTTGTGAATATTCATGGAGAACTCTCTAAGTCATGTCTGGCAGGTATGCTGACTGTGTGATCTTGCTGGTGATTAATGGTGAACGCTGATCCATAAGAAAAAAAAGGAACACCCTGCACAGGAGTCAGCTGTCACATCCCGAGTGTCTGTCAATCAGTCACAGGCCAGTAAGGTCTGAACCCCACGCATGCACATCTCCTCTGAGTGACCCGACACGACTCGAGCCCCGAACCCAGCTAGACCTGCGTAAGTGGGAGCAGCACTGAGTTCCTGACCCATTAGAAAGGTCAGCTTCACTTGCCAGGACCAGCATTTGCTACGTTTGAGTATGAATACAAAGGCACAACGATGACTATAGCAGAACTCGCAGAGTACTCTGGACTGGATGTTTTCTTGGCTTCATTGAAGTTAAACACACTAAGTAGGCAGCTCTTGACATATTAGCCCATACAGTACCAGCACTTGCAAATAGTATCTGGAATCACCATTTCCAGTCTATGCTGATAGTATCAGGGGGGTGGGATTGTAGCGTAAGTGGTAAGGAGCACAGCTCGTACCTGAAAGGTTGCTGATTCAGTTCCCCACTGAGGCACTGCTGCTGTACCCTTGGGCAAGGTACTTAACCCAGAATTGCCTCAGTTAATATCCAGCTGTATAAATGGCTAAAATTGTAACCTATGTAATTTGCAGTGATTCAGAGAGTGTGATAAATGAGAATAATGTAATGAGTGGATGTTTCACAGGGGAAACCCTTAGGCCAGCCCCCCAGTTATTCAGTTCCCCACCAGTCTTAGTTATCCTTTCTTTTTCGCATTTGACGCATGGACATTGAGCACAATTTAGCTTCTGTTGTTTTAAGACCCAAAAAACCAAAAAAAAGACCTGCATTCATCAAGTGTCGGAGAATTACTCCTAAGAGCCCTGAGTCCTGCTAAAAGCACTTTTAGCAGTAAAAATAGTCCTACCTCAGAGCAGGCAATGGGAGTTATTTATTAGGCTTCCTACCCCTGTTCAGCTGGGAGTAAGACAATTTCCTACAAGTAGATCTCAGTTGATTTTTTACGCCGTGTGAAGTGCCACAAACGAATGGGAGTAATGGCATTTCATCACAGCTCGTTCGGTATGCTGAGAAGTAAATGCAATCGTTGGAAGCAGTAGCGTTGTCATAGTGCTGCAATTTGTGAACATGATCAAACATCTCGAAACCTTGACTAAATGCCAGCCAATTAGCATGGATGGTTTCCATTCTGAGTCAATGTCAAAGCAACTGAGACAATTATTTGAAATGGTTTTTGTTAAAAATCACATTAATAATAATTATGTTAATAAAATGTTTGCCAAACATTGTGAAAAAACATTTTACTTTTTCATTACGGTTAATTTTGTCTTAATACCCCATTTCCCACGAGGATAACAGGGCAGAAATCCCACACAGGCCAACGTGAGCTGGGAGATATTATGCAGAATTGAGCAAGCTGTTATTATGTGCTGGCCTTTTCGGGGATATTGCCAGATTTATTCCCGGAGAAAGCAAAATCTCCTTTTCCAACTGTCCAATTCCTCTCTCTAGAACACTGCGTGTGATCTTTTGAACCACACAGATAATTGACATGTGACATATGTGAAAATTATTTCAATCATTATGGGTTTCATAAACTGCTATCTGCAGCTATAAATACTGACATGCAGCATAACGTTTAATGTTTAATGTTTAATGTGCAGCTAGTTGTTGTGCTTCAGCTGTGCACCTGTAAGTGATCATAGGACTGGAGTCCTAAATTACTTTTATTAAAGTGGTGATGTTCTTCTCACAGAAGGAATGACAACTTCTCTAACAAGGTTGGTGACAAATAAAATACCTCCCCCTTTCTGGTGGATATCTTTAATAACAGCTCGGTGTATTTGCCCTCCCAAAAAATGTGTGTACACTGCTTCAATGTAGCCACCTGTTGGCAACTCCTAACAGGTTAGGACAGCTTGTGAGGATTACATACCATACACCTGCAGAAGCAGGAGTACTTTTAAGCCTACAGAATCTTGATAAATAGATTATTCTAGAGAAGGACCAAACTGATGCCACTCTCAGAATTTTTGAGCATTTAGGACACATTTCCTACTCAGAGACTCTTGATGAATAACAGGCCCCAGGATTGGTTTGCAGAGACCTTAATTTGGGTCTCGGTCCTAAAAGATCTTCATCGTTTATCACAATGACGGCAGGCATCTACAACAAACTGAGCAATCAGTGCTGCCGTCAGCAATCAGACCTCAATCCTGCAGTGCAGACCTGTCTTCAGAATCAGATTCATGTTCTCCCTGACGCACAGAATTGCTCATCTTCCCGGGTGAACGACAGTAGAAGAGGTCATGCAAGTCCTGTGATGCACTAGGTGATACGTTATTTCTGTGGAGTCACAGGTCAACATTCTGATCATGCTATAAAAACACTGTGGGAAAAGTTCAGTTCTGTTCTGACACAGTCAAGCTATCTTTTCTGAATTACTCTTCCTTTCGCTTGTATTTGAATTTTTTAAATAATACAGAGATAACCTGGCACAACAATTAAATTTTACTTTTCTTACAAATAAATATGACCGCATATTATGTTTATGAGTAACTCTGCAGGTCACTTCACTAAACTGCGTATAACATGGGGTTGTGGTACACCAGACAAGTGACTTAAATTGGATATGTCACACCTCACCTTACCACTCTGATATTCTACAGTGACTTTTGCGACATCATTTGCAAAACACAAAGCCAAAAATCCCTGCCGTGCAAAACCCAACAATTTGCCAACAGCGGAGAGCCGGTCTGTGATTCAGCTCGGTGTCTGAGGCACAACCCTTAAATCAGCGCCAGCTCTGTGATGATGCTGAGTGCGCTCGTTTTCGAGGAGAGAGGTGTCACGGTCGGAAAGTCAGCAAACAGATGTTCCACAAACAGCATGACCCTTAGAGACTGAAATGTAAATCAAAGGTCTTACACCGTAATGAAGCATCAGGTTGTGGTCCTGCTGTCCCCCTGTCACCGTCTCAGGTCTCGCTGTCACTGTGTAGCATCCCTCCTTCCCTGGCTGTGTCCTCACTGTCCTGGCCCTTATGGGCACTGTTCCATGTTCCTCTTTGGCGCCTGGCTGTCATTGATTGGCTCGGCTCACTGTCGGACTGCGCTGTTACTGAATTGCGCTGTAAGGTGATGCATCTCACTGTTTTCAGTTCCTGTTGAAATCTCCAATCTTCTTGCATTGCAATTCCATCATAATGCCTATTAGTTTTAACAAGTGATAGGACTCTATCCCTCCTGGCCCCCATACTCTCCTCCAGAGCCTATACTCTCCCCCACACCCCCATACTCTCCCCCAGGTCGCCATACTCTCCCCCACACCCCCATACTCTCCTCCAGAGCCTATACTCTCTCCCACACCCCCATACTCTCCCCCAGGTCGCCATACTCTCCCCCACACCCCCATACTCTCCCCCACACCCCCATACTCTCCCCCGGGTCGCCATACGCTCCATCCAGGTCCCAATACTCTCCTCCAGGACCCCATACGCTCTCCCCGGCTGGGCCACAGCCTCCCTCGCCAGACTCCATTAGCCAGCTGGTTCACAGGGCCTGCCAGTCATGGCCGACAGCGCAGGGGTGTGGGGCTGGAGAGATGGATACTGACAGACAGGGCAGTTATAACGGGCTCCACCTCTCTGGGCTACGGCGGAGGGAAAAGGGGCAAGTGGTATTTCGGGATCCTTCTTGCCTGTCAGCCTTTGCTCAGACACGGTGACAGTCCTATTTGTGACAACTCGCCCTCAATCTCGAATCAATTGCAAAAACAAAACTGATACGCCCTTGTCTGGGATTAATGTTCTATTTTAACGCATCGGTGAGCAAGTGGCAGCCGAGCGCGGCTGACGTCTCTGATGGCGGCTGCTGTTCCGGCAGCGGACAGCAGGAGCCTCTCGCCCTGAACCCCGAGGGCTGCGATCCCACAGGGCCTCCACGCTCTGTCCCACGGCCCCATGGTCCGCTATCACAGCTCAGGCCACGGTGCTGATCCTGTCAGAGAGAAGACAGCAGCCTGCTGGCCCCTGCAGATGAAATACTGCCCCTGTAAGGCCAGTGTGATGGATGTTCTGCAGAAGGGATGGGAGTAGCCGTCGGAGGGCGATGATTCCTCTGTTGACAGTGACTGACAGCCACTCTCAGATTGTTGATTTCAGTGTGGCAGCGAGTCGGACGCTGGCTTTTTTTGAGCTGGTGAAAGAGCGTGTCATTCTGATCCTCCTTTTCAATCCCCCCCGACTCTCACCCTTTGGGCTGCATGCTCAGCAGGTGACCCCAACGGCATTTCATTGATATTTTTCTCCGTAATGAATCCGCCCCTTCATCACTTCTGTTCTCTCACTCTCACCGCGGACGGAAACACAGGAGTTTCTCAGCCGCCTTGGGGCTGGCATTAAATCTTGCCCAACATACTAATAGATAATTACACACCCTGGGCTGCTGTTTGAGTTTCTGCTTTATTACGCTGCTGCTAAATCGGGACTTTGATTTAATCCGGCCCCCGCTGTAGAGCTGTTAGATTAATAATGTCCCTTGCACAATTTCACAAAGCACAAGCTCCAGCGTGGAGAATCTCTTTCCTGAAATATGACCCCCCAGGCACCTGCTGTCCTGAGCTGAAATCCGCTGCTCGGGGACCTAATCTGCTGGCCTGTGCACCCCGGCTGGCTTCCTGGCAGCCCGGTGCTGCAACTTATTGACATTTATCACAATGAGATATCAATGGTGGCTACACAGGCGACCCAATCTGCGACTCCTGTCCCTTGTCCTTGTCATAACAGCCGCCCAACTGATGAGAGAACGCTGGATTTTTCCATGTTCTCAATGGCCACACTCAAAGTGTACTTAGCCCACTCTGGGTCGGCTCAAAGCCATGCTAAATGGCTGATTGCGTTTGTGTTTTTGGACTACTGCAGGTGCACCTGATCCCAGATCTGCTCATGCAGCATCAAAGGTCACCCGCCCCTCTCTCTGTGCATAATCACATCTGTCTGTGTGGAGACGGGCTGGAAAAGGACCGAATGATGGAAACTGCAGGACAAGAATTGTGACATAACTGCTTCATCTGCAAACACCTTTAAGGGGGGGGGGTTAACTTAACCATGGGTGCCAGCATTGAAACCACACTTACTGTAGCAACGATGTAGGATGAAGTAAGTTTAAATCTGCCTGCTTGAGGAAACCATGGGTTTGTTAGTTAATTGAATAGTTAGAAACACTGATATTAAACTACACCATGTGTCTAGAGTTACTTACACACCATGTCCTATTGCCAAGCATGATGCCATTTAACATGATCCAAAAAAAGTACTTTTCAGCCATGCTCATTCATGGGAGACACACCTGAAAAAAATTCACATTCCTCATTCAACAGAAATTAAAACAAACCATGCCTACTTCTGCTAATGGCCCTTTGGCTACATCGATCATCCTATCAGAGAGTGCGCTAGCAGAGACTGCCATGAGACCAGCTCGTCTGAAGATAACATAAGTCCAAAAAATCCACGACTACACTCAGACGTACCTGAATCAGGGCTCATGTAGACACGCTATCGGAGCGTTATCATATGTTTGAATTGTCCAGAATTTGAACGGAACAGTAATTACTACTCAGTCTTCAGACGCTGTAGCATATATGGAAATTGAGCTGTGTCTGGATGTGAACAGAATTGCAGAGAGCAGCCTTGATTGGCAAGGTGGTCCTTCCTTTGGGTTCGGGGATCTACAGACAGGGTGAGGAGTTCTCCTCAGTAATTGTGTGCTCATGACTCTTCTTACCCTCCCCTTCCCTTTTCTTTGTTTAACTGGTGGATACTGCAGAGATTCATATCATTTTTTTATCATGCCGATGGGTTAACGTAATTATTTATGTTCATTAGCTGTAAATATGAGCCAAGCATCAGCACCACAATACAAAATTGACTTTGGGTAGGATTAGCACCTTCAAATTAAATCAACAGTTTCATAAATGTGCTCTTGAACAACACATGCTCCCCCCCCCCCTTTATGCAACTCTATTTCAGAATTGACAAATGAATAATAGGCTTTTCTCACACCCTCTGCACCTGTGCAGGAGCACTGAGGCGACACAAATGCAAGCCTCCGACACACTCACACGCAGCCGATGGCTGTTTCTCACACTATAAGCCACACAGCACTCTGCGGTCTCTCACGGGCAGACAGACGCTACCCCACTGATGTCCGCGCGACTCGGAGACAGCTGGGGGAATACAGGGTGTCTGAGAGTGGTGAGACATGCAACCCCTGCTGACACAGCCACCCCCATCCCTGGTGAAACAAAGCTGAACTGCTCTGCTACTGTGGGCTTCTGACTGCTACCAGCTGAAGACATGGCCAGGTTTGAGTGTGGGCCGTAGGGCTCAGCCTGTGCTCGATGCAGGCACCTTAACCACTGAGCTACTCGGGAGCTCCCCAGCTGTGGGTTTTTAAAGAGGAACAGGACTCTGCACACCTGGAGACATAAAGTCTCACCCGAGAAGAGCCACTATTCAGAGTCCTGCAAAAACTGGGTTCATTTTACTGTATCTGTGGGGTACTTCACTGCATTTCAAAAAGAACTTGAAGAAGATGTGATCAGGAGCAGAAGACTAAACCACCTATATCAGAGGTACCACCTACACCTAACCACCTATATGAGGTACTACCCATACCTAGCCACCTATATCAGAGCTACTACCTATACATAACTACCTATATCAGATTTATTTCACACCAGTACCATCCATCAAATCTTTTATTTTGTCTCCCTTTTGTTCTTGAGGTTTTTATAGCATCTCCTTTGCCATCTACCTTTTTTCTGCTCTAGTTTCTATCGATTTCCTGAATCTAATGGAACCTATCCCGCAAGCTGAAGGCTCCATTAGACAGAGGAATGGAGATGGCAAAAAAAGCCATAGAAAATGGCAGCGTGAGATTAGGTGGGTGTGGAGAGCGGTTAACGGCATGCACGGCCACGCCTCACCTGTCTGGACCGAGAGCCTCTGGGGGTTCTGCAACACGCCCGAGCAGGAGGCTATTGATTTCAGCTTGATTTTTAGAAAAGCTGGAGGAGTATCATTGCATCGGTTGCCCGTCTTGCAGAATACGAGCTGTGAGCAGCACTACAAGGCCTGGATTAAACCACAGTGGTGCCCTGTCCCTGCTTGACCTCATTGATCAGGGTTTTCCTCCGAGAGAAACCCAGAGTGCTCTCACTGGGACTCTGAACATTCCGCTGGCAGTTAGAGGCTTGTGTTTAACATGTGGGTTACAGCTTCCCTCTAAACTGATGAAACCAAATGAACCTCACTTCAGCTATGGTTGGTTTAATCGATACCAGGTCTGATCACTGGATAACCAGATGTAATTGTCTCTCCTTGAAGGAGCCAACATTACAATGCATTATCAGGAAGTACCAGTGTCCTGGCCTAGTCACATTTCTAACATTTGACATATGATTGATTTGCTGGATGTTAAGTGAAGAAATTCAGGTCAAATAAGGAGAGAAGAGAAGAGGCCGTGTGGGAACATTCTGCTGCTCCATGCTTCCAGCCTGGGAGACCTGGAACACAGCGGGGCGGTAGGCTAATATTAGCCAGAATAAGTGGGATGTAGGGCATCACCTCTGTGCAGTACAGTGCCATAACAGAACCTCCTGGACATTCCATTGGTCACACGGTTCATAAATCATTTCAGTTCTATACGAATGCACATTCAGCAACTAACTGGATGTTGCCGCTGGTTCATTCATAATTCTCACAGGTAGAGCCCGATGTTACCTTTCTCTCGGGTCAGAGGATGCGTGTCACAGATGTAAGTGAAGTCATTAACCAGTAACAGAGACAGATTCCCTGTTACTCTAGGCGTATGCCACTTGCTAATTAAGAGGTCAGGTGTAAGACTTGCTCCTGAAGAGCAAAATAATCCTTATCTACACATTAAATTACATTACTGTCATTTGGCAGAGGCTCTTATCCAGAGTGACTTACACAGGTTACAATTTTACATGTTATCCATTTATACAGCGGGATATTAACTGATGCATTTGTGGGTTAGGTACCCTGCCCAAGGGTACAACAGGTTTGCCCCAGGGGGGAAATGACATTACATAATAGGATGCAAAGAGGTACTGAGGCAGTCTGCTAACTCAACAGGTGATCAAAGCAACAGCCTGGCTAATTCATAACTCATAACATTGACGGAAGCTGGACGGCTAATATAATCTGAAATGACATTTCTGAAGCACGTACGCAGACAATATAACAAACATTTTCAGCGTTCCGGCCTCTTCGTGCGCCTCGCTCTGACTGGAGGCTCTCTCTCCGCCGCTGCTGGGGGGTGGAGGGAGTGCAGTCTATAACTATTCAGCGCTGCATGCAGACTCTCCTGCTCCTCCAACCTCCTCCAGCTGCAGATCTCCACGGCCCTCTGACAGGCTGGAATCCACGCGCGCATCCCGGCACATACTGTGCAAACGTACCATCCACAAGACACAAGGTTATAATGGCAGGGAACCGTTACATTTTAAACACCATTTTTATGATTGAGAATAAGCGAGCAGGCTTGATGAGTTTCTGAATGTGACCCCTGCATCACATTAATACCTCAAAAAAAAAAATCCTATTATAATGTCCTATTGTGTCTCTGCACATACAGTCAATTAAGTTGGGATTGGGTTTGAATGCATAACCAAGAGATTTTATTGTTACATGTAGCAAATATCAGTTTTGGAGCAGACTGTGATTGTAAATACTGTTCTGCTGTAAACATGTTCTGTGCAAGCAGGTAATTAACTAGGGTCACTTGGTGCAGAGGGGCTTAATAAAGTCTTAATCTCATGTAACTAATATGAACATTCAAGAAAATATTTTGTAAGGGAATGCATATTAGTATTATCACTGGAGAGATTCCAAAATAAATATTAATTACAATATAAAGGGAGGATGAGTCCATTTTACCATGAGTAAAAATTCCAACTGTATCAATTTCTCCCACATTAAACCTAAATGTGTGAAAATTCTGGTAAACAGGGTAGAGGTGAGGGGTGTGGTCAGCTGGAAATTGATTGAATGACCGTTTTCCAAGGTTACAGATCTTGTGTACTTGCTAGTGATATAGTGTTGCAGATCACTGAGAACAGGGAGAGAGAAGGCTTTTTCAGCTGCCTGTGGCATCAGATACAGTATCTGCAGAGCATGACTGGCTACAGTGGTATGCAAAGCCAGGGGTTTGATTCAATACCACTGAGGGTTTTCTTCTGAATCAGCTTCACCCTTACATGTCTGCAGGAGTAAGGACCACCTGCTCGAGACTGCAGCTTTTAAAATTCCATCATGAATCTAGCTGCGTGTTTACTGATAGTCCACAGTTAAGTCTCCAGTCACCAAAAACGTTGCGTAAAATAACTGTTACGCAAACTGGTTAAAACTCATAGATCTATATTCAAGGGGTACGACAAGAGGACTGCAGATCTTTTCAGAAGTAGAGACACCAAGAACAAACCACATCACGTCACTTCGAAAACTGAACGCATGCATGAATACACTCATTATCAGTTTGGAGCAGCATCTACAAGAACTGTAATAACGAGCGAAATATTTTACATCAAAAACATTCTTTATGTAAAGAAAATCTAAAAATCTCATACGAAAATAGCATTGCTGAAAGATTACAATTTTCTGTGAAATACAAATTTCCGCGGGGTATTTTTGACACACATAAAAGCTCTCAAGAGACCACACATGAAGCGAAAACGTATCAGTCAATTCAGGGCACGCAAAAGATTGAACAATTTAATACAAACTGATGTTGCTAAGGTAATTACATTGGTACTGGTGTAAACAACGCTGTTACTAAGGCAGCGTTCTCATTCTGTTTAGTTTCGTAATAAGTGGATCTATAAACATTATTACTTTCCATTAAAACGTTAATTGCTTCATGTAGCCCTCACCAAACCCGAAATACTAAAACGTGCTCATAGCAAGATGCAATCCATTCAGCGCGTTGTAACGCTAAGCGCACACACCATCCAATTGTTGCGTTAGTTTGGAATAATCTAAGCATGCGAAATTACAGCTAAACAAGTTTAAATCAAGCATGTTACTTACCGCTGGTTTGTTTCTAAATCTGCTTCAATCTACCATCCATCTGAAGTCTACATTTATATTAATAAAAAAAACAGGGATACAAAAAATCCAACTACTACGGTTTCTCCTTTATAAGTGAATGATGTAGCTAGCACTGAATGTTAAAAGCCATATTCCATGTCTTCTTTAGGGAAGGGGCCGTTCATCAGGTGTTCGCTCCTGAGGAGAGAAGCCACGCACCTTGGAGTAATCCAGGCCACATCGGAGACAGCGAGAGCCGCTCACCTGAGCGTATTGTCCACGCTCTTATCGGCGCGCCGCAGAGAGGGGCGTGCGGGATCAGCCCAAAGCCGGTCAGGCGGCGAGGCTCGCTGGCGCTGCTGGCAGCGCTTTTCCTCCTCTCGGAACGTCAAGGTTGTCTGCCCGTTCAGAGCCAAACATAACA
Source organism: Megalops atlanticus (assembly GCA_019176425.1). Classification (NCBI taxonomy): domain Eukaryota; kingdom Metazoa; phylum Chordata; class Actinopteri; order Elopiformes; family Megalopidae; genus Megalops; species Megalops atlanticus. Next base: position 3,128,246 of record CM032892.1, on the reverse strand, counting down.
CCAGGGGGCACCTTTTAGCCAGATGGAATAAATTTGCTTTCGCTCGCCGGGCCGAGCCGGCACAGGTGTCAGAAGATCCAAGTGATAAACGGTAGCCTGTTTGGACTAATAGGTCACTCTGCCGGACCTGTTTCGTCACTGATGTATATTGATTATACAGACAACATAAACACATGTTATCAAATGGCGTTTAAACAATTTAACAGACTTAACTTGGTGTTTTTCTTATAATATTGACAAATTGTCATGGTTAAAGGTCAATTTTCTTCATACCTTATCGACACTAATACTCCTGCATCCATCAGAAAGAGCTACGGCGTAATTATTATAACCATACACACGCACACGCGCGCGTACATGCAAGTGGACACTCGGTCACGCACGAACACAGGGCACCTAATATGTTATTGGTTGAGTATTGCAAGTTTTTTTTAAGCTCAGTCTAAAACGTTGCCAGATCTGTAATCGATTTGATGATGCATTTCCTGGCTTTTGTCTTGCTGATCATATCAAATTTTACAAAATAATGTTATTGCAATTGCACTCTCCACCCTGTACAGCACTCTCTCTAGCTGCAGTCTCGTGATCAGCTCTACCGGTACCGCATCCATTGTATTAAAAAGTGTTTGGTTATGGTTAAATTAGGGTAAATGCTGCGAATATATGCAGTGAGTGATCTACATAGTTCTCATTCGAAACCAAGAAGAGATCACTTGGAAAACGAAATGAAATTAAATAAAATGAAAACGAAATAAATCTGGTTCAATCCTCAAAATAATCAAACGCTTCTGCAAAAAAACTTCAGCTACTGTTAATTCATTCCAAATACACGCAAGAGGGATCACTTCGTATGGCAACTATTTTGAAAAGCAAGCAGAGATACGGTAGGTCAGTCTCAAAACTGGCAGTGACTTTGTGTACCTGGAAAACGATCCGAAATACTTTCACCCCTTTGACATCCCCCATGCTTAGAATGATGTCGCGATCCGGCGCACTTTCCACGTCTGGTTGTAACTTTCCAGATCTTTCGCACCTGCGCCCACGCGCGCTTGCACACAGACACCTCCTCGCGCCAAACACCGAGGATCGGGGAACTGCAGCACGTGCAGAGTCACCCCCCCCGCGCGAAGGAGCAGGGAGGGCGCGTGGGCGGGGGGTGAATGTGAAGGTGAAACGCGGGGAATGAAACCCGGCTGTAATTATGAAACACTTGGACTGAGGGGACAGGGGACTCAGACAGAGCCCTACCAGATGGCCAAAGACGCCGCCGGGACACATTTTGCTGCGGCTGTGAGAGAAGCGTTGCCGGAGACTTGGCTCTCCGGATTCATTAACGTGGATGATCGGGACCTCAGTGTACGGAATGTTGTGGTTTCAAATCTCAGATAATCGAAAGAACGAACGGTAAATGGGTCCAAGGGACAACTAAACACCTGTTCCCCCTATTTATCGAAGGGTAGATACCAAAACTACCGGACACAGAAGCAGCTTGTTTCCTCATCCCATCACCCTCATAAATAGCTGACCAGTATCATCTGCTATGCCATAGCTACTCTTGTTTCTTCAGTTAGTTATGACACCCTGCTTCACATCTACAAATACTGTATTGTACAAATACTCATACATCACAATTTCATTCCCATACCTGATGCACATTATTGTTGTTTGCACTACCACACACTTGCACTTTATGTATATTGTTTGTCTTTTATATAATCTGTGTATTGCTTGAATATTGTGTATTGTCTGTAAATAATATGTACATTGTCTGTATATTGTCTGTATTGCTTGAGAGACACCAACGGCCGGAACCAAATTCCTTGTGCGTGCTGACATACTTGGCCAATAAATCTGATTCTGATTCTGATTCTAATTCTGATTCTGACAAGGACTGAAGAAAACCCTGGCACTGTATTTCAGCTGATATTAAGTGAGGTTGTACTGTACACGATTTTTTAAACATAACAGCTGTGTCAGCAATATTTTAGTAAACACTGTGCTCCTTGTGACAAGGAAATTTCACTCTCTGCTTCTGCATGGTTGCCCACTGGGTGCCCTGTGATAATTAAATGAGAATTCCATGTCCTATCATTTCTCATGGACATCCATAGATTAATATGTCTGTCGTAAATATTACATTACGATATACGATAGATAACCATTGCTTATTGGTTTACTGATTTTGTTTTGGAGTAATTGTAAAACAGCTATTTCTGACAGCTATAATCAATAAAGGGGTTTTATTGAGAGATAATTAGATTCAATGAATTTGGTTAGCTGGAAAATGTTGACATAATCAATTGGTTAATGCAATATTTTAAATGAAATCAGTCATAAAGACATGGGTAATGCCCAATACACATATGTATCGACTGCAGCTGAGATAATTATGATGATTCCAGAAACAGACTGCATGTAAAGTGAAGCCTGTGAAGGCTGGCTAATTTAGGAAAGCTGACATTTTCACTGAGAAAGTGACTAAATATGACAAGTAATCATTACGGCAGCTAAAAACGCATAACAGACTCTCTTAATTGTTACTTTAAGGCTAAACGCTTATGACCCGATGCTAAAGCTGATAATTTGAATATCTCTAATTGTGTGTGTGTTTGAAATCACAGCTGTGCTGGCTCTGTCTTCAGAGCCTTGCAGTAGCAGGGTGAGTGGGGACTGTCCTTGCTCAGAGACCACACTGTCTTTACTGAAGTGCCTCACAGCAAGGAAGGAGGCAGAGACTGTGAAGCCCAAGGCCGCCACGGAGGTGTTGGGGGTCGATATGGTCTACGCGTCACAGCGATGTTCTGGGTGAACAGGGTTCCTCACAGCTCGGTTTTTGTCCGTTTGTTTCCTGTCCTTGTAGCCCATCGCTCTCGGACACAGCACACCCATAATCCCCTGCTCTTAGCAGTATCCCCTCAGTGTGTGGATGCGTTTCTGAGGCACAGCGTTGCGATTCCGGCCATCTCCAACTGACGGCGGTAAAATCGGTAGAGATGAGGACCCAGGCGCGCAGACAAACGAGGCACATACACAAGTCAGCTCATGTGCCTTAAATAAAATAAGTCAGTATTCTTCCTGGTTCATTCTGAGACACTGTGTTAGTGTACAGGGAGCTTTGTGAAATATACTCACTCCAAAGCCCTCTTCAGTGAGCCAAAGCTTCTCCGCCTTTTTTCTGTGATGCACCATGAATGCACCCTCTCTCACCTTTCCCTGCCGTGCCTAACTCTGCACTCTAAACATTTGGCTGTAAATTGTTAAAAAATACCCAAAAGCTTTTGAAACATATTTATCTCTGCAAGCAGCTTGTTTGCTGCTTATCTGAGTCACTGATTTTTTTTTTTTTTTACCTTGTCTCCACATGTGAAAACTACCCTGCCAGGCCAATCCCTTTATCTGCTGTGAGGTTGTTATTACGGTGCAATGCTGCGTTGTATGAAATGCGTGTGAGAGCAATGGAACGGCCTCCCGGTGATCCTTTGTAAACATTTCCAAGAAGAAGGGGGACAAAACTGAATGAAACGGCAGTGGTGACAAGACACGGTGAGGGAGATGGTGATGTGAACGCAAGCCAAGTGTTAATGAATGAACAGACGGTCGCAGAGAGAGAGAGAGAGAGAGAGAGAGAGAGAGAGAGAGAGAGAGAGAGAGAGAGAGAGAGAGAGAGAAAGAGACTCTCACCCTTTTAGGCGGAGAATCAAATGTAAATAGAAGGCTAAATGAAAGGTATCTGCCTCACCAGGCAAAGTAACATGGCTCATTAAGGAGAACGAGCTGCGGCCGATTAAAAAAGAATAAGAGGTTACTCCTGCCAGAGCAACACCTTGGGGAGGCAGGGCCGGTAGTCTGCCAAGGCTGTCTTATCCCAGTTTTGGCAACAGAAATCAGAAGAAGTGAAACCCCTTGCATAGGATACCAGTCTATCAGGCAACAGGTACATGTGCAGGTATTTTTAAGGTCTTTAGTATGCCTTGGCTGATTGAGCCCTTGACGTCCCGAGGTTGTGGGGAACACTGACCACAAAGAAATAAATACAACTTATGGTGCACAATGGTCTTTCTCAAACCTCATTTACCCTGCTAATGGCAAAAACACAGAGCCAATACAAAGGCCGTGGCTGGGGTCAGACAGTGGCAAGGGAATAATCATTAGCATTACTTTGATGTATCTGGTGCTTCAGGTTCAGAGCTGGCTGCGGTTCATACGGAAGAAGATAAAGGCGCAGAGAGGAACAGGAGCACAAAAGGATATCCGTATTAATCATTCAAATATAAGACATTATTGTAATTTTGCAGATCCAGCACTGTATGAATGCACCGCAGTGTCAAATCAGTCATCAGGCCTCCATCCACAATGCTGTGGATGAGCGGAGCTTCCTGGCAGGGGAAGACTGAAGGAGCAGGGATGTCATGAAAGCAGCCCCATGGCCATTCTCCAACCCTGCGCCTCTGCATATCAAATCAGCCGTTATGTTCCCACAGACAGATTCACCAAAACCTGCTGGGACCCATTACAGTGCACACGGTGTCAGGGAGACAGAACGACTGACTTGCGCTGGAAAAAAAAGGAAAAAAAGGAAATGTACGTTTGACGGGGGCGTGAATTGCCACGTTATTTCTGAAAGGAAACGGTGACAACGTATCACCGCGCTCCGGCGCGGAGTTAAAAAGCTTCGCCGCCGCGGAACAGATCGGAGACCGTTAATCACGCGCCGCTCACCGAACCCTGTGGTGGATTCCACAAGAGATGAATGTGGAAAACAGGAAACACACCTCGGGGGGGCTTCTTGTCAGCACCGATTTATGTTGTGTTGCTCTGGATAATGCGATGCAGTCCTAGGCGGTCTTCTGGTGGTGTAGGATATCGATTCTCTGCGGCTACAGGGTGGAATGACACCGAAGTAAATGCCTCTCAGGCGATTCTGAGACAGGCGCATGCTGAGTTCCGATTGACTCCTCTTAAATTAACACCTTCCCAGCAGTGTGTTTTGCGCTCCAAGTAAGTGCAAATAACTGCAGGCTGATGAATTGTGACATCTCCATTCTGATACGCAGCCAGCACCCCAGGTAGTGTTACCTTTGCACATGGGAAGCGGAGAGGTCAGATCAATGTAATGCACATCCTTTATCATTACTGTTGAACAATGACATTATTTGTCGTTTTAATACTTATTCATTCTTTTCATAACACATATGGAGATAATTAAGATGATGGAGAAACATGTGAGCACAAATAAAGGAAGCTTATTGCAGCTGCAAACTATAAATTTATTTGCATTTACATTTGCAATTATTCATTTGGCAGACACTTTTATCCAAAGCGACTTACAAGTGAGCCAGAGTACAACACAATAGAAGTGCTGCATGACTAAGTTTCAGACAAGGTACAAGCTAGCTGGTATTTAATGCTGGAATGAGTGCTTTGACCAGTGGAGCTAATTTCAATGCTCATATTACTCTATTTATGAAGCTTTCCTTGTAGTTGAGAGTGAAATTGAAAAAAAAAAAAACTATCAATGATGCACAATGGGGGAGATAATCAGGAACCCCACTGGCATGGAGTCCGGCTGTGAGGCCCAGAGTCACAGAGAGAACTGAGTTACAGTCATCGGAAGGCAGCCAGAGGCGTCATCAAAGCCTACGGAACAGTCCGGAGTGGCTCATTCTGGAATCAGAACGTTGCGGGGATTCGAAAATGACAAGGGAATACGACACCGTGGCAACAAGAGGCTCCAGTCCAGTGGACTGTAGGTAGAACCTCGATCACAAACCAGGTTAGATTGGATAAAGGTACTGACAATATGATTAAACATGCTGTATTTTTTTTTAATCATCTGAACAACACATCAATAATTCCAAGAGGCAAGCAAGCAGGTTATTGATTAATCTGTTTCAGATCTTTGCTCTTCTAATTAGTAGGATTGAAAGACAGAGCTGAGTGTTTCCGACTCATTAAGACATCCTCCGCTGTGCTGTGCTACACGGGAGACCTCTTTTTCTCTTCAGGCTCATGGATGAGTGCAGCAGCAGACTGTCTGAGGAGAACCAATCTGTCTGCTCTTCAGGATTAGCTCTGAGAATGTCTGTTACCAGTGTACGCTTCAATTCTCTTCCGCCGGCTTTAAGAGGAATATCCTTCTATCGATTTCTTCACGGACTGCAGACAGATGGTCACGGTTACGCATGAGGCAATGAAATCAGATTCAGGTCTGTGTTAACATCAGGCCGTGACAGGGTAAGAGTACATCTTGCACTCCTCAGCACCTGTGATAGGTGCTCTTGCCGTCCTCCCAGACTAGTGAGTGCTTCAACAGGAGGAAAAAAGATTAACTGAACAGTATACTACTATGGTATGCCTTCTCTCTCTCTCTCTCTCGCTCTCTCTCCCTCTGTCTCTCTCTCTCTCTGTCTCTTTCTCTCTCTCACACTCACTTTCAACTCAATTCAACTTCATCTCAAGTTTGCATTATTGGGATGGCAATAAACAAAATTATGTGGTCAAAGCAGTACAAAGCTGAAATGGCAAAACATAAAAGTATGGAGCATTTATAATATCAGAATTTAACTATCCCCTCCTACATTCCTCTCCTTTAAGCTTGACAAAGCGAGAAAATAAAAATCCCCCTTTCTCTCTGCTTTATGATTGCTTTTATTGGAAAAAATAACATTTTGACAGTGCAGACCTTCAATTTTTTGCTCCTACCTTGTCCACTTGTTAAGGAGTCACCTCTGTGAGGAACCTCTGACATCTGTGGTGAATTTTCTTTTACAGCTGTGGTGGTGGCTTTTTCGGTGAACTTGATTGAAGTGGATGTTTTAAAATGGAAATGAATGCTGATGTACTTGAGATTTCTGTCTTTGAAATCTTCAGGGAAGTGTTTCTGAGCCCCAAAATTAAACATTTATGAAAGAACTCAAACTATACTCGAAGCGAAGAACTTGTCTCACAATGTACACAAGGTCTTGATGATGTGTTGAGGTGTGCTGTGAAAATGACCAATACAATGTATTCCAGTGAAAAAAGTTCAAGCATAAATGCTTCAAAACGAAACTTGATATATGTTGAAATATTTAACAGTAACCTTTCAGATCACCCCATTAAATTTACATTTGGATAGGGAGAAACATTTTTAAGCAAATGGCAGAAAAAATCAATCGCTAACAACATCTTTTGAATCACGATTGGGAACAAGCCCAAATCGAAAATCATCCAATTTTTAAGTAGTCCTGAGAAGCTGTTTATCCATCTGAGACCATTCCTTTACTTACTCAACCATATTACTGTTTCTGTGTCATTATCTAATTGAAAAGACTACCGCTTATGAATATCCTCTTTAGAATCTCGTATTTCAATTATAATTGCTTATTACTTTGAACAAAACAACTTTTTGAGGGCTTAAATGTCTTGCTGGCAACTTTAAAATGTGGTAACAGGATCCAGCTGGCTCACCAGAAAATTGCTTTAGCTTTTCCAATTAAGCTCAGTCAAGCACATACTGGAGAACCTCCAGGACGATATTTCCAAGTAAAATAATATTAGGGAGATGAAAATGTCAAGGATTTAATATATTACACAGGGCAAGATCGATACGCAAAGCCTAAAAACCATGTCACCAGTAATATCCTTCCAAATGGAAGTTGTCAGGGGAAGCCAGTTGTTTCACCAAACAAATGATGACACTTTGCTTTATGAGGGACAAAGGACTTGTACAGAGTTTAAAATCTGTGCACACTGTGTAGTAAGTTTCACTTGACTAGGAGGCATGCTTGCTTAGTCCATATTCACAACCTTTAAACATGGTACAGATAAACTGAAGTTCTCAACAGAGTCCGATAGACAATGTCACAGGTTTAAAAATGATTTCTAGCTATGTACAACTTACAATTTATAATGTTTACTGACGTGAAATCACGACCGAACTCTACAGTTCGGTTCTGATGATGTCAGGGTGCTAGCGTCTTTCTTTTTTGGGTTGAGTTAAAACCAGTGGCCATGTTGAAACTGGTCCATTGATTTTGGCATTCGCCTTTGAAGGTAAGAGCTCACCTGTCTGCCACCAGCCCACTCTGTCATGTCCTGTTGGAGTCACTTTGGAAGGAGTGAGAGGGAGGAGGGACAGAGGAGCAGTTAGAGGAGCTCCCCAACCCACAGTTGAGTGAATTGTGGATGCCATTTTTTTCTCTTATTCACATCTGCTATGCTCATCCCCTTAGAGAAGGCTGTACAAAACAGGAAGACTCCCAGTCAGCTCAGATCATTCAAGACCACACAAGGCCACAGGTGAACTTAATTAGTTTCCATCACTTCCTCTGGTCACCATCACCAAGTTAATCAACTAATGTCAGTACTTACTTCATTACTGTCAACTTCAAGTATATTTAAAAAGCAAAGAAAATTTATATACATTGAGTAAAATTATATATCTCATTTGTCTGACGTGGCCCAAGATTCTGCCTGAAAAATGAGAAAAAAATGAAAGTGACACATGACTAAAGTTATTACATTTTTGTACAAACCAAAGAAGCATTTATGATCACTGATCATCCCAAGTTCACAGTCTGTAATCATTGCTCCTGCCTCAAAGGATAACAGATAATTTCCTGCACAGGGAAGTATGTGTCACTGAATGCAGATCTAATCGCAATGTAAAATACAAGCACTCTGTTGGGTAGTTTTATTTATTAACAAAAGAGGTTTCCTGTCTGCCCTGCTAGCCATGGAATTTATCTTATTTTGTTTGATTGCCACTAAATATCTTATTATGAATGAATATTATATCTCTTTTGACTGAATATTATTTTTCATTTTTTGTAATATACTCTCACTGGGTATTGTCAAGCATTAAGTTATTTAAGGATGACTTTCTCCACCTGAATTACTCCATCATTGCTTCCTTGCAGGTCACAATAAACTAATAAATAAAAGATGTCATAATTGAATTTGTTTCTCATCTTCTTCAGAGCCTGCTTTCCAGCGTAGATGAATTAATCATGATGATTATTTTCTCTTTTCAATTTGCAACTGACTTTGCCTCCAGCTGATATAAAATCATTAAAACTTTATTGCCAAAGGCTCACAATAAATTTCAGGGGATATGAGACTGTCCCTGACTTCAATTCACCTGTTCCAAATGAATCTAAATACCACTTCTACAGCATTCACTTCAACAAGCAACAAAACTGGCATTAAATTACCAACCTTGACAAATTATTTTAATCTAATTTGAATGTTCTGACTTTTTGTGTGTTTGCTGCACAAGGGTATGTGCATGCATAATATGATAACTAAGTATTGTTTGAATTAAAGAAATCACAATGTAAATCAATCTTTTCAAAATATTTGTAAAAATAAATACTAAATTATGCAGCATTTATACATAGATGAATGATAACCACTTTTACAACTTTAGAGAAGTAGTTGTTTTCTGTTTCAAAAACATGTTCTTTTTTGTTGAATGGATTGAATAACATACATCAGTGTTCTTAATTATGGTGTTGTCTGTGTGTGTTTTGTGTTACACAGAATCACTTCATCAATACATTGCCCATACATTTATTAGGTAAATCCAGAGGGGTTACATTATCCAAGAATCAATTCAATACATTCTCTGCAAAAAGCATTGCGAGACCAAACCAGAAATGTTATTATTGTGGTGTAGCTTTAAGGAATCTTCCAATGGATGACATGGAAAAACTATAACCTTTGTAAGTCGCTCTGGATAAGAGTGTCTGTTAAATGACAAGAATGTACTGTATTTTAGATGTTGTTCCCTGTGCTCTGTATATCTCAGGCTGAAGATGCAATAATTTCCAGAATTACACTGAATGAATGAATCTTATTCATCAGGAATAATCCTGTGATTCTCAGGTGGCTGTGCACAGAGAAGCACAGAGAAGGAACTGCACCGATAACCAGAAAATTATGAATTCAGACTGCTGGTAGGACAGTGCTGTTGTATGCTGAGGCAAGGCAACTGCCTCTGTAAATCTCCAGCTGTCTATGTGAATAACTGCTAAAATGTAAACTGCATTAGTCACTGTGGGTAAACACATCCCACTATGCAAATAAAAAAGAATAAAATGGTAACTGCAGTTGATTTCTTAGAACCATATTTATTAGAGCAGAGCTTATGTGTATTTATATGCGAATCAGCTGTCGTCTCTTTGTTCAGTCTCATAAAGTTCAGAGCTTGGGTATCTGAAGCTCTGGAGATGAGACACATGTTCCCTGCTGCTGAATAAGCCGGCGGAGATGAGACTGTTGAGCGGAGTGACCGTCTGTGTTCCTCTCAGAAATGAGACGTCCTTCGCTGGCCCACGGAGTCTTGTTTGTCCTCTACACTGCTGTTACTTTGAAGCGTCTGCAGGAAGAAACCCTTGAGCTCAAGGCCTGTTTCTCCCCACACACCTCTTCAGCAGGAAACTCGAGTGCAGCTCATTCACTCGCTCCAAATGTGCCTGCTTTTTACTGGGATTTTTTTTTCTCTTCTGATCTTTGTGATTTTACTTAGTCATTTGTTTTGTTTCGTTTGTCTTACACCATCTCCGAGGAAGTGTTTAAAAACAGGTGCGGAAGAAATAGTTTTCAAAATATGCTCTATGTATTTCAACAGTGAATGCCCTTGAAGAGGAGTTCATTTAATTTCTCTGGTTGTGTTTGCCTGCAATAAAAGAATCAGCCTAAGTCAGCCTGCAGCCTGCAGTCTAAGACTCTTACGAATAGAAGAGAAAAAAAAAATCACCCTGCCTAATCATCAATGTCATCTTTGGGAAAAGGAAACCATTTTTGATTCTTGATAATCAGTGAGGACAGAACAATAAATAATACATTCAGTATTGCCATATTCTCAGGACATGTGTATGCAAAAACACCACCTGAGTCATCCTTTGCGTTTGACAGGAAAGTAAAGATCAGCAGATGGTCTTCCGCCAATTAACATAAACTTCGATAAGTTGCTTCTGAGTGGTGAAAGCCAAGAGAGCGGATATGAAGCACAAGAGCAGATGAGGACATGGAAGACACGAAAGAACTGAAGGAGTGTTTTGGAACAGTGTGAGAAAAATGGAATGGAAAAATGGAAAACACAGAGAGGAGAGGAGTAAAATCAAAAGTAGAACTAAAAATAGAGAGGTGAAATGCCACAGCAAAGCAATTAATCGAACAAATGCTGTTTGGATCTGCAATTATTTCCCCACACTAGAGCAGAGGCCACAAGAAAATGATGGTTACTGTTCACAGCAGGGTGTTACACAGGACTGCAAAAGGGGAGTGAGGTCAGCTCCAGGTTTTCTGAGGTTAAGGGTTGCCATTTATTAGATGTGTGTTTGTCCTCACTTGTACTCTTAATTGGTATAGACAGCTGAATGCTAAGGTTGAATACACATTCCTTTTTTAACATTTAAACACAAGAAAGTAGATATATAATCTATATGATGAATAAAGAATATGTATAGTGATTTAGCAGACACTCTTATCCAGAGTGACTTACATAAGTTGCAATTCTTACATGCTATTAGTTTATACAGCTGGATATTAACTGAGGCAATTCTGGGTTGAGTACCTTGCTAGACTGATGACCCCTTATACAGCACCCCCCAGTGGCACAAAGAGATAGTTGATTAACAGATCAGTTCATCATATATCCCCAAACCCCTGAAAGAGGACATGGTCATAGTTTGGGCTTGTGATGACCTGAGGTGATATGACTGATGTCAGACGGAGCAACATGAAGATATTAAAAGGGAAAAATAAAGGTTAAGATGGTATATTGTGCTGATTTAAATTCTGAAGGCCCACCTCAAGGTTTCTCAACATACAGGTTGTGTAAAACGCCAAAGGGTAATTTGATTGGTTAACCAGAAGGGGCGTCAGGGGCTTACCAGACTACAATTCCCTATGTTTGATCTGTTTTTGGGGTGCTTTTTGTTTTCGTCAATGGAACTGAATACTTCAAATCGAATTTGGCAAGATCATGTCCTTGTCCAGAAGATCATTTTTTTCACACCTGAAATAATCATACACCCCCTTTCCTGCAGACTGAGTTTACGTTTGCCCTTGGAATTTGAGCGGAGCACTGTTGTGGCATGAAACCTCTGACCATTATTACTGTTGTTGGTCACCCCTTCTTGGATCCTTCCTTGCTATAGTGTGAGCCTAGCTAACCTGAAGCAGCTGCTACATGCTGAAGAGCTCTGGAGAGATGAATCTCACAAAGCACTGCACCAAAAGCCACGGTGGGGTGGAGACTGGGCCCCGGTGCAGCCCGGCAGCACACACACGGACAACTCAAAGGCAGCCGGAGGGATGACTTTGGACAAACTTTTAGGAGATGTCCGGTGAGTTCTGGCAGTAAGACTGATGATGGCTGTCATGATTTGGTACCTCTGGAATCATTCAGGACTGGTAGGCAGAGCGCAAACGGACCGTTCCACTCTGATCCACCGCATCAGTGTTTCCCGAGCTTCTGCTGCACGCCCTGTCACCACCATAAAACAGTGATGCAATGCAATGGAAACGGTTTGGAATAAAGTGTCAAATATTCCACAGACGTTATATAAAACTGTGAATGTAATAAAGTAATACTGCATTAATTATGTACCATAAGAGCTTATGTTTATTTGCATTATCACATGTTGTTTTAAATACTGTCATTAGTTACGACATACCAACTAATAACAGCCATTAATAGAGCCAGCCGTAGAATATCACAAATCTAGAACTGGACTGTTTGCATGATTTGTTTGAACATTTATGGTTTAAGATAGTGATTCGTTAAACAATCATATAAACTTGTTAATGTCAAAAATAATAGCTAATGGACAACCAAAAATTAAATGTTTATTAAAGATTGTAAAACAGTTATAAAACAATCCAAGATGTGTTTTATCGATTAATATTAACACATCAATAGATACACAACAATATATTAACAATAGTGAATTAGCCCCTTAAGTTTCATAAATGATTTACTCTGTTGATTGCTGACATTAATGATAATACCATATGTCTGCATGCATGCATTACCTAAACTCATTTATATGATGTATAACATTTCAAATTTACAGGGAAGTTACCCTTTAATTTTTAATGTTGTCCCATGTATTATTGAAACCTTTCCTTTATCTCATTGTAATTGTGTCAGTATCTCAGAGGAAAATAACTTGAAAAGGGACCTTGAAAATATTTTATATGGATGTTCTTTTCCAGCTTGTCATTTTATTTTTATAAAGGTGCTTATATTGTACAGAATAGGTATAGATACACCTATATATGTAGGAACATACTGTATGTTCCGAACAATGATATACATCAATATATATTCAGTATTGTATTGATGACATGAGTGCTGCTTTAGAAGAGACAGTCATTTGGAAGCTTCTGGAACAGTGCTGAACCAGCCCCCCAGCTACCCTGGCTCAGTTATTCTCCAAATCCTCAGCCACCCACTGCATAAAAGAATGCACTTTGTACTTAAACATCATAAACCTCATGTTTAATTAAAAGAGCTTTATCATTTAATTAATTTGTTTTTGAAAGCAATTCACTACTTACAGTACTCATTTGAGGCTTTGAAAATGTTGGTGCTTATTTATCAGACATTACACTGCAAAGCCTTTCCTGGAGTTATATTAATAAATATATGTAAATTTATGAGACGTAGACTCTGATTTTAATAGCACTAACAGTGGGAGCAGTCAGCACGTGCAGTTATTTCAGGTCATGTGATCTCAGCATGGTCACCACTGACTCGGGTGGTAGCGCCTTCCCCAGTGTGGGACAAAAATTTAGGGCGTGGGTGTGAATATTCAGGGGCAAAGAAGTGTTTAGGCCCAATGGGCATTTTTGCATTCCTGTTTACCCTACCGGAGACAGGGTCTGGCACTGATGAGAGATGTGAGAAAGGCATCTACCCTTGTCATCCAACACTTAATCAAGCATGTTCATTTACATTTATTCATTTGGCAGACGCTTCCTTACAATGTTATCCATTTATACAGCTGGATATTTACTGAGGCAATTGTGGGTTAAGTACCTTGCCCAAGGGTACAGCAGTGTCCCCAGCTGGGATCGAACCGGTAACCTTTCGGTTACGAGTCCTGCTCCTTAACCACTATGCTACACTGCCGCCCATAAATGCCCCCTTCTTGTGAAGGGGTCAGCTGTATCTGCCACACTGCAGAGTATTTCCCAATGGGCTATCACACTGTTGCAGGTACCAGGGGTCAATGGCTTCATTTATGTTACCCGTTTAATTAATGGCCAGGATGTTAGCAATTCTGTCTGTAACATGTATGCATGTGCATCACTTCTGCTCTCATAACCTTTTATGTGCCATCAGCTTATTATATTAACCTTCCAAATAATAGTACTCATAAACTTATTGAAAATACACAAGAATATTTTTTTTTTTTTTCAAAACAAGGAGACAAACAAGTAAGTAATTCTTTTTTTTTAAAGAATGCGCAATTTCTTTTTCTCATGGGAAATTTCAAGTGAATGATTTTGTAACACTTGAAAATAATGGTTGAAATTCTATTCATTCTGCGCAATTAACTTTACGTGGGTGAAGTGCCCAGACTCTCCTGGCGCAATCATTATTATTACCACTGTAATCATCATTAAGAGTACACCTTTATCCAAGGTGATTTACAGTGCAATGTATAATAACTATACAACAGAAAAGTATCTTGAATAAAAGTACAGTTAATTATCTCAAAACAATTTACATATCATCTAAATTTTGTGATATAGTTTTTTGTAATAAATGGAAGAACAGCTCAGTACATTAAACAATAGCTTAATTTTATCTGTTGTTTTTGTATTTTTTCTTCAGGGTAGACGTACTAACTTTGGCTACATCAGTTAAACTCATATTTAAAATGATTTTCTCTACTAAATACCTTGCAACATATCTGTCTGTATTGAAAGTGGAATGAAACACCTGGATGCAAAGAATTTATAAGTATGATAATAATACAATAGGATAACAATAAGATAACAACTTATTCCTTACAAAATAACAATAAGGAAACTTACAGAAAGAAAGCTTTGGCTCATCTTCAGACATGTAATAGCTGCACACTCTTGCAAAGAAAACATATAGATATATTGCCTTCTGCTGTCCTTAAAAGCACAAACTCCGTCTTTGAGTAAGGATTTGAGTGGAAGAGTAAAAAACCACAGTCTAAAAATTAGGACATCATCAAGAGGTGACTAGTCTGCTTTTGCCATTGATATAAATATGTTTGGTTTATTAGATGCGCTGTGTAAATCGCTCTTATTCAGAGTGTCTGTAACTGAAAATAATGTAATGCAATGTAATGATTTTAGCCGGGTCTCAAACTCAAACATCTGTGTTTGCTGTCAGATGATTAGTTTTACAGACAGGAAGAGAATTATGGTAATCACACTGTGATGCAAGATCCAGAGAAAAAAACCTCTGCTTGTTAACTCAGTCAAGCTCTCCATATCTTAATAAACCAATGCTGGTGTATGAGAAATGTCCTTTGTGTTGCTTTCTTAATTTTGTGCATTTTTTTCCTCCCACTGCACTAACTGAATTGCAAATAAAGAACAGAAAAAAGGGAAAGGCGTCTTGGGTGAATTGCTTTTCACTTCACACACAGACTGCCCTTCACTCTGATTGGCATCTGAGCAGCCCGCCCATATTCTGTTTAATGTGACTGGTGCACCCAAGCAGAAGGCTGTGATAACACATAGCAATTACTCCCCTGTTTCCACCTATAAATAAGTACCACTGTGCCTGGGTACAAGCGGACTCTCAGAGAACCCCGATGCTTAGCATGTATGTTATGTAACCACACCTGTGTATGTGATTTACAAGTGGTTATGCCACATGGTTTGGCAGTCATGTTTGCAACAGTAGCTAAGGATACCATCTGCACTGCATGCACTCTTTCATGGGCTTCATGTGAATGTTTTGGATTTGGGGAAAAAAAAAAATCTATAATGTGGTGTTTGTCTGTTGGCAAGTGCATTTCTGAGCTTTGAGTTCTCATCCAACAACTGGCTGGATGCCTTGGCCTTCAAAAATAAAAAAACGCACTTGAAACTGAAATACCAAGTTCCCTGTTTTTACAAACCTTTTAAACACAGCTCAGTCCACCGGTCCCTTCTGTGCTCCCCTCAGCATATTCTCTTGCTGCTGTGCAAAAACATTGTACCAGAAGTGAATTATTATTTGCAGATTTATTTATGGGAATGTGCCAGTTGACTGTGTTAAAATACCTTTTCCAAAGGTTAGGGCCATTGAGGCTCTTTTTCAATCACAATGTGCCTTCAACATTCCACCGCCCTCTACACCACCACATTCATTTAATAGCAGTTATACTCTGTGAGCTGTTATCTTCCAGTAAAATTCTATTATCATCCCCTCGCTGTAATGTCACACATGGTTGTTAGCTTCACCGTAGGTGATTAAAACAGGTTGATAACATGACGGACTCAGACATAATTAAGAGCGTCTATTTCCCACCAGGGCTCAATTTTCAAATTGGCGGTAATGTTTTGACTCCCTGGGCCAATCAACATCGCACCAGTTATAAACAGGAAGCTGAGCCGGGGGTCACATTATTTAGGTAGCGCTGGCCTCTCCGGGCACCCGGGGGGGGAGAAATCCCGGCTGTCGTTATCACCGCTGTGGCCCCCGTGCCCCCCCGGCTGGTAATTAACAGCGCGTCCTGTCATCTCTCTGTGCGTTTCGCGCCTCGTCCCTGCTGGCTCCAACCGCGTGCCCCCCCCGCGTGCCCCCCCGTCTCTGTGGACAGCGTAATCTGGCTGATTAGCAGCTTCCTCCCAGAGGACCCGGCGATGGGGCTGGCGGGTTTCTAAATATAAACGCCTCCGTGAGGTGGCCGCGGTGCAAAGCAGAGAAGGTTGTGTGTAAAAAAAATACCTCTTCAGTCTCTAATAAGCAACTAAAAGGTGTTGATCAAGATCAAAGAAATCAAACCATCTCTCACATAAATCAAAGGAATACATCAGCAATAGCTAGAGTAAAAGTTACTGATTTTAAATGTAGTCATTCACTGCGCTGATCACTGTAATCCACCCATGTAAGGTATATAACCTGTTTCTGCTATTTTTTTTTTTACCAGCGCAATAGAGTGTTTGCAACCAAATACATAGTCCAAGACCTTGGCCTTCCACCCTGCTCACTGGAAAGGCCCCCCTGAAGCAGCTCTGGAGGCTGCATTGGTGATTTTTTTACCCACATTGTGGTCTGTACTTCACAGCCAAGCCTTTCTGGTGCTGCCAGTGCAGTAAGTGCTGGCTCTCCATAATGACTGTACTAATATAGCCCAGCATGCTTCTGCAGGAGACCTGCATTTTGATTTAGTGGTGGCTTTCTGACAAAAAAAATCACACTGTTAACCTTAACAGTATGCACTCAAGCAGACCACTTTACAGTGTATTACATTTAAATTGGCCTCTTGGGAAAAATGTACAGTATGTGTGTGAGTGTGTGTGTGTGTGTGTGTGTGTGTGTGTGTGTGCGCAAAGCATCTGAGTACTCAAGAACTGTGTATATTTGGGGCTGTTTCTCAAAAACACTGCGAGGAAACACATCTGTTTCCAAGGAACCAATGCGGGGCCAGCAGGACCATGGACAGCAGCAGTGCTCAGACACACTTCCTGTTCCCTGCATGTGTGTGCTGTCTGTAGCCAATCAGCATGGCAGCCTGGCTGAACAGCACTCCCTCGGTAGCGGAACCCGGATACGGCCAGAGGCCCCAGAGGGAGAGGGAAATCCCCAGAGACACTGCGCACTTGTGCCCCTGATAACCAATCTGCTGTCTAACAGGAAGCTCAGGAGGGGAAACCCTCAGTTTGTGCTGTCAGGTGCCAGCGCAGCCGACCTGTAGGCTGAGGACCTCTAACCCTGACCCTGACAGCACTCCTCCAGGCCTGCCGATGTCAGGCTGGGAGGCTGCCTTCTCACTGTAACTTTAAGTGCCTTGACATTTACAGGTGCAAGACAGCAGAGAATGTATGCATATGTGTATTTGTGAATTTTCACCAAATACCATCGTCCTCTGTTTCCATGTCAGGAGTGTATTTGCGTATGTTTATTTTTGCCTCTTTAAATGTCAGATTTACCTTGATAACGATGCTTCCCAGGACAATTACCACAGAAAAGGGCCAGCTTGAAGATGGGGTGCTCTTGCTGACTGAGCAGGATAATTATCCCCAAAAGGTGAGGCCAAAGGTCCCATTCAAATTGAAGGATCTCCTGCTGCAATCAGAGACCAGTGCGGGGGATACAAGGAGATGTGGAAGAAGAGAGTAACGGGGAAGGAAGCTGATGAGCTTCTCAGCTGGGGGGATCAGTGTGCATCTTTAGGATAAGTAGCTTGGTGGAGCTGGTGGTGAGAAACAAGATGATTCCTCAGATCCTGGACATGAAGAACAGGCTGTCACCTGTAGCACAGGTGGAGAACATGCATCCGCACACTGAAACGGTTTCTGGGTCATGAAGAAAACTATCAACCGAAGTACAGGCGCCTGAAAGAGGACTGGTGATGAGTCACTGTGCTTGTTCAGCCATTCATGTACAGATGCAAGTAACCTCTAACTGCGTGTTTTCTTCAACACCACAAAGGGCCTCCTGACCTTGTGTAAACTCCCACTGAGAAGCAGCTGAGGTGAAAACTGATGCAGGGAAGGTGAAAGCATCTAGTCAGACAGAGAAAACTCTGTCCTAACCCAGACCTCATCAGTACTGCAGATAATTGCCCGTGTACAATAAACGATAGTAATCGTACCAGAACAACTAGAAATTTCACAAAAGATGACGCACACAATCTGATTGAACTCCAACTTACATCCTCACCACACAACCTTCAAATCGAGGTCAAGACCAGCTATTGGCAATAAGGAATCTCCTTAATTCGAAGTCCATTTGTTTGTTTGTCCTTCTGATAATACTACAGTAAATGTACTGATATTTTGTGGTTCAGGGCTGTGTGTTTCTATGATTTGTGCAGCCCATTAAAATATGACATAAAATCTCTTTCCTCAGTTGCACATATTTTGTTTTTTTATTATTATCAGGATTATGACTGTGCCACAGAAAACATAAAACACCATAAATAAAACACAAACTGATAATATTTTTGCAGGTTAACAAGGCTGTGAGCAGACATCAGGAAAACCACGTCAGTTGTGATTCCCCTGAAGAGTGTGAGGAGATGACATCTTGGGTGGCGTCTCATCATGGAGGGATGGCTTAATTCCAGGTGGCACAGGGAATCAGTGTGAATTAGCCTCTGCTCGCATTCAAGCAGACAGCTGTCTAATCAGAGGGTACGAGAGCAAATGACATGCTTCTTTTTTTTACACTTTGTGGTGGTAAAAGCAGATATAATATTTTTTTTTAAATCCATTTTTGCACTGTTAACATCCATTTCCTGTCTGTCTCCCCGCGACTCCTCCAGTGTCTGCCGATAGCAGGCATTTTGAGTAGACAGGCCATTCATTGATAACGCTGCTCAGTACAAAGCCATTGAGAGACTTTAATCCCGGGCATAATGATGAAATCCACTCAGGTAAGCTGATAATGAACTGATGGTTAATGGCCTGAAAGCTACTCTGTTCTCAGAAATCCCTTTCAGCCATTCCCCACTGAAATGTGTCTGCAGATAATGTCTGTATCTGATAGGGCTGGATGTGTGGAGGGCGGGTTTATTTACAGACTCACTCTATAAGAATACCCCCCAACCGCCGCCCGCCCCCGAGTCCTGTAACATCCTGCGCTGACATAGCTGGATCGCTGCCGACTTTTTCTTTATTAAGCTTACAGGTTCAGGGGCCTTAGTGGCCAGGGTATCAACAGCGACCCCGGCAGATTGGGGTTGCAACCCTGAGCTGAGTGTGCTGTCCTTGGAACGCATGTGTATATCAAGCTACTGCACGCCGCAAAATTCGCCATTGGAGTTTCACAGCTCATAATCTTTGCAGCTACTTTGGGGTGTAACGACTCCCTATCTATAAGACTTCTTTGGGGTGTAACAAATCTATCTGCTGTATACAGCTAATTTGTGGTGTAACAGCTCTCTATCTATACAGCTACTTTAGGGTGTAATGAATGTATACAAATACTTTAGGGTGTAATGAATCTATTTATATGGTGTCTTTGGGGTGTAACAAATCTATCTACATGGCTTCCTTGGGGTGTAATGGATCTATCTATATGGTGTCTTTGGGGTGTAACGAATCTATCTATATGGTGTCTTTGGGGTGTAACGAATCTATCTATATGGTGTCTTTGGGGTTTAATGACTCTATCTAATTATTGTAAGTCGGTCTGGATAAAAGTGTCTGCCAAATGAGTAAATATAAATGTAAAAGCAAAAATAATCACCTCTTACCATCACCCTCCATTACTGTGAGCAGTGTTCTGCTCAGACAGTTCATGATCAGTACATAGCATGCTCAGTCAGTTTCATCTGAAAAGCAGTAGGTGATGGAGAAGGATGAGAATGCTGAAGAGAGAATATCAGAGGAATGCCTGATGAACACACTCATCTTCTCTCTCTGCCTCTCTTTCCCCCTGCTCCCAGTGTCAGCTGATGTGATCCACAACGCCAAATGAAATAAGAGCCCCAGGGGTGATCAAACGATTTCACATCCTCTGCAAAATTTTTTCTGATCCTCCCTCCCGTTGGAAGCAATTTAATGAAATCTTAATTAGTTTCAAAAATAAAGTGGGGCTTTGTCAGTGTCCATAATTAATATGTAAACCTATGCAGTCTGCCATGCTTCCAAGCAGGATTGGGTGTTTTTTAGCTTCCCTGTTACTTCATTAAAAACACAAAGGGGATTGATTCGCCGGAGTTGTCGTCCTGGGGGCACTGTTTAATATAATTATGCTTTATAGTTATTAAGTGAGAGCGGGTCCAGCACTGGGAATTATGACACAATATTAATTTTCATGCTGAGCTGCGAGGCTCGGGAGGGGTGCAGGGGTGATTAAGGCACTAAGACTAACAAGACAGGCCTGCGGAGCAGTAGCTGCTCGTAGGGTAAAAAGTAAGAAGATGGCTATACGGCCTCATTCAACATAAGGATGAGGCTGGCAGTGGCAGTGTAGCGTAGTGGTAAAGAGCAGGGCTTATAACCGAAAGGTTGCTGGTTTGATTCCCCGCTGGGGCGCTGCTGCTGTACCCTTGGGCAAGGTAATAAACCCACAATTACCTCAGTGAATATCCAGCTGTATAAATGGATGACATGTAAAAAGCTGTAACCTATGTAAGTCGCTCTGGATAGGAGCATCTGCTAAATGCCAATAATGTTATAATGTAAAAGCCTCCCTTGCTAATGCTAGCCTGCTGGACTGAGAGCCCCCTGAGACCACTTCTCTTGTGGTATGTGTAGGAAGCATTGACGTGTACATTGAGAAATGTAAGCTTGTCTGAGAAACTCCCAAAACCTGTTTTATTAGATCGTTGATGTTACTGCCAGCGCCCATCCTACCCTCTAGGGTAGGTTGGACACAGAACCTCCTGCCCTTCCGACCTGGCCTGTGCCAGAGAATTTGCCATTTCCCGTCATTTGCAGAGAGATATGTCTCAAAGAAGCCTTCTTGTGTGAGGTCGTGTGTTTTGCTGTGTTCAGCAGTGTGCAACAGAATTCCCTGCTGGAAGTGGGTGGATGTACTGTAGACGTAATGTGGCTGACATTTCCAGCTAAAAGACACCTCCTCTCACTCCTCCCCTCTTACCAATACAAAACTGAAGGGCTGGGATCACTGAGAGCGACATTTTCAGGGCATCTCAGAGATCATTACGGTTGTGATACAGTTGAAAATCAGGTCCCATTGGCATCCCTGGAGATTTTGCAGTTCCCACAAATGGTTCTCTTCTTACCTCTCCTCTCTCTCCTGCCAGGTATTCTGGCGTGGTTCCCTATCAAAGTCCCACAGTCTTACCGCACAGGGGTCCCCCAGGGATCTGTTCTCAGTCCCCTCCAGTTCTCCTTATAAACAACATCCCTTTGCTGGCTAATATCCTCCCCTGGATTCTCCCCACCACTGCTATGCTAATGATACACGACTCTGCCTCCCCTTCCCACCCACTGATGAACACGTTGCCTTTGAGCATCAAACCTTGCATCACTGGCATTTTGAGTTGGATGATCAGTCGGCACCTTTAACTCGCCAAAACAGAACTACTCTATTTTCCAGCCTCCCTCCTCCCCTCTCATCGATCTCTGGATTACCCTTCGTAACACTGTGGCGTCTGCGTTCAAGCCTGCCAAGACTCTTGGTGTAATTCTGTGTAACAATCTGTCTTTTCCTGAAAACATAGCATCGATTATCCAGAGCTATAGATTCTGCCTCTACAAAATCCACAAAATCTGTCCGTTTCTCACTTCTTATGCTGTCTGGCTCAATATCCAGGAAATTGTGCTGTGCCAACTGGACTACTGCAGCTCTTTCCTTGCTGACCTCCCTAAATGTGCCATCAGACCCCTCCAGCTCATGCAAAATGCTGCTGGCCATCTTGTCTATAACCATCTAAAATACTCTCATGTTACACTCTCATGTCCTCATCTCCCTCCCAGGGTTACCAGTTATGACCAGAATAAAACACAAATCTCTCATCTTGGCCTATGTTGCAGCAAGAGGAACTGCACCCTCTTACCTTCAACCCATTATCAAGCCTTTCACTCCTATCCGACCACTCTGCTTCTAAACCTCTGGTCGCCCTATGGTCTGGTCATCCTTCCCAAAAAGGGTCCATCCTCTCAATCTATTCACTACTCTGCCCCCTGGTGGTGCACTGACACGCCCCCAACAGTCAGAACGGCTGAATCATTGACCATCTTCCTCCACAGGCTGAAGACTCATCGGTTCCAGCTGCATCTTCGTTCAACAAACAGAACTCGACACATTCATGTTATATCCACAAAACGTTTGCTACATCCTCAAACGTCCTCTTGCACCTACTGTGGCCTGTAGCAGAAAATTATGTGTTGTGTAATGACTCCCACTATCAGATTCTAGTACTTGGTTTAATATCAACTCTGCTCTTATCCTAACCTTCCTGTGTGCACTTTTGTAACTCTCATTGGATAAGAGTGTCTGCTAAATGACTAAAAAATAAAAACCTGGAGGAAACAGCTCCCTCTGTTGGGGGAGTGTGGCATGGACAAAGGCCTGTGGCCAGGTGGAAGCCACTTGCTCAGCCTCACCTACCCGCAAGCCCGCTGCCCTGAGTGTCCACACGCACGACATCGATGCATCAGAGGACAGTAAAGATCATTAACGGCCTTTTCAGGATTGAAATATGGGCACAGCCCGATTACAGCTTTGGCTCTTGCTCACTGGTCAGACATATGGGCGGTTTTACGGTTGTAAACCTCACCGCAAAACTGCTGACTCTTCACGCTGTTTATATCAATTTGTTACTGCTGCTTTGACAATGTTATGGCTCTCACGCATGCAAAATGCTCACGCCGAGCGCATCAGCGTTGCCTTTAAAAGAACACTGCCGCTGAAACGGAACTTTTGTCTTTTGTGTGGGAACTGGGATTCTGTGACGTCACAAAAGTTCTCAAAGGATCCTAAAATTGGCATCACAGGCCATCACTGTTACACTGAGGTTTCGTCATTCCTTGGCCTCACTGTCTTTGTTTTTTTCTTGGTATAGAAGAGTCCCAGTATTGTGACATTTTCATCTTTTGAAAGATAGTGAATATAACAGGAGTGCCAGTACAGCTACCTCTTATCATTAATTTTAGAATGCCCTCCCGGCGCATATTAATGGAATTCTTAATTAATGAGATTTAATTGTGGCTATCTGTTCCATATCTGTTTGATGGCACGTTCACTGGCTCATATTGCTGGCCCAGTCAGACATATTCAATATAGGGGATACAATATTGATATTTCATTATTCCTTTTATTAAATTTATTACCAAAGTCATACACCATGATACAAAGGCTCAATATTTCAGCCCTCTGTTTCTCAGACAAAGTCCATTTGATGATAAAAATGATCAGGACACATTTACAGAAAGACACTTTAACTTCATGAACTCAATTAGATTAGATCTTTTTATAGTATAAATTTTCATTTTGATTGTTTTTAAAGTTGTCTTAATTTCAAGAAAGTCACTAGGCCACTCAGTCATGTGTTGTGTGCAAAATTAGTTTTCCTTCGCTTTATTACAATTGTGAGAAGACAATAAAGGTAACCTGACCAGAGAGGTAAAAAGGTAAAAACTGAGAAGTAAAAATAGCACAAAGAGGTTATTATTCAACATGAAGAGTGCAGCAGAGCTCATGAAATCTTTTATGATTTTTCAATATTTTTTTCTGTTTTGGGCTGGTTCCATTTTGGAGGTATTTCAGACATTCTGGACTGTCTGCCTGTGTGTATCGCAGTTTTTGGATGTTTTATTTTTTGAATTATTAATGCATAATTTTAATACAAAGGACATGCTTGGAGACACTCCATGGACACCCCATCGAGATTGTGCTTGGCTGGATGGAGGTTCGTCCAGGCAGGGAATGCAGCTCAAACACCTGCATGCCAGAGACCAGTGTGAACACTGTGAGGCCTGCTTATTTCTTCTTTCTGTTCACAGGGTGCCTGCTTCCATACTAAAATGCTTTTTTCTGTTTCACTTCATCCACATACATTCACTCTCAGGTTACAGCTACCACACTGTACCCTAGAGCAGTCCCCTCTGCTTTGGTGTGAAAAGCTTTAGACTATGTTGCTGATGTGTTTGTATGTAGTGAAAACCTGTGTAATTTCCTTAGTTTCTGAAATTCACCCCTCCCCCCTGCCCACCCCTGAAATTAAATAAGAATTGTATCCGCCATCTTATTGTACTCTTGTCATTATGTTCTTGCTAATTTACTTATCACCTAACCATTTGCTTGTGCCATATAATTTCATAAGTGTGTTCGTGGCAGATAATTAATATAGTGATAGTATTATGCAAATCCAATGTATGTCTGTGAGTTATGTCAATATACAAATCCAATTCCGTTGACTTCTTTATTTCTTAATTCCTTGTTTAGGGTCTATGTTGGGGAGTGTATTGTGTGAGTATCTATTTCAGCTATAACAGAAGGTCAATTGGGATGTTTAGAGCAACTTACATAGGTGACAATTCCATCTATCTATACAGCTGGATATTTACAAAGACATTTTTGAGTTAAATACCTTGGCCCAGAGGGTACAGCGGCAGTGTCTAAATGAGGAATTGAACCAGCAACCTTTTGGTTACTAGCCCTGCTCCTTACCACTACACCACCCTGCTGCCTCAGGCAAGACCCAAAAGGCCTCAAAGATGACACCTTTGCTCTCTGAGACTGTATGGCTTCTTCGTAGTAGGCCATGCAGGGCAGCTAAAACCTGCTAACGGCTGTCGGATGAAGTCAGTCATCAAGCAACACGTAGTTTTCCCACCTGAGACTGTGACCCACAATGGGAAGCGCAAAGCCGTCTGACAGTCAAATTCGGGAAAAGGTGCTCGTTCCTGCGGCCAGAGCACAGGGCGAGTCACACGAGGATGCTTGCTCCCCGTTAGCCGTTTGAGGTGTCATGGACCTGTTGATAAAACACAAAAGAAGGGAAGACTGACCCCGCGAAGAATGAATCATAACTCACCCAGGGCGATACTGCCACCTCACAGCCTGCTCTTACTATCAAGATGACCGAGAGACTGAGAGGTTTTGAAGGCCCAGCTGTACAAGGTGTGCGAAATGCGATGAAGTCAAGTCATACTTGCATTGCAGGTGTTGTTCCCTCTTCAGGTGTCTGTGGAGAGGCATCGCTCCGAGTATGAAGGAGGTATTTTGTCGAACCTCATGATACCTGACAGAAGGCAAAAGGCTCAGGGCACAGTCTTCAGGGTCTCAAAGAGTGTCACAATTATCTGTCACTGAAGTGGTCCTCCTGTGAAAAATAGGTCCAAAAATGAGAGCAGTGGTGTGCTTTCTATTCTATTTCATGATTGTTCCAGTGTTAACCTGTGAGCGGGGGTGACAACGGCTGGACTACATTTCTGGGGTGTGGTTTGGTGTAAAATGTGGCACTATACTGATTTAATCTCTGGGCTTGAGTCAATGAAATGGTGTAACGTGTACTGATGGTACCAGATTCCTTGACATGAGCCACCATGAGAAAAAAATTGTTGAACGAGTGCGGATGGATCCACAAATGGACTACAATACAAGTAATGCCATGTTAGCTTGAATTTATGGTGGTGGTCTGAATGCTAAATCTCTGAGGAAATCATTTCACAGATCTAAATGTGATCAGTTTGACGGGAAAGACAAAAGGATTGTTGCATTTATATTGTAGAGACGGAATGAGGAGATGCCAGTTACTGAGAGAATAATGTTCAAACCTCATTATTGCATCACAATCACAACGTTGCCAATCACCAGTTATAATGCATGTGACTTCAAGTGACTTCTTCACAGTGCATTTTAATGACCCCCTATCGGACACCATCTTGAAATGCTTCTGCTTCCTTCAATGACACTCTCTTCAGCATACCAGCATACTTGAGTAGACACAAGTGCATGTGCACATCTTGGATAGCTCCCCCTTTTCTCAGCATTAGAGAGTGTGAAATCCCTCTCTGAGCACCAAGTGTAATGATCACTTCATGTCAAGGGCCACATCTTGATATGAACGCTTCCCACTCTCTCATGTCAGAGGGGCTCTGGGAAATTGAGATAGTCAAATGCTACAGCAAACTAAGCACTGTAGCCTCCACGTACACAACAACACAGGGCAAACTGAGATAAAAAAATAAGCTAGAGCTAAAAAATGAGCTAAAAAAATAATGCTTGCTTGTCTTTTCCATGCTGCCCTCTTCAGATCCACTGCCAGCGGTTCCTCTGATCTTTCACATATCATGTTAAAGCTCTTTACTGCTTGATTTTTTTGCCCTGTCTAAGCTTTCTATGTGCACTGCAGGGTAAATTTATTCTTAAATATACTCAACATGAAATTCATGTTTGCTTCCTTGTTCTTTCGTCTGAACCACCAGAGGATTGTTGTTGGTTTAGCACGAGGTGCACTTTATTCAAAAAATGGTCTAAGTCCACTAAAAGTCAGTGAAATCCACAGCAAAATGTAAGAACTGGTATGCAGCTAGTGGGTTATTTTGGGTGAGAGGGCTGTGGCTGTAACTTTCTTTTCAGGAAATAGAAACATCAGATAAGGTTGGAACATGGACATTTTTTTAAAAAAAGAACACTTTAAAGCCAGCAAGACGTTTCACCATTTCACCAGCTGTCCTAGCCACTGTCTGAAGCCATTTTGTTCTGTTCCTGTGAACGTTGTCGGCTCTCAGACCTTGCCTGTAGGCCTCACCCTGCCCTCAAGACAAGCACAGAGCTGATTGAGTTACTCAGGTGCCGGAAAAGACTTATTTTTCCATCGGAGTCCCAATCAGTACAATCTCTAATGAAGCGTACTGCTACGCTCTCCCAGTTTGGAATCAATCAGTAGCATCAATTATTAGGCCAAGAAATTCACATATCTTGTACTGCAGGACAGCTCTATTTAAAAAAAATGTATTTGCACTCTGCTGAGCTCTTGATGATTAGGATTAATATGACGTTGATACACTCTAAAAATTACTTTTCATGCATGGATTTTCTTTACCTCTTCAGACAATTATCCTTTCCAACAGAGCTTACTGTCAAAAGTGAAAATTAAAAACTCACATTGTCCACGACGTGCCGCTGTGTCGGCCCTTGCATCCATTACTGCTGCTGACCCCACAAAGAAGGGCTGAATACTATTACAAGCGATTCGCCTGGGTTTTGTGACTGGACTGATTACCGCAATAATCAGTTCTTCGAGGCGCCGGCATGCACTCGAGTTAACGGCCTGAGAGGCGTCAGCAGAAACCCTGGACATCTGCTTAACGTCGTCCCACCCGGACACACAGGCCAGACCATGCGTGTGTGATGCAGAACCCAGCTGATGGCAGGGAACTCTGGGATAGCTGGCTGCACATGCAGATAAGCCTGGCTGACCTTATACCTCTATGAAATCCCATGCTCCTCTGGATTATCCTCATTAGCGGATGCACGCATGTTTGTGTTTTGTTTGCATTAATTAACCAAGACGCTGGCATAATAATTTTAAGCAAGAAGCCCCCTGAGCCGCAAAGGGTCATGCGGTGAATTACAGCGGAGACATTATAGAGTATTATGTGAAAACTGAAAACATTTACACCCCGTGCTGGCAAAAATATTAAAAACCAATGATGCAAATAAAGTTAACTCTCTGTGGAAAGTTTCACGTTGTTCCCTACTTCAGTTGGAGACATTTAAGAAAACTGTCAGCGTGAAAAGAACAAGAATGTAAGTTTCAGTTATAATGTCTGAATATTCAGAAACTCCCTTTGGCTGCCCTCACTTGGCCCCTGAGCTTGCAATGTCAGAGGTAAAGGCACATCTACAGAATATTAGGTTTATTTCACTCTATCCATCATGTCTGACATAGGTCACCTTGGTGTCCACCTTAATTGCTACTTCCTGAAAAATCCATAAAAAAATAAGAGGTGCAACAATTTGGTCTGTCACTTGAGGCGTGGAGAGTGTGTGAGAGACTCATTTGATGAGATGGAATCAGTAATGCTTGTCACATCTCGCTGGTTTCATGAATGTCATCTGAAGTCAGATTCATCAGCTCTCACTGTCATACTGAAGGTTTCCTTTTCAAAAATGACCTCATTAAGCTCAAGCATAAATCCCTCACAACTAGTGAAAGGCCTAATATTAATCAACAGAAATAATTATGTGTCCATCTGAATTGATGGTTTTTTTATTTGCTGTAAACTTGTCTAGACTGTCCCTAATCTGCTTTAGCTTCCACAGTCTACCTTCACAGTACACAGTATTTCAATTGCTGTTATTTCAGTTGTCTATACTACACAACAGAAGTTAAACACTTTGAAGACAAAATAATGGGGAAAACAGGGATATAACAAAAAGAGATAAAGCTACAACAATGCTAAGTCTCTATTGGGATGTAAGTCACAAAAAGAAAAAGTCATACAAATCACAAAACTGCATGTCGGTTTAAACGTATAATAGTTTTAGCCGCATGTCTGTGAGTGTCTGAAATCGCTCCCCTGCAGAGAGTAGCTCCACACTGACCTTTGGGGTCAGTCACCCCCATAACTCCAGCCAGAGAAAAGAGGAAGGCACAGGTATCATGATTCGTCTTTGAATCATGCCTGTCACCTGCTGTGTGAGCAGAGTAATGTGGTTGTAGCCCAATTAGACAGTCAGAGGTTTTAATTAATCTACAGCTGTCATTAGAATCAGGGTGATAAAAACAGCCAATCGTACCATTGTTTGCTGTTTGATGGAATAACAGAAGTATTATCCAGGACTTTTCCACGTTTGGCTCAACAGTATGTACCTGCCACACATCAATCACCAATGGAAAATGAGACCATCAATTCTTTCCAGCCCTGGGCTGAAGGAAAAGTTGCTGAGCAGTAAATCTAGCAAACAACTAAAATACACACCACTGACTTGACATTTCACTATTTAAAGGGATATCGCTACCTCATTCAGGACTATATAATGAGGTATCCCAAAGCTAGAGAACAAAGGAAGTATGACATCACTGCACAGTAGTGCTCTGTACCTAACAGGGAACAGGTACAGACCAAAATTTGATCTAACACCTGTAAAAACTGTAACAGGTACTTCTTCCAGCTGTTTTGGTATCTGCTGTTAAAGATTATGTGGATGGTAACCTGGTAACCACATAGACGGTTCCTGATTTGCATTTCTTCTGACTCACAAAAGGATGTTGCCATGGTATTATCATTAAAACCTAACACCTGGCAATGACTAGTCTTAAACAGTTAGGATTATGAAGAAAAATTCATCACCTGGTACAAATAAATTTAAGTCATGTGTTACTATGTTTTTATTTTTAAGAGAATTGAAATAAGAAACATGACAATATATGTAAATAAAATAAACATTGCTCATATTGCTGTGTTCTCTGAATGCAATGCCGAGAATCACTGCTGTAGCAGAGCTGCTTGCTTACAGACAATATGCGCTACAGAGTAGTAAGCCGGACATGTTACTGCTAGAACTGACATTTAAATTTGGCCATGCCTTTTACATGCACAACATCATCAGACAAAACACCGATGATATTGCTTCAGCAATTCCACTCTGCCTACCAGCCATGAGAGCAGGCTTGATAACTCTGTTTTATGCATACTCCCCACTATGTCAGATCTAGTTTAGCGCTTTCTCCATGGGATCAATGGCTGCTCTCCTACCACCCTAGGGACAAGGAAAGCAAAGCTGGACTTTACCCATGGCTCCATCCGCCCCTGGCAGTCTTTTCGAGATGTCCAGCTGTTCCCACGGCAACTGTTGTGCGTATATACAGAGCACGTGCAGTGTTTTCCGCCCCTGTATAGAGGGGCGTCTCCAGCCTCCCTCTCAGGGATGTAGCCTCAGACAGTGAGCTGGCGTGTGTTTTTACGCCCGCTGATGGCCTGCAGGGAGGGTGTCAGGTTAGAGGACCCTGACCTGCATGTGGAGGGTGCAGACTGTGCTGCTGCTCAGGAACGTATCTGTCTCCCCCCCCCCCAGAATGAGAGGCACAGCACCTCGCCCCATTAACCCCCGGCAGGAACATCAGCACTCCGGCTGCACGGCTCTGATCTCACCCTGCGGCAAAGGTGAGGAGTTCATGCTGCTGGTTTCAGCGCGGCCGTTTCTTGTGCTGGGAAAGAAAAAAAACGCTGAAAGTCACAGACCCGTGAAGTTTTGGATTAATGCAGATGTTTGTGCCACAGGCAGAGCATGTTTCCTGGTGAGTTCAGGGTTTTGAAAAACAGGGAAAATTACCAAAAAGGAAAAAAAAAACTACAGAGAAAGGCAGTCGGTGCCCTGAACTAACCCACAGGAGATTTTCAGACTGCTGTTCCTGATAAAAAATTGATTGGTCTCACTTCAGGTGTCCAGTATCTGTGAGTTTTGTAAGGAGTGTGAGCAACACCAGTGAGTCTTGATGTGCCACTCAGTCTCTCCTTGGTGGATTCACCAGCATGTTATGGCCATGCATCACACAGATAGACTATACAGGGCCGAGTACTGGTCTCCTGAGGTGGTTTTGTACAATGTTCACACACCATTAACCATCAATTGCATTACCTTTTGGTTTGAAATTGATTTCTAAAATGACTAGTTAAATATTATCAAACAGCGATTATTAACGTTATTTAAAGAAACTTGTGTTCTGCTCCTGAATCACAGGCCATTAAGCAGAGAAGATCAATGAGGAGATACACTGTTTCCTCCTAATTCCTTTCCAAAACAGACGTCTTATTAATACTTTATGAAAAAAAAAACAAGTAATTCAAGCTTCCATTCATTCCAGTTAATTTCAGTCTGTTGCAGACCTAAAACCAGACACCTCTATGGCTCTCTAGGGTGAGGAGAAAACATGACCTCCATAAACTTTTCACACAAAAGGGTGCGCAGTCTTACATCTAAAGTACTAGCAGGCTAACCTTCCTTTGCATCATACGTTGCGTTAAATCATTGTATATTACATCATGCTTCCCTCACACTTAGAAAGTCTATGCCAGGTCTCTAGATGATCCTCAGACCAGACTGTCTGCCTCGGTATGAGCTAAAAGGCTATAAATGCTTCTTGGGTAAACAACCCTCCGAGGAGACCCAAGGCACAAACAAAGCAAAGACTAAGGCCTCCATTTTATTCTTTTCAAACCGGAGAACCGACAACGTGACATACTACCTAATAATCCTCAGACCTCAGCTCAGAGAATATCTGGCTGGTCTGTGTTTGGTCAGGGGAATTGTCGGGGTACCAGTGGATGTGTGGACGGCGAAACCGCAGAGAATGCCAGAGGATGAGGCAGGGGGAGGTAGTCCCCAGGCGATGGGTCGTGTCAGGAGCTATTTGTGGATGCAACACTGACAGCAGGCTTCACTAAAGCTCACACATATCGCAGGAGAAAGATGACCGGAAACAGTGAGGTCGCTACATTCTGTGATCCGATCAGCATCATGGTTATTGGTGTGGTTAGACTCAAAATCAACCAAGGTAATTAAAAATAAGCCTCAAGTTATTCACCACAAATGTGAATACATCCAAATACATATTGAGACAGCATCACTCAAATTTGTTAACACCAGTACAATACAATAGTGTAGCTGCGGCATTTATAGCAAATACATCTGAATGGGCTTGATTGAATGGGTTAAAGAAGCACTGGAGGAGAAAGGAGATTGAAACGCTGCGTAGACAATCAACATTTTTAGCGATAATGAGTAGGCAGCATTTTTAATGTAAAACACATTTATATTTGCTTTGACAGTGGCTAGATTTTCAATGCTTGTCATGAATACAGTTTGATTCCATTCTTTTTTCCAGCCTGGAGGCTGACTTACTCGTGTACTGCCTCACACCATCTCTGTGGCTGTAGGGAGATGCACTGGAAAACAATAATGGTAAAGGTTATGTTATGCTCCGAGTAAACCAGTTCTGCCTGACCACACCGAAACATGATTTTGGAGCAATTTTAATAATCAAGAGTATTTACATATTCGCAAGTAAACCATGCGTGTGATTGCAAGGGCGTATGTTTGGGATGGTTTTTGAAAAGCCCCTTAGTCAGTAGTTCTGTTCCCAACCTACGCATTATCCAAGTGTTCAGATTTTAGGTAAATACACTGGCACACAAGCAAAGCAAAATGTAAATTCAGCAGGAGTCAAAGGAAGAAGAACAGTGGGTTGAGCACAACACCACTTCAACATCTGGTGATGCTAAGATACATCTCACAAAGTTCCAGCCTGATGTTCATGTACCTGATGTTCCTGCATAAATATAACTCTGCTTTGAATTGCAACAGTTAATGTGTCAACAACAACCCAGGTGGCCTGATGTATACATAAGGCTGCATATATTTACATAAGATTTAAAACTGAGACAAAGATCAGTTTTAACAGGAAAAAAAATGTAAAAGTGACTATTGGAGGCAGGTATTATACATTATATTTAGGTATTATACATATTATATTTGCTTTACAGTTACTGTTGTAGTTATTGAGTAAGATGGCATGCGGTACTGGATGGGGTGTGTGTGTAGGGAGCAGCAGTGTGAGCAGGGCTCGTAACTGAAAGGTTGCTGGTTCGATTCCCTGCTGGGGCACTGCTGCTGTACCCTTGGGCAACGTACTTAACCCACAACCGCCTCAGTAAATATCCAGCTGTATAAATGGACAACATGTAAAAATTGTAACCTATGTAAGTCGCTCTGGATAAGAGCTTCTTCAAAGTGACAATAGTGTTGTGTAACAGTGAAGCAGAGGACTCCGTACGAACTTTCCACCAGAGGCCAGAGGTCGGGCTCAAAGGGGACAGTTTTTGGATGGATGGGAAAAAATGCATGGACAATGAACTGATTGAAGAGCCTCCCTCCCACCACCTCAATTCAAACACCTGAAGATATTTTGCAGCCTTAAAAAGTAATGGCACAGTGAAAAGTAGAAGCGGCAACACCCTGGCCTGCGTCTATGCCAAAAACCACGCAAATCGCATTTTCATAATGACACCCTCCGACAACAGACAGAGGGAGAGAGAGAGAGCAGACAAACTCGGCATCATGTGTTCGGTTTCTCCCAATGTCACACCTTATGAGCAGCGAGGCGTGTGCAGCACGTCCTGACAGCAAACCTGTGAAGTGGAGCTCCATCCGGGGGTGGGGGACTGGGGGTGGGTTGGGGGCTGGGAGGTGTCCAGAGGGACCGCCGCGGGAACAATCACATGCCCATCAGGCGCGGAGACCGCGAGGTGGTCCGCTTTTGGGATGAGGTTGACGCTCGGGGGCCATCTACCCCTCGCCTGCAGGCGCTGAGCGCTGTTAGTGACATGACAAGTGACTCTCGGAAGGACCGTTAAAGTGACCTTGGTGCCAATATCTCAATTTGTCATCCGTCCCGAAGGAGAAGCCGGCTTCAGCTCTGGAATAAGAATGCTCGACCTCATTTAAACACCTGAAGTTTGAACACTGTATGGACTGTTGAAGGGAGACGTTTTTGAGAACAATATCAAAATGACAGAAACTAAATTTAATTCCTGTGTTTCGCTTTCCTTAGCCGGCATTGTACAATGAAGAAAAAATGCTTAGAATTGCTGTGCTATTTTCCAGGAGTCTTTCAGTCACCTTTGCCCTCTTCCGTTTTTCCACTTTTCCCATTGGTGCTGGGTTTTCTGCTTTTTTATTCACTCTGGAAAATGCACCATTCTTTACTTACTGTGTAGTTTCTATCGTCATAAAGAACTACATAGTGTATACTGCATTTTCAACAAATAAATTTTGATTAATCGCTTGATTAATGGATTGCCTTGTCAGGTCTGATATGCATGGAATATAAATAAAACACAAACAATCACACAAAAACAAGTAAATAGGAAGCCATTTTAAAATAAAAAGTCACATTAAAAACAATTAGTGGAGATAAAAAAATACTGAAAGATGTCATAACATAAAGTAACAGAAAAAGAGACATCTAGGGTGGAAGACCAGAGAGTCTTTCATAGAAACAGACATGGACCATATGTAGCCACCCTATAAACATGAACGCCAAACCCTGGCCCTGGTGACTGTTTCTGTTTCTCTGATTAAACACCTCCATGATGCACTGGCTCTCCGATTCACTGAGTTCTATAACCACACAGGACACATAAAGTGCAAAAGCAAGCCTGGAGGGGTTTGGTGGTTTAAATAGAGTGGGCTGGCAGTGAGCGGGAAATGTAACCACAAAGGTTCAGAGATCTAAAAAAAAAAACACCCCGAGTCCCCTCAGCTGTGGGGGGGATGTGCAATGGGATGTGCAATGGAAGGTTGTGCAGTGCTGTAAATTGACTAAACATACCTGAAAGTCAAATAAGCACTCATGAAGTGGAATGCTGTTCGAGAGTAATTTCAGCTCAAGGTAAATTGAATTGCAACGAAACATGCTCGATTACCTCTGCCCGGCCAGAACAGTTAAGACAAGATAAACTGCTGGTTACACAGAAGCTATTTAAAATGAGAGCCAAGAGGTCTGAGTTTTCAGCGATGTTACCAGGCAACAAGCTCGGAGGAGAGAAGATGAGAGGGTCACTTCTGTGAGAAATATTTCAGCTGGAGTTCAGTCCCATGAGCAAACAGACCGACCTTCATCATTCAGCCCTGGATATATGTATTTATTGGTGAATAGACCGTAAATGAGTCATTTCAAGTTTTTTTTTTCCAGTTGCTGGGTCTGCAGTCAGAAATTATACACATGAAATATTCATGTCAAGTTGCTTCTGACCATTGAGCCACATGTCAGATCGGCTGCAGCTTGACTCATTCTGACACTGAAATATTCTTTTTTCATCATGAAAAGTGATACAAGAAATCTGTTTGGGTGTGTGATGAACTTTCATTTGAAAACCCTCACATTTGATCTGGTAATCAAAAAGCAAGATCAGAATTAAAAAGAAATAATGAACACTCAGAGCTCTTCTCCTTAGGATACCCTTTTTTCCCGTTAGTTCCATGGTCATTTAAAAAAAGATGGTAACAAAGACTACCCAATACCTCTCATCAGTAACATATCACAATACCCTCCCCCATCATAAATGTACACATGTTGCAGTGTTATAGTTCTCAAGACCAAGACTTGACTTGGACTTGAGGTTAAGTGACTTGACTACAACGCTGACACGTTGATCCCTATAATTCAAAATTGTGTGTTGGCTGACTGGTGAAATGGGGTCATGACATCATCAACCCATCTCTGTGAGAGCTGCTTCTCTGTGCGACTGTCTGATTGGCTGAACAGAAGCTGTTTGTGTTTGTGCTGCCGCTGAAGGACATAAACACAAAGTTGTAGAAGGACCACTTTGCTGACTTGCAGATTCCTGAAATCCCGCCTTTCAGACAGGACAAACTTTATCATACTGACCCCAGTAAAATCCTCTTATAATTTCGCAGTAATGCCACCAAGTGATTTAGTACAAGACTTGCCGAAGTCATTCGGAAAATCATGAGAAGCAATGTGTGAAGGCCTATAAAATCTCCCTCCCAGCCAGTTTTTCCCAAAGTCACCTTCCTTACCTCTGTCACAGTGATATCATTCACAATTTTTAAGGTGAAACCATGTGTTGAGACCCATGAGCATGGTATCCAGTGTTACTGTGCTTTAAAGGAATGTGTAGCATGCGGTTTTAACAGGAATAGGTGTGATGTCAGCGGAGCTATAACGAGATGCGTTGGTTCTGTATGAAAACTGTTTATGGGTGTGACGCACAACCTTACTCCTCAGTTATTTTTGTTCGAGGTGGTGTTGAGCCTCCGTAAGATGTAGTCACACATCTCATTCATTGGAGTTCCCCATTGATTGCTTTTTAATACAAAATACTGATTTACATGAAAGAGTGGCTGTGGTATGAGAGAGAGAGCACATAAGTGTCTAAAAAATGATAAGGCAACAAAAAGTGTTACACAATGGAGGTTTTTTGATTTTATGATTTCCTTATTTTTTTCATTAAATGAAACAGTGGGTGTATGTGTATGTGTGTGCATGCATATATATGTGTGTTTGTGTGTGTGTGTGTGTGTGTGTGTGTGTGTGTGTTTGGGTGTGTGTGTGTGTGTGTGTGTGTTTTGGGAGGTATCCACCTTATAACCGCTGTCTCATCCCCCTTCTGACTGATGAGGTAATGTAATGCTTATGTACCAATGAAAGTCAGTTTGTCACAAAGGATCGATCAATACCAGCAACAATATACATATTCAAGATTCTATATATGTAGAATGATACTATCGACCCATATTATGTGTTTAATGTCCAAATGATTGGGTGTTAGGATGGAGGCTTTTTGCCCCTCTCAGTCTAAGCCATCATACCATGGCAACTAGCATTTACACCCACAATTCCCCTCACAGTAATTATAATATTTTATGCATAATATAATTTCTACTTAAGTAACAATTTATTTTATACATAATATTTTTATACTAATGAGAATCACAGAGTCCAGGTGCCAGAAATGAAAAGGCTAAGATTAAACACTGAAAACCACACATGTTCCAACTGAATTTCAATCCTACCATGTATATGTATTTGTGGCCCTTCTTAGATTTCAGTTATGTGAATGAACAACACCTTTTCCTTTTGGTTGGTTTTCAATGGCTATGAATATTTTTATTACATTACAGCTTGACCTGTAACATGTTAGCACTTTGAGGACCGTTTCTCTACAAAGCTTTTGTGAAGAACACGAATTATTAATCTGGATGCTTTGGTCACCAAATAAAGCAGCAAACTGGCAATATGCTTTCACTGTGGACATGCACAGCGTGTTTGAAATATCCGTTATGAGCAAAACAG
This sequence comes from Megalops atlanticus, assembly GCA_019176425.1. NCBI lineage: Eukaryota > Metazoa > Chordata > Actinopteri > Elopiformes > Megalopidae > Megalops > Megalops atlanticus. The sequence goes on along the minus strand of CM032892.1, from coordinate 3,090,807 downwards.
TGGTGAATTGACTTGTTGACAGCACAGAATGTTAAATGGATATGGATATAGAATGTCCATATCCTCTGAGATTGTCACTTACCGTGGAGAATGCTGTTAAGGAGGGCAGGGGATGTTTGATGCCCCGGGTTCAGATTTCACCAGCCGCAGAGAGCTTTGTGGGAAACTGCAAGTGCCAGAGCCACAATGGCTGCAGACGGGTGAAGGGCCCTTATCTGGTGCCCAGCAGAGTTAATGAGACATGTAATAGTGAGTCTCCCTGCTGAATGCGTAGAGGCAGCTCTCTCTCTGTGAGGAAGATAAAGCGAGGACATGAAGCCCTGAGTGAGATGATGTTATTAATGCTATGGTTACAGTGACAGCAGCATTTATAGCATTCATGTTTCTGACAGCTCTATTAATAACTATAAAGCAATGCTCCTGTCCATCTTCATATGTTGTTGTGTATGGAGGTTAGGTTTTATTGATTCATTAAGCTCATTTGGCTTGGTTTTTAGTGTATATTCCCAAGATACAAATACTCAGATAAAGACTTAAGCATTGGAATATCTATTGTAGGATAAAAATATGAAACTGGTCAATTTCCTGTGGCAAGGCAGCATAAAAGCAATCTTCAGAATGCACTGAATTCTGATCAAGGGATGCTGAATTTTTATCTGCAAGTTTTTGTATCTAGGCAACCATGTTGCATTGAGAAAATTGTATCCTCTAAACCGTACTGTGATTAAAATCAAATTTGTTCCCCCCCCACACACACACAAAAGGAAACCAGAGATCCAGACATTATCAATTCAGAATCAAAGGGAAAAATATGTGGGTGAAACCTGAGGAGAATCTTGAGACTGAGACATAACAGAACAAAGGAGAGAAAACCCATCATATTGTAGTGCGTGCGTTCAGGGGTCAGTGAGGTCACCTGCAAAGGAGACGAAACCACAAACCCCACATAGGGCCTAATTCAGTGGTTAGAATGCTGGACTGATCTGAGAGCAGCGGGTTCAAATACCTGCTCGGAACACTGTTATTTGTACTCTTGGCTTTTAACCTCATATCATCCAGACAAATTCAGCTGTTTAATTGGGTCACTGAATGTGCAAGGCATAAAAATTGTAAATATTGCAAGTCTCCTCAGATGATGGTCTCTGCTGCGCATGTAAAAAAGGTCACATTATGAGTGAAGATAAACCCCAATTGAGCAAAGCTTGGCTTTCCATCCTCGTTTGTCATTGAACAGATTGCAATTACGGTGACACAACCAGAAGACCTGTATAAGTGCATGATGCATATGGGGTTTTTGGACAGCTAAAGGAATAAACTGGCTGAAATGTCAGGGGGTCTAATTAAGCTTTAAATAAAATCCTATATGGAAGCTAGTGGGTTTTGCAGGTATGATAAGATATGCACTCCAAGTAGACAAATTTTATGGATGGAGTTTATGGTTCATATTTCAGTAATCCTTTCAGTTTAATGGTTTGCAGCTACAGGTTGTTCAATGAAGATTACAAACTTTGATGCTGATAAAGGAAATGTCTCCATGCAATGTGAGATGTTGTGGAGTGAGACCGCTAGTGATAACTGAAGCAATCAGTAAGCAGCAGAGAGCTCTTACTCATCGCATAAGTGATTCTACAAAAGACTTTTTCAGTAAATAGGAAGCCCCAGTGTACTTTTATGCATGCATTTTCAATGTAAGTGCTGTTTATCATTTTTTAATGATTTGTTGATCAAATTAAATAGGTGGTGCTTATTATTAGTAGACTGTCTGCCCTTGACAGGCCTGTTTGGAGAGGGTGGATCAGAGAGGGAGTAATGAATTCAAATCTAATTGCTAACATCTTAGTAATAGTCTTTAGATTCATATCAACAGGGGCCAATAGCTGGAGCAAAGGGTCTGAAGGGTTTGATTGGGTTTGAGGAGTAATGAGAGGATAGTGTTCATGTGTGGGGGAAATTGTCCAGGATGTCATTATTCTGAAGGCATTCTTATGAATAATAGTGATCAACAGGGTTACCATCGATTGCTGGAGATATAATATGTGGCATGGCAAGGAGCACTTTTTTCAGATTCATCAGAGCACTTTTTCAGATTCATCAGTAATCATTAAAGTTCTAAAGGTGTCATTTTTGTCATTTGGAGTCTGATTTAAATTAATCATTATGAGTTTTCTGTATTCCATTTTTAGAAACAAAAAAAACTTAAAAATAATACAAATAGCTCTGTCTAAGCTAGAATGATGCTCATTTTTGGAATACTATATTATCTAGTCAGTATTTGTTCTTTCTGTATCAACCTTTCTTTAGCACATTAAATGTTCAGCTTCAGATATATTTGACAAGTTTGTATCTTTATATTACAACAGAGACTAAGGAATATGTCAGACATAATAAAAATTATTTGAAAATAATTAAATAAAAATAAATTACAAGAGACTAAGGAATATGTCAGACATAATAAAAATTATTTGAAAATAATAATAAAAATAAATCAAGTAGCACAGGCATTTGGAGACATTGTTCCTAGTGATGCCACAAAGCCAGGCTCTTAGTCCTTAGTTAGACTCAGTTATGCCTTCATCTGATTTTCACTTTCATTTTCATCTGGCAGTGAAGCAGCCTGGGGGTGTTTGTATGAAGAGCACAGGATGAAATCACACTGTATTGCATTGCACTGTAAGTTCCTTTTCATCTGGGAGTGATGCACCTAGACTTCCTTTAGAAAGAAGTCATGGGTGGGTCCTCCCCAAAGGCCATGTGCTTAGACCCCCGCAACCCAATGTCACCTGTGTGTTTGGACCTCTGAATAGGATTAGGCCTGTTTCCCATCCCGATGGTGGCTTCGTTAGTGTGGATTTTGCTGGGCAAAAGGTGGCAAAGTCATTGCAGATAATCGGACTGGTCGTCTAATATTCCCCTCGGTCTCATGGGTTGCCATGTTGTTGTCAAGGAATGGGGGTCCACCGGCACTGGGCCTTCACGACCAATGGATTTTTCATAGGGGTCATGCGGGACCTACTCCCCAGCTGATCTGGCATAAGCCTTCAGGCACTGCAGCTCCTGCAGGGAGGAGAAGAGTCAGAGCTGCCTTTAATGGGACCTCATTTGACAGGACCTCAGACATGATCCATAATTCTCACAGTTGCAGCTATTAAATGATTTACAACGAGGCCCAGTATTCCTCCGAGCCATCAGAGAGAAATGTAATACACCCCCCTCCACACGTGCACACACACACACGCACGCACACACACACACACACACTCATTCACACACATCCACCTGCCCTCTGTCGTTTCCAACGGAATGTGACACTTCCTCTGAGCAGTGCCTCCACCACCGTCACTGATCATTACGCAGGGGCGAGGTGGCTGCACAGAGACGCAAACCGCTTCTGAACGCCGGTGCTTCCTGTAATCTGATCACCGGGACAGCAGGGGGGCGTCGCCAGGGACGGCGTGCGGGGACGGCGCGAGCGGAGCGCGTCTGCGGGCGCAGCAGGAAGTACTACACCAGCGGGCCCCTGTCCCGTGTGGGCGGAGTGTGGTGGGAGTTTAATGTCTACAGCCTTTGACTTTTCACCTAAGGGTCCTGCATGCTGCAGCTATACCCTTGAGGGAGGTACCCTATAGCTGAAGCAAGAAACCCAGCTGTATGAAGGGATTACAGGATGTGAAATATAATGAGAAACGTGACTCCCTGAGGCTCTTAGTAACAGCGAGAATCCTGCCTTCCTTTGCAGGGATCTTTTTAAATGTAGAACTGCATAATATAGAATAGATATTTACAGGCAAGAATGCCTTCACTCAGAGATCTAAAGGAGGACTTGACAGAATTATTCCAATGGCATACCCCTACATTTGATCAAAGAAGGACTTGATTGAATTGATCTAATGGCTCACGTCTTTATTTGACAAAAACATAAGAGCAATAGCGCTTCAAAGGATGCCTCGTTAGTATGTTAATGTTTATTTGCCGCAACATGAGGAGCAGAAGTGTCTAGTAAATCACTCTGCACTCCTGAAGCCCTGAGTGAGATGATGTTATTCTGAATTGCAGTCAGAAGATTCTTTTACTTCTGAATGACTGATAGCTTAATGAAAAAAGCTGTTCAATGTCTTAGGGTTATTCCTTTTCACTTAAATGGTGGTTATTAGTGGCACTAGTGACACTAGAGAATATATTTTTATCTCAATCAGTATGCAGAAAATATGGAAATCATTGCCAGTTTGTAGTCATATATTTTAAGTGTATTTGCAATATATTCTTGGGATGAACAACATATTTCTCAATAGATGACAATATATTTCATATTCGTGTGGATGCATGCTGTATTTCAGGGTGCTGAATCTTGGATAGGACTCTTACCCCTTACATTTTCTCACAATTAAGCTGAGCTGTATCAAAGGGACAGCCCCCTGCTGAAATCTGAATCTGTAAGCCATGTAAGTCACCCAGTATTAACAATGCCTGCTAAGCAAATAAATGATGTCAAACACAACAGAACAATGCAATTATACATTCATTTCTTGGTTTATGACCCGTTTAATATCCAATATCCTGAGCTGCATCAAATTAAAAAGTCATAGATGTGGTAAACATTGTATTTTATGGTGTTTTGCTTTAGGTCCACTCTCCCTATTCGTTTCAGTGGTTGGCTTTTCTCATTACAATATGTCATGTTGGGAGCCGCATATGGGAGATTAATCTTCCTCTGCAAATTTTTGACAAAATTCAAATTACTCTTTTCTTTCACAGCATTCTTTGTCAACATCAGCCTCCGGGGACTTAGTATGTCTTCTGCCATATTATACTTTTTGAAGTTGTTCTACCAAACGACACAAATTCATTATGCAAAAATGGAAGATCTTCTCTTAGAGGGCGTTCAGTCTTAACAAATTTAATTAACAACACAATGTTGCGAATTAATTTAACTGATTCCTGAATCTGAGATGAATTGTGAGAATAGAAGCTCTATTATTTGCTTAAATCTGTCATTCAGAGTGCCACAGTGGTGAGATTGAATGCCCTCTAAGAGCGGCAAAAATAAAAAGAGAAAAACAGATCATGAAATGACATACTTACTTAGATCGTCCTAATATTACTTTAAAGCAACAAAACAGGAAGAATTTATTCAGGGTAAGACAGACAGGGTCTGAGGACCAGGTTTTTTTGGGATGGGGTGGAAGGGGTAGCACTATGCTACCCGCCATATTGTTCATGCCTCCCTTGACATATAAGAGGCAGAGCTGAGATAACATCACTGATGGATTGGTGGGGCTAGTGCTGTTCCTGGCCCTGCACAGCTGAATGTTTCCTAATCAACCCTCAGCAGACAGAAGACAGACGCGAACGCACCACTGGAGTCTGCAGATCCCATTAGAGGCGAGGCACTCGCTCGGCGGTGTGCTGTTGCGGGCGCTCTCTCCTCTCCACCTGTCTCTGCGGCTCTGGCAAGCGACAACAGGAGCCACACGCACAACGAGCTCCCTTTAATCATGTGGAAAGAGGGGAAAAAAGCAAAGGACTAAGAGGATGAAAAAGCTACAGCATAATGAGTGCTGCTTTTTTTTCCACGAGAGCGAGGTCCTCCATTTACGCCGGGATGATAGCTGATGTGTGCGTGCGGCGGGCTGACTTCATTAATCTCTCTGCTCTTTTTATCACTGCTTATTTATTTATTTATTTACGTCTTAATGCTGGCTCTGGAGGGACTGGCTTCTTTTCCCGGCCCCTAGTAATACATCAGCACTGACATGTGACACCTGGAGTGAGTGCCCGGGTTCTATCAGTCATAAACAGATACTCCTCCGAAGCAGGTGCATTAATGAGGCGATCGATTTTCCCACAGGGTGCCTGTGAAACATCACCAAATGATGTCATCTCCGGCCAAAAACGCTGCATTGTTCCTGCCCTTGCAACTGTTTAAAAAGAAACAGCAACAGCTCCTCCATAGTCCATAATCAGAAAATTGGAAAAGAAAATTAGCCTTATGCATGAGCCCAGGAAATGAAAGCCTTTTACAGAGCGCTAATTTGATTCCTGACAGACAACAACTTTTTGCATTAAAGATGTTAAAAATGATGCAAGGTTACTTGTTCCCAATGCAGATTACACAAATTTTCCTTCCACTGACAAGGTGAAGTGTCATTTTAATGGAAATTTTTGAGGGGGGGTGGGGTAGGTGGGTTTATGAATATGGTAATGTGGAATCTTGTTCATTTTAAAAGCTCATCAAAAAACAGCCAAAACCGCCTCCCTCTTTAACAATAGATTATTCCTACTTTGATGAGAACCCACTCTCTGCCATTCAGTTCAGTGGTTATGTCCTTTTCCAGGCTGAAATGGAATTCTGCATTTTAAAACTCACTGAAATGTGGTATGAAAAATTGAAATACTTTCAATGAATGCGGAAGACGATTTCAAGGATGAATAAAAAAGGAAAGGGAAATCATGAGGCCAGTTGTTTCCTTGATCCCAAAATTTTAAGTACAGGTTTATTCTATTTTATTGCTCTGATAATATGACAACTCACCTTGCTAACATGATATCTGACTCTCCTGTAGAGAGCTACTGCCAGACGGCTGTATTTTACATACAGCAGGAGGCTGATGCAAATTAATGGGACACAAATCTGTCAGACACAGCATCTGCACTGTGTGTTCCCAGTCACCATCATCAAAACATATTTATGAGGCATCCCAAAGTGAATATTTATTTACTGGCACTCACTTCAGTCAGTGTTCTGTCAGTGCAATAAGCATGTGCTTCGCTTGGTTTTTACGAATGTCCGCTGGGTTTTGAATCAAGGTGACCCTCAGTGCCTTGCTCCACCCTTAGCTTGTAGGTAACCCTTTGCTGCCGTGTGACCATAAGCCTGGTTTACCTCAAAGTGGCCAGTGAACTGGCCCAGAGACTGGTGCGTCCTCGATTCAGGGTCGAGGTTTATGCCTGACATTGCGCATGGGAATCGAACATGCTATCTTTGGCTGCTTCCCCTAAGTGGCCTGTGGCTTAACTTAGCTCGCCCTTGTATCGACTGCGAGGCCGGTGACCTTTCGCTCGGTTTGGGTTGCCACTGCATGATTCTTGAGAGGGTTCCTTACAACAAGTGTGCATGGTTTATTTGCCTGCCCCTCCTCTGAGCCACTGCTGTTGGTCCACTTGAAATAACTTGTGAGTGAGCTGCAGGACTTGCTGACTGCCCTTGGATTGGCCATGAGAATCAATAATTTCCCTCCCTCAGATTGGTTATGATGGTAACTCATTTCCCCTACTTAAGCTGTAGGACTAATAGTTTAGACTAATAGTGTAGGCTAATAATTTTCCATCCATCCATCCATCCATCCATCATTTTGCTGTTCTGTGGCACAGGAACATTGTGTTCAGTGTTTTTTAGTAAGTTTCTTCCAACTCAACTTGCTGTTGCCTTTGGGACAGACTGGCAGCTTTCACTGGGACTCTCCACTGTCCCTTGCTGCCTTATTCTGTGTTGAAGTACAGTTTATCGCCTCCTTAGGTTTTGAAAACGAGCCCAGGACATGGGATTTCTTCCATGAGAAAGAAAACACTTCTCCTGGGAAAATCTGCCTTTGTTTAGTTGTCTTGGCTTTTTCCACTGAATAATAAAATCTTGGATCACCAAGGGTCATCTGTTCTTCTACGTTCCCTGATCAAACTGGTTTAATAATGAAATGAGCACAAAAAATTATTTCAGACTCCAGAGCTGCTGATGGAAATGATGCCACATCTCAACAGCTGCTTGAGCAAGGTAGAAACATTACTAACTGGTGATGATTAGAAAGCTCTCACTGCCTGGGATCAGCTGAAAAGTAAACATTAGTTGAAAAGTGAACATCAGATGAAATTTGACTTTATTCTTCAAAGCTTTGCTGCATTGTTGACTACTCTGAATTGAAAAGCTTGTGTAAAAAGGTAGCCAAAAAAGGTGTCAAAATAAAACAAACGTTTTCAAAGTATCTTTTATTGTTATGTTATCTGGAGTGCAAACTCTTAAATTCCCCATGATGATGAACTAATGCCATTTGTAAGGAATGACTGGTTAAGGTACCATGTGAAATGGCATATCTATGCATCACAGTGGGTGCGTATACACGTATATGCAAATTAGTATACTTTTTAAAAATTCTAAAAATAAGAACTTAAAATAAGGACTTCATATAAAAGGCATTTATAAGAAACTGAAGAAATGTTACCTCAAGCCAGCCACTCTACACCACGACTGCTTGTTTATTTTGCCATGTGAGTCAGCATGCACCAAAATAAGTCATTCAGTTGTCCTTGCTGAGACTGTTGCACAACGTTCCCAGGCATACAATGTCAGGAGTCCGAAAAGGTACAGCACTTGCTCACGATGTACCCACATTAGGAGGACAGCGCCCCCTTGTGATGTAAAAATGAAACGGAAACGTGTTTACTCCGTGCAATCAGCCCACAATTCTGCATCACATGGACAACACTTTTACAGAACAGTGTGACAGCAGGAAAACCTTCTAATTGTCTTTTCTTTACCGTTTTCTTTGCGTTTGTAATCATGTAGCACAAATAGTCACGTTCTGAACATGAAGGATAATTAGATAAATCGTATTTCATCATTTTAATATTCACGTTAGGCACCATAGAAGACACACTGCTGAACTGTAACTGAACTGTAAGAGGATATATCTGTTGATTAAAAAGAATCAACCTTCACCACGCTGCAATTCCATTTGTATTACCTTGCGAACTCACATCAACACATCTTCCCGCATAAACAAATGGATATTTATTTCCAATAAAATATTTGTACTTACATATAATTTTAGTTCGATATACTGGGCACTTTTCCTGACATCAAAAAGGGTCCTCAAAATAGTTGAACAAAATATTAATAAAGTTGTAGTGTTCTAAATAACGGCTTGCAAATGGATTCAACTCACAGAGGACAACCTTAATTAATATTCCCTGGTCTGGCTGAGTTTAAGATGACAAAGATAAGCTTGCAAAATGTAAACATTATGATAATATTGGGGTTTCTGAATGAGCAGGGAGGAAGTACGCAACGTCTGAAAGCCATTATAAAAACAAAGACAAAGAGATTGTGTGTCCAGAGTAAATAAATTATGTACTATTGTTTACAGGAAAAAGACAAAGGAGGAGAATGCTATTATAAGCAATTCCGTTGTTGTTGCTGCTTAGTTATTTGATTGAAATTCCTTCCAGTGTTGATCATTACTTTCAGTTTGTGTTGGTATTTTAGATTGATGCCGTGCTAAACTGTTGATTATTGCCTCTTGAGATTAATTGCTAAGGTTTGCCAATATAATCAGATCAACCACATTATGCCTCTAACGTTAAACATAAATAATATTATAAATAAATGGAAAGCCTCATGACGAAAGAAAAACATTCTTTCCTCTTTTAAATAGGCATTTGCAAGACTGTGAAATATATATGTTTCATACATTAGAAAATTGTAGATATGATATTGTTTTGTGTTCACGTTGTGATTTTTCCTCATATGATAGGAAAGATGAAATTACTTGGCTATTTAATGGCTTAGACTGTCGTTTTCCTGGCAATGGAGCAAATATAGCGGCGTCATGCTGCTCAGATTTGTGCAGATTCACTGCTGTTTGCAGTAGTAGGGTACACAGCTAGCTGAGCAGAGATTGGCAGGGTCAGACGATAAATTATCCATCTGGCAAAACCACACTACAATAAAACCATAATGTTTCAACCAAAAAGTTTAGAATCTGCTAATTCCAAACTGACGGTCGCATAGACTATAAATACAACGCGGGCGCAACGAAACGGTCTCATTGTCCTCTGGAGGTGGCGAGAGTCGCAGTGGGCACGTGTGAACGGGTAACTTTCGCTTAATAAATTAACCATGCGTTATTGCCAAAATGTCAAACCATTAGGGAGTAATAATACAATACTCGTTGCTAGAACATCTGAATTATGCGGACGGTACATAACTGGCCACGTGGGTAGCTGGAACCGCACGCGGAGCACCGTACAATCGCGTGGGTCCAACGCTAGGTACTGAGTTAGCTGCAGCGAAACTTTGTCTTTTGAGGCGAATTTGATGTCGCTAAATTAGAACCTGCAATCATGTTTAAACCATGATTGTGTCGAAGAATGTGAGAGTTTCATACAACGTGCATAATCTGTGGCACAGGAATGCATTTTATTTGGAATAAATTTCTTTATAGATAATGCACATTAACCATGTCGAAGCCACGTGCAGATTTTCCTATCAGCACACTACCAGTATTTTTCTTGTGCATCGCACCTACTGGATACAGCCTTCTTCGCATTGTATTGATTTTTTGCATTGCTCTTACGCAGCTCCATTGTTCAGGCTAAATTGGTTGTGCTTGTGAATCGCATTTTTCAGCCTTCTGTAGCAAGCAATTGCAAGAGATAGGTTGAGCAAATGGCTGTACATCGTTTCAGGGTGTGGCGCATACTGGAGTTGGCTAATTGAATTATAAAGCAAAAATACTCAATTTAATTTGCCAAAGGGCAGATAATTTTTCCCAAAACTGTAAGGCTGTCTACAGGCTTTGTAAATATCTTGGTTATCTTAGTCTCACCTGATTGGCTGTGAGCAGTTCTGTGAAAAGTGATTGGCTGAAAGTTGGTGCATGTGGTCTTCTCTTGCAGTGAGCCTGTAGGATGGACACCAACTGTGATGCCAAATGCGCTCTGAAGGTAAGGGTCCAACACATCTGCTCTGTACTCACATCAGACTACGTGTGGCTACTTGCTCATTACTGTCAGTTTAGTTCAGCTGGGTTCAGACTTTGCAAAGATGACTAGATTGGCATCTCCTGCGATACAAAGGCAACTTGTGAAGTAGCGTGGTGCATTCTTGTTGTCAAATGTGTTAATTGGAATACAACTTCATAATACTGAAAGGGGGTCTACATTTTGTAATATTCATCTCAGTAACACAATAGGTGTTTTCTCCCACTGTTGAATTTGTGCAAATTAAAACACTGTGATTATTCATTACACAACAGAGGTTAATGGATCCAATTCTTGTCCTTGTCTGGACTGGACCAAGTATATGAAAAATGAAGCAAACAGCCTTTCCGATCTGCCATTTTGGTTTACGTGAATCTGAATGCATTTTAGTGCATTGGACGCATGCTCAGTCATTTCAATTTTAGTAGGCATCCTGTAATAGTACTGGAGCAATTGGTCATATACCATACTCAAAGGTGCATTAAACATACATTTTAGGTGTCAGTTTTGCACTAACTGGTACTTGGCTGTAGTGTGAGTTTGTGTTAAGGATGAATCTATCCCGAACCTGAATCTATTTGATTGACAATCACTGTCGGATCTGACTTCTGAAATGCAGCTCACGGCCCCAGACAACGCCTGTGTTCTTTGGCTAAAATATACTTGCAGAGGATTAGCCAGTGCTGAAATAGTTTTCCATAGTTGACTGACATGGCATAATTCATTAAAATGTAACACTGTTAAACAATACTGCATCTCATTCTTTCAGCGCAATCGCCAAACAGATATGATCTGAAATTGAGGAGAGACTTGACATTTCAGGTAAGCTAAGCACATGATGTGTTGCACCTTGAAATTGAAGCGTTAAAATTGGTCTGATTATTTGGCAGGTTTGGTATGTTTTTCACATGTCATTTTATATCTGACAGGGTTTTTTCTCTAGTCTTCTGACTGCATTCCGTTTTATGACTTTAGAAATGAAGTAACTAGATTCGGCTTTCCTATTGTGGATGAAGGCCGAGAGATCTGAGTGGTAGACATCCTCATTCAGGGTGACTGAACATGGTCACCATTTTTGCAAATGTGCACTGCCCAAGGGCATGGCCAGTGTCCCACTCAAAAACTGAACTTATGACCCTCTGTTAATTGTTACAAAAAAAGCTCCACTCTGGTTCTCTGCGAGTTTGCCTTAAGGATGAATCTATCCCGAACCTGATTCTGTCTGATTGACAATCACTCTCGGATCTGACTTCTGAAATGCAACTCTCAGCTCCAGTCAATTGCTCTATGTGTTGGCTGAAGTTAACTCATGGAGGAATTGCTAATGCAAAAGTTCCACTAACATAAACTTCTCCCACAGGTGACTTGCATGGTTTGATGAAGAAGAATACAAATCAACCAATAATATTGCTTCTTGGACCCACGGCATGTTCGTCGCAGGGATGTGGTTTGAAAGTGAGAAGCAGCGCGAGATTTCAGGTGAGCTTTTTCGGCAAATGCAGACGATTTAGAATGTCACGTTTTTCCTGCTAGTTTGTGTAGCATGTGTCAGCCTGTGAAGTTATTTGTGCACAGTGCAAGTAGAATTTTATGGATTCAAATTGTAAAGTAAATTCATTTTGAAGTGCATTGGGTTTTTGATGAAAATGAGTGCATCTTTAATTGGGGTGTTGGGAAGCTTCAGAATGCTCTGTCAGTTGACATTCTAAATGCATGTTTGACAGAGGTGTTTGTTCCTGCCTGCCCTGTGAATGTTTTGCCACTGTTTCAGATCTGTAGATCTGATGTATCTTGCATCTGGTCTTTTGTACAGACAGCGGAGGATGAAAACGGGCAGGTCTGACTGTGGGGTCTGATGTGCTTTGAGATGGTAAGTTGTGTTAATGTGAACTATGCTTTGTGGACGTCCTTATCGAGGATGAGTGAAAACACGGCTAAATTCTATGTGAAAACACATAGAATTTAGCCGTGTCTTTGGGCAATGTAAACACTACCCAAAGACATGGTATCCTACTCAAACTGAATTTACGACCCTTTAATTGTTAGTTTAAGCTCTACTCTGCTTCCTCGTTGCGAGTTTGCATTAAGGATGAATCTATCCCGAACCTGATACCATTTGATTGACAATCACTGTCGGATCTGACTTCTGAAATGCAACTCACATTTCCAGCCAGTCACTGTATCTGTTGGCTGAAGTAAACTTGTGGAGGAAGTGCTAATGCCAAAACATGACTTAACATTTCCCATAGCTGACTGACACTGCATAATGCTCCAAAATATGAAGTTTTTTATAAACAATACTGCATCTCATTTCCTAGGCGCAGTTGCCAAACAGATCTGAAGTTGGAGTGGCTTGACATTTCAGGTAAGCGAAACACTTTTGACATGGAGTGTTGTGCCCTGAAATTAAAGCTTTAAAACGGGTCTGACTGGGCTGATTTGAAGTGTTTTTCACATGTCATTTTATAAGCAGACTTGACAGGTTTTCCTCCAGCCTTCTAGCTGTGTCCCATTTTGTAACTATAGATACGTGAGATAACTAGAGTCTGATCTTCTCTTGTAGAGAAGCTGAAGGATGCAAGCATAGAGGTCTGAGTGTGTCGTTGGACGTCTTTTGTGACAGTAAGGATCCCTCTCACTTGCGTTTAACTATGATGGATTGCAGGGTTCCTTCATTATGTGTAGCAGACATCCTCATCCAGCATGACTTAAAATGCAGTTTATGCAAATGAATGCTGCCCAATGGCAAAGTCTGTCCTACTCAGAAACCAAACTTACAACCCTTTGTTAAACATTACAAACAGTGCAACACTCTGCTTACATTACATTGCATTCATGTAGCAGACGCTCTTATCCAGAGCAACTCCCAACACAATAGAACATAAGTGTACCCATAAGTGTATGCTTCCTCGTTGTGAGTTTGTATTAAGGATGACCCTATCCCGAACCTGATTCCGTTTGATTGACAGTCACTGTCGGATCTGACTTCTGAAATGCAACTCACCACTCAGGCTGCCCTGTCTGACATTATGAAAGCAAAGGAGAGCACAGCTCACCCAGTTTGCTTTAATTAAAGCTTAATGCACCGAGGATAATGCTGAAGGGCAAGGATTCAGTTTACTGGTATGAAACCAAATGCATTTGGACATGAAATTATGCTATTAGCATTATGCATTTCACTGTCTCCCCATAAACACTTCAGGAATGTCAATTGAATAAAAACATGTTATTAGTTCACTCATCTACCTTTACTTTTTTTAGAGCTGTGTGCTCTTGCATATTTGGCCATATGGCAGCATGTTAACCCCCTTGGCCTTATTGTGTCATTTCACTCATCCAAGATGGGCTAACTGCATTAATTCCAGGTGTGCTGGTAGGGTACAGAATTTGTGTCTTGATAGGGGTATACACTTGACCACCTCATACACATTTGAAAACCACTGCTGTGTAGAACTTATATTCAGTTTCATTTCTAAAAGTTATGTAAATTCTTTTGCAGGACCAGAGGAGAGGGATGGTGGACATCAGAGCATAAATGGCACAGTATGCAGTAGTAGTAATTGATCTGAATTGCCTTTTAGCAATAAAGTTTAAACCAATTTCCAATCTGGTTGTTTCCTCTTTCTTTCATATAATCACACACAGTGTAGCTTTTTGGACAATGCCTCCTTTTAAAATTACAGAAGGATACAAATAAGTGCAATTAGAAGATGATGCTGCATTTATACACAAATAAAATCCTGGAGCATGTAGAAGAGCGTTTAAATGGGTACAAAAGATCTGTGATGGAACAAAGATGACATGGATGAAAGCAGTGATAAAGGGAAGAAATTTACCAGTGTGCACAGCAGGAGAAGGTTTCTAACTCAGTACATTGCAGAGACAGGACAGAGAAATTCAGCGGGAATGTTGAACAAAAACTGCAGAGAAATGGCCCAGACCAGAAAAAAATGTAGAAATTTGAGGACACAAGTTTTCAGTAAAAATGTCAGTGATGCAGCTGGTTTTTCTGATAAGGAATGGAATATTGATAACCCCTTTGCTTGTAACTTTGAGGGTTGTTTGAATTTGTTTTCTCATGCACAGATGTATACCAACTGGCACATGCACAGTAGATAACATGGTTTGGTGGCCATAATAGATTTTGTACTGAATTTTCTAAAATTATTAATTCATTACTAACATGGCGTCACAAGTTCACACATTCTTCTCTTCAAAGGAAATTGCAGTGTCCGCTCAGCTCATGCCAAAACCCTAATAACCTTAACCTTAAACTCAGACTGGTGTGTACAAAAAGGGAAAAAACAGGGCTTCAGGTTGTGCTCATTCAAAAACAGTTGCACTAGCAAACGGAAGTCAACCCATGTCTTTCCCAAGGCTTATTGGATGTAAAAATTAAATTAGTCTTAATTACTTAACCTCACTACAGATTAGTTCCCCTGTTTTTCTCACAAGCATATTGTCCCTTCTGGCTTCATAAATAGGCCTCATCTTATGGATGGATCCTGGAGCTCACTGCTTATATCTTCTGGGAAGATGAAACCTCCAATAAGGCAAAGAGGAATGAAAGTGGTGCTACAGCTCATTGTGCCATTAGTGTAGCTTTTGTAAAACAATTTTGAAGTTTACAAGTAGACATTGTATATGAGATGTTGTGTAGTTTTCAGCTGTGGGTCATTTTACTAGTGTAGATATTTTCCCTTCTCAGTAGTGGAACATGTTTTAATTGCAAGAGAGTGGTCTGTATATTGAGTTTTGGGCATTTTCAATATTTTGAAAACAGGGATAGCAGATGGGAAGCTGTTTTAACTGTTTAAAGGCATCCTGTAGTTGTAGGTGTTGTGATTATGAAGGTTATGTTTAAGTCTGTATTTGCATCAGTTAAGTCACTGCTCCACCAATAGCTTTTTCTGCGCAGTTTGCCTTTTCCCCCTCTAGTGGTAAAACACTGTCAGTGAGTTGAGTGAGTCTGGTACCTCCTCCGCTCGTACCAGCTCAAAGTTTGCTCCACCAACATTTTGTGTTATTGTTTTAAAGGTTCTTACATATTTTGTTTTACTACTGGATATTTTCCCACAAAATACAATCAAGATTAATTGCTGAACATGAAAGGCAAATGTTCTAAAAACTTTGCTTGATCATTATAAATCATGTATTTTCCCAACATGAAAAAGTGCCTAGGGACTGCATACACATTTTCTGCAAACCGCTATCAAGCTCTGCCTCGGGGCATTGAATATCATTCAACAAAAAAAGAATTGCCAAGCAAGTACATCTACTGTGCATTTCATCTCAGTTAACGTAACTGTTTTGAACACTGACTTTGAAATGAAGTTGATACGGTTACTCATTTCTGAAAGTTTCCAACAGTGAAGAGTGCAAGTCAGTTAATGCAAACTAAAATGGTAAGAAAACTGATGAACATTTATTTTTGTTGGCATTTTTGTCTCTGCTACTGTTTTAGTTGTTGTCTCCCTTAATCTTTTATCTGCAAAACTAACCCCCCGCCCTTTGCATACTGCAATTCTCAACATACCGACGCAAAGCCAAAAAATATTAGCGAGCAAGCTATCTGGCCATTTGAAGTCGACGGTCGCAGACAGTGCAGATTAAATATCGGTGATTTAATATCCTGCTATGAAAACATGCAGAACGCGAAAGCGCTGGTCTGAACACTGGATGACCCCTGATTATTGTCCGAAAGATAGCAGCTAGTCGAAAGGGCTAATGCCTCGCCTTTGTTCTGGGATTGATGTGGTGTCAGACGTAGGCAACACTTTGCACAGCCCCCGCCTGTCTTGATGCAGTGGCCTCCTCCCTCTTACCGGCTCCACCCCTGAGCTCGCGGTTGATGGAGACGAACGGTGACCGTCGCTACGGAAAAAGCCGAACCTACAACCCCGCCTATCTTAGTGATCGCTGGTACGGAAAAGGCCGAGCCCACAACCCCGCCTATCTTAGTGATCGCCGCTACGGAAAAAGCCGAGACCACAGCCCCACCTGTCTTGGTGACCGCCCCACGGAAAAAGCCGAGCCCACAGCCCCGACTGTCTTGGTGACCGCGCCTACGGAAAAAGCCGATCCCACAACCACGCCTGTCGTGACGCAAGGGCCTCCGCCCTCGCACCGGCCCCGCCCTTTGTTCGCGGTTGACGGAGACGGACGGGTGACCGCCGCTACGGAAAAAGCCGAGAAAAGCCGAGCCCGTGTACGGCTCTCCGAGAAACCCCATAGAAACGAGCGAACCCGCGGCATGAGCGCGGCCGCCATTTTACACCATCCAGAGTGGAGGAGCGGAGCCGGACCCTACACCGGGGGAGACGCACACTTTTTCTCCTTTTTTATAACACACTTCCTTCAGAAATAACCCATACCACACACCTTAGTTGATCCGTCGGCAGGTAAATATATCCTTGACTGTCAGCCGGCCGAGAAACAAAGTGTTGGGTTTTTTACCGTTGTTCTAGCGGTGTCTTTAAACAATGTGGAAACTGGTTTGCGTGTTGTCTGAAACCGGCTTTTTGAAAATGGACTCCAGTTTATGTGGCGGCACGTTGGACAGCTAGCTTAGCGAGTTAGCCAGGCCCTCATCGATCGGCATTGATATTTTGGGTGCTCACTTTTTAAATAGTCCTGAAGTCAAAAATCTTGGTCTCGGTCCCAGTGTCTGGTTATTTTATGTCGCTAACTGTTAGCTAGGTAACATTAGTTATCGTATCAACGTGATCCCCCTGATGTTGAATATTTCTGTGCTAGCCAGCTAGCTAATTCAAATTGCCAGGCCGTGCAATATCCGATGCCGTATTTTTGTTAAGCTTGATTTCTGAGTAGGACTGAAGTGATCATAGCATGACATTGTTGGATGTTTTGCAGCTGTCGTTTGCCAGGTTAGCTGATCGGACACTTGCAGCGTCCTCTAACAAAACAGCTAGGCGGCTAACTCACTGTAATCCGCTAGCTGTAGAATAAACTATTTTCCGCTCTCCGGCTAGTATCGCCCGGCTAGTTAGTTAGCTACCGACCTTAAACGACCTGCTAAAACTTCCCAATACTTTCTGATCGTATGGCGTGGCCGTTTGTGCTAAATGCACAGATCTGGAGTTTTAAACATGTGTCTTGTTGAATCTCCGTTAGCTGATGCGTCCCCGGTCGAATTAGCGGGCAGAAAAACAGCTGAAACACGTGTGCTGCTCAGCGCAGCAGCCTCGGATGAACGGGCGGGGATGGGCTTTTGTTCACCATGAGAAAGGGCACCGCTTCCACTTTCTCTGCAACAAGAAGGCGGGAACTCTTGCACGGTTTTAGCAGTGATCTCGCCACAAATGCCGGATGGGTTATGATCCACGCGTTACCTTGATCTGTTTTAGCCCATGTGCGAGAACAACAAATTGCTAGCAATCTTGCCAAGTCAGGAAAAGAAAAATCTAATGACTTAGCCCAGCTTAGCCACTTCTGTCTTAAGCACTGCCCTAGTCACTGCCCGTGGTTCGCTAGTAGTGTAACTCGACATTGCGAGTTAGCAAACTCATATTCACTGAAATCTCTGGATCAGAGTAATTGAGACCACGTGAATGCCTCCGTTGCTCAGTTCAATTGATCAACAGTAATGATTAAATTGTGTTCCCCGAAGCCGTGCCTACAGTTGACAGGTCTTGCTGACGAAGCCCAACGTTAGCTGCGATGCCAGCGGCCGTGTGCATGCATGTGAAAACGTGACGGTGAATTATGACCCCATGATTTCTAGTAATTCATGACCCTTTCCTCACCCTCTGGATTAATTTGGCTCATTGCATTTGCACAGATTTCTGGAGACATGGCCACAGAACATGTTAATGGAAATGGTACAGAAGAAGCCATGGACACCACTGCTGCAGTTACCCATTCTGAACACTTCCAGACTTTATTAGAAGCTGGTTTACCACAGAAAGTTGCTGAAAAACTAGATGAAATTTACATAGCAGGTAAGGCACACTGAACATCCAAAAGAGTGTTCTCCACACAGATTTTTATTTTTTGCGCAATTTATTGCATGTCCTCTTACATGTAGTAATCTGCTGAATGTGGGAATTGGGATACTGAAGCAACTTTTTGTGGTTTCCTAACAAAATGGGTACTGCAGTCTTAAAAAAATAAATAATAAAAACGTCCCCTCAGCCACACTTCAGTGTTTGCAGTATGTTCATTATGAATTCAGAATGTGCTTGAGCACCGAGCTGGAGCATCCTGGTTTGTTAAAGATATAAGACTGGAGGATTAGCACGCTGTTAGTATACAGTAGTCCTAGGAGGGGGTCTTGAATAAGGTCCCAGGGGGGAGTGTGAAGCCAGCTGGCTACATGCAAGAACAATGGAGGCAGCTGCCTGAGGCTGGGACAGGTGATGTGCTCTTTGAAAGCACATTGTGGACACAGCAATTATGCTGGCGGGGGGTAGGGTGGGTGTTCAGGGGGCCGGAGAGGCTGGTAGTATCAGCTTGCATCCTCACATCTGTTGAGACCCCTGCTTTTTTTTTTTTTTTTTTTTTTTTTTTTTGCAAATGCAGTGTAGAACTGACAGGTTTGCTGTTTCCATGATGCTGTGTAATTTCCATCCATTTTTTTGACTGACAGCTGAAGTTTGCATGAAAATGCTTTTGACATGGTTAAAGTGCATGTTTTAATTTCTTCACTTAAGGATAATCTCCCTGCCATAAAACGTATAGATTGATCTTCATGTCATGTTGTCCGTACAGATGACCTCTGCTGTTCTTGTGGTGATGTACTGCTAAGATCTCTTCATGAGATCACGTGAGCATGCAGTTGGGATCGTCCATTCAGAATGCTAATGGTTGCAGTGTTGCTCTTTCCTAGGCTTGGTAGCACACAGTGACCTAGATGAAAGGGCTATTGAAGCTTTGAAAGAATTTAATGAAGACGGTGCACTGCAAGTTTTACTCCAGTTTAAAGAGAGTGATCTGTCACATGTGCAAGTAAGTACCTTTGTGTTAAGTTGGCACTTGTTCAGAGGTGACAGGTTCCTTTCTCTCAGACACTCACACTTCTTTTGCTTTTCAGAATAAAAGTGCCTTTCTGTGTGGAGTAATGAAGACTTACAGACAGAGGGAGAAACAGGGGACCAAAGTGTCAGATTCCAGTAAAGGACCAGATGAAGCAAAAATAAAAGTATGTTTGAATAAGTGTTTTGAATATCTGTGCTAGCCTTGTCTTTGACGTGTGTTATGCTCTGTGTGTTCAAGATGATTGCTTTTAAAATGGCCCCTGTGGTTCCCTGGGTACACTTTAAACACATGCAGATACTTTTGATGGAAATGCATGTGAATAAGTTTGTAGATATTCAATTAATTTCAACTGAGTTAATCTGTTGAGGTATGTCAGCGTTTTAAAGAAGCGTGCTTATTTGACCCATTTGCTGTCTTGTCAGTCTTGCCGCTGTGATGAGTGTACTTCGTGCAGAGCTCTCGGTGGGTCCGAACGCTCTGAGGCTGTGCTGATGTTTCTTGCACTGGGCCGAGCGCGGCACGTTATCATGTCTGTGTTCCAACAGGCTCTGCTGGAGAGGACCAGCTACACGCTGGACGTGACGACGGGCCAGCGAAAGTACGGCGGTCCTCCCCCGGAGTCTGTGTACTCAGGCGTGCAGCCAACAATCGGTACAGAGGTAGGGGCCTGCGCACACCGCGGTGTGCTTCCACTTGCACTGTGTTTCATTACGTTACGTTCGTTTAGCAGACGCTCTTACCCAGAGCGAATTCCAGCACAAAAGAACAGAAGAGAATCCTTTCAAGTTGAATGCCGGTGTCAGACCAGGCTAACAACACTCCCAGACCAGTGAGTGTGAGCATAACACTGTTCAAGGCCTACCACAAATTAGCTTGTGCTAACCTGACTAGACAACTTCTCATGAAGGTCAGGACAGGCTTATTCCACCACTGAGGGACCAGTACAGACAGGCATTGTTTTCAATACAGATGCATATATGCGTGCATAGCATTGAGTATTTTCAGCAAGCAGTGAGGATGCAGAAGCACCCCAGTTCATGTAGCCTGTTGTACATTCCTGTCTTGTTCCAAGTGTCAGAATGATGCAACCTGTACTCTGTCCTGGAGTGACTGCCGTTACACTGACAGTTTACCGCTAAGATCTGACCAGACACTTGCCTCCTCCTGTGCCAGTCTGTTTTGAACTGAACTTTCCTGTGCGGCTTTCCTGTACCTTTCTATACACTGTGTTTCTTCACCTCAAACAAGGAAATGGCTGATGTTTATTTGTTAAAAACGTTCCAACCTTTCAGATTTTTGTGGGCAAAATTCCGAGAGATTTGTTTGAGGATGAGCTGGTACCCCTGTTTGAGAAGGCGGGGCCGATTTGGGACCTGCGCCTAATGATGGACCCCCTCAGCGGGCTGAACAGGGGCTATGCCTTCGTCACTTTCTGCACTAAAGAGGCCGCTCAGGAGGCAGTTAAACTGGTAGGTGTTTCCTTTTGCCCCGCCCCCCTGTGATGCAACATCAGAGGAAGAGGAGAATCTGATTGGTTCATGTCTGCGGTTTTCCCCCCCTGTCTTTTGCAGTGTAATAACAATGAAATTCGACCTGGCAAACACATTGGAGTCTGCATCTCGGTAGCCAATAACAGACTGTTCGTCGGCTCCATCCCCAAGAGCAAAACAAAAGAACAGATTGTAGAGGAGTTTGCTAAAGTCACAGGTGAGAACTGTCTGCGAGGCTTGGGAAGAGTCTGGGGAAAAAGTGTTTTCAGAACGCATTTTGGAAAAGCTGTTAGGATTACATTTCTTCAAGTCTAGCTAATTGAATGTCAATACAAATTATGATTCAACTGGTAGGACAAAGCCTTTTTCAAACTAAGCCAAAAACTAACATTTTGCTGCGTCTGGAGTTTGAACCAGTTTGTTCCCAGTGTCTGTACTCGTCTTGTTTTCATGTAAATGTCACTGTGGCTGATGTTGCTTTTTATCTTTTTGATGTTGAAATGATGAAAGGCTTACTCTTGCTTTCCCTCACAAATTAAGTTGTCATGTGAGTTCACACATCACTGCACACGGAGAATAATTTATTTCTCCCCAGTTGTTACAACCTTAGACTGGTGTAAACCGAAACACTTGTTGTGATACAAACCAGTGCTGTGTACAGGCCTCTGAAAGCTCCTGGTTATTGACTGACTGTTTGCTTGTTTATTTTCCCCCCCACAGAGGGTCTTAATGATGTCATACTATACCACCAGCCGGATGATAAGAAGAAGAACAGGGGCTTCTGCTTCCTGGAGTATGAAGACCACAAGACTGCGGCCATGGCTCGGCGCCGGCTGATGAGCGGCAAGGTGAAGGTGTGGGGCAACGTGACGGTGACGGTGGAGTGGGCCGACCCCATTGAGGACCCCGACCCCGAGGTGATGGCCAAGGTGAGCGCTCCGAGCGGTCTGCTGTTCCAGAGCTGGACAGAGCGGGCGGTTCCTGTCCCAGTTGGCTGCAGATGGCCGTGGGTCTCTCTCCTGCCCCATCTTCAGAGCTCCTCTTTATGGTGAAGAAATCAGTTGCAGAGTTGGGTTTTGTCTGAATCTCTGGACTGAAGTTATTACTTTGTCATTCCTGTTTATTTATTATTCCTGTCTGTATTACAGCTGAATCCAGTAATAATCTGAGTATCTCAGCTTGGCATTTGCTTGCATCCTGTAGATTCAGTTTACAGTGTTACTCTGCATGTGGCAGAGTAGAGGTGGGCGTGTTTGTGGTGGTGTTGTGGAGTGAGTAGTCAGGATGTCTCCCCCACACGTAAATGCTTCCATAAATACTGGTCCTGTGAGAAAGCGGGGAAAATGTACAGAAAATGCATTTGGTGACAGAATTGGACTGATGCAGATAAATACCTGCCATTACACTGAGTTTCCTCACCTGAGCATGTTTTAATGCTTCAAACTAGCTTGCTGTGGAACTGATTTCGGATGCTAATTACATGTGATTTTATTGCCATCAGCTTAGTGGGAACTGACTAGGATTTCAGTGTTTCAGTAGCTTGGACTGACTAACTAGGCAGTAAAGATGAAGCGTCTGTGGGTAATGTGCACAGAATGGTGTAGATGAGTTGGGTTGTATCGCCAGCGTCTGCTGCCATGTTTGGGATTTCAGGCTTGTTTCCTCACGGCTGTGTCTCAGGTGTGCACACCTGACGGCCATCTCTCAGGTGTGCACACACAGCACTGAAAACTTGCTTTATTAACAGCTGTTGCTCAGCGGTAGAGTGATGGGCAGTTGTCCAGTGATGTGGGAATGGATTTTTAAAAGTGTCCAGCAAGTAGAAGGACCAGGTTTCCTAAGGTTGTAGAGGTTGGTCCTACTAATACCTGTTTGGTCACATTCTCAGCAAACGCAATCACTAACACCCGGTCCTTCAAGACTGGACAAGCGTACTGACAAATCCCCATTCTCAGCTGTCCCCATCTGTAATCTTTAAAGCTGAAACACGAACGTTACCTTTTGTTTTTGTGTGGATTCACAGGTAAAAGTTTTGTTTGTGCGGAACCTTGCGAGTACTGTAACGGAAGAAATACTTGAAAAGGCCTTCAGCCAGTTTGGGAAGCTGGAGCGAGTGAAGAAGCTGAAGGATTACGCCTTCATCCACTTTGACGACAGGGAAGGTGCAGTGAAGGTAGGGCCGTCGCCAGTCCTTCCCCCAGGTTTGCTGTCGTATGTGAAGCGTGGTGTGTCTGGGTTCACGGGCAGCTGTCTCTCTCCGCAGGCTTTAGCTGAAATGAATGGGAAAGAGCTGGAAGGAGAGCACATCGAAATAGTGTTTGCAAAACCCCCAGATCAGAAGAGGAAAGAGCGGAAGGCTCAGAGACAAGCGGCCAAAACTCAAATGTAAGAGACGCGACGAATAAACTGTCAAAATGAAACGTTTGTGCCATTGAACGATGATTTCATTCAAGGAGACTGTACCCAGTTTCCACAGTAGCAGAGAAACCATCACAGGAGTATCTGTAAGAAGTAACAGTGACAGTATGACTGAACATCATGGTGCTGATAGCCAGTTGGTCTCATCGAATGCTCTTAGCCATTGCAGTGTGAGTTGGCATCGCAGCTGTGGTGTCTGTGTCTGTCTCTTAAACACGTGTGTTCGCTCCCCTCTCGTTTGTCCCTCAGGTATGACGATTACTATTACTACGGCCCCCCTCACATGCCACCTCCCACGAGAGGCCGAGGCAGGGGCGGCAACCGGGGCGGCTACTCCTACCCCCCGGATTACTACGGCTACGAAGATTACTATGATTACTATGGCTATGATTACCACAATTACCGCGGTGGATACGAGGACCCCTACTACGGCTACGATGACTTTCAGGCCCCCAGTAGAGGAAGAGGGGGCCGAGGCGCTCGGGGGGCCTCCCCCGCCCGGGGCCGCGGGGCGGGGGCTCCCCGGGGCAGGGCCGGCTTCACGCAGCGGGGCGGGCCCGGATCGAGCCGAGGGGCGCGCGGTGCCAGAGGAGGTGTGCAGCAGAGAGCCCGCGGGGTACGTGGTGCGTGGGGTGACCGCGGTGGAAGTGTAGGAGGCAAGCGCAAAGCTGACGGGTACAACCAGCCACATTCCAAGCGGCGCCAGACCAATAATCAGAACTGGGGCTCTCAACCCATTGCTCAGCAACCGCTCCAAGGTGGTGATCATTCTGGTAACTATGGTTACAAATCTGACAACCAGGAGTTTTATCAGGATTCTTTTGGGCAACAGTGGAAGTAGAACAGTAGGGCTTCGGTTGCAAAAAAAGAAAAAAAAACTTTTTTTTAGAGACTTGATCTGAACCTGTTTGGCCCTAAATCTGAACGAATGGTTGCCTTTTTTTAATTGGTGACATCTGGCAAGATTTCACTTTTGTATATATTTTTTAACAATCCGCTTGGACTTGAACAGTAGTTACACACTCCCACCTGTTTCTGGCGAACTGGTTTTATTATTATTTTTAATTTGTTTGAATCAACCTCTAGCTATAATCACATTTTGAAATTTCAAGAGTTGCATTAATGTGGTTTAAGCTTGGTCTGTTTGGCCATAGAATCATGTATATGTTAATAGAAATTTTGGTCTCCATGTTTTAAGTAGGTTAGCAGCAGCACAAGAAGCAAATGTTTCCACAATTTCTTGTATCAAGTACAAATAAAATATCTATTTGTATGTTTCAAAAGAAAACATTGCTAGAATAATAGCGTGTCTTGTTTTTTGCAAATAAGGACACTAGTTCCAGTTTTGGCTTTATATTTTGGCTTGTATTCTTTGCTGTTTGTCTGCTTTAATAAAAGTACACACACCAGTGTTTAAAAAAAAAAAAAAAAAAAAAAAAACTCAAATTGTGTTTCAAATTCATGTTTCGGCAAATTTTCTCTTCAAATTGCATTCAAATTTAAGGCTCCTTGTGGAAGAAATGGACTGAAGGTTTGCATATTGTTAGCTACACGCTGCAATGTCACTTTGCATGCTGTCAAATTTGGTACCAGTTTTAAATCACGTAGCTTAACTGAGTTGGCATTTTCTTTCCACTACTCAGCTTAAGTGAATGTATAGCAACATAAATCATCATTTAAAATTTTACCTTTTTGAAATCAAGAGCATCAGTCTAATGTGGAGAAATCTTATTTTTTTGAGTAATCTAAATGGATTATGTTAAAAATTCCAATAAAATGTCAATTGTTATATACATATTCTCTGTTTGAAATCTAATGAAGGCCACAACATGTAACAAACTACTTGGTGGTCATTCATAAAGCACTATTAATAAACGAGGCATTTTTTTAACTTTATGTTTTAGGCTATACTGTCCTTAGCGGCTTCAAGTCTGATCTTGCATGTCTAAAACATTTGGAATTTTTTTCCTATTGGAATCTAAATCCAAAGATGGGGAGACAATTGGCGTGCATGAAATGCTGTTAATGCTTATTGCTTTTGAGACGAGAGGGACACCTGCTTACAGGGGGTGTAACTCTCCCCTTCCCCCAGACTGGTGTCACCTTCAAGAACACAGCAAGACCACTGTTCTGCTTATGTTTTCCTAAAGGCTTAGATTTGTTTGTGCATGTGTGAAGTTGAAGGGTGTGGTAGTTAAGAGAATGCTAGTTTCACTTTTTTTTTTTTCAAAGATAATCATTTACATTGATGTTTGTTGTATCGTAATGTCTGAATGGTGTCTACTCTTGTTTTGTAACGTGTGTGTAAATGTGCTTGTGTGGCTTTTTTTTTTTTTTTTGGTTGTGTGCTCTCTTCTAATTGTGTTCTTTTGTTACCTGGCTAGCAGGGAAAAGGGGTCGAGGCCGGTCCTGACCTGTTATGATGAAGACTGACTTGCAATGTGGGGTTACACCAGAAGCTGCCAATGGATGTGATGGTAAGGTCAACGCAAATGGTCCAATGATATTCCAGCCTTACAGAAGCATATCTCCCAGACTGCCACCTTTTGAAGATCTTCAACGGAACAAATTCAAGACATGTTACTTGCTTGGACTTTTACAGTTTAGTCATAGGGATAAAAGCCTTGCATTTATTGCATTTACCAAAACTTGCCACCACCTTGTCCCCCTACTCCTTTCCCCAAAGAATATGCCATTGTAAGAACTATCGAAGATATTCAGATTTCCTAAAGGATTCCTGTCCTTAAAGAAATGTAATATGTATTTTGCACTTTGTCTTAGTTTGAAGTGGCTCAAAGGAGCTTGATGCTATTGTATATTTTTTTGTTTTTGCTAATTGCAGCTTTATGTTGGAATATCCATGTTAATCTTAATTGATTTGGATAGGTTTGAAGAGAATGTTAGCAGGTTTTTAGGTGTAACCACCTGGCATGAATAGTCAGGCATTCCAGGAAAAGTGGTTCTTTTCAGAACTTGTCTTTAAAGGGTTGGTTAACTACCTCAGTACAGAGGATTAAACTGCCCTGTCTGTACTGTAAATAGGGGAAAATATTTGATGAAAGCAGGGCTTGTTCCCAACTAAATATGCACAAGGGCGGCAGCAGAACAGATGTACTTAATGAAATGTAGTCATTTCGCTGCTGCTCTGACACTGCGAACAGTCAAACTGGGCATGTAAAATACTCTCATATGATGAGCCTGAACAGGCCCTGCCTTCATCCTGTTTGAACTGAATTAGCTGCCTTGCTTCTTCAGATGTAGTTACTGGTTGTATGATAGTTTAGAAAAATGTTACTTTTGTAAAAGCTGAAACACCGGAAAAGAATCACAGCTACTTTTGAATAGCCCTGCAGTGTCCCTTTTTCTCAGTGGAAGACAGTGCTTTTTTTTTATACTAACGCGTCTTTTTAAAAAAAAATTTTAAAAAAAGCTGCGTGCACAATTATGTTCGAAAGCCATCATAATCCCATTTGTGTACAAACATTTTCCCTAATCATGCAGAGCGTTGAGCGATCATTAACATCAAACCAGCTGCCTTTTTGTCGCGCTCCTTGTGCGCGGCGGAGTCATAAATTCACACCGCATTGAGCATGTGATGGTGGCATCAGCCCAAGGCAACTGGCGGTGTACCAGTTCAAAAGGGATACTGCAGCTTTGATTTTTATACCATGAACCACAAAAAAAAGACTGAACAGCTGATCTGGTTTTTGTACACAGTTAACTCCCTCAGTACGTCTGTATTATTTCAAACCTTTGAAAAGATGTTACCAGTTTTAAACTATTGTTGGAGGCCAACAACAGTTTTTGCATTCCTGCAAATAAATTGTTTTATACTGTAAGATGAGGTGAGTGTAACTTATTTTTGTAATAAAGTTTTTGATTTTTATCTGTGTCTTAAAACTGTTTGCTATGCTGTGTATCTTTACCTATCTTTAACCTTTATCTGTGTTTGTGTGGGGGAAAAAACCCTCAACATCCCTGTTCTCTCTCAGGAAATGTTTACATTATGCCTGGTCCTCAATTTGAGGTGTTTGTGCATAGAACCTGTCTTAAGTGACCCTGTTGTAAGGTCTTAATATCAAGTACCCTAAAACACTACAGGCAACGATAGACTTGTATTTATTAAATTCATTTAATGATGGCATTTAATTATTTAAACCAAGCCTCTAGCTCTTTGTTTAAAATATAATTTACCCCCTCAGTATCATGGGGAATACTTAGTATCAGTTAAGTTTGCCATCTTAAAAACATTGAATGCAACAATATGTTAGTGCCTGCATTCTCCTTTTACCAAGGTAGCAATGACTCACTGTAGAGACTGGTAGACTGAGGGTGCTTACTGAAGAAAAACTAATTCCAGGGGAGTTGTAGGGGGAAGGCATGGGGGAACAGTGAGAACTATTAAATGTGTAACAACTTGTTCAAAATCTGAGCTGAAGTCAGTAAGTGCATGGATTGCAACTGTAAGGTAAGTTCTCAGAATTAAAGTAACGCCAGTAGACCACTGGCCTTCATCCGTGTAGGTTTACACAAGGAAACAGGTCCTGAGGGAAGTAATGACCCAGGAGTTACAACTAGCTAAGTTCCATTTGAACTAGATCCCGTCTGACCTTGCTGATCCTTTGAAAAACCTGAACTGTTAGTTCGCACATAAAGACTTATTTAGTAAATATTACGTTTTGCAGCAAGGTTTGTAAATATGAAACCGGAGGCATGAATTCATGATACTGAAAACAGGTGTGGTACACAACATGCAGAGCCCCCCCGCCTCCCAATGTACCCTCAATTTGCGTGTCACGGCGTAAATACCTGCTGGCTATTTACTACCCAAATAAGTCAATCGGATTTTAAAATAGTCTTTAGGAATCTAACATCAATGAGTTTAAGCAGTATGGACATCTACAATCAGCATTCACGTTTGAAACGCGAAAAATGCTGACCTGCCGAAACACATCGAGGACCGGATGTGACGCAGGGGGCGTGGCGGACGGACTGGACGCAAAACAGGAAACGTTAATTTTGTCCGGGGAGAGCCGTCGATGGGATATGAATGTTTTCTGACATAAATGTTTTGTGTATTTTTAAACATGCCAACAATCACTTAGGCGGTTGCGCCAATTTTTTCACGTACGACCAGCCTTCGTTTTTAAGGTGAGGGAAAGGAGACAGCGAGCTAGCTAGTGTAGATTTGTTAGCGTTAAGACCATTGGAGATTAAATTTTAGCCAGCTAGATCTCTTAGCTGTCTTAGCCAGCTACCTAGCTAGCAGGTGTTCCTAGTCAGCGATTGCTAATTTGACAAGTGTAACATAAACTTATTTTAGATAATGTAGTGAACGTTAGCTAACCAGTTAGCGAACATTGTCA
Source organism: Megalops atlanticus (assembly GCA_019176425.1). Lineage (NCBI taxonomy): Eukaryota > Metazoa > Chordata > Actinopteri > Elopiformes > Megalopidae > Megalops > Megalops atlanticus. The sequence goes on along the minus strand of CM032892.1, from coordinate 3,061,787 downwards.
TTTTTGAGTATGCTGAGTTGTCTAGGTAGTCTAATAATCGTGCTGGTTGCTTTTGAGTGGAGTTTGTTTTGTAGCTATGTAGCCATCCTAGCTAGCAAGCTAATGAGCGAGCCAGCTCACGACAGTAATTGGTGTTAAGTAAATAGACATGCCAGCCAAGTGTTGAGCTAACCATCTGTGGAGTCAGTATGTTCAGGCTTTCCTGTTTGCTGTAAGGAAGATAGTTTGCGGGCTAGCTTTGACGATCTTGCAAAATTGGTGTTCTGTGCACGCAACAGATCATTGTGCTAAGCAGTGCACAACTGAAGGCGAAGGCAGCTGGTTAGGGAAGCCCACGAGTAAAATCGTGCACTCCATTTAGATCGTTAATGTTAGATCTGTGTAGCTGCCGTGCTGATTTCAGATGATGTTGACAAGGTCCGGTGTTTATGTTTCTCAAAAGGCCACCATGGCGCAGGTCCGCGTGTACCTGGAGAGACTGAAGCAGAGACTTAAGGTGGATCTCTTCAGAGAAGCTGGCCGCCAGTATCCGGTCTTCTGTTTCATGTTAATTTTTTTACTTTCGTCTACTGTCCTTCTCAACAGGTAGGTCTTTGAGCGGTAAACCGAAGTTGATCTTATCGGAAACTCTGGTGGTTATCGCTTGTCTGTGTTCATCAGTTGGGTTTGGTGATGGGTGTTAGCTCTGAGCGCTGACAGAATGCCACGGACCGTCACATGATCCTTGCGTTAGATTGTTAGTGAAATCCGCATGCGATTCTTGTCACAAAGCGAAGTCCGGCTACTTTAGTTTCACATCAAAAAGTCACATGTGCAGACCACTGTTTTTAATAATTAAAGCATATAGATCATTTTTGCTTTTGACTAGCTAATGAAGTTGATATAGCTAATTTCTGGTGTTTTAAACTCGTACCTTTTGTCTTTACATCACAGATATCACCTATAATCGATCCTTTATCATCGCTATTATTAATGTAATAACCTCGTGATTCTATATTGCCACATTCTCACAGGTGTTAAAGGAGTTTGCTTTGATCGCCTTTTTGCTAGGGGTCATGTAATTAATTTTAGTGTTTCCCAGACTGGCTCTTGGGTGTTTTTCTGTTTTTTTGATTCCCTCTGGAAAACCCTTGTACAGCACTTTGTGACAACCTTGGGTGTAATATGTGCTATATTAAATAAATGTTGTTGTTTTGTTGTTAATTCTACAGTTTTATTTTGGTACATATTGTCTCTCCCCAGATATCTTCACATTCTGATGGTCTTCTGGTCCTTCCTGGCTGGCGTGGTTACTTTTTATTGCTCCCTCAGCCCTGAAACTCTGCTGCCGAACATCTTCTTCCCCATAAAGCCAAAGACCAAGGTAATTGCAATGCTGTCAGAGGATACACAACTCCCTTCCTGCTGCTGCAGTCTTTGGGGGGTACTGTGAGTGTGTGTGCAGTAAAATTTGTCCCTTCCTGCTGCTGCAGTCTTTGGAGTGTACTGTGAGTGTGTGTGCAGTGAAATTTGTCCGTTCTTGTCCACTTTCAGCAGGAGCAGCCGGAGTTATTTCCCTTGGGTCACAGCTGTGCCGTGTGTGGGAAGCGAAAGTGCAAACGCCACAAGTAAGCCTGTGTTACTGCCTGAGGCTGAACAGCTTAGTCTTTATATGTGTATCATCATAACGCTTCTTATGGTAGATATGATGCCATTTTATGATGGACACCAGTATGATGTAGTGGTAAGAAGCAGGGCTCATGAGCAAAAGGTTGCTGGTTCAGTTCTTCGCTGTGGCACTGCTACTGTATCCTTGGGCAAGGTACTTAATCCACAATTGCATCAGTAAATGTCCAGTCATATAAATGGATAATATTGTAACCTATGGAAGTTGCTCTGGATAAGAGATGATAATGGTGATTATTGCATTGTTTGTTTGCTCATCTAATGGTCTGAAATTATTACCCAGTATGTACAGTACTCAAAACAAATACTGAATCAATTAACACAATGTAACTTGCTGACATGAGCAACAGCTTTTCCTCTACAAGCAAGGTAGATCACAACCTTTGAATTCCATGGAACAAATTTGAAGGTCTTGGCACAAGTGATTTTGTGAGCTCATTTGTGCACCACTTGTGCAGAAGGCCAAAATACCACTGGCGATTTGGAGAGGCGTAACTGACATAGCTACCATTCCATTAAAATTGAGACCAGAGGTTTCAAGATATGGTTTAGGACTGAAATTTTGGCTGATTTCTCAAAATGGTTTTGGTCATTTATTGGTAGTGGCTATGCATTTACACCTCTGTGTATTATGAACAAGGTCAGACTGTGACATAGCTGTGACAAGTGCAATTAGAATTGGTTAATGGTACCGTAGGGCTTTTCAAAGGAAAACAAAGAGAAAAAGGGTACAAGAACAAAAATCTTTCAGCCCTTCTAGCTCAAAAGCTCAATGATATAAATGAGACTGTTTTAGTGACTCAGTGTTGCAGCCACTGTCAGCTTCTGTAGGCTCGGGGGAGATGCCAGGCAGGGAGGGGCTCTTTGTATTTGCTGATGAGGTGAACAGGGACCAGGTGGCTTGAAGGTTGTGGGTTTGATTTAGGTCAAACCACATCACAATGATGAAAGTTTCTGCTGCAGCAGATGGTCTGCACAATTTGCATTTATCTGATGAAATATTATACCTCACATGAGCCCAGTGGTAATTATGGTAATTCTGTCTTTTACTAGACTTTTACTACCATTATATTATTTTGCAATGCGGTAAAAGATACATCTGAAAAGATTTTGAATGCGGTTGCAAGAATTCGATAATATAGATGTATACTTTTGTCAAAATATACACATTTATAATTTAATTTTTTAAAAAATGTAATCAACATTTATTATATATTTGTTTGATTTTTTTGCTGTTTAAACTTTATCTTCTGCTTCCACCTAGTGGCCGTTTTAGTGCAATTCTGTTTTGCGGATAACAGTTTTGATTGGTCAATCTGAACATGGTCAGGGAAAACTTTCTCTCTCTCTCTACCCATCAGACCAACACTGCTTCTGGAAAACTACCAGCCATGGCTGAATCTGAAAGTGCATTCCAAAGTGGATGCTTCTCTCTCAGAGGTGGGTGACCCATTAATTTTGATTGATAATAATAATAATAAAAAAAAAGCAGCACCTCATATAGCGTTTTACTTCTGTTTTTCACTTGTTTCCAGGTTCTGGAGTTGGTCCTGGAAAACTTTGTGTATCCATGGTACAGGTAAGGTTATGATCTTCTGACATAAACTGAAAAGGGAATTGTTGAAATGCACAACCCTAAGTCTGTATTGGCGTATAATGAGATAAACATGGTGGATGTCAGCGCATGAGGTCAGTGAGAGGAGTCTGACGGCTCACTGCTTCCCCCTCACAGGGATATCACAGACGACGAAGCGTTTGTGGACGAGCTGAGGCTGACACTGCGTTTCTCTGCAGCTGTGATGGTCCGCAGGGTGCAGAAGGTAAAGTAACCGGCTCTATGAATAGTGTCCGCTGCATCCGCTGCAGGCAGTTTGGACAAAAACACACTGCGTGAACTATATAAACTATACATTTCATTACGTTACATGCATTTAGCAGACGCTCTTATCCAGAGCAACTTCCATCACAGAACATAAGTATTACCATTCAGTTTAAACGAGCAACAGTGTCAGACCAGGCTAAGAACACTCCCAGACCAGTGAGTGTGAGCTTAACTCAAGCCCTGCCTCAAATTAACTTGTGCACTTTGACAAAAGCCAAGTATACTATGTAACTACAGGAATGAACTCATGAACTATAGTAGACAGAAACATCTGGACTTTCTCTTACTCTTTCTTTGAGTACTCCACGCCCGTTACTCCACAGGCCAACCAGACTACACCCTTCGCCTCTGTTCCCAAAAATACACCAATAAGCATGCAGGACACAGCAAAAGTGGAGAACAGCGGACACACCAGGAGCTTAACCTGGCTGCCTGCAGTTCCAAACAATATCTGACGTGTTTAATAAAATGTGATCAATTTCAAGGAAATTTAGTTGACATCTAAGCTTTGGTTGATTAATGAGTCTGATTGTCAGGTAATCTCTGTGTCTTTAATTTATACTTCCATTTTGTACTGAATTGTGTGTCCAGCACAGTGTTAACTGAGAAGCATGTCTTTGCTAGAGAAACTGGCTAGGGTTGTAGTGTTATTAGTAAAATGCCAAATGTTGCTGTTTTGAAATCATTTTATTTTTATACAAAATGCCAAAATGTTGCTTTTGGTTTTTATTAATCCTATTTGGCATAAATTAATTGCCTTTTTATTTTCTTCCAGATTGATGCTCCATCTGATGTCCTGCCAACAGGCAAACTACTTTTCCAGACTGCAAGGACAGGCTTCTGTTCACTGAGGAACCCACAAAATTGATTTGTAATCCTGATCCTGATTGATCCTGTTATTCCAGTTATTCCTTCTTAGTCACTTTTATATTACTTTTATTTCATAGAAAGGTACTCCAGCTTTAATGTGCTTATTTTGATTTGTCTGAATGAAGTGTGTGTCTGGGCAAACATGAAAGCCCGATTATGCAAAGCACGGCAGAAAGGTACTCCAGCTTTAATGTGCTTATTTTGATTTGTCTGAATGAAGTGTGTGTCTGGGTACATGCCCGTGTGTGCACACCCGTATGTGCATGGCTGTGTGTGCATGGTAGTGTGTGTATGTGTTTGTGTATGAATGCCTGTGTATGTGGGTGCAAGTTCATGTGTATGGTCCTGTGTATGCCTGTGTTGTGTATATGTATGTGTATCTGTGTGTATACGTACAACACATGCATGTGTGTGTGTGTTTTTATAAATCTCTAAGCCCCTGTATATGGCAGTGGCAGTGTAGCATAGTGGTTAAGGAGAAGGACTCGTAACCGAAAGGTTGCTGGTTCGATCCCTACTGGGACACTGCTGCTGTACCCTTGGGCAAGGTACTTAACCCACAATTGCCTGGAAAATGGATAATATTGTAAAGAACTGTAACCTATGTAAGTCGCTTTGGATAAAAGCGTCTGCCAAATGAATAAATGTAAATGTATATATGTGTGTGTGTGTGTGTGTGTATAAATGTCTAAGCCCCTGTGTGTGTGTGCATGTGTGTGTATAAATATCTAACCCCCGTGTGTGTGTGTGTGTGTGTGCGTGCGTGCATGCGTGCACGTGTGTGTGTTTGTGTGTATAAATATCAAACCTGCTGTTTGTGTGTGTGTATAAATATCTAACCTGCTGTTTGTGTGTGTGTATAAATATCTAACTTGCTGTTTGTGTGTGTGTATAAATATCTAACCATCTATTTGTGTGTGTGTATAAATATCTAACCTGCTATTTGTGTGTGTGTGCGTGCATGCGTGTGCGCGTGTGTGTGTGTGTGCGTGCGTGTGTGCAGTGAAGCACTCGGAGTACCTGCAGCAGGCTGCTCTGGAGGAGTACGGTCCCGACCTGCACGTGGCTCTGCGCAGCCGCAGGGAGGAGCTGCTGTACCTCAGGAAGCTGACCGAGATGCTCTTCCCCTACATCCTGCCCCCGAAGGCCACCGACTGCAGGTACACCCACCCCAGCCGATGTAAAAATAACCCTAACCCTACATCCTGCCCCCCAATGCCACCGACTGCAGGTACACTCCGCCCCGGTGATGTAAAAATGACCCTAACCCTAACCCTAACCCTACATCCTGCCCCCCAATGCCACCGACTGCAGGTACACCCCACCCCGGTGATGTAAAAATAACCCTAACCCTAACCCTACATCCTGCCCCCGAAGGCCACCGACTACAGGTATGACCGCCCCAGAGCACCGCTGTTTAAAAGAGTTACACTGTGAAAAATACACTCTGTAACTGTGCGTTCAAATCAAGTGATTATGATTTCCAAAAATACTGGGTGTTTTGTGTGGCGGGGAATAGGTGACTCATTGACACTGTTTTGCACATTTTGGGCATTTTTTGAACACTGATTAAATAAACTGAACATGCAGTGTTTTTTCCTTTTTGTGAGTGACCTACTGAGAGTAATTATGTAACTGAAGACAGTTACAGACGCCCAGATTTAAACATGGGCTGCTCCTTTGGAAAAATCTCTCTGCTGATCTTTGATTTCACACATGGCAGATTTAGAGGAAATGTGCAAGTGAAAAATGTAATTGCGTGAAATTCATGACTAGACAAACTATAGGTATGTGTTATTTCAGCCTTGGACATCTGAAACAGACAAGTTGATAATGGCCTTTCCACTTAAAGTTGTATTCTTTGATTATGCCTTCTGGCTACAGTGACAGCAGTCTTTACATTAGCTCATATTAGCGCTAAGGTTAACACCTGCCTCTGGCATGTAGTAATATTTGTCTTGTTACCTTTACCGCAACTAGACTTGTTAAGTCCCATTCAACTTTGCAAAATCATCTGTTGGCATTTTCTGCTCCCACTGTTTTGCACTTTCCCACAGGAATGCCCACAGTTACATATTCATTCACAAGAACCAGAAACCATTATGTGCAAATCACAGTGTGTCAGATTAAGTCCACCTCTGTGAGTTAGCACTGGATGCAAAACATCTGCATGTGTTAAACCACCAGTGAGCTTTTAGCCAGTCGTCTGGGGGCCGTCTGGTTTTGCTAAAACGCGTGTTTCCTGACTGTTCCCAGATCTCTGGCCCTGCTGATCCGAGAGGTTCTGACCGGGTCCGTCTTCCTGCCCTCCATGGACTTCCTGGCTGATCCGGTGAGTGACAGGGACGCATGTGTAACCTCTGTCACACACAGTTTGGAGAGACGAATTGTTGGCAGGAGAGTGGTTCAGAACATATGGGAATGACAGAGTGGTTCACTAACATTGATGATCAATGTTCCTTCCCCAGGACACTGTGAATCACTTGGCTCTTATATTCATCGATGACACTCCAGTGAGTAGATGTGACTTTTTTTCCATGTGGGTGTCTGTGGTTTGTTGGAGAGCCTCAGCGGTACTCTGAGTGGATGTGCTTGTTTTGCAGCCGGAACCTGCCACAGAGCCGCCCTCCGCCATGGTCCCCTTCCTGCAGAAGTACACTGACCCACGCAACAAGAAGCCATCTGTAAGCCACGCCCCTTCCCCCAACGCTTCCACTAATGTGGGCGTGTCCTCTGCATCTCCACCCCCATGTTGCAGTGCCCCGCCCATGTGGGTGTGTCCTCTGTATCCCCCGCCCCATGCGGTGTCGTCCTTGTCCCCAGCTCCATGCCTCAGTGCCTCCGCCCGTGTGGGCGTGTTCTCCGTCTCCTCATTGTGCCCCGCCCGTGTGGGCGAATCCTCTGTATCCTCATCGTTGTCCCGCCCGTGTGGGCGTGTCCTCTGTATCCTCATCGTTGTCCCGCCCATGTGGGCGTGTCCTCCTCACCCCTGTCCCGCCCCCTGCAGGTGCTGAAGCTGGAGCTGAAAGAGATCCGCAAGCAGCAGGACCTGCTCTTCCGCTTCATGAACTTCCTGAAGCAGGAGGGCGCCGTGCACGTGCTGCAGTTCTGCCTCACCGTGGGTAAGGAGGAGCCCCCCCCACACGGGGGGCGGTGCTCTGTCTGTCACACAGGTCTGCCTCTCAGGCTGTGTACTTGTGACATCACACAGCTCAGTCTGTCTGATTGGCACTGGGAGGGGTCTCACGGGGAAATATTGCCAAGTACTGCTTATGTGCTTCAGTTTGGAGAGAGCGAGGTCATCACTGAAGACGCCTTTGATCTTGCTGCCGATCCGTACGATCCACTTAACTCCTCTGTACAGGGGGTTAAGTGTTACACGGCTTATTTTAATGGTGGGACTCCCTCACGATCACTGTGAAAGATTCATTGAGTGACCTGTGTGTGAACCCTAGGCACAATTGTTTTCCTCTTTGTGAGGGCTCAGCTCACTGACTTACCCCCGCTCTCCTGTGCTGTGGAATTCTGGGTAAAGCGTTTTTTTCATGATCTCCTGCCCACAGAGGAGTTCAACGACAAGATCCTGCAGCCAGAGCTGAACGACACTGAGATGCTGAACCTCCACGAGGAGGTGAAGAAGATCTACGAAACCTACTGCCTGGATGAGAGCATCGACAAGATCAGCTTCGACCCCTTCATCGTGGACGAAATCCGCAACAGTGAGTCCCTGTTCCTGTTTTTCAGAACGTCCGTATCTCTCCCTTCCTCCCTCTGAGAGGGTCTGACCCTCGCACTCACCCCGCTTCCTTCACCCCCACCGATGTGTGTTTTCGCTGGGTCATGTGAGTCCCACCCTCTCCCCCTCTCTGCAGTCGCGAAGGGGCCCTACACGGGGGTGGTGCGGCTGCAGACCATGCGCTGCCTTTTCGAGGCCTACGAGCACGTTCTGTCCCTGCTGGAGAATGTCTTCACCCCCATGTTCTGCCACAGCGATGAGGTAATCACCTCCGGCGGCCCCCTGCCCTTGCTTACAGTACAAAGCCATTCTTTAAGCCTCCAGACAAATTACTGTCACTTGCTGATAAATCTGTCCAGTGAAATTTATCAGTTTCATATTTGTACTGTTCAGTGCAGCAGCAGTTGGATACATGGGGGGGAGGGAGTTTTGGGGGGGTAAAAATAAATTGATTTTGACGTTAAAGCAAACTTTCCCCTTGGTGCTTCTCTGCAGTATTTCAGGCAGCTGCTGAGGGGGGCGGAGTCTCCAGCCAGAAGCTCCAGGCTGAGCAGGTGGGTGCGGTTCAGTCACTCTTCCTCTCACACGTGGCTGTGAAACGACTCATTAATATCAGTTGGGGATGATATGTATTTTTTCAACATTTTTCACTGAAGGATTGGGCACTATAGACTTGTTCACAGTGCTGTGAACTGTGGGGGGTGAAGGGGGCACAGAGTTTTGAGTCTGTGTTTGGCTGTGTGGTGCAGTGTGTGGGGGAGAACCTCACTGAAGCGCACACAGGCTGCCGCTCTGGCTGTAAACCAGGAAGCTGAGTGTTACAAACTGTGCCAGATAAAAGCAGTGGGGTCGGCGTGGCCATGCGGTGCTGTAGTCTGGCCGGCGTCTCGCACCAAAGCAAAGCGCCGTGGGGGGGTGTGCCCCCATTCCCGCCGCTCTCCCGCGGCGTCCCGTCCGCGGCCTGTAGCGAAGGCTCTGAGCGCTGGTGTCGGCCGGCTGTGACTCCGTCTGCCTGTCGTTGCAGAAACAGCCTGAGTTTGGACGATGTGCGGTGAGTACGACCCGGGCGCGGTGTGCACCGACCCGCTCGGCTGCGCACTTTTGGCTGCGCGCTTTCCTGCCGCAGGCAGATGCACGCGCGGACGCACGCGCAGCTGCGCTTAGCGGAATGCGATGTGGGACAAAGCTGCCTTTGTAACAAATTAAACACCCATTGTGCCTTTTTCTGGGCCAACGGGGCCAAGCTGTCCTGCAGTTGAGGGTGAGGGATCACAGGCCAAAGGAATTCACCTTCCGCATGGATATCGCAGCAACATTTTAAACACTTTATTGAAGCTTTAAGTCAAACCCCTTTATGTGTAAACATAGCTATACATGAGTTTTGTTGAACTTTTCATGCCTTTGACACAGCGTAGTTGGTTTTGCATGCGTTCTAAAGGGGGTTTTATGACATTACAACTGATAGCGTGTCACCCTTGTACAACGTGTGTAAAATCCGTGGAACATTCCGGTGTGTTCTCCGCCTTTCCTTTGTTACCAAGGCAGCACTGAGGCCAGCATGGACTCCAAAGCTAATGCAGTATATGAGGAAGATGAGGAGGAGGAGGAAGATGAAAAGAATGGCTGTGTGCAGTGCCTTATGTGTCAATGCATATCCCTGGACCTCCCTCTCATCTAAATTGTCTCCTTTTTTTCTAATGACTGCTGCTGGACTGGATGTGTCTGCCTGTCTCTCATCTGTCTGTCTGTCCTGTCTGAAAACACACTAGCTCACCAGAGGGGGAGACAGCGCACGACCCCATGTTCCCGCCCACCCCTCTCAGGTCTCCACCCCCACCCTGTGCTCCGCCCTCCTGCACTGTCACGCTGAAGTGTGGCCGATACAAGCCCCGCCCACCATGCATGAGCCCCTGTTACACCTGATACTCCGCCCCACTCAGCCTGTCTGTGTGCATCTACTGTGTCTGTGTCTGGTCCCAAGCCTGCGTGTGTGTGTGTGTGTGTGTGTGTGTGTGTGTGTGTGTGTGTGTGTGTGTGTGTGTGTCTGTGTCTGGTGCCAAGCCTGTGGGTGTGTCTGTGTGTGTGTGTGTGAGAGAGCTCCAGCATGGCCCCGGTACAAGTGATGAGAGTTATGTCATTGTAACAGGTTTCTTTAATCATTTACAGAATGCACTATATGTGTATGTTTAGTGAAAAACATCAGCCCTTGCACCCACAGGGGGCAGTGTTTACCCATTTCTGTGTCTCGATAGCAGGGATACAGGCAAGTATCAGCTGTCTAGAATCTACAGTTTGTGTAGCTGGCCTCTAGGTGGCGTTGCCCCCTTGTTAATGGTGCATCATAATGTTTGATATGTTCAAGTTTGTGATCCAACCCCTACCCCTGCGGTGTGTAGTGAGAAAAACAACATTCAGTGTTCAGGGACCTCAAAGATTTTGAAAGATACAAAGATGGACATATCTTGGTTGACGATCATCTCTTGTTTACAAACATGCAGTGTTTTGCAATGATAACCTGTGGCAACCTGCAGATAGTGAGACAGTTTGTTATCTATTCAGAAGAAAGAGTGAATTTGCATGCTGGTAACAGTGCGTGTGTAGGTGTTTTTGGTTTTTATTAATGTCTCTTCCTAAAAAGTAAGGGCTGTACTGCACGCCCCCACTGCACGGCGGTGTGATTGACAGTGACTGCTTCTTCCTTTCAACCGGCAGCCCTGACCCCAGCTGCTGGCTGAAACACAGAGAGACCTATTGCCTCTGTGGAGGGGTCTGTGCTTGCGACTGATGCCGTTTGAGATGATATGAGATTGAGTTGCCTGGGCCTTGAACTGCTCCTGAGCTTCACCCCTAACCCTTTCCCATAACTACCCCCCCTTCCCTGATCCTGCATGGTGGATGTGACCTCCCCCACACACCCCCCGCACCTGCGTGCCGGCAGTGACCGTGTCTTCGTGCACCTGTCTGCAGGAACACCTCGAAGCGCGGGGAGTCCTTTGGCATCAGCCGGATCGGCAGCAAGATCAAAGGCGTCTTCAAGAGCACCACCATGGAGGGGGCCATGCTGCCGGCCCACAGCGCAGCCGAGGGCGAGGACGACATGGTGAGGCCGCCCTGCCCCAGCGTCCGGCATTAGCGTCCGGCGTTAGCGTCCGGCGCTAACACCGGTGTCAGTGTTCAGTGTCAGCTTCCGCGGCCGTTCGTGCTCCATCTCAGTTACAATCCTCTGTGTATTGTCAGTTAGAGTTGTCCGTATTACGTCAGTTAGAATTCTCTGTTTTTTCAGTTAGAGTTCTCTGAGTTTTGTCAGTCTGAATTCTCTGTCAGTTAGAGTTCTGCTTGCTTTTTCAGTTACAATTCTCTGTGGTTTGTCGGTATAGTTCTGTTTGTCTCAAGCACAGCTTTGGCTGAAGCTGCTACAGCATACTCAGTCAGCGCCCATAGGGCAGGTTGTCAGGGGACGAGGGATGGGGTGGGGGGGTTCTTGACAGCTGTCTTGGATTTGTAGTGTGAGCGTAGTGGAGGGGTGTGGGGTCAGAATTACCCCGAAGGCTCATTACCATGGGGCTGTGTTCTGAAAACAATTTCAGTTTAACTCTTAAAAATGGATGCAGGCCTTGAAATGTTTTCTCTCCTCAATATTTTACATAGGACTGCAGTGACGAGGGCCCTTTGAGTATATTACAGTGAACAAAAAGAGGGGCAGTCACTCCGGTGCACGAGATTGTGTGCCTTAAATCCTTTTGAGTGAAGCCATTGTGATGTCATTGTGATGAATGTTCTGACATTCTGTGCCACATACAGACGTAGGCATTTCTTTTCCCTGTAGACCTCCGCTATGAAACGTTTCCAATCACCTGTGAATCACGTGAGAACATCTCTGTCCCGTCCTGGGTTCAGTTGCTAGAAATGGCCTTGGGAAAGCTGTGTTTTCCAAGCATTGCGGTGTTTTCACCTCTTAATTTGGGAGTGATGGTTTTGTTTCCTTTCATTGGTGATGTGGTTATTACTGTAACTAACAGTTACTAATGAAATCCTTCACAAGCAGAATCCCTTCGTCAGTGTTACATTTGGGAAGCGGTGGCCCCCCTGCTCCTGTTGGCTTACGGTTTTTCTGTGTAACGGGTGGGGGACCAGTTGGCCCCTCAGAGGTGCAGCGTCAAATCCGTCTCTCCCCTGTCCCCGGGACCGCAGGTGGAAGAGGCCACCATGGTGCTGGAGGATGATGCCCCCGCGGAGGCGGCAAGCACCCCCAGCACCCTCCGAAACCTGTCGGCCTGGAACGTCACCATCCCCTACGTGGACTTCTGCGACGACGAGACCAAGAAGGAGAGGGTTCCCGTGTTCTGCATCGATGTGGAGCGGAGCGACAGGAAGGAAGGTGGGCGGCGGCTGGAGCATGCTGGCCGCAGGGGCAGGGCGGGGCAGGGTTGGGGGCGGGGCGGGGCAGGACGGGGTGGGGGGGGGGGGCAGTTCAGGGGGTCTGACCACACACCGTGTCCTCCGCCGTGCCTGATGCCACCACATTGGAATCAGAAGCAGGTTCTGAGGCTATTTCATAATGTTTTTTCCCCTCTTATCTTCTGTTTTAGTCGGTCATGAGACCGAAAGCTGGTCAGTGTACAGAAGATACCTTGAATTCTACGTGCTGGAGTCGAAACTTACCGAGTTCCATGGTAGATGCAATTTTGTATCTTTGTTCAGTGTTTGTCCTCCAACTCCTCCTCTTTTTTTGTTTCTCTCTTCATGTCTCTCACTTTTGTTTTTGTTCCTTTCTAGAATTGCATGAGAAGGAAAGAGACCCCAGCATTTCTGGGAATAATGTTGTCATGGGCCTCGGCCAATCAAAACGAATGTCATGCTTGCCTAATCTAATTAACGAAACATAGGACAGAAAAATTATGTGGTGTTGAGTTACCATGGTTGTGTTTGTTGGCTTATTTTTCTCATAGTGCCTTCTTTTCAACAGGTTCCTTTCCTGATGCCCAGCTCCCATCTAAAAGAATAATAGGACCAAAGAACTATGAGTTCTTAACGTCAAAGAGAGAAGAGTTTGAGGAATATTTACAGGTATTGGCTGGTTAGGAGAGGTGTTTTTCTTTTGGGAGGAACTGCTGTTCTCTGTAATTGGACATTTAACTGTAAACATTGTTACCTAATCTGTCTGTTCTTGAAATGGTATCTGCAGTGAATTATTTTGTTGTAGAATAATTAAAAGTTAGTTTCAACTTGCAGTTAGATATCTGTGTCGAATTGTATTTGAGAGTTGAAAGTGTGCCCCCGGTCACCTCTCTGTTAAGAGTTCCTGTAAAGATTATGACCCATAGAGTACTGTTCCTTCAGCAGTAGGCCAATTTCATGCTAAACGTGATTTGGACGTCATGCTTCCAGGTGTAATAAAAGGCTCCAAGATGAAGGAAAAGGATCGTTACAGTCTTTTGCCCGTATTTGGCTCCCAAACAAGGCCTTGTCACACGTGTGGTAATGAACAGCAAACCGTCACTCACAGCTGGGCTCAGAATAAGCACATTTACCCCCTGATGATGATAGTTAATTACTGGTTGGTAAATTGGTTTGGTTAAAATGTTGTTTCATTCGGAGTAATAGCTGTGTGTTTTGAATAATAGTCTTACTGTGTTGTGGCAGCCATCTGGTCCAATGGACAGATAAATGGTCTATTAGCAGTGTAAGCCTCAGCCAAATGTGAAGCATTCAGATGTACTAAACTATGTATGATATTGGTCTGTGGGTCTGTGAGTTGGTCCGTTTCTTCTTGAGTAACGTCTGAAGGTACACAGTAATAATGTATGTGGTGTGTGGTACTAATATCCTGTGTTGTGACAGACTGTATGTCTCCTCTTCTTGCTTCAGCGGTTGCTACTCCACCCAGAACTGAGCAACAGCCAGCTGTTAGCAGACTTCCTGTCCCCGCATAGCATGGAGTCCCAGTTCCTGGACAAGATGCTGCCAGACGTTAACCTAGGTACGTAGTGCCGCTCACCTGAGCGTCGGGTATAACTGCATTGTGTTGCATGCGGCCAGCTGCCTGCAAGGCACTTGCAACAGTGCTCTGATCTTGAGTGCTCTGGTGGTCGTTTGTGAGGCCAGGCTGTTACTGGAGCTGTTTAGGTTAAGAGCCATGTTTGTACACCCATTTGAGGTCCCTCTGAATAATGAGCTTTGAATCCATTACTGCAGCCACTGAGGCGGGCAGCCGGTCTGCAGAGTGATCCCTACATCTGGCTAACTGTGCTCTCTTTCTCCCTGGCAGGGAAGATTATCAAATCTGTCCCGGGGAAATTAATTAAAGAGGTGAGCAATATGCTTGTGCATTTCCACGGTAATATTTATTTTTTGTACTTGACGGAGCATGTTTCTGGCAGTGTTTTTCCTGTTTTGATTTGTATTTGTTTCAGTGGAAATAAATCTGATATAAATGTCAGTGATGAACTGTGGGAAAGCATTCGGGTCAGTGCGGTTGCCGTTTGTGTCAGAGTAGCTTGAGTGCAGCACTATATTCTGCAGTGCCTCAGGGTGTTCTCTGTGACCTTTGACCTCCAGAAAGGCCAGAATCTTGAGCCTTTCATCCAGTCCTTCTTCAACTCCTGCGAGTCGCCCAAGCCCAAACCCAGCCGCCCCGAGCTGACCATCCTCAGCCCGACGTCCGAGAACAACAAGAAGGTGGATAGTTTCGATGCATCAGTTACTGCGCATACCTGAATGCTACATACCAATCACCACACACACCTGCATGCTACATACCTCTCACCACACACACCTGAATGTAACACACCACACACACCTGAATGTAACACACCACTCACCACACACACCTGAATGTACCATACCCCTCACCCCACATACCTGAACATAACATACCGTTCACCACGCACACCTGAATGTGATATACCACTCACCATATGTGTAACATACTCCTCAACACACATCACCGAATGCAACATACTGCTCACCAAACATGCATCACATTGTTCGCACACACAAACAAAATAACCACATACGTGTCTGCAGCGTAAACCACATACACACAAACACAACAAACTGTTTACCTCACGCATGTGATCAGAACGCTTTGCTCTGCGTGCAGATGTGAATATGAAGTTCCACTTGCGTGAACATGGCTTTTGCTCAGTGTAGGCCTCAGAGGAACACGCACCTCCTGCGCTGCTGCTGCTCACTCTCCCCTCCTGTTAAACGGAGAGCGATCTGCCCAGGCTGGCCATTTAGACATCATTCAGACATTGTGCCTCACCATTTTCACTCTTAACTAACAAACTGCTGCTTCCCCCTCCCCTGTCCAGCTCTTCAACGACTTGTACAAAAACAACGCCAACCGCTCGGAGTTCACGGAGAAGAAGCACAACCAGAACTATTTCATGGAGATGATGACGGTGGATGGGGTGTATGACTACCTGCTGTATGTGGGTGAGTGACTGCAGGCCTTCACTGCAGCATGGAGGAGTATTACAGCTACTCGCACACACTGCATGGAAACCCCAGAGACGAGAGGAAGTTATAACTTCATAGCCCATGTGTTTCATGCAGGATAACTTGGCATTTACTCAGAAAATCATGACATTACTTATCTTGTGAAATCCACATGCAAGTGAATCCCTCACGTTATGTGAAACTTTTGTATCATGTGAAACTGCTGTATCACCTTCTATTTCCCTTATCTAGCCGTGCGGTTAAAGCTGACATTCTTGAAGCCACATGTTTGCAAAATAGAGCACAGTTCACACCATGTTGTTAATAATAATAATAGTAATAATAATAATAATAATAATAATATTATTGTATCTTGTAAGATAAAATTGTTTTTAAAAAAACGGTTATAACAATTCTGTTTTCTGGAAAAGTCACATTTCAGATGCGTTTGAACCTCAGGGACAGTGTTCTGTTGGATGCACCAAGAGCATATCATGCTCTTATTGGACTTTTATACGGCCCTTCCATGTGCACACTTCTCTTTACTTTCCCACACTTTTCCACAGATACAGTAGGTATCTTGATCGGTGGAGCGGCAGTAAGCCATGCTCCAGTAGCCTTCACTTTCAGTCTCGAGCTGTTGTGACAGCTTTGGTCCACTTAACTGAGGGAAGTGGCCATGGTGGTCAGTCATGGTGAACCTGGCGTCAGTAACGTCTCTTCTGCGATGAGTAGCGAAAAGCAGTTAATTTTGCAATCCCAAGAAGAAGAAAGAAAGAGCTTTCAGAAGCAGTTAGTGGCCTGCTTCCCAAAGCTCAGCAGACCCATTCTCTGTCTTGTGGGGTTGCAAAGGAGAGACATGCTAAATGCTGTGCTTGGTGTTGTCTCTCCTGTGGTGCACTGTGGGTAGATCAGCTGTTGGCTGTGGGCAACTGTATTGGAGGATCTCCCTTCACCGCTTCCTGCTTTAGTGTAGGGGAAAAAACAGCCATGTCTGCTGAATGCAGTCTTACCACTGGTGCCTCTTTAGCGTGTAGTCCCACCTTTAAATTTGGTCCTTTTAGTCGTTCAGTCATTAGTGTTAGCAGTTTTGATTGACTGCATATGTAGGGCAAATTCAATTTCTAAAATGTACATTTAAACCTGCCCTTATATCCTGGCCAATACAGTAACATCAGACCAGGCAGGACGAAGCACTCAACTCTTGACTTCTCATCACTGCGATCTGATTGGCAGGCCGGGTGGTGTTCCACATCCCTGATTGGATGCACCACCTGCTGATGGGTGGGCGGATCCTGCTGAAGAACACTCTGGAGGCCTATGCAGACCATTACCTGCAGTACAAACTGGACCAGGTCCTGCAGGAGCATCGTGTGGTCTCCCTCATCACTCTGCTGAGAGGTGTGTGATCGCCGGCTTTGGCCACACACCCATGCCACTGCAGACCAAGGGGCCATTTGTGGGCTGCCTCTCATTTCCTGTTTCACGGCATCATGTGCACAGAGCTCTCTCTGTCTCTTCCTCTTTATCATTTCATCTCCAAGCTCTCTCTGCACACATACATCCAACGTGACATTACTTAACATTATTTGCTGAGCAGATACCTTAATCCAGGTTAACTTGATTTGCTTATTTCTTTTTTTGTCCCTTTTACACGTATTCTCCATTGCGACTGCTGTTATTTAACTGAAGGGAAGCAGGTTGCTGAAGGTTGCCGCGTTACTAAACTGGAACTTGCCATGCTCCGGTCATGAGTTTCACACGCAAACCAAGATGTCACACTGCCCTCTCCCAACATCTAAGAATACACTCTACCCTAACAGAAGTCATGGGACACCCTAATTGCCGAAAAATGGGTATTTTTAACATGGGAACGTCGTAGTGGCCAGCAGAGAGCCCTGACCTCAACATGGTAGAACGTCTTTGGGTTGAACTAGAATGCAGAAGTAGGGCAAGGCCAAGATGGCCTTCCTCAGTAGCAGAGCTTACTTCTCTTTACGAGAAATTAGTAGACAGTCATGACAAGACATGATATTCATTTCTTTGAATAAAGATATATTTTATGCATACCCACTCGTGTCCCGTAACTTTTGATAGGGTAGTGTGTTATGTGTTATATATTTTCTGTATTTCATCACACTATTTTGGATTCACATAGACTGCTATACAGTATACGATGTTCAAAAAACAGCAGTAGATAAGCTCAGTTACTTGGTTTGTGTGCTCTGAGTGTGCACTGTCATGTCTAGGGTCATTCACATTCACATGCACAGTGAATCAGGCATTTCCTCATGTAACTTGATTCATTGGCGAGTATTACCACTGTCTTTGCTTCCATTAGTCAGTAATGCTGTAATAGGTGTTAATGAAGTGTTAAAGTGCAGCCATGAAGGAAACTTTGTGAACGTTTCAGACGCAGTTTTCTGTGAGAACAGTGGGCCTCGCTCTCCCGAGGACAGGCAGAAAAGAGCCAAGAAGACCTTTGAGGAAATGATGAATTACATTCCAGGTCAGTGAATTATCTTATCTGTGCAAACGTAATGCTGTCAGGAAATGATGACGTGGATGTTTGAAAGAACTTCTAAGGTTAAATTTGTCTTTTAAAGAGATTTATTTGACTTTTTCTTTAAATTACATCAATATTTGCCCCAGTGGTGATAACCATTGTTGGATATTGAGATACAAAGGCAAGGTTTGAATTCTGTCTCCTCAGTGGTGGCCCAGTCTGTTGGCTGTTGCAAAGTGTTCCTGCCACACCCCCTCTGTGTGTCATTGGTGTTGAGGCTGGTTATTAGACAGTAATTTTATCCAGTGTTTGTGTGCAGTATAATGAAATCCGGGTATTTGTTCCTTCATCAAGTAATTGATGAAGGAAGAAATACCATCAGCAGCATTGTTAAAATGCTATACAGAAAAGGGCAGTTTCAAATTACGTCTGCTAATCCTGTCAAAGCGTATCTAACTTCCTTGCTTAATCATAGCAATTCTCCTTTTCACTACTTCCCTAACCCACACAAAATTCTGTAATTTTTAATTGAGGTGTGGAGAGGGTATAATTGGTCCTTTTAGCACAGAGGACCTGAGTCGAGGCTTTGCACGAAAAGGAATCAGATCCTCAGTTACTGATCCATAGCCAGCCTTTCAGTCCAATGTTTTGACGTTAATCTGGCCTAGGCAGACTGAACACGGCCTAGTTTGGTGGTCCCGTCTCTGCAAGTGTCTTGGAAGCCAATAAATTATTTATCTGCAGAAATGTGAACCCCAGTTTACAGATGGGTTTCCATAGTCTACTACAGTTCCAAATTTCAGTGCCTGGAACAGCAGGTTTGCTCATACCCTAACAATGTGTCCGCTGCTTTGATGTTCCCCTGGAAGACGTTGGAATGTTTAATATGTGATCCTCCACTGAAGTTTCCTCCACTGAGTCAGTGTTACAGACCTGTCTTTTCTTTTGGGCTGGTGTTTCCAATCGGAGGAGATTAAGCAGAGGCAGACTAAGCAGTACACAAGCCATGTATGGCTGTGTTATGATCTCTCCCCTGCCCCCAATCCCAAATCCACCATAAATCTTTTCAAAACAAAATGCATGAAACCAGCAAACACAAGGGCCCCTAATGTCAACAGTTTCTTCCTCCGGGTTTAGAGTGATGGCTATATGTATTTCTCCTCATCTTAGTAGATGGGTCCACTGTTCTCCCCTGAGAGAGAGGGGGTCTGCCTCAGTCAACTCAGAGACACAAAAGACAATCAAACCAAACCAAAACTCTGTGTGTGAGTGAGGTGTTTGTAGCCCTAACTGTAACAGCGAGCCCTGCAGATCGTCTCTGCAAATAAAGCGCTGAGATTATTTCAGCGATGGTTGAGGTCGACACCCTTCCACTCACACCTGTGTTCACATATCTTTCGTGTGAGTGGAAATCTTGTGTCAGTCGTGGTGTTCTCGTCACACCTGTTGGAGACGTGTGGATAATGTGCAGGCGTCAGAGCAGATGTGGGGAGCATTCATTCTGCTTGCTTAGGAATTTGTCCTGCTTACTTCCTTAAGGGAAAATGAATACGCTAAGTGGATACTAGTGACCTGACACTGATTCAGAGCAATAATGCTATGAATCACTCTTAACCAGGGTCACAGCTGCGACTGGGCTGTGTGCACACTAAACTCACAGCTGACTGTGAGAACGTTAAGTACACTGAAATCACCACTGACTGTGTCAGTGTTGAATACACCGAAATCACTGCTGACTGTGAGAACGTTAAGTACACTGAAATCACCACTGGCTATGTCAGTGTTAAATACACTGAAGTCACCACTGACTGTGTGTTGAGTACACTGAAATCACTGCTGACTCTGTCAAGTAAACTGAAATCAACGCTGACGTCGTATTAACTACAAGGAAATCACTATTGACTGTGTCTGTATTAATTACACTGAAATCACTACTGGCTGCGTCTGTGTTAAGTACACCAAGCCAAAATCACTCTTTTACCTTCAGATTTTATAGGGAAGTGCATCGGCGAGGATGCCAAGTACGAGGGCGTACGGCTGCTCTTTGACGGTCTGCAGCAGCCTCTACTCAACAAGCAGGTAAGCAGCACCTGGGCAGCCATTTTGGAAATATAACCCAGTCCCACCTTAAGTCTGTTTGGTGCTAACTCTGTGAACAGGTTACATTCACTTGGTGTTGAATAATTCTTGGGCAATTGAAGACTTTGGTCAAGATCAAGCTTCATTTAATGCTGTCATGGAGAGAAGTCCAGAGTGCTGTAGTTCTCTAACTCAGAGCACAAAAATAAGCTACATAATATCACAAAAATAAGCTGAACAATATCACATAAATAAGCTAGACAATATGGTGTGCCTGAAACATCAGCCGTGTCATCCTTAAAAACATGTTTGATATATATGTGTATGTATATATATGTAAGCATAAGTCATGTTAGCCACATACGACTACAAAGCCGGAAGCTCACCTATATGAGATAAAAAAAATAATCATATTAATGCAGTAAATTTCTTCCAAATTTTTTTCCCCCGAAAGACTTATAATATAAGAGTACAGAGAGAGCCTCTGTTAAAGTAAAAAAAAAAATAAACAGCACACAGACCATATCTGGACATGTGTCAGTCCAGCACACTACCGTAGAAAGAAATAGATTCACTGTGGTCCCTGTCTGTTTGCTGTTGGTTGCTCTCAGGGTAAAATACATGGAGTTAGCCGTGTAAGTATTTTCAGTGGTTTGAATTCTTGGGCGCGGATGACGCTTTCAGAGCCATGCTAGGGCCTCTGTGGTGTGATGTAAAACACTACTTTCTAAAGTCACATCTGTCAACATTGGCTTTCCTCCTCTGCCTCTTCCTCTCCTCTCAGATGACCTATGTGCTGCTGGACATTGTTGTGCAAGAGCTTTTCCCAGAACTTAACAAGGTAAAACTAGATGGTCACCTCACCGAATATGCATCTCGTTACAAAAAAAGTATTGTAGCGACATTTCTCAGAACAGTGATTATAAGGACCTGGTAATGGCCTGGTAACTATGGCAACTGCTGTGGCTGTTTTGTATCAGAATTTTTTGGAACAAGTTGAAAGACGCCATTTTGAGGTCTAGATTATATCATCAGGCAAATTGGTACATTGTTTAAAGCTATGTTGTGTAGCCAATATGTATTTTTATTCAGTTTAACCATCTGTAGGACTGCCTGACCTCTTCAGAAATTTGGCCTCTTATCTATGGTGAAATAGCACTTTCGTCACTGAAACTGCAAGTTAAATTTGGCAGTGATGATATACATGTCTAAATCATACTAAAATAGCTAACAGAATTTACATATTATGCCTGTTGTAAAATAGGGTCAGATATGTTCTCCCATGTGATTTATAATTTTGTTTATCTGGTTGTTCTTAACATTTATGCATCAGTATCAGTCATTTCAAATTCACTCTTAAATAAATATTGGATTAGAAAAAAAATCTGCAAACTAATCCAGGTATCACTTCTGCTAGATAGATTCAGCGAAGGCCACAGAGGCACAGAGAAATATAATTCTTTGATTACATTTCTGTTTCACTCTAGTTAGGTGTATGTATTGAAAGAATACATATTTGAAGAGCATGAAATATAATTCCTGAGTACATATTTACAAAGACTACTTAAATATGATTAGTAGTACGTGTATGTACATAATCCTTTTTCCACAGAATTCCCTCCCTGTGCTCTCATAGGCCTTTTTCACAGCGGAACCGGTTACCGGAAGTGTTCGTCGAAGCAGTGTATTGCCATTTCTGGTTTTTGCTAGCTGAGTGTTTAACATGGTACCGGGATATCGCTTCTCTAGTTCACGTTTGACTTTGCTGAAATTTGGCCAAGACGATGTGGTGCAATTAGTGAAGGAGCATTCACAAGTCAAGGGTTCCAAGCTGGAGAAAGGCTACGAGTTGTTCTTTGAGCAGTTTATTTTTAACTGTAGGGATAAGTGAATTGCAAACTTAACCTAGTCTGATAGCTAGTTAGCTTGTAACAACTCTGCTCGCTAACGCTAATTATAGCCAGTGACTACGGACTATTTATCTAACATTAATTATAGCCGACATAAATACAGTATAATAGGAAGCTGTTTTTGAGTTTTAAAGTCTAATAGAGTATGCCGATTTGCAGTATTTGGGTAGATAAATGAGTTAATATTATGTCTGCAGCAAGCTGCTTCCATTTAGTGTGCGCAACGTGAGACACTCATTTCATGTTATTAGCTGTCATTACCTAAGACTAGCTTTTTAGCTTTCAGCAGGCTAAGTTGTAAGTTATCAGTTGTCGGTAAGCTGTGATAACGCCCCCCTTTATATGCAGTGTCAGATTTAGTGAACGAGGAGGTGGTAGTACAGTCTTTTTCTGCCACTCTTGAGACACAAACATTGTCACTTTCGAAGTGCATACCGCATATGAACGTGCTCCCACGGACTATATTAAAAGAAGGACCTTCGTCCCTCCTTATTAACTTCACCCAGGTGCTCCGCATTTCTTTGTCTTTCGAGAAATAGTGAAAACTAAGGTAAGGATGCCTCTGTTCGGAGTTAGAGCAGCCAGGTACACTGCAATAACACCAGCGAGAGGATTCCGCCATTGCTTCTCGATAAACTGGAAGTACAGATACACTGCTTCGCTGAATTCCAACCTCCCGGAAATAGGAAGTGTGATAAAGGCCTATTCTCACTCTGTCTGGAGGCACTTCAAGTCGAAGTCTTTTATTTGTCATTTGCATATAGCAAATTTGTCATTAACATGTAGTGGGACCGGTATTAAAGTGGCTCAGTAAGCTAGCAGCAGTGGGTGGAGTTGGCAGCAGTGAGTTGTTAGTGCAGTGTATATTGACAGTTGAGGAGTCTTATTGCTTGGGGATACATTTTCAGCAGTCTGGGGAGGTTTTTAGTGAAACCCTGCTGTCTCTTCAGCAGGTACAGAAAGACGCCCCTCTGGCTCCCTGGATGTAGAAGGACGTTGGACTGGCGCCAGTCTCCCCTTCAGCCAAAGGATATGCAATGTTCTCCGCAAGCTCCAGACCTTAAATGACGATCTTCTTTCTGGCCAATTCATAATCTGATTACAGTTTATAAAGCCACGAGACGTCCAGCCGACACGTGCAGGAGCTCACCAACATTCCAATGCATTTTGTTGCACTAATAAAAAAAAATATTTATTCATGAAAAAGGACCAGATGTGTGGCGTTTGCTATGTGGCTTTCGGAACTACCAGAACAACAGGTCATGCTGCTTCCCTTTAAACCATGTGGAGCATAAGTGAGTGATGTGCATACTGATTACATTTACCATCAGTTGTCACTCTTGCACACAAATGTTAGGTCTGTCTTCTTAAGCCTGTAATTGTTGTTTGCCTGATGTCTGATTTAAAACGCAGTAGTAATTATGGTTCTAGGATTCTCTCAGTGGCATCCTCCAGACACCTCTCCCATGTTAGTAGGGGAAACGTGTAGGAGGTTTCATGGTAATGATCCAAGGAGTTGCCGTGATTCATGGAGAATCAATTTAGATTTTTTGGCTAGAGGATTATCTGTGGCGTGATAAATATAGTTCACACTTAAACAAAATGCAGCCTGCGTCATATGCAGTATACAGATACCAAATGCAGTACACACATGAAGGCCAAGCAGGGTAAGAGTGAGGCCCAGCTGCTTTGCTTTTCAAAAAAATTTGGTTTCTATTGTGGGTGATGGCTTTTCCCAGTGTGTTTTGTTTTGCTGTCGGTAGGTGGAATTTTGGTTGATGTGTGCATTGTATTTAATCATGGACAATCTGGCAAATGTTCAGTCATCATAACACTTCCTGAAATTGTCTCATGTTGTTTGCTTACAGAGGCTTCATTCAGGATTGCATGCATTCTTTTCCTGTTCATTTTAATTCTATGTGTAGACTGTGAGGCTGGGAAGAGTCAGGCGTGGAATCAGAAGCAGACACTCGTGTGCTGTTAAACCGCACTGAAAGGGTGGGGTCTGAGGCGGGCTGATATCATGCTCAGACTTACAGTTTTCCCCGTTACAGCACACGCTAAAGCTTGGCTCAGAGTCCCGTGCAGTACGGGGGGGGCGGGCCACGGACCTCTGAACTTTTTAAAATGTAAGATTTCTATTCCACTGTCCCTGCCCCCCACCCTGGGTGTTTTAACCCCTCTGCATAAACATTGCGTGCTCAGGCTGGTGTCAGACCAGAAACAGCTGCAGGGGCGGGGTCAGGGGGTGAGCCCATCCTGTTGGGGACGTCTCTGGGTCAGCGAGAAGGATGCTCCGCAGACAGTGCGGGTTTTGTGTCTGAAGGCTCCAGCCCCATGTCCCCGCTGGCTCCGGGTGGCTGGTGACTGCTAATGACACTGACCGCTCTCCTGAACTCCAGTCGAGGGACTGCCGGGGATCCTGATCCAAGGGGACCCCGAGTCTGTGGGGCTGAGGTGTGATCTGAGGAGTCCAGTTTTGTGGTTTTTTTTTCATCCCGATGAGTGACATTGGATATCAGAGTTGAATCGGTCATGCTTCACTAACACGGAGATGAAATAAACACTAGTTTAAAATTTTTTTTAGTTTGTTTATGTATGTATCCCTTGACACTTCAAAGTGAAATGCTATGTCATTTTGTAGTCTTTTGTAAAGCTTTGTAGAACAGCCACCACTACTCGAGACATTTTTTATTGTGTTGTACAGCACATGCGCACAAAGGGACATTTACTAGAAGAAACCGATTGAAAGTGAACTGATTTTCACCGTAAATGAAATGTACAAATGTAAAAACAACATGAACAGTTGTGTCCTGTATTCGGTCTGTATTTATTTTTCAAAATAATGCTTCTATTTATATCTTTAAAAATATACAAGATTCTGTACACCAATAAAAACTAAGAGCATCACTTTATTCGTGGAATTGCAAGAAAGTATGGAAAAAAACCCGATAAAAAGACATCTACGTTGGAAGAGAAATGCATCCTATTACTTTCACTTGGAGGGAAATTCATGGTTTTGCTTCCAAGTGTCGGGTGGACCTGTCTGCCTGCTTTGTCATTGTTAATCTTGTCTGACAGTCATTTGATAATATTTAGCTCTGGTGAGGCTGTTTAATCACACAGCCTTGCAGTGAACTTTGTTGTTGATAATGTAGGTTGTGGAGGAGTGCTTTTACTGGCTCGAGGTAACAGTCCCGTTGGTTTGTGTTAGTGGACTGGGTTAAAAAATATGGGATGTCGTACTTAGCGTGTTTGAGTTGGTACAGAGTTTTGCCCTAACTCAGGACATAACCTGGTACTAATGCCATGTTCTGTCTGGCCACACTCAAGCCCACCTGTGCCCTACTAAGTGGGCACAGTGCCATGCAAAAAAGATTACCAGCCCCGCCCAGGTGTCCTCGGAACACAGATCACCTGCAGTAGCGCAGTTCCTCCCACACCTGGGCCGTGCGTGCCAGCAGATTGTTGAGCGTTGAACTTCAGTACCTGTAAGTGGCAGAGTGTTCTGTTCTTGTTGCTGTCGCCCCATATTATAAGTAGTCCTTTCTGTTACCTGGGCAACAATGTCCTTTCTTGAGAGCGTTACGGTAACCTGAGCGGCTCGTTCTGAATTGGCTGATGATGGAGTGTCCGCAGCTGAGGGGACCCGCAGCGGACCGGTGTGACGGACGGCTCTCACAGGCTGACGGACAGGGCCGAGGCCAATCCCAGGATGAGCAGCAGCGTGAGGGGCGGGGTCACGTGGCTGGCGCTCGCCCGCGCCGAGCTGGCGAACCGGATGCGGCCCTCCACCGCCGGGTGGACGCGCTTCATCTCGGAGATGTAGCTGGCGACCACCGCGATGTCCAGGTCCCCTGGGAGTGAGACGACCAAACGCACTCAGCATCCTCACCCAGCAAAACAGGTTCTGTCTGCTCCCGTTTGTTCCGAATGCATGCACATGCACATGCACTCACAGACACCAGTGACAGTTACTGACTTGATGGCGGAAAATGATGATGCCTGTGCATGTTATAACAGCGCTTGTTGTGGCAGTGTTTCCCACAATAGTGCTATATTACAAGTATGACACTAATGATTCCGTATATATATGGCTACATGCCTAATCCTATTGAATGTGCTTTTTGTAAGCTGCTATGGGTAAGGGTTTCTGTCGAATGAATAAATCGAAATGCTTTCCAGCTTCCCCGGAACAATCCCCGTTCAAAATTTCTTCATCATGATTCTGTTATCGTGGAGCCGCAAGTATTTTGCTGGTGGCTTTAAAAATAAAAGCTTGAGTAAATGCAATAATCCATGTGGTCTTCCCTTGTGTGTCTAGTTATTGTATTGTGGGTGTGCTGCTAATCCTGACTGCTAAGGTATGCCAGAAGCAGGTAGTGCAGCGCCAAGACCAAAAGAAATGAGAAGCCTGGAAATGATTATGTGCCTTGAATCCCTGAAACTGGGGGAAGCATTCTGATTGGCAGTCTTTCCTGCACTGCAGTTTCCTTTAATTCTCGCAGTGTGGAGATGAAGAAGGTCAGTTTCATGAGGCCAAGGCACAGCTGCAGAGAGAGCGTGAATGTAAAAACCGTTGCAGAAAATTTGGAAAGTGGGGGCCGTGACACAGTATCACTATCCAGTGACGGGAGGAAATTACTTAAATAATCAGTAACTTCAGCATTGTTAAGTCCTGACTTCCCAGTCCGGCAGATGAACAAGGAATAAATGTGATTTAAAAATCTTGTGAATGTGCACGGCTTTAGCTTTGCAAACAATTCTGAAATCCAGCTCGCACCACACATGTCTATATATTAGCATTTGTGCACACCTGCACGTGTTAGTTGTGCTGAACTATCTCCAGTAACACTATTCATCCCACCTAAAACAGCTGTCACAAGTGTGTGACTGCAGGCCTTTGATCACTTTCTACATTAACATGTCTTTGCTATTTACATTTGGGCGAGTGCATTTTGGGAGTTGCTGAAGCCGTGCTTAATTTCGGATTTACTGTTCATCTTATGTCACAGGCGTGGGGTAACCAATGCGGGCGTTCAGCAATATTGGCTGTCTGTGTTCCTGCACGCACACTCGCAGCTTAGCTGGGTAAAAAAAGGAAGCAGATAACCTGATAAGAAACCTGATAACCATCGCGGGAGGCTGGGTGCCTGGGTTTGTCTTGAGGACGCCCGCACGGAGCTCACCGCTGTCATGCTTCAGCTTCTCGTCCCGGATCATGGAGAACCCGTCGCCTCCGTCCACCAGGTACGACGGCAGCACCAGCTTGTAGGTCCTGTTGGGGTCCAGCGGCTTGTAGTGGGGCACCCGGCACTGAGTGCAGAGAAGGCTGAGCTGTGTCACCCGCTGACCCACGGGCCGGGACACGTCCAGCTCCACCTGAATCCCTGCGAGGGGTGACATCGTGTGATCGGCGTGGGTTTGAGTGGAGAGACCAAAGAGAAGCCAAAAAACCCTGCGCTCTCTTCTAGATTATAGAGCATGGGCAAAAGTTTGGTGGTAAGGAGCAAGGCTCAGAACCGAAAGGCATGGATTATCAAGCATGGGCAGCAGTGTTGTGTAGAGGTAAAGAACAGGGCTCAGAACCGAAAGGTTGCTGGTTTAGTTCCCTGCTGGGGCACTGCTGTTGTACCCTTGGGCAAGGTACTTAACCACAAATTGCCTCAATAAATATCCAGCTGTATAAATGGGTAATATGTAAAGCTGTAACCTATGTAGGTTGCTCTGGATAAGAGTATCTGCTAAATAACAATAATGTGATGTACTGATATAACGTTTAAAACTACTTAAAAGTGAAACTCTCTTACCTGACACTTGAAGGAACTCCCCAGTTCCCCCTCCGTATCTTTTCACTGAATGTTCAAAGGCCTTTTTCAGTGTTGACCCCTTCAGCTGCACCAAGTCATACGTGCCCCCAAACGGCAGGACGGCTATCAGGTCCTCCATAGTGATGGAACCTAGAATGGCATTACATCATAGATGATGTCCAATCAGACTGAGACTTTTCTGGCCACTTGCGGAGTGGAATGGAATTACTTCATAGAGAATGAAATCTAATCAGAGTGAGGCTTTTCTGGCCACATGCGGAGCGGAATGGCATTACATCATAGAGAATGAAATCTAATCAGAGTGAGGCTTTTCTGGCCACACACGGAGCACACAGTGCCACCTCAGACCCAGGGATTACCCACAACGCACCGTTCCGGCTGTGCTCGTCGATGGCCGACCGGATGGCGCCGCCGTTCAGGATGCAGGAGCTGACGTGGTTCCACTGGACCTCGTCCGCGTACTTGATGTTGTGGTTAACCTATGAGAGCGAGCGGGGGAGTCAGAAGAGTGACGCGAGGACAGGAAGGTTTTAACAGCATGTACACAAGCAGCCGCAGGAAATGAGCAACGCGCACGTCTTCCTGACCAACAAACCGAAACCCAGGCAAACAAACCCAGCAGGCTGTAAACGTTTGACGCTCACCATGGCGTCGCAGATGAGGTTTCCCAGGTTGCACTCCCGGTAGCGGCACTCCTCAAAGGTGCCGTTCAGGTACACCAGGGTCTTCCCCACGTACTGGGAGGAGTAATTCGCCAGACTCTTCTTCCACTCCTCCACGTCAGCACGCACATCTGGATCTGCCAAAAATACAGAAAAAAACTGCATATAGAGGACATCTTCCATCTCACCACCCCATCGGCCTCCTTTCACAAAACCACCCAACAATTAAGATATTATTCAATGATTATAATAATGTTATTATTCAGTAATAATAATGTACAATGCTTATGTGTCTTGGTTATACCATGGAAAATCTTTGCACTTTTTGCTCCAGTGAGCCAACTGTTTTACTTGCTGCTTGTTTACTTGTGGTACTGCATGTGTTATGGATACTGTGGTCTAGTGACATTGCGATATATGGTAGATATATGCAGTTGACTTAGATTCATTTCCTACGCTGTTTAGTTTCAGATAAGCACAGGTTAACCTGTGGTAGTGCTTGAATAGTGTTATGCACACACTCGCTGTTCTGTGAGTTGGTAGCCTGGTCTGACAACGTTGCACATTCAACTTGTGATTCACACTAAGCGAGGACACATGATCAGCACACAAATCACTTAGAAAAATGGAGTGATTCACACTTAAACAGCAAGTTATTGAAAACATTTTAGTGCTACGGGCTCACCAGGGGATTAGAGTTAGGGGAACAAATAAAAAATTAACTTTAAAGCTTGGAAGCACTTGAATTTTCCCTCTTCTGAAAATGAAAGATCAAATTATTCCCTGACACTCAGGAAAAGGCAGTTCAGAGACTTTTGAGTAATTTTTAAGATTTGCATAACAAATGCCCTTACATAAGTTTTTACCTTGCCTTTTTTAATATTTGAATACTGTGAGACAGCATTTGGTTAACCCTTGATAAGGCACATCACTGCTGCGCTTCCATTCATGACCCTCCTGCAGTGTCCTGCATATTACCCACAATGCCCTGCTCCTGCTGGGGGTTCCTGTTGCTCACCTTCTTCTATGCTGCTATTCAGAAGGATCGGGTTCCCTGCTGCAGTAACCACGTGGCCTGCCTCGTCAAAGGTCACCTTCAGGTAGCCCAGGTACTTCCCAAAAGCGTAGGCCTGGACGACAGGGACATTGCGGTTCTCGTCTGACTGCACCATGAACGGGTACGGCCCCGCGGGGATCTCTTTAGATGGTGGCGTCCCTTAAGCAGCAGAAAAACAAGGCTGTGTTGACTGTGCTGGGAACTGGCAAAAACTGGAACTGGACACTGGAACTGAGAAAGCATGAGACGGTGTTTGTGAATTAACCCCTGTTTCAAATGCAGATCACAGCTTTCTGACACCCGTGTTTTAGAATGTGGACATAGCTTTCAATTTCAAAGACAAAGCTTCACTGCTTATGGTAAGGGGTCCTCTGCTGCCTTGCTCAGTCACATAGAGTAGACACCCACACAACCACTCCCCAGCCTAAAAGCAGTGACCCAGCCTGACAGAGAGGCCACAGACATGCCCAGACTCCGTGTGCGATCTCCAACAGTGTCTGATATGCAGTCAGAGAGGCAGCCTTCTGTCATATTCACTTCCTTCCTTGACTTCCTATACAAACCTTTATATTCGTCCTAGCTTTACGTCATGCTGTTGAGGACTGACTCATTAAGGCACTTTAGCCAAGATTCACACTCCTCCAACTGTTACTTCCTTAATGAGAATAAATAAAAGAAGGGGAACACATGTTTAAATGTATTACCAAGATTCCAATGCATTGCAATGCATTCCATGCATTCAATGTATTACCAAGATTCCAATGCATTCCAATGCATAATGAGTTTACATTGCCATAGAAGCACAAAAGTCTGTTATGTGTTTTCACCACTGTGAAACCACTCATTAATCACTTGACCGTATTTCTCAAGCAGAGACTCACTAATAGCGATCTGGGCAACGGTACAGCATTGGCAACAACAAACCTGGCTTGCAAAGGTAGGAAACAACAAGCCAGCAGAATGCAGAGTGTCTGTCTCTGTGCAGAAACACCGCAATTCTCTTTATCTGAATTAACTCCTTCCAAACTGTGAAAGGCGTCAATAAATTGCATTGTTCCAATCTCTTCTGTCACAATGACAGAATCGAACAGATTTGGGCCAGACGCCAAGAACACGGCGATGCTTTAATGCAGCTTTGTGCTCTGCAATCCCTTCAGCTGTGTGAGGGAGTCCAGAGCAAGGGTGATCAGAAATGCAGACAAGAACTGCAACAGGACTTCTTTTGCATCCGGCTCTCCTCCACACATTGATTTGGCCTGACAGCCAGGAGGCCTGACAGGCCAGTTCCACTGAAGATAGCCAGCCCAGCATCTGCTTGTGTGAAAGCTTTCCTGGACAGGCCAAGTCTGCACAGAAATATACTCCTCTGTTCTTTATAAGCCTGAGTCTGAGTGATGCAGTCTGTGTTGCCCAGGACACCAGTCAGAAAACAGGAGAAGGCAGGAGGTGGGCAGAGATGGTCCTGATGATGGAATACGAGTGTTGCTCAGGGAGGCAGTCCGCTAACCACGCAAACAGTTCTCCGTTTGGTAAGGCCATATTGCTCTTGTTCTAAAGAGCCAAAAAGTAAACAAGCTGCATTCTCTGTTTACTCTGTTCTTCTGATCAGTCAGTTACGTTGTTTTTTTGTTTTTTACTTTCTTTTTAGACATCCATTTACTGTAGTTTTTTAAAATATATCGTAAAATGTTGAAATGTTCCGGTCACAATGAGAAATGTACCAGTGCCCTTTGAGGCATTGGTAAAAACTCTGTGCAGTTGAATGTAAACAGCCCTTTAGTTATTTTCGGCATTTAGCAAAGTATGAAATAATTATTGCCATTGTTGCTGTACTTCCTATATTGACCCACATCTTTGTCAGAGGCTGAAACCAGAACACTCATGTTGGCAGAAATGAATCAGTTATGTTTATGCATTCCCACAACGGACTTGACAGGAAAAGTGGTCTACAGGGAGGCAGAGGAAAAAAATAGCATTATGATGAATAGATGGAATAAATTAAACACACAGTTCATACTCAGAAGCCCTCCAATCTGCTAGATTGCATAGTGTCTGCTAAAATGAAGGTCATGTAATCAAGCTGTTGTGCACTTTTTCAGATCTATTGCTATTGGAGGTGGTGACATCGCAATGATCAACAGTCATGCTTTGTTAACGCGACCTCATGTTGGCTAAATTTATTGCGGAATAGTGCATTTAGTTTTCAAAATGATATTTAAACACAATTTTTGGGAGACTAGAAAATTACATTGGAAATGGATGGCCGATCATCAGTTAAATACCTTAAGTGGTTTAGAATCCTTTAACAGTTTGTTGTTTAGCATATACTTTCTTTGAACCTGATTCTGTGTGAATGAATGCAGTTTTCATAAGGCATTGATATTCAGACTTTCTGAAGGTCTCTGTGAGAGGCATGCTGAAACAGTGGCACTAAGGGATAAACAAATCATTTACATTTGCATATGTGTATGTGTGTTTAATAAACAGCTGCACTGTGTCAAAAATGCAAGCAAGAACTTTCACTTCTCACCACACTGCAGATTAAGCTCAAACTTTTTGTTTCATGGGAAATTTTCTGAAAAGCAGTAGTTAACATTTTTTTCCTTAGAGACGCTGAAAACCACAAACTGGCCAACCTACATCTGGCAACCCGGTCACAGGGTGATCCTTTAGATTGACAGTAGAATTTTGTACTTCAACATTAGCACCATTGTTAACAGCAAATTCACACTGTGAGTGTTGCTCCTTCTTTGTTAGTACCTTTAACCTTGAGTATTTTATATTCTGTGCCTCTGAGCTGACTTATATGTGGTTATACATGATATGATCTGTTTTCTTGTCGAGCTACATACATAATAGAATTATTTTTGTCTAAGGGTTAAATTCAACAAGTCCTTCATACGCAAAAAATTACACTTAAACACTAGAAAAATAAAAAATCCCACGGTTCCTGTTAGAGCCCTGAGTTCTTGTTAGGCTCCACTTCAGCACAACACACCAATGCCTTGCACTTTTTCCTGGTCCCAAGCCACTCAAAATACTGACCAGTCGTTGTGTAGCAAAGTCTTTACGACTCTAGATTTTTTTGTCATTAAATCACCACATGAACCAAGGCAAGTTTGACTAACAGGATTTCTCTACATGTTGCTGAAATGAGCAGCACCGTGCAACTGTAGAAACTACATCTGTCTGCAACTTCAGACGACTATGTAATCTGGCAGCCACGATATCCTAACTTGGAAGCACCATTTGAAGTAACATCATGCTCCAGTTTCGGTCAAAACATAATCAGCGCAGCAATGACCTCCATCAGAGCAGGAGCTGTGCTGATAGAACTTCAGAATTAGAACAACCCCCTCAGCCAGCACAAGCTAGCTGAGGAAACTCTCCAGGAGGGATATTTCAGCAACTCGACAATACATAGGGCCCACAGCTAATATTGAAACAATGAACAGATGGGTATTCTGAATACAGATAATTAAAGGAAACTCTCTTACACTGATATTTTGGGAATGTATACCAAAGCAGAGGTCGCACAGGATGTAAAGCATACCAGTGTACAGGAACGTGTTGGTGTGTCCTCCAATGACCACATCTACCCCCCTCACTTTCTTGGCGATTTCCCGGTCCACAGCGAAGCCAGAGTGGCCAAGGGCAATGACCTTATTAATGCCCATGGTGGTCAGCTTGTCTACCTGGAGCTGCAGGGCTTGGACCTCATCCTCAAAGGTCAGGTGAGGACCTATGGAGGCAAAGAAAACATATACCACATATGGGCATGCACACACACATAGAGTTACCTATCTAACAATTGAAAATTTACACTTCTCTTGTAAGGTCACACTTAAATTCTTAATCTATTTCTATTACCCACAAGGTTACTTAAAAACATCCTGTTCGATATTACCATGATTGAACTTGAACTGTAGTGACAAGAAAAATCAAACAAGGAGAATCCTAATGTGGGTGAAAATAATTAATTAATAATTAACAATAATTGACAACAGCAGATATGATAATGATGATAAGGACAATGATTTTGATTCAGCAATGCGAGATAAGGCAGTTTCTGGTAATTGTGTTTGTTGTAAAGCTCTCTGCCCCTTTCAAAAACCTCACTCAATCAAAGCATCAATTGTGAAAAAGTGAAGGTGATTTTACCTGGCAATGAAAGCGCTGGGGTTTCCCTTGACGTATAGCCCACCACGGCTACCTTCTCAGACTTTACATCTAGAATCTTATAGGGCAAAAAAAAGCCTTCTATCTTTGGAGCCAGCGTCTGGTCGGCCTTGATGTTAGCGCTGAGGACCGTGCAGTTCACGTCCTGGAGGAAAGGCCTGAGCAGACCCTCCACTCCGTTGTCAAACTCATGGTTTCCCAAAGCCTGCAAGCCAAACACAACGGTCACGTTACCACACCACCAGGGATTACCCCCTTTACCCCCCCTTACCCCCCCACCCAATGGATTGCAAGTGCACATCTCTGTATTTTCTCTGGGCGCCATGCCTGCAGACCACTCTCCCAGCACACAAATGAGCCGAGGAAGAAGGCAAACACAACATTTGAATACAGCTACACCCTGAAGTAAAACAGGTACAGATAGCAGTTGGGACATTACCTGGAATTTCCAACAGGACGTTTCTCAACTCCAAACAAACACGCTACATTTCCCTGAGGAGGGGCACCTCTAGAGCTCAGGGCATGTATATGTTGCCAATAAGTGGCCTAAGATCGCAGTATGTAATATCATCTCCACACCCCTTACTAATTAGAGAGACTCCTTACTAATTATCCTTATTTGCACTGGTTAGAAAGCTGGGAACCATCATATGTGCTTATCTTCATAAATCCATGATTCACATTCCACTACGTTAGAATTACCTGGAATTACTTCTATAAATATGTAATTGAAGTGAATGAACCCTTACGACGCATTAAGGACAAACAGCTGTGTCGTTAATAATCTCTGGCTGACCTGTATCGGAATGCTTAGCCCTGCGCCTTGCGAAGACTCACATGCTCCTATAGCTAACGTTTCAGTTTATGCAAATTTTATCTTTTTATGTCGGGGCCCCTAAGGGGACACGGAGAAAAACACATTTATCTGGAGGGAATGACTTACTACTTGGATGGACCGACTTCATATCTCCAGGGAAAGACGTTACCGTTTCGAGGGAACGACTTCATATTTTGAGGTAACGGAATTGCGGGCGTATTTATTGCTTTACGGCGCGGTACTACAATTGATGTTTAGTGTTGTGATCAAATAAAACTTAAATGAACGCGTTCTAGCTAAATTATTTTTTTTCTTCTCCAGTGGGTTGCTAAGGTATTCCTCGATTCAGCGACTTTCAGCAACTTGAGGAAGTGCTGAATTTATAAAATTCTGTGAAAAAAATTAAAGCAACAAAAATCACAGTGCTTAGATGTGCCACGGTGGTTTCAGTACAGTAGAACAAGACAATTGACTGAAAAGCTAGTATGCACTTTAGCCATCTATTCAATTCACCATTCGGAAAATAAAAAAAAAATGTTTAGATCAAATAGCCATTTACAGTTGAAGGATTCTTACCATTGCGTCATATCCAAGCTTGTTCATAAAGTATGCGGCTTCAGCACCCTTGTAGTAGTTGAACCAAACAGTGCCCTGAAACTGGTCGCCCGCATCCAACAGCAATACATTCGGTTCTAGACGCCGGATCTCCTTAATTTTCGTCATCCTCCTCGCCACTCCGGCAAAGCACTGTCCTTTCGTGCATTTACCGGAGTCGATACTGGTTTCCTCCACCCGCGCATGAACATCGTTGGTGTGTAGCAGTGTGAGCTCGAAGTTTGCCGCAGAGACACGCTCGCAAAGGCAGAATAACAGCGAGACCAGAGCCACTGGCAGCAGCTCTCCAAACCGCCGTCCCATCTCACGGTGCGTATGACAGCGCAATGAGTAAGGCAGGAATCGTTCAGTTCAGCGCTAAATGAACTGCATTAGTAGGCGTGGGCACAGAGAGGGCTGTGCGCTCTTAAGCGCCATCGTCTGCCGTACTCGTTTTGCGGCGGTATGTTACTCTCTCAGTGTCCATGTTGAGTGCGTCTGTGTACACAGTATAATACGTTCAGACATCCGCTAAGGGACAAAAATCATCTTCTCAAATGAATTCTTCATACAGACAATAGGTTAAGCGCTCAGATATATTTCTCATGAGTGTTTGTTATTCATCGAAACACACTTTGTTTAGTTTATCTTAGACGTTTTAATGTTTGCTCCTGAGATGTGCACTGATGTACACTGAATTGAAAAGTTTAGCCAATATTGCTGGCCGTGGCTAAAAATGTGAATAATTTTCCCAGTTAACCTAATCAGGCTTTTCCGGTTTGTTACAATGGTCTGTGTTGAGGCAGATACCAGGTCTGCAAAATGCATTACAAAATTATGGGCTGTGGAGGATGTGAATATTGTTGGGAAAATATACAAACCTCTGTAAAAGCAAGTGTTACCAGACTGTTTAATTTTTGGGTGGTGCATTGTGTGTCGTTAACAACTCAGGATATTAGCAGACAGATTATATTTCCATTGCACTTCAAAACTTAGCAGAGTACACCAGAGTGACTTACAAAAAGTGCATTCATCGAGTTGAGCATGTACCCAAACAGATACTGAATCATTAGGGCCATAATAATGTAATAATGTAACGTAATATACTGCTGTTGTGGGAGACACAGTCAGTGCTGTCATAATACACAAACACGTGCTTCCATTGCCAGATTCATAATGCTAAGCTTACTGCTAAGCTTTAATCGGCAAAAAGTTTTGATGGCCAAGTTTTGACAGTTTGTGTCACAGTAACAGGCTTATACTGCCACCTGTCTTTTGTTTACACATTGCTTACATATTACAATCAAGCCTTACCATAGGTGTTTATCATGGTTTTTAGCCAGGGGGAGGGGTCAGGGTGTAGGGAGCTGAGATGTAGTCAGGATAGGAAGGTCTTCAGTCTGCACTGGAATATGGACAGTGTCTCTGCTGTTCTGACTGTTGTGGGGAGCTTTTTGCACCTCCTGGGGGACGGAGAAGAGAGAGCCATGGAGGGGGATGGAGAAGTGCAGCCCTTACAGGGAGGGATGACTAGGAGTCTGGCAGTAGAGGAGTGGAGTAGTCTGGAAGGAATGCATGTTTTCATAACAGGTTGTAGAGAGAGAGTGCTGTTCTTGTCATTTGCATGGGTTGTCCTGGTTGAAATATGCCATGGCGTGAGAGTATATGATTGTTATTTTTGCCGTGAGGTGGACAGTGTTAATGTCAGACAGATTGAAGATGATCTTGGCTTTTGTAATTTCATCTTCCTTTCAGATCCGTGTTTCCCCGCAGCATAGCCGCTGCAAGGAAAAACGGGAACACACAACAGGATTTCAGGCACCCACACACACCGTCTGCGTGTTTTATGTTCCATGTGTGCACATGTTCGCCCTCGTTTTGATTGTTTAATTAAATCTCCACCCACCCACTGGATTACATGCACAAGAGAGCTGGATAAGGACGTCTGCCTCCCCTCATTCATCTCACAGTGTGGCTGAGTGGCTTGTTATTCTAAAGCTCAAAGGACACATTGGAACGCCCCGCTCAGTGGGAACCTGTTATTTTCTGCTCCACTTCCGTCCAGCGTTTTCGGATCGGCTGATTGCTCTTTGTTTCCCAGCAACATGGATGGCAACACCGGAAAAACAGATCAGACGCTGGATGTTGGACAGGGATTCTTAAACAGAGACGACAACTGTGCTCGAGACTCGTGAATTTCAGTCTTGTTTTGGGAGTGCCCCTCGGGTCACTCTTTACCGTCTGTCAGACTGAACGTCTGCAACTGACTACAGCGAATGAAACCCCCTCTTCACTGTACTGCTGCATGGCGCTGTATCGTGTCCTCTGGTGTGACTCAGTTTCCTGGCCTGTAGGCCCAATTCTTCAGTTCTGAGAGACTGGATTTAATTCATTTTGTTGTTGTTTTTATCCCTCTGTGTAAAAATGATTGGAATTGTCTCACCAGGACAACATCTGCGATCTGCAATATAGGAGCGCTGAAGATGAATGCGTTTCTCCCATGCAGTCAATGGGTCTAAGTCACACGGCTCACCACAGGGAGGTGGGCACCGGTTGGTGGATAGACACTACTCCGCTGACATCATCCGAGCCGCTCGCGGGCAGCTGACAGGCCGCAGGGTGCCTGAGAGTGGTGAGATGAGGAAACTCAGAGGCACATGGGAACCCATGTCGTACAGTGGACGGCAGAGAAGCGGGCACTGATTGGAGGATCAGCACACCCTGCTGACGTCATCCGAGAAACTCGCCTGAAGAATCACAAGATGCATGAGAGCTAAAAATGAGGAAATCCTGGGTGATGTACCTACCCCCTTACCTGCTGGATTCGTTCTGCTGCTGTGGGCTCCTGGTCATTGTCACAGATGATATGGCTGGTTTTGGGCCTGGGCTGCAGGGCTCAGTTTGCAGCCAAAGCGAGCATCTTTCCTCAAGCAATGGCCTTAGAGCAAATAAAGCACAAATATGGTATATGTAAGATTATTTCAGGCGTAAACAAATTATCTGTACAACAATGTTAGCTTGCCGATTTTTATTCAGAGAATTCAGGTCATCAGGAGTCTTTTCATGCCTGGATAGCAGGGCCTTCAAGTGGCGAAAAAATTCACAGATGAGAGCAAGAAGTTGAAGGAAAAGGATAAAGAGTGGAAGAGAGGCACAGTGTACTCACTGGATGAGGATCAAAAGTACCAAAAGAGGAGACTAAACATCAGGGGTTATACTCTGCCAAGGCCCCCATGCCGGTCCAGTCAAACAGTCAAATTTCTTTTTGGAATTTCTTTTTAACCTTGTGTTGGACCTTCAGAACGTATAGCAACACAATGTATTGGTTCGACATTTCTCCTTGAGGATGGATAACCTTCAGGTCTAATTATGACAACAGGGAAGAGGCACGCTAGTGATGTCACCTCCCCGGTCCCAAATTATGACCCATAACTCTTTCAGGACTGCCACGGTTTTTCATTTGACTGAATTGTGTAGCCTACTTATTTAGAAAAGCCATTGGTAACTTATACACCATTAATATTTTCTATGAAAAAATTAAATATAATTTGTAAATTATTCCACATACTCAGCTTGGAAGAGGCTGGTGACCTCAGTTTGTTCTCAGGACTCTACTGCCTGGAGGGGATTGTCCTTGCAGATGTGAAAAAGAAAAAAAAAAAAGGCAAACCCAAGTTGGCACAAATGTGCATTTTCCTGGAAAACATAATCTTCAGCTGAGTCTGAAAATCTTTCTAACTGTCCTGCTCCAACACAGAACCCAGTCATTCTTTCAACATGGGAGAGACAAATGCATTTCGAAGGTATTTTAGGGCCAGACCACACTGGAAACTTAAGCTGCCCCAGTAAAATTCCATTGCATCTGCTATAGAACACTGTACTTCTATATACACATAGTGAAATGCATACATCATTTTATACATTGAAAGTGTATTTTACATTTCAAAGAAAATTACATAGCCACTAATTACAATACAAAGCAAAAATTTAACAAGACACTATTTTTCCTTGTCTTATCAGCTCTAAGGTAAATTTTAGGAGAAACAAAGTGAAGTGACTTTTTTCCCGCTGATGTGTTGCAGGCCCACTATAGATACACAAGGTGGCAGAAGATGTTCGCAAATGAACTGGCTGAATTTACTGTCCATAGAGAAACAGTGTGAGGGAGGAAAATCATAAGTAACAGACTCAATATAGACTTTAACGCCAGTGATTACTACAGTTAGCCTGACACTGACTGAACCACTAAACCAGGGAATGCTGAAATGAGGGAAATTACATCAGACATTTCATTAACTAAGCTGTCTCACACACCAGTAACTGCCAGTTACATGCTAGGTTATCCAGTGCTGAGGCAAGGGCAAAGAAAGGACAGAGGAGGAAACTGACAGATTGATAATAAGAACATATTTTACATTAAAAATGGAGTGATATGGCACATCGTCTTGCAGTTGAACTGTTTAATTGTCTGCCGTTGCTCAGGCGACTAACAAATCATTTTAGAAATCAAGCAGCTGGGCAGAGACCGATTTTTTTCTTTTCAAGCAATCTTGAAGAGATGATGAAAAATAAAAAGGTAGCAGCCTGTTCCCACGTAAGTGTACAAGATGTGATGAGGGCTGAATGTGGAGAGAATTGTGCTGCTGAACTTTCCCACCTGACCCCCTCCCCCCTCTTTTATTTTCTCAAAGAAGATGACTCACTCGTAACGCGACCACATAAAGTGATGAATGAATCGCACCTTTGTGTGCCGGTGAGAAGCCGGCGACCGAGGCTGTCCCGAACCCTCAGCGACCGCGAGGGGCGGATCATCAGAGTTCCGTTTCTGCTTGTTGTGGGTCTGCTTCACAGAGGTCTTTAATCACCGTCGCCCGTGTTCATTAGGCATAATGGTAGCAATCCTCACATCCGTCCACAGCACAAATTACATGGCTGATTACACAGGGGAGCAGCTAAAGGGCAAAATTAACACAGGCAGTGGTGTAAGGTTCTCCCGGGATCTCCCCACTGTTCAGGGAAAGAGGGAACAAGACTGGATCCAAATGAATATGGATCAGCAGAGACAACACAAGGTCCCTTGCTGGGGAATTAAGCCATTATGTGTGCGGTTTTCTGTCCTGGGGTTGGGGACACTGGAGATGCAACTGGCAAGAGCAATAAAGCAGCCTACTACCCCTGAAAATCCCCTGGTTCTGGCCCAGAGGCCCAGCAACACAAACAAGGTGACAGTAAACAAGCACATGGGGGAACGAGGCAGGTAGAGGCGGTACTTAAAGGAGCATTACATAAAAAATTGTTGCCTCTATAATATTGCTGTTCTTTCTCTTTTTTCAGTTGATTCTGGTGCCTCAAAATGAACTGTGTACATCAGGAATACGTAGATGTCAACCAGAGACTGTGCACTCTTCAGAATTTTGTCACATTGTACAATATTTGACATTCATCCTCAGAGAAAAATCAATCCTGATTTCTGGAACTACCTTTTCTGAATTAAGCACGAGTCAATGAGTGACAAGCGTTTTCACCACAAACTTTCAGCAATAAGACAGACTGCTGGAATCTGTCTCCTCTCTGTCTACCTTCAGGAAGTCATTGAATTAGTGAGCCTAGCCATTGTACAGGGATTTCACACGATCTTCATTGCACAATGAGCAATGGGTCGTGATACGGCGAGGGCAGTGTGGTCCGCTGGATTGCCGGGTCAGACCACCCGAGGAGACGTGACAGGCATCAGTCAGGTTTCTGCCTGTGAAACACATCACATCACTCGCCCTCTCAGCATTTTGGGCAGGAAAACACATCCAGATTTCAGCAGCTGGTTCACCTCAGAACACAGCTCTGCTGGAAGCGGTTCTACCTCAATACAGGGTCGGCCTGCCAAATTGTGTCCCGCAGGTCCACTCACATACAGCATGGGTCAGTCAGGGTCTGCGTGTTGCAAAAAAAAGGAGATGCAAGCTAAATAAGCAATCCCAGGCTGTGTCACTTAATTAAGACTTTTAATAACTGATGGAAGGGCACATCTTTGATGAGGACTGTGCCAACAAAAGGAGAAAGAATTTTCTGTTTTTTTTTTGGAATCAAACATTTTGAAATACCCTGTAAACACGCATCATGAGTTTGGCTCCTTTGCTGTGGTGTCCAAACAGTGCTCCTGCCCCATCAAAGTGAATCTTTTTTGGTGGTCATGTGATTGAAGCGTCTGGCCAAACCCATGTAGACTGCCTGTTCCGTCAGCAGTTGAGTCACCCTAACCACTAAAAATGTGACCAACTGTCTCCCTGAACACTCCCTGAGCGTGAATCATTTGCATTCAGTCCAGTGTGTACTTTTGTGTCAGTGCTCCGCCCCCCTGGCTGTGTGTTTGTGTTCTTCCCCTGTCCATGTGCTTTTGTTTTTCCTTGTGTTCCGGCCCTGCCCCGCTCTCCGCCCTGTCTCCGCCCACCTGATCATCTTCGCCCGCCTGCCTGCACACCTGCTTCCCATCACCTCATCAGCCCTACCCTATATTTACCCTGCTTTTCTCTGTCTTGTTGCCAGTTCGTCGCAGTATCCTGTTTCGTCCTTGCCTTCTGTTTCTCGGTTTTCCACGGTCTTCTGTCTCCCGGCCTGGGTCTCTGTGTTTGCCCGCTGTTCTGTCACGTGAGTTCTGTTAGTCTGTTTTCTGTTTCGTCCTGTCTTTGTGTATCCCTGTTTGTGCGAGTCTGCTCCCGCCTGCTGTTCTGCCTCCGCTCCCTGTTGCCGGCCTGCCCGGTTCTGCCCCTGTCCAGACCCTGTTTCCCGCCTGCTCAGCCCCGGTCCAGCCTGCCGTTCTGCTTCGGCTGCCTGGGTTGCCCGTGGTTCTGCCCCAGCTCCCTGTTGCCGGTCTCCCTGGTTCTGCTCCTTCCCAGACTTCACTCCCCGCTTCTCGTCTGCCCTGCTCCGGACCTGCCTGCCCAGTTTGTGACCCCTGCCTGGCCTTTGGATCTCGTCTCTGCCTGCCGCTCTGTTCTGGTTGCCCCGCTGCCTGCCTGCCCGTTGCCGACCCTCGCCTGTCCAGACCACGTGCTTGCTCTCTGTTTGTTTTTGGACTGACTTCCCTGGTTTTGACCCTGCCTGTCTCTGACCCTGTCTTCGTCTGCTCCTGTTTTGGGGCTTTATTAAAGTCACTCTGCCATTCACCTCCGGGTCTGCGTGTGAGTCCTCACCCCGCATCCCTGACACTTTTGTACTGTGTACAGCACTGTGTACACCTGCTTTAGCAATCAAGCAATAAAATGTTATAGCACATTTTTCACAGTGGACACTGTCACATAGCACTGAGTGCAGAGCACACTGTAATGTCCAAGAAAAAACCCCCCAGCAAACCCACCTTAGCCTTCATAATCAATGTGAAAACCCTGGCTGTGTTTATGAATATGACTGGGAGAAGAAGGGTGAAGAAAGTTGAGACTGCAGTTTCGCCTCTTCCTGAGGTCCCTGTTGAAAGAGAGCTGGCAACGAACAAGAGGAAGGCTGACGACCAGCAGGTTATAATTCATGGACTCTTGGAATGCAGGTAACTGCCCACTAAGGGTTGTTCTGATATCATTTTGCAGTGGCTATCCAAACAGGACGAGACTAGAATGTATCCCCAGTCAATGTAGGTATAAAGGAAGATGGAAAACCTATTAGAATCTGGCAGTAAAAAAGCTGAGGTACCATGGCATGCCAGTTATTCACTTTTTCTCCAAACAAACAGTGCAAAACTTTGTGCCTGATTTTGAAGAAGTGTCTCTTACTTTAAAAACATTCATCTGTCTTTGTACATACTATTCGGTCAATATAATTTTCACAAGCATTGTTTTACATTTAGAATATGGAAGATGTAAATGGCACGTCTCACTGAATGAAATGGTGTCTTTAAGCCTGGTATCATTATGTAAAAGAGAGAGTACAGTGGTAACGCTGCTCAAGATCTGTGTTTCATAAACTGCAGCCAGTGCAAACTGTACTAAAGAGAAAGCCAGGATTCCTCTTATTATACTGGATCCCTCTTGCACAATCAGTCAGGATGACTCAGTTCCACCAAGTCCTTGTATAGCTGGGGAAAAAGAAAACAGCATGCAAGACTGCCTAAGTGCTAGGAAAATAAACCTTACCAACTTGCCATGTCACACACTCGTTAGGACTTCTTTTGCAGAAAAGAGGCGTACCATATCCAACATGCCTGAATAACCAGAACCAAGTGAAAGGAAAGTTATTAGTCACCAACAATGCCAAACATGGTAATTTTTTTCACCTAATACATGATGGAATACAACATTGTGGGGTGTTGTTGCTGAATGAGACACTGAAGTGCCAGACAATTCATTTGTCTTGCTTTCATCTCAGCTAGTAAACCTGACCCCAAGATGTCCCAGTCTAATCATGCACCTCCCCCGTCAGTGCACAGAGAGAGTCTGCTTAACTTTGTTGGATGCCCTTTTGTACTCTTACTTCACACTGTAGGTCACTCTGGATGAGAGCGTCTGCTAAGTTACTAAATGTAAATGTAAAACGCCTCTTACGGACCTTCAACCTCTGTGTGGTACCGCCCGAGGGAAGAGGCGGGCACTGGTTCCAGCAAATAGTCTGGTTATTAGCCGAAGTCCAACTGGAAATGATAGACAGGCTTTCAAAAGACCACCGCAATCACAGACTCTATTTGCCAAGCAGACCTTGTAGCCGGGCCTGAGTGGGATAGATAGCTGCTCATCCCGTATCTGCATAATTCGCCGCTGTAGCGGTTATTAGATTTCCCTTTACTGCGTCTGTTTGTGACCACTGCGGGTCGGCTGCTGAATTCTAAACTGCAGTCCGCAGCAACAGCGCCGCGTTTTCCCCCATATGAAAAATGTATTCGCGGCTATTATTGAATCGTGCGCTGTATCAAATGAAATGCCACTTACTGACTGAAAATAAAAACAAAAATTACATAATTGCAACACGCTGCATTATCATCTGTGGGAAAGAAGGGGTTATCAGCTTCTCATGGACAGCAGTAGTTTTCTTCCATTTGATATTATGTTACCTCAGAAACATGTGTACTATATCCATTAAACCTATTTCCCACAGGAGAAATATATCTGAGTGAAATAGAAACACTAATAAACAGAAATGTAACGAAATAAACATTGACTATCATACGAATATTTTGTCCTTATGTTTTAATACTGTTATAGCGCAAGAGGGAAATGACTGATTCAGACGGGACTACGATATCATTTCAAAACGAAAATGAGAAGAAAAAACAGTTCCACTGTCATGTATCCTGTGTTTAGTTTAAAACAAGATCTTGAAGGATTAAAACAAAAAAGGTGTTGGTAGGCTACAAAATAAAGATGTCTGTTCTCTAACACGACACAGGTGTAGTTGATAACCGAGCCCCAGGAGTACAGCCGACCTGTTTGGGGACTGAAGAGATAGAAGCAGAGATTTTTTTGAAGTTCAGACCGCTCGCAGACGTTATCAGGCGAG
This sequence comes from Megalops atlanticus, assembly GCA_019176425.1. Lineage (NCBI taxonomy): Eukaryota > Metazoa > Chordata > Actinopteri > Elopiformes > Megalopidae > Megalops > Megalops atlanticus. The sequence continues at coordinate 3,017,079 of CM032892.1, read as the reverse complement.
CCCAGTGCTGAGTCTTCGCAGACGCAGCCAGCTCTCCGCCGATGCGCGCAGAATACTAAGCCCTGCTTCAATGGGGCAGACGGCAGCATACGGCTTCCCCTCTCACCCCGCACTCCTCTGGGTCTTTAAAGCGATCCAAACTTTAAACCGAACCCAGACGCGTCTGTCCTTATAATTTAATCGCGATAATCAATCACAGCCTTAATTCCCATGTTGTTTCAAAGCCTTTGAGTGAAGTTGCTATCGATTTAAACAAAAAATATTTTGCAACCCATGCTTATTTGAATGTGAGTTGTGGATCATACTATAGGCAGTTATCGTTTTAAAAGAGACTGTTAAATGTATCAAAACGTCATAACCTCTTCGTTGTTTGTGCGGATAAGAAAAATCGACTGTCTGCCTGAAAATCAATAGGACTGCTTCTGTTGTAATCGCCACAAGACAGATGTCAGATGCTGCCTCGGTAGGCAGGGAAATGCATTGCTTTTACCCGACCGTCCAGAATCTCACAAAAGCGAGCAGCCCACTCAAAGACTTTCTCAACATAATACGCTGGGAGCGAAATATCAATCGCCATGGATTTATCCTTTAAACTTTGTGAGCTCTCGGAGAGAGTAGCTCTGAAACACGCTTTTTATGCGTGTCACAAGCCGAGACGTTGACAGCGCTCAGCAATGGGAGACTTCAGGGCATTAGAAGCCTTTTTCCAAGTGGTGTTTTTTAGTAATGGAAAAAACGAAAAAGATTAATAGTGTACTAAAAAAAACAGATCATTAACCCCAATTTGAATGAGTCAACTCAGCTCCTCCCAATTCCAAGTATAAGTCAGTTTAAAAATATATAATTCCCAATTCAATATCCTCTTACAACAATTCCCACAACAGAGTTTCCTCTCTAGACTTATTCAATTTGATTACATCCCTCCACTCAAGCCCATAGGCAAACCCCCAAATATTTACTTTACCTTTTACAAAACTGGTCTGAAATTGACTAAATTCACCTATCTGAAAATGTATAACAGCATCTCATGTCACCTCTTCATTACAAGGTTTAAATGAGGGACTGATAATATTGTATACATTGTGTATAATTATCATCATTCTGTTGTGATTATTATCCATTATTAATGCAGTTTTATCATTGCGTGTTGTTTTTCAGAGGGAAATAAGGTCAGTTTGAAATCATTTGCCCTGTTATGGTGGAGAAAAATGTGGAAAGAAGAACCATTGCAATTTAATTGCCTCCTTTCACACCAGACTATACAGATACAACACTACTTTCCAAGGCCAGCCAAGTTGCAACACTTCACTCTGTAGCAATCAATACGACCCAATGTTAATTTGCGAGATCACTGCATGTGATAAGCATCAGTTCTTCCAAGGTAAAATCAGACAAGGTGCAGCATTCCGGTCAAAAAACTTTGCCTGCAACACCAAACAGTCTTTCAACAGCTATAGAAGATACTGTTATGGCCAGATAATTGAGAACTAGCTTGCTCAAGTGGATCAAGGGACCAGAATCCTCTAGAACAAATGGCTCACTAAATATGATGAAACTTGAGCAGAGGCACCTTTAGTGGCCACACTCCTGCATCTTCCACTGGAGCGGGCAGTCTTGGCCTTTGAAGTATTTCACTTGCTGATTATGTTTTATTTATTAAAATATTATTCATTATTAATCACTCCTTACTTCAAAACCTATCAGCACCCAGACTTATTTGGGGATTATTGATGCTATTGAATGTCAGGCTGATCAAATTCTTAACAAGTGTTCACCCACACACTCACACACACCTTACAAGCATCATACTGTACATATTAATGCACTACATCTGAAACACTACACTGATGCATTTTTCACATTATCCCAATGTTAAAAGTTCCACTGTTTTCTGAGTCTCAGGTGTTAACCATTCACCAAGGGAGGACACATTTGGAAGAATCTAATTCAGATTAAAGCCACCTAACACCAAAAGTTGTTTTATTTGATTGGAGCTAATACATACTGTACATGTAATGTCACTGTTTAGACAGCCCAGCTATATTACATTACATTATTTAGCAGACGCTCTTACCCAGAGCGACTTACATAAGTCACAGTTCTTTACAATGTTATTCATTTACACAGCTGGATAGTTACTAAGGCAATTGTGGGTTAAGTACCTTGCCAAGGGTACAGCAGCAGTGCCCCAGTGGGGAATCGACCCAGCAACCTTTCGGTTACAAGTCCTGCTCCTTAACCACTATAAGGTGAAATGAGGTGTAATGATTTAAAACATCCTGCAGTCAATTTTATATACAAAGTGAATTAATTTAATTAACTAGAATATGCCAATCCCAAGTCCCAAGTATGCAATATGCACAATTCTAATTCAATTCAAGAATGTCTACATTCTAACTCAATTCTACTTCCAGAGATTTTAGTTTTTTCACAATTTCGATTCAAACTTCAACTCTCAAGTTCATGAGTACATGACAACTCATAAATTGTGCAACGGATATCAATTTAAACTGGAATTGACCCCAACCTTGGCTCTAACTCAGATGTAGATTTCTTCTTAACAGAACTTTATCTTTTCCAGCTGAGGTGTTTTTAGTTTCCTCTTCAAGTGGAATATTTCTGCAATGAAACAAAATACCAAGCAATCATGACCTTTACTTTTTCGTAAGAAATAACAAGTCCCGTCATTTCGCCCAAATCAATATTATACAGTGCGTTTACAATTTCTCGCAGATCTAAAGTAAATGTCAGGAAGTGGATAAAGCGGCGATATACACGGATGAGTGGGACAGTGAGCACATGATAAAGCCGTGAGGCAGAACAGAGTTCCGCTGTGTTGTGCTTGTCTTCGATACTTACACGGAGTGCTTGTTCAGCCTCTCCCTGCGGGCAGATGCATCAAAACTGATAACACTCTTTCTTCAGTATCGAATATACATGGCATACATGTCAGTGCAAAAAGAGATGCCTTTTGGGTGGATGGGTGTGGTCTAGTTCCTGCTTTGGCTTGAACAACCGAGAATTCAAGGACGTTCAATCACTCTTTCATGTTCACGAAAAAGCTATTCAAGAAAAATGAAATCTATAAAAATCTTCACCGTTATGAAATGTTGTCGCACAGGACTTAGGCAGCAGCTGTTGAAGACAGCGCTGTAGTTATACTGTGCAACTTTTACTCAAGCTGTGCGGTATCAACTGCCCTGCTAACTCAGGAGGATATGCTGTGTAGCAAGCAATACATGCTGCTCTGAAGCTCCTCGGCCAGGACACAAAGTGAACCCAATACACAAGCATTATTTCTGCTTCATGAGTACCAATAACAATGAGAAATTATATTATGAGTGGCAGATGTTCTCACTTTAAAGGGTAACTAACATGTCAGCTCGTCTTCTTTCCTGTTTCGCTCTGTCTATTACAAAATTAATAATGTGTTGCGATTGAAAGCGTAGTGAGTGCTGAAAGTTTCTTTTGATTGATGCAATTTCAACAAATCTGTGATTCAGAAAGAACTCATTTGATGAAAAGGGGTTTGGTTTTTTACTTCAGCTATGGATGTTTTTCCTCCCCAGTTTTGCAGAAATGATCTTTTAGCAAAAGTACTGTAACTGAGGATGCAGCCATTTGGTGAGCGCACCCATCAGGAAAATGGGTCAGAAGAAAGCATGCACTTCTGGTACATCAAAGATGATCAGGGACTAATGAATTTAAATTTGACATGAATTTGACACGACTCAAATTTCCAAACATCTCACCCGTACGAGGCCAGACCGAGGAAGGTCTGTTATGGTGCTTTATCTTCTCAGTAGAGATAACATATGCAACATATGCCTTCTCATGAAAATAAGCACTATGACAGACATTCTCTTCTGAGAACATTCTGGCCTAAAATTACAAAGGATTTCCAAGGGAAACATGAGGGATCTTTATTGCAGGAAATGATCATTCCATATGTTAACACAAGACATTTACAACATTTATAAACATTTCAACAGACATGGCATCTGTGATGGACAGGAAACAGAGGGAGACAGACAGTGGGAGACTCTGAGATAGACAGAGTGACAGAGAGGGAGAGAGGGGATGAAACAGGGGACAGAAATAGACAGAGAAAGGGAGAGTGACTGATAGATGCTGAGACAGAAAAGGAGAGTTTGAAAGACAGACAATGAAGAGATGTGCCCAAAGGTCCAATGACCGCGAGAGCCATCTCTCGATCCCAACCTCAGCTCCCTGGACACACCCCTCAAACTCTGAAAAGCAAAATCATCTCAGCACCTCACTTTTTCTGGGCATTTATTTACTACGACTCAACAGGCATCTGTGTCAGAAAGCACCGGGGAAGCTGGAGTCTCCACTGATCCCAACCTTTTCTCTCACTTTTTGATTTATTTACAATAAAAATTTGAAATTTTTACCAATAATTTACCGGGCCCTTTAGGCCTACAATATCTCTGTTTGAGCCTCTGTTTGCACCTCGCATGAGGTGGTAAATAAAAGCAGACAGTGTGGGCCTGTTCGTGAATGTTTCACGTCAATTTCCAAAACAGAGTGCCTTTTAACGGTGAGGGAAAGTGGCCTGGGAGTCAAACGTTCAATACATCTGTGGGGAATATTGATCTGAACTGTGAATTTGACTCTGGACTGTAATGATAAAGAAACTGTCTTGTTCCCCACATAATAACCTGGTGCGATGGCTCAGATTTTCGTCTCTGTCAAATCTGAGTGAGAGGTACTCACGCTGTCCATTAAGAAGGTGATTAGAGTGAACTGAGGTACTCAGAATGAACAAAAAGTAAATCTGGAAAGACACAAACACACATACTCACTCACTCTCTCTCTCTCTCTCTCACACACACACACACACACACACACACACACACACACACACACACACACACACACACACACACACCTTCACCACGCTGACCGACAGCATATGGAGTTCTTCAGATCTCATCTAGGGGATTGGATGAGGTCACTGAACACCTCAAAGATGTTTTGTTGATCACAATCTAGACTTAGAAGAGGGATATTAGCAAGTTCCCCTCTTGCTGGCTTCACAGGACAAAATTTTGCAACCTCCTAATGTTTTACTCTTACAAAATATGCTTCCTTTCAGATTGCATGGGCCACACTCCAGACTCTGACTACCTGCTGTGGTCCACAGCGCACAGCAATGAGCTTTGATCATGTTGTCATTCATTCCTACATGTGGACAGTGTTGGGGATGTCTGGGGGTAATATATCTGCCACAGACTTCTGAAAGCCCAATCACAACAATAGAAGGCAGTAGTGAACAGGCTGAGAACTGACAGTAAGACACAGGTGAGAGCTTGCTGGTAACACCTGATATGCACTCACACTTTGCTTCCATAGCAACCCATCTCGCAGAGCTCACCTGTGAAATCTGGGTGGATGGAAAGTGTAGAGGTTTGGAGGTGCTGAAAGCAGCACCCTGAACATGTCTGGTTTGAAGGCACCAGGCACCTTTCCCCTACCCATATCCTGCAGACAGCTATAAATTAAAAATTGTCTTTTGAGCCGCCCACTTCCAGGAGTCCGATGGAGAAGAGCTCCTCTGTGTAAGAAAGTACTACCTTGAAACAGAGACACCACCACAGAAAGAGACTTTCTGGTCATTAAATGAACTGTCACTGTGCTGTCTCGCTATTTCATAAGGTTTCAACAAGGTGGCCCTGAAATACAGGCAACCTTTTCATGACCCCATGGCTAATTGTCAGGTTCTGGTTTTGTGTTCTACAAAAGATTAACTATCAATTAACAATGCTACCAGTATTAATTACTGCAAATATGGTCACCTTAACAGGGAAACACTTCAGCATTACAAAAACTTGACACTCTCAGCATTTCAATCAACCAAGGGTGATAAGAAAAACTCGGTTTTTCTGAAAACTCGGAAACTTGGTATGAAACTTAAAAGAAGAAATTGGTTGACATTCTTAACAACGTAAAAATGAACTCACTGACTGAGGAACACTGCATAGAACTAAAAAAGTTTTTCCCAAATCACTAAATCATGTTCAAAGCCTATAAGGACTACCTGTTACTTGTTCATTCGTGATTTTAAAATCCTCTCAAAACCACTCAAACAACCAAACCCTTTAATCTTTAATTTAAGTCACAAGTATTGAAACAAATCACAGAAGAAGACAAAACAACTATGTGGGAAAGCTTGAAAGCACAAGGCTTAGACTGAAAAATCTTTTTAGAGAAGACGTATTAATATCTCTTCCTGATCTCATAAAGACACTATCTAACAGCTTGTACTACACTTAATTAAAAGAAGACTAACTAAATCTTCAAAATGACAACTTTTAGGAAGGAAGGAACAAGGCAAGCAATAATATAACACAAGTTTTACATCACTGCCACAAAGTGATTTACGGACTTAAATATTCTGCCAGAGGATCAAATATCATTATCCATCTGGAAAACAATAACAGCAACAGCAGAAAACATTAGACTTATTCCAATACACCCACAGTACAATACTTCAGCGAGAAATGCTCAACAGATTACAGTTAATCAGAAAAATAAAATACATTTGCAAAAGGTATCTGCAACAGTTGTGCAAAGGAAAATAGAAAAATGTTGCACATGCTTTGATGAAGTGAAACTAATTTGGCACCTGTGAGGTATTCAAATTCAGGAAAATTATAAACCACTTCAAAGTCTGTTTGCTCCCATCACCTATTATCATCAGCAATCTGGCAGATCATTATACTTCATCAACACATACAAACAACACAATTGACTGTATCCATCATGACCAAAAAACTGATCTTACATAAACACAGTTACAAACTGGTAACATAGCAGCAAAGATGGAAAAATATATTTTTAGAAGGATAAATCAAAACATCTGAGACATCACAGTCACACATTCATCACTGTGAAGGAGAGTCTTCATCTGCACTCCAAAACTGCCTGGAGCTAAATATTTGTTTTACGGTGATTGCTTAAATGTTTGTGCTAATGTAATGTCTTTAGGATGCTGAGTTAATTTCCCATTAGCAGCTTTATCCATGACTGAGCTCATTCAATCAGCTTCGTTGCCATTGTCATTAATCACCATTGTCTGCAATCCTGGGCGTGTCTAATTGCATTAGGCCAGCTATTGGCTAATGAGACCCACCTGTCTGATTAGGGGCTCATTAAATACAGGTGAGTCTTGCGAGAAGGAGTGTAACTTTTTAGGCAGTTTGCTGTGCCTGTGCCTTGACTGGTTTCTCTGTTTTGTGTTTGTACTTTTAAAATACTGGGAGGGTTTTTGGGTAAAATTTTGCTCCTTCTGTTTTTTTATGTGGGGAGCATCAGCCAGTTTTTAGTCCAATGTATTTTATTTTTAATTAAAAAAAAAAAAAAAAATTTACGTGTATTTTTTTATTTTTATGTTTGCATTAGTGTCAATCAAAATACAATGCGCCAACACTCAGTATGGAGCTACAGCTGAGGGGAAAAAGGGCAGAGAGGGAGAAACTGGGAAAGGGAGAACTTTGTGTGCGTGTGTGGGTGGGGGAGTGGGAGATGGGGGGGCACTGGCAGCAGGGGACGGGTGATTGTCCCACAGGCGCTGGTTGCCGGGGCAGCAGGAGCAGGAGAGGGTGAGCGGGGTGGAGTATAGAACTGAGGGTGGGAGCCAGTAGAGCCTGTCTTTGTTCTGGGTAATCTCATTGATTGGAAACATTCGTCTGAACTTATGAGAATATTACACATCATACATTTGTATCATATTTAATGCATCATACAAAAGTATGATGCTTTTTCGTCATATATATTTATCATCTGTTATGACATTCTCTGCCAGATGGTTTGGGAATGACCTGTAGCATGAGACAGACAAGTTGTAAATCGTGGTTGTTGGAAGACGTGGTGTGTATTTATAGGGTGAGCTAGATGGCATTTACAGGCAGACGACGAAATAAATCAATCATCTTCAGCTCCCCTCATGAGTTTGCTGAACGCAACAATAACTTAAAATACAGAGACAGAGAGCACAACACCGCTAAGCACAGCTAAAACAAACAGCCCTGATGGGGAATATGTTACTTTTCCAAACTTTTTTTTCTTTGTCAGTTTATCAGGCTGTTTTGTTGCTCTCACTAGCCAGCCTCCCTCTCATAATTAATTAGGAATTTTTTCAGGTAAAACAATTAACAGCAGCATTTTTATAAATGGTATAAACACATATTGTTAGTAATAGGATCATCTTACTGTGGAAACTGCCTGTACTTCAGATTCATTCCCTGGAATGTGAGGGAGGGTGGGTGGTTGCAGGCCCAATATTAAAGCAAAGGGAACCAGCCTCAGAGGATGCTGTAAAACATTTGCTGCTGAATATGAAAATATAATCCTCAACATCCTCAAATTTTCGAGGAAATGATTCTCAAAATGAGAACACCTCAGCTGAATACAAGACATTTACTGCAAAAGATGACAATAGAGGAAAAATACAGGCAGTGAAAAGAATTGATGGAGAATGTAATAATTTTAATAATGAGAGCAGGACATTTTAGCCCAGGTAGTCTCATCATTCTGCCTGTAGTCTAGAGTGTACCTGGCACTGTGTCTACCTGGCCTGACACTTTAAGTGCTCCCACTGTGAATACTGATGCGGTGTTCCATAAATGTATGACTTAGCAAACGAAAAAAATGCTTCCTAATGTCAGCGTAAAATTTGAACTCGAACTAATTTCCCTAATATTACGGTCAGTCGGCGCTAATGACTCAGCTGTATCATCACTGCAAATTCTAACAGTGTTTTACAGAGAAAGAGGAAAAACTAGTCAGGAATCTCCACCAGTTGGGGAGATAACTTATTGTGTTAAAAACAGTTAAAAACATTTTATTTACAACATCCAAAGTTTGACTGACAAATAGAAATGAAAAGAATGAATATATGTGTTTGAAAGACATAAACAGAAAGGGAAATTCTCTGATGTCTAATTCAGGAGTCTTAGATTTGTGCTTTAGAAACGCCCACCTCCCGGACTTTGGCAGAACTCGGTGAGAGATACTCTCCGCTGCTCAGTGGAGCTGGACAGCAAACAGGCCCTGCAAACTCTGACAGGCAGCTGTCTCCTAGTGACAGAGTGATGCAGCAGCACCTGCAGTCTCCCTCTGACTGACTGCGGCTTTCTGGGCATGCTCTTTCATGCGCTCTCCTCTCTACGACTCAACAGGCATCTGTGTCAAAGCACACAGCACCGGGGGAAGCTGGAGTCTCACCACAAGCCACTTATCGATCCCAACCTTAGCTCCCCGCACCTCAGAAAAGCAAAATTGTTTGGAATCTTCCACTCACAGTATCTCAGATTTTTTAGCTTATTTACTGCACAAGAGAGAACTTGTCTGAAATTCTGCCAATAATTTACTGTGCCCTTTAGGCCTACAATACCCCTGTTTGTGTGACTGTGTGTGACTGTGTGTGTCTCTTACTGAAAGGTTTCATTTGAAACTCAAACAGATGTATGCCCTGGGTTAATAGAGGTGTGGTCCACTCAAATGAGTTTCGACAGTGACTTCATAGGTTAGTGAATCCATAGGTTAGAGGTCGTGACCCTGTTTTTCATGTTCATGCTGTCCTGGGGAAATCCAGATGTATGTAAAATACATGTACAACATGTCTGTCACTACATGTTTGTAACTGAAATAGTTTCAGTTAATCATACGAGCAATCAATCAGTCAATCAATCAATTAAAATCAAAGTCAAAACAATGACAACACAGACAGCAGTGATGATTACAACCACACCACATGCTGAAATATAAAAGGCAATAGATGAAAGAAAAGGACTTGGCAGAAAACAATAAAAGCATAAAAATGAAACAGTATAAAGGCAACACAATTATATCAATGTTGCAATGGTAAGTGAAAGGAGAGCGATTGTTTTCAACTCTCAGTGAAAGTTTTTCATGAATTTCAGTAGCTGCTAAACTGACAATATTGTGTAGGTCACAAAAAAACCCACACCGCAGTTTTTCAACCTGGGCCTGGCAGACTTTCACAGTAGATTGAATCTGGCCATGGTCATGTACAATGTCACACCGCATAATTACATCTTTTATACCGCTTAATTAAATTGTGCAAGATTATTTCTTGAATTTTCAAGAGGAATGCTTGAATGCCCTACAGCCTTAAAGTGTACTGTGAGTTCTGCTTGCACTGATCTTGCTTCACTGACCCTGCTGACAATTCATTTGCTCGATGAAACAGTTGAACCCATCAAAATTCCCCCCCTAAAATGTTCTTTGAATCCTTTTTGAATTCACAATTAAAACCTGTACATGTACATTTTGTAAGCTTTCTTTTATTTCATGAAGCACGCACACACACACACACACACACACAGACAGACGCACGCAAACATATTATCACAAGAGAGTGTTTTCTGGATGGGGGGGGTGGGTGGATAAAAGAGTAATTATCAGTCTTTCATGCTGCTCTCCAGAGATAAACACTCAGAGACTGTGTGTCAGAGCCGCTGCAGTGGAGATGGATGGGAAAGTTACACTTTGCATGTGCTTAGCTCCTGAGTGATGCGCTCTTCCAGCAGCTTTCATCTCCTGCGGCCTCGGGCACCTACCCATCATGCTCTCTGAGATTTGTCACGCAGCGACGGGGACGGCCTGTTGATTTCCTTCATCAGTCAGGGCCTGACGCTTTGAGAAATGGGGGAAGCAAGGAAAACAATGACGTCTGTGTGATGTGTTATTCCGGAAAGTCTTTGCTCGTTAGAGTCTTTTGTGATGCTGAGACACTGTATCCACTCATTAATAATGGAACGATTTGTCATCCATGTTTCGGGTCATTCTGTGATATACACTGCACCGCGTTGCAATGAACATTTGTTGAAAAACCACACAGCGGGGCTCCGGAGTGGCTCATACAGCTAAAGCATTTGTTCCTGTGGGCTCAGACCCAGCCGGATCATCAGTCGACAGTGACCGGGATCCAACAGTAGGGGCAGAGGTTGGAATGTCAACAGGTGTCCCTCATTCCTCCTCTGCAGCGCCCTCTACAGACTCGTGAGGTGCCTGCAAAATCCCTTGGTGATGCCAGTGGGGTTCTGCCTGTTCCCTGGCTGTGGTGCATTATGGGATTTTTTTAGGGCAAAGAAAAACAGCCGTTGGATGTGTTTGAGTGTATTGGACGATTGCTCTCACCTTGCTCCAGCACTACTGTGTGAGTGCAAAGAGATGAAGCTCATTTACTACTTGGTAGAATTTCCACACAATCAAAGCAAGAAGGTTGCTTTGAATGTGGTTATAGCGGTACTTTTAATTGGCTTGGAGTCTGAAGGGATAGCAGCAGACTCGGGCCTCCATTTGGACATCATAAACAGGGTAAAGACAGTGGGGCGATGGGGTAGAGGATGGATGCTGTGAACAGCTGATGCAGAAAGGAAGTGGTAAGTGGGATGTTTATCATTGTGGATGGGACCAGATTGTCTGAGTTTAATTAATATGCGTTTTCAGGGATTGTCTACATTTTCCTCCTGTAGCTTTGTTTGGAATTTCAAAACTTGGGCACAAAGGGGTGAAAATGTAGAAGAAGTTCCCTCGGGCCGGGGAGCATATTTCAACCCAAAGAGCATTAAGCATTCCATCACCTAGCAGGCAGTGTCTTCTGTCAGGCAAAATTAATGGTCTTATTGTGATGTGAACATATTACTGCTTTGGTTTCAGAAACATGCTTGCTCCCAATGGAATCACACAGGAGAATCAAAGACACATTTTAAATTAGAAAGGATGCATCTTGTAGACAGTTACAATGACATACTTTCCTGAAATAACAAATGATAATGCAGAGATCATTTGTGTTTCTCAACATCCTGACACACAAGAAGAACAAGAATCACTTACGAAAAAGATCTTCCAATTAGACAAAGAATTAATGAACTGACAGAGACAGTCATTACACTTAAGAAATATCCTGGTCAAACAATGGGAACAGGGTTAGGAGTGCAACGTCCTTTTCACATAAGGATGGCTTCAGAAACACACATCATAAGTCTACACCTGACTGTGGAATGAGGTGGTGAGAGACAGAACAGAAGAGGTGAGCTGGAAAAAGTTGAACTGCATAGCCAGGGGGAGGAGGAAGTTAGATTATGGGCAGAAACAGGAACAAATATAGTTATGTGATTCTGTGGTGTAGAAACTGTTCATCAGTGTAAAATCAGAGTGACAATTAATGGAAAGTGTTCTTGCAATGATCTCATAATCCTACATTTCCTTAAAAATATTAATAATAAGTGCTTTGCAGCCATAATACTAATCGTAACCATAACAGCTGCTTAGCTCTGTCTTTCTAATGCCCTCTCAGTGTCTGCATGCCTGAGAATAAATGAGAATAGCCATTATATTACATTATTGTCATTTAGCAGATGCTCTTGTCCAGAGTGACTTCCACGGGTTACAGTTTTATCCATTTATACAGCTGAATTTTGACTGAGGCAATTGTGAGTTAAGGACCTTGCCCAAGGGTACAACGGCAATGACTCAGCGAGGAATCAAGCCAGCAGCCTCTTAGTTATGAGCCCTGCTCCTTACCACTATGCCACACTGCTGCATGGTACAATTGTTGTTAAGAAGGTGGTGCTGTTCTTCTTTAAAGACCCGCCTCTCACAAGACCAAAGACTTTTCCCTGTATGCAGTGCTCTGAGAACCACATGGCCATTTTTCCATCATATGTGTTAGTCTTCTTACACAGTAAGTCGCCAGCGCTGGGCAGTACCTGCTGCTTGGGACAGATTATCTACCTGAAATCATTACCTATTCCCAGTGCCTGCCCGAGCCGAAGAGACCCAGGAGAGCGTAGCCAACGTTTTTCATTTTGTACTAAAATTACAGAGAGATATGCAGACCCGTAACTCTGATTACGCCTCTTCGTGAGCACAGAGGACTCTCTTTGTCAGAAGTCAAACTTGTGAACTGCATTTAGGTAATTTATGAAAATGATTTCTTAAGGCCATAAAAACCTCATCGCCTGTGAAATGCAACGTGATCCAGGTCGTTTCAGACTCGCTGCGGGAGTCTCTGTTGGTGGTCGCTGTAAGTGATCTACACGCTCCCACAGCAACATGTGAACATTTTTACTCTATTTTCATATCATTACAAAGCCCTTAAAAGGGCAGGGGGAGAAAAAACAAAAAGGCTTCAGCTGCTGCTGGCTCATTTACCATATCTCCCCTCTTTCATTCCGCAATTTAGTCCATTACAGCCGCATCAATTCCTCCCGATGTCCATCACTACGTCAGATAAAACCGATCCTGCCTGCCCAATGAGTGACGTGTGCATTTTAGCTGTCAGGCTGGTTTGCGAACTTCATCATCACTGCGCCCTTCATTTAAGCAAAAGGCAATTAAATATGCAAATGCAGAGAGGAGAGTCTGACAGGTGCTTGGAGGGTAATGTTACCGACTCCGACTTGTTGAACATATTCAAAGTGTCTGCATATCCCTTTCACGTAACTGCATCAATGTCAAACCGTAATGAATAGAAAAGAAGGCAAACAACAGACCCACCATCTGAAAGGCATCAAAAATACATTTTTTAAATGAGTGTGCTGCCATCATGATTGATTAATGCATACCTGTCTGGTTTATTGCAATAATTAAAACTATATTTATGACCCTGAAAGACTAATTACCACTGGAATGAGATGACAGGAAAGTTTGTGACTGAAATCTCTGCCAACGTTTTCCCCCGGTAAGCTCTAACTGAACCCTGTGTGAGTAACCTCTAAGTCTTGTAAACCTTTGTTTATTATATTCTATAAATGACAAAACCCGTGTTTGTTATATAGGTTTAAATGGCAACAGTACCTGTTGCCATTTACAGGTGAACAGTAGGTGCCACCACTGGAATCAATTTAAGCTGCCCATCCGTGATGCAGGCTCTCCACCAACTTGCAGATACTGTGTGCTGGGCTTCTTTCCTATTTCTCCTAGAGAGTCTGAACAAGCCTGTTCACTGGTCTCTGAGTCCTGGATGGCACCCTTTGACTCAGTTCAGCCCACGAGCATGCGGTGCTGATCGGGTCTGTTGAGTGGGACGTTCGTGGCGTAACTGGAAAGCCGCTTGTTACTCAGGCAGTGTGAGAACCTGCATCATCCGGCTGGAATGCTGTCGTGTCAGGATGGTGACAGGAAGGCCAGAGAGCGAGGCACAAGGACTTCACTGATGCAGTTTCACTACTGCAAACGGAGTTCTGTAGCAGAAAGACAGGGCTGCACATATCATCACACATAAAAACCTCCCCATCAAATCGTCTGTTCTAAACAATAACTGTTGTGCTGCTCTGCACGTCTTTGGAGCACTTGCTGATGTCCATCAGGGTGGGCTATAGTAAATCCTGATTGATTGCTGAAGGAGACCAGGTCCATTATTGGCAAGCCCACCTGAGGCAAGCCCCACTGATGCAATTTAGCTTGTTGTGTTGTGGGCCACTGGTGAGCACCGAGTCCCTGTGTGGTTTGCAGGTCTGCAGACAGTGACTCTGTGGTTGAACAGCTGCTGCATGGATAAAAATGATCACACAGATCCAGCAACATGATGTCTCCAGCTTGGCAAGGTGTTGTGACTTCAGTTCTCTGAGATCTCAGCCTTTCATTGATGAAGTGTGTCAGCGTCAGCCAGGTTAGATGCTGCAGGCTGCAAACACCTCACCTGCCTGTTTTTTTGTTTTTAATTTTCAGCAGGTCTAACATTTAACAGGTCCAATCAACTCATACCCTGGGGCAAAAATTACCTCTCTAAATAACGATGTGGTGCTTACAACAGTCAAAGTCATTCAGACAGAATAATCAGCAATGAATGATCAATTTATCAGATAAATGCCAAATTAATTGATGGCCACAAATATATATTTTATTTTTAGAAATATATCTATATTCATAAAGAGGGTGACATGTTTCTTTTGATGATGGCCAGTATAATTTCATTTGCCTCAAAGTAATTTTATGCTAATTTGGTTTTATTTTCAAAGTGTGTCTTGTTGAAATGAGCTTTGAGAATACAATTTTAATATTCTAAACAAAACCTAGATGCGCTCATTATTTCATTTCATAATTTCATGCAAGGCCAATTCTAATTGTCCAATAGAAACAGTATGGAATTTGCATTCATGGTCATATCTCTGCAATACTTATATATTTTTGATGCAGATTAATTTTTCACTTGGAAGATGAGAAAGAAAAACACAATCTCTTATCTCATCACCTTGTGACTGCTGTTGAACCCTATTTACATTTAATTTAAGCACAATGTCCTCCGACAGCTTGAACCTTCTCATTTCGTATCTCGGTTATTCAACAATCAAATGGCTTTTTTGTGGTTGTTTGTTTTGAAGTTTAATTGGTGTGTTTACCGCCATTGTTCGCATGCAAACAACCTCTGGGCTTATTACAGAAACTGTTGTAGTGTTGCAATTGTACTCCGATTCTCCTAATTATACGGTCCTTAATTGTTTTCCTTCAAACTATATATTTGATTTACAGTTCATGTCCTCATTTACTCTCTGCCTTCATTGGTTGATGCGGGGAAGGGTGCCCCCCGTGGGTGGCATGTGGGTATAACAGCATGATGTTGACAGGGTTTAGTAAGGTCCAAGTGCCTCCATAATGGGCCTCTTCATGTGATGCTGAGGCTGTTTCCAAAGACAAACTGGTTGTGTGGTCCTCAGGCAAGAGCCAAACACATCAGACTGACACCGGGACACTGCCTGAGGGAGAATCTGAGCTGGAAATCCGTGCATAGCACAGCCCAGCACTTGCTGGTCATCACCTCAACATCAGCAAGGTGACAACTTCTGCATGTCAGGCATTGATGGGATGAAAGAGAGGGACGCGGCCAGCTGTGAGCTGTGAGCCGAGCCAACAGCAGGTGAGAAAACACAGAAAGAGTCTGTGGGAAGAGGCAGGAGGGACATAGAAATGGCAGCTGATAAAAACAGGCCTCTGTCACAAGTCAGTTTGATGAAAAAAAAGTTGATAACAGCGCCATCTAGCCCACAGCATTGGTAAGACTTGGCGCTGAAACCCAGGAGGCATGTCCAATCACCTAGCAATGGATGGAGGGGAAGTTTGGTGTCCAGAAGCACAGGCCGTGTCTGCCTATTATTCCCGATTCTTAGAGGCACACTGATGAGCTTATTTGGGGTTGTTACACTCATGTACTTAATTGAAGCAGAGTTCGTTTGATTATATCTTACATTAGCATTCTGCATGCATGATTTTCTACTGCAATTGATCTTTTAAATTGAGACCACTTGTTTGCGTATTAATGAGGGAGTCAGCTGCATGAAATTTGCAGAAATCAACACCAGAGTAGAAGGAGGAGAAACTGTATAAAGCACTGCATCACACTAAATGATTCACATGTGCAAACTTCTGCAGTTTCTCCCCCATATACAGGAGCGCCCATTGTCCAGCACGACCCATTACCCCACAAACTGCCAGCAGCTGGCAGGTCCAAAGAGAAAGGAATCTCAACCCAACTGCCTTCATCTCCCCATATCTGTCTTTCAGTGTGTCCTTCTCCCATGCAAACAAAGTATTGCAAGACTTAAGAAACGGAGAAAACCTTAGATAAACAAGTAAATAAGTCTGAAGGTTAAATTGGATTTAAGGGCTCTAGAAAAGAAAAAATAAAACAAACTTGTTCTACCCGAAACTTCTCTCCTTGTCTCCTCTCCCCTACACCATGGGGGCCTGGGGAGTACAAACTGAAAGGTTTGCCTTTTTCTGTGATGGGTCTTTCCATTCCTATCCACAGACCGAGCCTTCATGGTTGTGGCTTTGGCATAAAAGTCTTGCAGCAGCTGATATTTTCAGTATAATTATACTGTAAAATTAAAGCCAATGGCATTTGGACATTGAACAAGCCCACCATCCAATTTACAATAGAATATGAATCCAAGTTACAGGTTAGCAAGCCAGAACCTATAAGCTTTACATTACTGAGAGTTTGATGCTTTCCTAACCTAAATAGTAACCTAAATGACTCAGTCCTCAAATGTACTTACTTTTACTTCTAAAATCTTTCACAACTTCTGTTAGCAATACAAAATTTCTGTGAGGCTGTAAATAAACACTTGCAACATTGGTCTGCCAATGAAATTATTGATATAAAGGGAAGATCAGCTACAACAAACTATTTTTTCCCCATTGCCTCTCTAAAACTAAATAAGCACTCTCCCCAAATCAACCCCCAACCAACATTTCCTACAGTCTTTCATGCAGCTTAGCTCAGTGATTCTTCATTTTGTCATCACAGGAATATGTGGTCTTTGAAGGTACAGTACATTCATTTGCTTTTATGAATATGGGACATTCTGCTGACAAAATTAAATTCTGATGTTCTGTACTCATGTGACAGGATGGCGATGAATTCACCAAGGTCAGAGTTGCAATCCCACATTGACACTTACCATTCCGTGACGTTGACCCCTCCGACCACTGAGGGCAGTAATGAGCTGCTTACGCTCATCCAAAGATTAAACTGTCAATATGTTCTCCTCTTGTCGATAGGACGTACCTTTGTCTCCTCAGAAACTTCCATGGCTTTGTTTTTGCCTGCTTATAGATTCATTCAGTTAGATCCAAAACGTTCATTGTCTGGACCCAGTGAATAAACTTTTGGAAATTTGCAGAATCTTTTCTCCCCCTCACTCCCATGGCCTTCATGATAAAAGTTGAGAGGCCTACGTTCTGGTGATATGCACAGAGCACTTGGGATCTTTCTCCTCCGGCTGTAAAAGGTACGGGGAACCCCAGCTAACCTGTAACCTCCCCTTAAAGTGCCTGTGAATGCCGAAACAACATTACAACATCGTAACTACGTCAGAAATATTTTATTAGAATGTTTTTTTGGTGCCAAGAAGTGACCTTTCCCTCTCATACAAACATGCCTATCAGGCCTTGCACGTGTCATTGTATGTATGTATGTATGTATACATTACTGTATTATAGTGTCAGCCACTCAGAGAAGGCCTTTTTAATATTCCATTGTTATTATTTCTGTTTTTTCTTACATATTAAAATGTATAAACCAGCATGTCGTTTTGCTTTGCAATATTTGGTGAAATACAACATAACAAGCCAAACCTTTTCCCATAATGCCTTCTTCTGTCACAAAACATCAGATTTACCGCTTACACTTTGAGAGGAAAATCAGGCTTTCAAGAAGGACTTCAGCTGCAGCTCCCACTATGACATCCTCATTACTTTGAAAGAGCAAAGACTTCCAAATTGCAAAACATGATTGATAATAGCCAGTTCAGAAAGCAATTCACAACATCTGTTTGCTATTGTATTTTCCCCATCATTCACTTGTACGTATTACAGAGTGAATCTGCTGTTGGGTGCGTGCATCTCCTTTTAGGAATGTCTCTTCCCGTTGCCTGCATTGTAGCAAACGTGGCAATCACAGATAACTGATGCTGTCCCAAGGTTTGTGAAAGAGGAAGGGTACTGTGGGCCACACTGCATTAATAACCGCTGTGATGTGAATTACGTGGATCACAGCGAATGAAATTAGGTGTTAGAACTTCACATATTTTTGATATCATTGCTTCAATAGTCTGCGGAAGAGCAAACTTACTAATTTTTTTTCGAAATGTCACATCATTCTTTCTGCAGATTCACAATATGTGATGGCACAGAAAAACAGAATGAGACATCAACTTTGTCTGAGAAGCAGTGCGTGTCATTTGCAGCCCTGTCCAAAGGTGACAGTGTGCTTTTGACTGATGTGTGAATCTATAATTCCAGACACAGCACCGTTTTCAAATATGGTGCGGCTGGCTTGGTGACATTTCATCATTATGGTTTTCTTTTGAAGTAAATCTTCAGTTTTCCTTTCAGTCTCCTGGGCTTTTGAGTGGCATTTCTGAATTCCTAAAAACTTATGGCTGAGTTTTCGAGATGTGACGGCTAAACCTCTTGTTTATCTATTTTCTCTGTCTCACGTTCATAGAATTGGCCTCTTCTATGTGTTATGGGTGTTGATATGGATTCATATTAAAGCTAAAGCATATCAATTCATATTTTAAATCAAACAGGAGATGGGCTTCTTCAGACAAAAGGGACCTTATCTAAATTCCTTTAGAACAAAATATTGGAAATCAGATGTCTTTTTCATAAAGCGATTGAAATGGGGACCTTATAACTTACTGTATGTACGACCTCTTTATACCTATCCTGCAAATAGGAGTGCCCAGTTCAGCTACAAGATGGATTCAGTGAAGTAGATACAATTTGTAGGCATTACTCACGGGGCTAGTATGTTGCTGTATCTTCTTTACTGAAATACATTTGGTAGCTCATATTTAGCATAACAAGAGAGGTTCATCAAAAGACACACAAATCATAAGTACATTATTTCATTATTGTCATTTAGCAGATGTTCTATCGAAAGCAACTTACACAGGTTACAACTTTATTGATTTGTACAGCTGGATATTTACAGAGGCAATTGCAGGTTAAGTACCTTGCCCATGTGGTACAACAGCAGTGCTCCAACAAGAAATTGAACCAGCAACCTTCCGGTTATGAGCCCTGCTCTTTCCAGATATGCCGCACTGCTCAAAAGAAACCATCGTAAGCCAAGGACATCAAGAGTGAGGCTAATACATAAAACATAGTTGCGAAGATTATAAAGAGTTTTGGTGGGAAAGTAAGTTGGAGTGCCGGGTCAGCTGGGAATCAGTGGAGTTTCAGCCGATACTCAACCCCCGATTAATTCCAGCAGATATCTGCAAAATGTGAATTAAACATCTAAAAGGGTGCAAAATGAACTTTTTTTTTAAAGTTAATCATACTAAAGGGCCAGGTGGAAGAAAACATACCGCTGAATGGGAGAAGCCACGGGATAGGTTTCCACAATATCAGTTCACAGCGATGGTTATTAGGACACCCCCGCCCCCCCAGGGTCAACGCAGCAGGGAAAGCCAAAATTGCTTCAGATAAATTAAAACTGAATTTCAGCATTTGGTGTCATGCTCGCTAAATTGAAAAATCTAATCACGACCATCCTGGCAGTGGTAATTTATAGTTGAGTTAGAAGGGCAGTGAAAGTCATTTTAGGTCGAATACAAGAAGGAAACAGCACTCAAAGTGGGAGAGAGAACTTTGTTTTCTGATTCCAGGTCTGTCTGTTTGGAAGTCCCATGGACACCGACATAATTCATGATGGATGAATATGGCATTTATGAAACTGACAACCTGAGCTCTGCCTGCAGCTCTAGTGCTGACTAATTAATGAAAGAGGAATCATTTGAAATATCTGATACCGCCTACACATTCATTCCAGGTTTTTCTTTTTTTTTTTGACAGCTGTTTGTGTGACATACGCCACGTTATGAGAATGCATAGGGGGTTTATGCGAGTTATGATGAATCATTTAATATATTTCTTTGGGCATGAGCCAGAAACAGGCATACACTCCGCATTTCATTTGATGAGCTGGTGCATAATTCAATTCCCCTCCCTCAGTAGTGTTGGACCTTTGCACATATTAGATTGGAGAACATTTCATCGGTCATAAAAGGCTGAATAGTATAAAATGTGTCCTGTCCCGATCAAACACCTCGTACCTAATGATAACAACGAAACTGCCACACTGTGCACTGGACATGACTGTCTATTACACAACACTCAAAAGACAATCACTGTTGAGTCACAAATGCATCTCGCAGCGAACGGGCGGCAAGACCAGGTGATGGAGCCAGTAAAACATATGAAATATAAATGTTCTGAGGAGACTTTCTTGCACACATTGCTTTGTGCTCTGGCACAGGGTTAGGTGCGGGTTCACTCAGACTGGCCTTCACTGGACACAGCAGTGGGTTGCTGAGGATTCTAAGTGTCCGATAAAAAAGCCTGATGGATACCTTTATGATAGGTCTGTTTTCTGTGCACTATGAATGCAATAACAGTATAGATCCTGATTGGATGAGTACTCATTATGTTGTTCCAACATGCACTGACTGTCAACTCTGCTTTGTTCCTACAATAAATAAAAAAATTCTATGCAGGGTAATGTATTTACAGTTACATTAAAGAGGATTTTATTACCATGATCATGTAAGTGTCCTGTTCTGAACATGCTCTTGATTAACACAACTCAAATCCTTTTTCATTATCACAAACACTGGTAAGTTAATGAAAAAAACATTATCTCTCCTTTGGTAGACTATTTTATCCTTGTAAGTCAATAATATCACCAGAATGAAAATGAAAATTTCTGCAGATAAGGGATGTATGCAATACACTGAGGTTTTATGCTTTGCAAACAACTTCATAATCAGAGAATAAAGGCTGCGGATTAGCAATGAATATGAGAACAAAGAAAATAACTTAGTTTTGTAATGTAATTGAATGACCTTTGCTGCTGTTTTAATGAAAGATCCAACATTAACACCTAGCGGTAATTTCCTCTGCTTTGTTAATCATGCTAATTTCTTAGTTCCACTCAATTCATCTTAAAGCAGCAGTTAATTTAAATAGAAAGTTGAATCATGTTTTTGTGCAAAGGCACAATTACAATCAAACTGTGCCATAATTTGCCTCAGATTGGTAAGAAGGCATTGACAATATTTCTGATACCCTGCCTACAGGATTCAGGCATACCAGCTACAAATGCAACTAAATCAATCAATCAACCAATCAATTTTTTATAGACAATCAATTTTTGAGCAGCAGTGTAGCATAGTGGTAAGGAGCAGGGCTTGTACACGAAAGGTTGCAGGAAAGAGTTGGGACAGAATTAGAAGCACCCGGTCAACACTTTCCCAGGTCTCAAAAATAGATACTGCTAGATATTCTTAGTAACGTAATCAAGTTCATTTTTCCCTTCGACAATTTTAATAAGCATATATGTGGAAAAGCACAAATGACCTATTTATAACCATGGAGCACAGATTGGTCCCAAAAAAAATCAATAATAATGTAGAACATATTATGGTACACCCCATCCAATGCTGTATAAATATTCCATCCAACAAACCGCACTGACCTGGCCAGTACTTACTGAGTCATCATAAATTCCAGCATTTGCATTCAGATCTCACCCAGTGACCCCCGCAAGTGCTGCAGAGTGCAGGCAGACTCTCACGGAAAGCTATGCGAAGATACATGAAGTTTGTGCAGTTTGTCACCCGTAAAAGATGCCAACTGTTACTGCAAACATCACGGTGAAAATTAGCCTGATTATAAGGGCACAATGAAACTACGCAGCACAAAGGTATGAGGCGTGCTTGGCAGGACTCTGGCATTGCGGTGCTGCTGAGTGATAGTATGCATTTCATAAACAATGCCAAATATTGGGAAAACCATAATATCTCAGCTTTATGCAAATTGCACAATCCAGCAGAAATGCAAATATGAACAAATTAGCCATAATGAGTGCAACTGCAGAACACTTAATTAGTGACACTATGCCGTGACATACTGTATTTGTGAGGATAAAGAGAGCAACTCCTTAGCTGTAGTAACTGTTGTCTTGCTTTTCTGGCAGGTTACAGAGATAGCTGGGCACCATGGTGATGCTCCTCCTCTGTTAGGCTGCTGGCTTGCCACTGCAGTAACAGAGGAAAACATGAGGAGTTCCTGTGACAGCATTTCTACCACGTCAACATGCATCTGTCAACATGCAAAACCTGATCACGCTCAAGGAGAGGTCATAATTAATAGTCAAATTTGAAATGAGGTGAAATATTATTTTAGGAACAACACAGGATATGAATGCTAATTAAAAGGGCTGTTTTATATAGCACCGATCGTACCGGAAAAAAATCATTGTAACTACACAAAATGCATAACATGACCTTGTGGAACAGAGAAGAGGACATGTAGGATTCTCTGTGGCTACTTACCTGACAACAGAGATTCATAACATGAAACATAAGGAAGAGTCAGTTTATGAACTAAATTACTTTGGGACTGGAATAAAAAGGGACAATTAAGAAATGAAGGCCAAAGCAGAGGGCCTGAATTTCACCATAAAACACGAGTTGCTGAAACATATCATTTTTATTGGGAACATTATTATAGCTTCTGTACAGATTTCACAAGAAATATCTACAGAGAGAAATAGGAAAATCACACAGCATTAGCCAATAGGAGAAAAGTGCTTTCCAATTGTTTCCATAGGAAACCAATTTTACTTTTGTCATAGTCCTTTGCAACAAGAGCAACTGTGATCTCAACCTGTGTCAGTCCAAAGCAGACAGAAAACCCATCAATCCCGATATCAATCTCCCACCTTGAGGACGAAGAGACAAGATACTGCAAGTTTAGGCCCCTTATCTAATAAAGAGCATCTGCAGGGGTTCTGAAAGTGTGATGCTGACAGCACAACAGTATGGAATTAAAACACTATCAGCGAAAATTCGCAAGTAGTGGAGGGTGACA
Organism: Megalops atlanticus; assembly: GCA_019176425.1. NCBI lineage: Eukaryota > Metazoa > Chordata > Actinopteri > Elopiformes > Megalopidae > Megalops > Megalops atlanticus. Next base: position 2,993,640 of record CM032892.1, on the reverse strand, counting down.
CTGAAGGAAAGGCTGCTCTTCCGATACATACCTGCAGCAGTGTCCTTTACTTCTGCCTCTCTTGTGTGTCACAGCTAAAGAAAAGCTGACTCGGACAAGGAGGTGGAAATCTACTCTGGGCTCTACGTTCTAGGAGTTCCCATGAACGTTCAGTGATGTTTAGATCTGGTGCTTGACAAGGCCATGGACGGTGTTTGACTTGAGTGTTCATGAAAACACTCTTGAATCCACATACCTGTGTGTATGAGGGCATCATAATCTTGGAATATGGGTATCCTCCTTTTGGAATCTTGAGGATTCAATATTTACACCATAGGGTGCATATAGTCACCTAAAATGGTTAAGTATTCACTGACCATAATTTCGACCATGCAGAATCATAACTGGACCCAATGACTCTCATATGATGGCTGCCCATGCCACAACAAATCCACCGCCATGTTTAACAGTTGAGTTGAAGGCTTCCTTTGGCGTTCTCCAAACATAAACCTGTCCACATGTAGCAAAAAAGCAAAAGAAAAACTCATCAAACCATATTTTCTTCCATTGCTCAGAAGTCCAGGTTTTGTGCGCATTACACCAGATTATGCACTGTTGCACACTGGGCCTTGGTTACAAGCAATTTTCAAATGGCAGCCCCACCATAAATATCAGTTTTATGAAGTTTATGATGTAGTTTTTGTTGAGAATGGGTTGCGGAGGTGTAGATTCACTTCTGTGTTCATTTTTGAGGCTGTTGTTTTGTGCTTTTTAGCAATGATCCATTTTATCATTATCATTATCCATTTAGCAACTATACAATTTTAGCAGCTATTAGCAACAAGTGTCTGTCTGTCCCTGTCGACCACTGTTCCTCTTTCCTGATAGTTTTACTTTGTTTGGCTTATGCCGTTATAATTTGACACTGTTCCTGTTGATGTTTAATAATTTTGGCATTTCTGTGATGTCGTACCTGCAATTCAGGCTCCAACTATTTCAGCTCTTTCAAAATCTGTCAGATCTCTCATGTTGCTTTAGAAACTACACATTAATGTGTTGATACCAATATGTCTTTTTTAGCAGAAACATATTGGTGATTAGCTTGATAAAATATGTGTTGGTTCCCTTTTAATTGTGTTTTAGTTTCTGCAAGTCCTCATTTTGTCCCCTGACAGCCTGAAATTTCATACCTACAAATCCTGGTGCCCTGCTGGTGCTGAATAACATTAGCAGGCATTCTACAAGTGCTGTGATCCCCTAAAAATGACAGACTATTTTGTTACTTTGGGAGTACAATAATATTAATAACAATCTTTGCATCTCTTGTATCCTTGTGAAATGAGCAAATGATTCTATCACCATGGTAACGACACTTTAATTAGACAACGACCAGCTATGTACAATTACTCCCCTAGGTAAAATGGGGGGCTAATCTTTTATTTAGAATGTCTCAAATTATTCTTCCTTAACATTGTTATTAACAGCCATTTTTCTGTAATTTGATAGCTATGAAAATTTTAAGTTAATAAGTGAATCTAATTAAAAATGACTTCAGTGAGCGAGATTTGATAGAGTTTAAAAAGACAATATGCAGCGCCATTTGTAAGAACGCTGTTTCGAAACAGACAAGATCAGCTTTAAATGGAACTTGCCAATGAGATGCACTGTAATCTAAACATCATTAACAATGTAAAGACTACATTTATTAGACTTGAATGACCAAACCATGTTTTCATAATAGGATAATTTGACAAAGAAATGGATTCTGAGATGATACAAAGATTTATTTATGCAACGCTGTTGGTAGTTGGCAGCTGTACTTTAGGCTCGTCTCAATGTGACGACCTCCAGAGTCACACAGGGGTGCTGAAAAGACATTAATGCTATCCCCCGATACACCCGTGTGCAACCGGCGGCTGTTTTCCGTACAACTCACCACAGTGAAGTGGTGAACCGATTGGAGGATACATGCTGCTCTACTGACATCATCTGAGAATGTGGCAGGTGCATTGTGTATTACAGGGTCTGCTTTAAAACCAATTTGTACATTGACGTATTGATTTTAAAGCAAATTATCACCAACTTAAGCAACAACTCTTCCTTTAAGGTAAACTTAATTCATCTAAAATAAAATGAATGATTTTAGAACTGCTTTATCAATCCATACTGCTGAGTGCTCTTGTTTCTTTTCATTTCTGTCCTTGGAAATATGCAAGTTGGTCAGAATGTGCCTTTATTAATCTATAACAGATTAGATGGGGCAGGAGGTGGTAATCAGAACCTTCCCAGAAGCTCCTTGTAACTGAGCTGTACCAAGACTGCAAACTCCACATTCTCATTTGTAACCTGCCACAGTCACTTCCAAAACACAAGTGTAAGAAATATTTAGGTACTCCTCGTGGGGACTCCTAACTTTTATGTTAGTTTTAACTTAAGTTTTAAAAGAACACTTAAGACCTAAAATGCATTTATGAATCATTATGACTTTATGAATTAGCAGGAAATTTCCCACTGCCCTTTGAATTTTCCACAATTAGGTGTGACTTTCAATACTAAGAGCTTTGATGAATACAGGCATGGTTTTGTAATAGGTTATAAGGCAGAATTTATCCTGGGACAAGAAATTTTATCTTCAGTGTGCACACAATAGACTGTATAGCACTGTTAAAGTAGCACTGTGTGTTTGATTCTCTGACACTCACTGCAACTCCCTCTGGCTTGTACGAGGTGAAATTAACTGGCTTCTATTTTATGTCTATATCTGTGAAAGTTATTATTATAATGACACTTGAAAAACACTTGACTTCCTCCACAGCTGCCAGTAACAGGTTTATGGATCTCCGCACAAAAGAAGGGCCAGCTGGAAAAAGCCTGTAACTATTACCTGGATGAAAATACAACTTTTAATTAAGATGAAATTGCTGGGGAGAAAGAAAAACAATTGTTTATGCCTACACTCAAGGTTAGACTATTGACGGAGCCAGGCACAATAAACAAGGTATTGTTTAGTGCACTAAAATAAATGATGACTATGCTACTGCAACAGTTCTGTATGTAGAAGTGGAATAAACGCTCTTATCTGATTCAACCTGACTGACAGCATGTGACACTAATCGATAGACAGAATCTGACAGTTCTGTGATGACTCTGAACACAGTTCATTGTGTATATTACATTCAAGCCCCAATGGACTGTGCCAAATAAAAAAAGTCCTAAAAATGACTTTGGATTGGCTAGGGCCCATGAGATCAGGCATATTACTCAACCTCAAAGCAGTCACTGGATAACCTTGGCCCCTGATCAAGAATAAAAAAAAAAAGACGATTCTGATTCTGGCACATCCCTCTTTGCAGTAATGAAATGTATGAAACATTTATCAGATTTGAAAAAGTTCCCCCAACTCTAAATATTGTGGAGAGATGAACTTTGAGGAAATCAATCGCAAGGCAAGCCATGCATTCCTGATGATGATACAGCTTGCCTCACTTAATGGGTTGACTGGCTTGCAGACTTGGGCTTGATTACATAATTCATTCCTTTACAGACTACATTTTACTGGTGTTTCATAAACACAGATGTTTTTCATCATTCACATTTCATGCATGAAAAAAAATGATTTGATTTTCTAAACTGTCTGGATGGTAAGTAATATTATGGTTTGGACTAAATTTATGATGTAATCACAGACAAACCAGTGTAAAAGACATTTTTTTACTCTGAGTAAAAACTCAAAGTCGATAATTATATGACCATTTTTGAGCAGCTGACTGAACTCATTCTAAGAAAACTATTCTATCAAACTTCTGTCCAAGATAACATACTTTAAAAGGGTCAACACATGGACGAACACATGGAAGTGCACTCAAAATCCCCTTCCTGCCTTATAACCCACCCGATGAACTGAAACTTAGCCCTGCCTTCACACAAATCACGGGTCCCACATAAAGCCAGTATGTGCAAATCAGCGTCCTTCATTCAGGGGGTCTTCAGAGCCCCACCTAGTGTCCCGTACTACCCCCACCCCCTTTCACCAGGCATAAATAACACTCCTCTCAAGATAAATCAAATCGTCCTTGGATCTCATATCCTACAAATTACACACCCCTAAGAACAACAGAGGGCTGTGGCGGAGCATCAAACAAACCATAATGGAGAACTGAGTGAGGCTGTAGTGAAATATGTCCCAATCATACTGGATTTTGAAGGATGGCAACAGAATGCAACCACTTATTTTGTGGAAAACCTGTGTGAACATTATGGTATTACACTATCTATATTAGGGGAGAATGTTACTCTGATCTTTATGAAAGAATGAAATATACAGTTAAGTATGCGGTCCAAAGTACAAAGACTATATTTCTAAAGGCAACAAAATATATAAAATATACAGAATAAAATATAAGGAATATATCACAAAATATGCTTTTGTATATGACATTTTGTGAATATATTACTGAACATATTTGAGAAAGTAGGACTGACATATGCAAGAGATTTTGACATATATTAGAAATATTGTGTCACATTCTGAAACGACTTTTTTCAACACAACACTGCTTTTTGATAAAGAGAGATACTTATATTCTGACTTTCTGCGTCCAACACCGATTCCGCGAGCTTTTAGGATGAATCAATTCTAAATATCAATGAAGATTAAACTGCCATTTTGAAATTGCTTGTAGGTCAGACCCTCGTCTGATCCTTTCAGATGAGCTCATCAGCTTCAATACTTCTCCTCAAATCTGCTTTCCACTAACACGATGGCTACATGATAAGAGAAAAATCATTTTTTTTCTTTAAATGTCAATACCAATTGGGAAGTGGGAGGGGCTATCAATTCACCTCTAAGTAATTCAAATTTTTGAAGACTGAAATACCATCTGAGAAGCTTTCAAAGAAATTACTGCAGATGTGTTTGGTTTTTTGAAAGCAATGCTGCCTTTTTCACCAGAGTTTGCTTTGACTGTTTTTTTTTTTAATGAAGAAATGTATCTGCCACAGTAAACACTTCACTCTCATTCACTGTGCCATTGGCCAAATCCTACATTCAAAGCGAGGCTAACGGAATATATCTGACAGCACAGGGACGCCATCGAGTGACATGAAGGTCCCTCTGGATGGCACACGCGTGTAAATGATTATTATTTTTTTTTTTAAATGAAGCTGGCGGCGCATTACTGCGTCTGGGCACGTCCGAGCCGTCTGTTTCCCGCCCGCCCCCTCACTGCCACCAACAGGATATGAAAGATGAGGAGATCGCCAGAACCTGCGGCAGAACAATGGGCCCGATGGATATCAGCGGCAGACCAACTGGGGCCAGTCAATAATCCCGCCATACGTCACGAAACTTATTTAGCGGCGCGGCCGTTTTCACGCTCACCGCGGCTTCAACGGTCCCCACCAAATATCCAAATATCTTCCCACTGCGGGAGCAATATCCCAGCGCCTCAGCTTCCCTGACCCTTCTTTAAGAGGATGGTGGGCTGTTCAGTGGTGATCTTGCTGTGTCAATATGAGTCCACAGTATTGACTTAAACACTGCGGAATATGGTATGGTAAGCTAGACGGTCTGAATTATGCAAACATCTTTCTGGAATCAGCGATGCCTCGTGCTGCATGATCGTGTCGAACACCTGCCATAAAACTGAGTTTGGGCTGTTGAACAAATAAATGACAGCTTTGCTCATGCTTAAGAAGACAAGTGACATTTTAAGCATTTATTTTTTTTCCAAAATGACACATTTACATGCTCCAACACTTCCTAATAAAACTGAGAAATAAAACAGACCAGGTTTAGTAACAGTCTACTGTATAAAGCTGGTGGGCTTGCAGCTCTGTTCTGTTTCTGTCTGACAGTTTTTTTTAAAAAAACCTCTTCTTGAACACCCAGTATATTCGTGTAATATCTCCCCATTTTTCGGCTGAAAGGGTCGTGCAGCAGGATGTTTCCTGTGGGCTGGTAAAGGGAGGCGGTTGCTGCCATGTATAAAGCCTCTTCCAGGACGGCGTGTTCTGATTTCCCTGACACGCGCTGCCCTGAATAAAGCATGCTCTCCTTCCCAGCTCCAGCCTCCTCACACGCGCTCCGCTGAGCCACGGCCTTGTCAATCCAGACCCCTCCTAACGCGAGGTGCGGAGCCAGGAGGCTGGAAGCAGAGGAAGAATCAGAGTCACAGGAACACACACAGCAGCCCGCTTCTCTCCCAACCGCTCAGACGGGCGGGGTCCCCGCGGTGTCCGCTGAGCTCGGGCACGCCGCCACCCTCCACATGTAGACCGCCAGCAGGGGGAACTCCTCCGAGAGCAGCAGGGCACTGCGCTCCAATTGGCCGAGCTGCTCGCCGTGCCCCGCCCAGGCTCCGCCCTGCAGGAGCAGCTGCTCCAGCACCCACAGCAGGTAGAAGGAGTTCTCTGCCTCGGCCACGCGCATCTGCCCCAGCCCCTCACTGTCGTCCTGAAACGAAACCGAAATGAACCGAAATTAACCGAAATGAACCAAAATGAACCGAAATTAACCAAAACCACGGGCAGCCGGCAGTGAATGCTAACAAGGTCACATCACACTTCTAAGGGCAACCCCTAATTTGAAATTCAGTATTAGGATTGTTTAATCTCTTTACACAAATAAATTAAGTACACACACATACACAAACGCAGATATATATTATATGTGTATGTATATCGGTGTATGTATATACTTATATACACATATTTATGTAGATATAATAATAAATACAGGTATGCGGCAAACAGGTGGCAAACAGGAGAATTGTTTCATCATACCTTATTTTCCCATCTGTCCAATGGGAGAAATAACTCCACACTGCACTGTATACAGACACTGGGAGGTGTGAGCAAGGCTTGTAGGGCTAATATTTTCCCTCAGCGTCTTTAAGAACGTGGCATAACACATTGGGTGAAAATGTAACAGAAAGTGTAAAACCCCAGGGTGATCTGTCTCATTTATTTCCACAGTACAGTACTGTTACTGTGAACCTGCCGTGTCAGGGAACAATAGCAGCCAGATGGCTGTCAGATACTCTTCCAGTTTGCATCTGCCAGAGGCCTGACAGGATGTCACATATTTTAGCAGGGCTCAGTCTCCAGTTCTGTTTGAAATACGGGCAGGGCATTTCAAACTCTCTCTCTCTCTCTCTCTCTCTCTCTCTCCCTCTCTCTGTCTCTCTCAGGGTGAAAATGCAGCAGCCTAAATGTGGTTATTTTGGAGCCATCCTACTGGCTGTCACCTAACTGAATGCATTCCAGGCATTTTGGGAAACTCCGGAATCTACACACATCTCTGAGAAAGTAACCAAATGAGTGAAAACTCTGTGCTGAATTTGTATGCCGGGTGTATATGTGAAATTGGAACAGAGGATTGCAGAATAATGGCTGGTCTCCATGCAGTCATCTCCTACTATGCTTTCATTTAACACTGAGGCCTGGGACCTGGAGGCCACTGGCCTGAGACAGACTCTCCCGGGCTAAAAGGAAGCCAGATACAGTGCCCTCCATATGTGTTCATACCACTGAAAGATCAGGGACAAAAACAGGCTATGAAAGAAAAAAGTTTATATTGGATAATTTTTCTGCTTGGAAATTTTTTAATGTTATATTTTAATATTAATAGCATTGTACAGGGCAAATTTATTTTGTTCACAAATAATTAATTATGATCAAGAAAACCTGAGCGCTGTGTTTATTCACAACTTCAACTAATCATTAAAGGAAGATACAAAAATAAATTGACACTAAAAGTCTGTTGATTAGAAGTTCGACCATACTGATGCATCCAAAGGTTTCCTGTTTTCCTGGGGTATAAAGTTAACACACAGCAGAGAATCATCAGCAACATCATGGTTAAAGTAAAAGAGCTCTCAGAAGACTAAAAGTAACATGGAACGTGGCTATGAAGGAATTCACAAAAAGCTAAATCAACCATTTTCTACTGTAGTGTCCCTTACTAAGAAATGTGAGGCTACTGGTAGAGTAGAAACCCTATCTGGAGGAGGAGGCGTGTCAATCTTGCCACCATAGACTTCAGGTCACAAATTGTCAAATCCAGCCATTCAAGGATAAATGAGCGAATGGTCATTCAGAGCAGAACTACATTGCCACAAAAGGTATTTTTTAACCAACCAGTGTTTGCCAAACTACCTCTGGATGAAAACTGGTTGCATGTCTTGTGGTCAGACGAAATGAAAACTGGGCTTTTGGACAAGTTTATAATCTTTAGGTTTATATGAAGCTTACGCTGAAGCTTATTCTGGCAGACTTAACCAGTTCTAATTATTTCATACAGTAAAGTAGCACAAAGTGCTTTACAGGCATAATAAAAAGAAAAACAGAAAAAACACAAATACAAAACAGTTTAAAGTTAAAATTAAGATTTACATGAAAGAACACAAACCAGAGTGATGTAGAGAATAACAGAAACAACAATAAACAAGTAAAAGTAAAATAAAAGCAGCCACTGGAAAGCCAGTCTTATCAAGTGTGGTTTGAGCTGTAAAACTAGAACTGAGGAGTAGTCTCTGAAACGTAGAATTGCGTTAGAGTTTGGGCGCATAAAAACTAAAAACATCCTTTCCCTTATTCTTAAAACAGACTTCTGAAACATACAGGAGTCTAGCAGTGGCTGACTTCAGAGCTCTTTCTGGTTCACAAGACAGAAGGGTGTCATCCCTATTTTAAAACCAATGATAGAACTTCAAAATCAATTCTAAAACTAATGGGGAGCCAGTGATTGAAGCACCAGGGTAATGTGCTCCCACTTTTTTTGTCTTAGTCAGTACCCTGGCTGCTGCATTCTGGGTAATCTGTAACTTTCCAATAGAATAGCTGGGGAGGCTGGAGAAGAGAGCATTGCATTGATTCAATACGGTGTATACATGAGTGTGCAGACAATGGGAGAGGCAAATCCCTCACCAAGCCTTTTATTCCTGCGGTTATTTCATGCACAGTGTCGCTGTTGCAGACACAACTTTATTGTGTTTGACGTCCCTCTTTAATAAGGTGTGGGGAACTGAGGCGGCCGAGGAATGCAGCAAACAGGATTAAAACTAATAAAAACAAACAGCTTTATACTATAAATTGCTGTTAAATTGCTTCAACTCAAAACAGGCAACAGGCAAATGAAGGTTACAGGGTAATTGCCATACTAAAAGTCTGAAGCAAACAGAAATAAGCAGAGTAACAGCTGACATAACAGAGGAGGAAAACATGTCTAACCACATCCCTGCCTGCTACAATCCCCAAACACTCAGCACTCTACGGTAATATGGAACCAGAGGGGATAAGACCCGGCAAAGAGAAGAGTTACACAGAGAAAGAGCGAGAGATACATGCTCTCCCCACTGGCCAGACACTTCCTGACAACTCCGCTGCGGCTCTATTTTTACTCCGGGTCTGTGGTCAGCGCTACGGAGAGAAGCAGCACAAAGCTTTCTCTCCTTCATTGTGCTATTGCTGTATGAATCAGTCTATCAGAGAGTTAGCACACCCACAGGGAAAAAATATGTCAGGCAGTCAGTGGGGGCTGAGAAGGAGGTGACGGCTTTTGTTACCGAATGTTGAAATTTCTGCAATCTCGCTCACAGACACTTCTTTCTGCTTTGCAGTGGCACAGATCTATCTTCTGAGAGGGCTGCTCCGGGGGAGAGAGCCTTATTTGGCCTTTGGGATCTTAATGCTGTCAAACTCCCACACTGCCAGTAAGCTTGGATGACAAAGAGGACCCAGAATGCAAGTCAGCTGCTTCCTCAATCACACTTCGAGCTCACTTCCTGTCGGGAAATTTGAGCCTGCCAATTAAAGATCCAGTAGAACAACCTCCAGAACATCATCATCTTCAGCACAGCAAAGGCTTTTCCTCAGTAAAAACACTGTGCTCCGGCATCCCAAACACCAGAACAGTGGATTCACTGAACGCATGACCATGACCACAGGTCTGGAATCAAAAGCTTAAGTAATGGTTAAATCTTTTAATTCACTCTGATCAATAAAGAAGTTGAAGAGAGTAATACCCCTGCATACACTTATTACTACTTTTGTTCCTGTAAGTTGAGTGATTTCAGCTCTCCCTGGCCAGTGGACTCATTTTTAACCAGAAAGGAGATCCATACAGTGCTTAAGGGCATGGGTTCAATCGCATGAATATTCAACTTCAAAATTCAATCTGCTCAGATGTCTCAGCACACAAGACACGCATTCCAAAGACCCTGCTAAAAATATACACATTCTCCACAACACAAGTTTAAATGGCTGACGCAGAAACACACGGAGGCCTGTGTCGTCCGTGACTGAGTGTGCACAGTCTGGCACCTCAAACCCTGCAGACATCACCCATCTGTAAGGTATGGATAAATGACCACATCCACAACCTTTCCACATGGCCCCTGTGCTCTCTTCCCACTGCGGACGCAGCCCCTTCTGTCATGTCTCACTCTCTCCCTAAACCTCACTGAGTCCTCTCTCACACCCTGCCCTCTCCCTAAACCTCACTGACTCCTCTCTTACTCCCCGTCCTCTCCCTAAACCTCACTGACTCCTCTCTTACTCCCTGTCCTCTCCCTAAGCCTCACTGACTCCTCTCTCAAGCCTCCTCCTCTCCCTAAACCTCTCTGACTCTTCTGCACGCTGTAGCAGAGTGTCTCAGTCTCTCTGACTCTTCTGCACGCTGTAGTGAGGTGACTCAGTCTCTCTGACTCTTCTGCACGCTGTAGCAGAGTGTCTCAGTCTCTCTGACTCTTCCGCATGCTGTAGTGAGGTGCCTCAGTCTCTCTGACTCTTCTGCACGCTGTAGCAGAGTGTCTCAGTCTCTCTGACTCTTCTGCATGCTGTAGTGAGGTGCCTCAGTCTCTCTGACTCTCCTGCACGCTGTAGCAGAGTGTCTCAGTCTCTCTGACTCTTCTGCATGCTGTAGTGAGGTGACTCAGTCTCTCTGACTCTTCTGCATGCTGTAGTGAGGCACTGCAGCCTCTCTGACTCTTCTGCACGCTGTAGTGAGGTGACTCAGTCTCTCTGACTCTTCTGCACGCTGTAGCGAGGCACTGCAGCCTCTCTGACTCTTCTGCATGCTGTAGTGAGGCACTGCAGCCTCTCTGACTCTTCTGCATGCTGTAGTGAGGTGACTAAGTCTCTCTGACTCTTCTGCATGCTGTAGTGAGGTGACTCAGTCTCTGACTCTTCTGCACACTGTAGCGAGGCACCTTGCCCTTTCCCTAACCCTCTCTGACTCTTCTGTGCGCTGTACTGAGGTGCCCCGGCCTCACCTCACTCAACCTCGCCTACGTGGCCCGCGTGCAGAAAGAGCTAATTCGGCTAGTACGGCAGCCTAATCTTTCTGACGTGCCGCCGCGTCTGCACTGCCATGATGAAACCATCTACTTTCACAGCCTCTATCCCATTAATTACCTTCTGCATTTCACCTCCAGCGGTGTAGCACCCGAGTCTGACTGCACAGCTAAGAAAATGCACACCGAGAGCCTTGCTGTGTAACAGTACTGTTAAACAGGACGCACTCCGGTCATCAATATGTAATATTTCCTGAAGTGTTTGACAGTGTGTCTTGGAAGTGTGTTTACTGTGAAAACGTGTGAATTTGCACCGGAGTGCAGCTACAGGACACAGCTGAGCACGGACCTCATGTGACTTCAAAAATGGGACCTGTACCCCAGGCATTTGTGGTATATTCAACTGAATTTCATTGAGGATGCTTATGAAAGATATTTCTCTTCATTTCTTATCCTTGAGCCTGAGAGAAACAACTGGCATTTGTATCATTTTGCTCCACAAACACTACTAACGCAGACCAAAAGTATCAATCAGTGCTTGAAGTCTATAAGGCAGGACACAGATGAGAGAGGGAGAGAGAGACACATACAAACACCATGAAGAATAGGAGAACTTCAATGGCAGTGTGTAGAATGGAGGATGAGGGCAGGACTCTGTGTTTTCCGTGGTTGGAGAAGGAGGCTTTGAGAAGGCCTTCCTCCAAGGCTGGACCGCTCGGCAGACGCACAAAGCCTTCGGCAGGCAGTCCTTCACTGCCAAATAAACCCTCACAGAAGCCCTCACAGAAGCCCTCACAGAAGCCCTCATATAAATATAAATGCATAGCCTTTGTCCGCTGTACGCTGGAGCTCTGTTTGTCCGGGACACTGGTGCTCAGCACAGCAGATGTGTGACCTCCACAGAAGGGCCTTACCTCGGGTCCTCATGTTATTTTCACAGTACAGAGGCCAGCAGCTGCCCCTGATTATTTTTAAAACCTGCCTCATGGAAGTAGTTAAAGCAATGTGCATACCTGGCTCAAATGCTTCTAATGAGGGTTATTTTGGGACAGTAATTTTTAAAGTTTATTTTATCTTTCAACTTTTTATGTATGGTTTTTCTTTGAACCCAGACATCGGGCTTGACTCTGAAACCCAGAACCAGGACGAAATAACTTCAGTGGAGTAAGGCCTAAATTAAGATGCAACCTTCCATATAACTATGCAGAGTCAGGGAAACTCTTCAGACAGAGCTCGCAATTTCATGCATTTACAGAACACATTATGCGGGTGTTTATTTTTAGTTGCCTAATAGATAAGAAAATAATTTGTGCAATTCCTTCTTCTCCAAATTCTGTTTCAGCATACAGAGATATATATAAATATAGTGAATTTTACACACACACACACACACACACACACACACACACACACACACACACACACACACACACACACACACTGTATATTATATACACACAAAGTGGGCTAACCACAGACAGCTTCAGTAATGTAAAGAATATAATGTTACATCACCCAAACTGAAACAGCGTCTAGACAATTATGAATCGATATCATTGAGCCAGGAGATTTCCTTACAGGTAACATTAGACCGCTACGGCCATAAACCCTTCAGCAAAGGACCAACACAACACAACCTATAGCTATCCAGTTTAATGAACACTCTACACCGACAGCACAAAATTGCAAGACCTGCAAAACGAGGTGTGTCTCGTCTTCTTCCAGAATGACTTCCCCCCCGGTGTACAGTATTACAGGTCAATGTCACATAAACCTTTTATGCAGGTGCTGTTCAAAGTCATGAATGAAACATAAATGGAAAAAGTAAAGAGGATGTAGAGTCACTTCACTTGTATGGAAGAACAGGAAGTCACCACTTGTGACACTTGTGATTTTGGGAGACAGAAATTCATCAAATTTCTTTCTCAAACAAACCAATTTAACAAACTAGTTTTCCACTGTTTTCCTCTTCCTTTCTCTGTTTTCCTCTGGATGGAAGTGAGAGAATGCAGAGTTCAGCACGGTGCAGTATTCTACCTGCAGCTGCGCAGATGGGCAAACAAAACCAAAATATACCCGCAGGAGGGCATCAGAACACTCACCCTTTCCCCTCCCAGCAGAAACTCCAGAGCGTTCCTGCGCTGCTCACCGCGTGGGCGGAGAGATGCACGCTAGCCTTTCAGGAACGCGCAGGGTGGCAGCACGCCAGGGTCTCGGAGGCAGTCAGAGCCTCTCTCAGCTGCACACCTCCTAAAGCCCCGCAGGATGCCAGAGTCATGGAAACTCGTGAAACCCGGGTGCCCACATGGGCCGCATCGAGAGAGCATGGGCCTGCCCACGAGCGCGGCGGATGAGCCGCTGACGGTCCCCGCGGCGACGGAGCCAGGGAGCAGTGCTGATTCACCCCGCTAGCTGCACCCATCTGGGCCTCCCACCTACAGCACCGGCCACGGCCAGCCAGCGCCACAAACGCCGCGCCGAAGAGGACCCGGGTCCAAAACCGCTTTCAGCTTCACACCGCAACACCTCAGGAGAATCTACCGTTCACTTCAACTGTGCAACAGGACCACAGAGAGCACAGGTGTTACGATCTGTCGACACAGGCGGCTTTGATACATATGGACGTACTGCAAACCAGAATAAGCGTGCCCTTCTCTCAGCTAAATTCAAAACAAACACTGCCTCACTATCACACTGAGAGTCACGTCTCAGCTGAAGGCGAACGGCGTCTCTGCAGTCTCAAGCTTTGGTAGGCAATGTGTGGTGCTTTTGATGTGAGCCCAGTGCAGATAATGAGGTAAAGTAAGCATAAGAGAGTGAAGATGCTCGGGGTACGCATATTAAGGACAGAAAAATGGTCCTTTGTTGCTCCTCCAAATCACAACTCCAAAACATTGATTTTCCAGTCTGCGAGAGGCCACTTGTTCTGACATTCTCAAACAATCTTCCTCCAAGACGCCACGCTTTCAGCACAATGATACGCAAGACATGAAATCGATTCTGCCTCTTATGAGAATGTCCTTTCAAGGAAATATCAAAGGGATCTGAATTGTCTTGTCACGAAAGGTATTTTCAGTATTCATGAAATTCACTGAAAGTATATACTGAGTTTTTTTGCAATAACACACATAAATTAAACAGTGATTACATTCTTCATTAGTGACATAAACAAGATTCAACATGAATCCTGATTATAAGTGGCAGTTAGTGGTGGGCAGATACCCAGGTATATGAAAAGTACATAATAGGAACAAAAACAAAGAAATCAGAAAATATTGTATACATATCCACGTAATGTAATGGAGAAAGTGAAGTGTCCCATAAATAAAATTCATAACTTTGGTGTTACACAACTTATATGATCAAATAGTGTTGCCAAAATACACGAGGGGCAAGCCTGGGTATTAACTGAAAGAGAATGGAGAAGGCAGGTGTTATAATACAGACACAACAGCAAAATTCACCAAGAGCCACTGTGCACCTTTAGCAGATCAAAGGGGTTTTGAGAAACAGGGAGGACAGGGAGGGGATTTTGTATGGAGTGGCAGAGACTGGAAACTGGAAAAAATATAACAGGAACCTTTGTATTCTTGACTTGACTCTTAATGTTCCCTAGAAATGCATGCCTAAGTGATTGGGGAAAACACTTCTATAAACTTTGACCTATAATAGTCATTGATTTGGCATGTGCTTAGAATGTCAATGTGAAAACCTCCCTTAAGGCTCCACATACTGTTTCCTGGGAAACTTCAAAGGACATTAAATTTACAGTTAGATACAAATTCAATAATAAGGGAAAGGTGGGCCACTGATAATTCCGTAGATAAAGGTTCAAGCCCTTTATAAAGGTTAGTTATGAGAGCATGTGGGATTTTGTGTTTAAGCTGTTCTACTGCGTGCAGCACATATAATGACATGAAAATAAAAATTTAGTGCTGGCACAACCAAGCGACTTACAGAAAAGTAAAAGCACTAAACATCTCACAGAGACCTTCTCAACCTGAATGAAGCAATGAAGCTTCACTCCATTTACAGCCTAAGTGCACACTCATTAAGACTAAGACTAGTATTAGTCCTAGTAAAAACAAATACTAACAAGGTGTGGTTTTAATTGTGATATTCATGAGTGATAGATCAGACTTGAATCGGTCACCTGATTCACATCAATTTTTATTAGTCAAATCTAATTAGGCTCTGGCAAAAGTGGCCAGCACTGAGAGGCTTTTTAAGAATTAATTTGGCCAGCATTTTAATCCGTCTCCTTGGTGAGGAGATATGAATGACATGATGAGTGCAGTACTGGAATGCAGATCAGAGGTCTCGCTTATCATCAGTTTGTACAGAAGAGATTATACTACAGACAGTACATGTGCACTGTCATGAAGCAGATGATATTTACTTAGAAAGAATGCATTCACACAATTTCTTGTGGTTCAGCAGTGGTTCAGTGTTGCAGGGAATGAAAGCAGTCTGCTTTCTGGACAATCCATTTGTCACTATTTTCAGGAAATGTAATGGACAAACTTCTCCACACAACAAATACCTTATCTTAAAATGTTAATGTGGTGCAAAGGCCCAAAAGACAGTGACAAGTGGAGTGAGAAGGCCCTCAGTCATCGTCAAGGAAGACAAATTATTTGTTTCATCAGTGAGAAGAAAAAAAACATTTACTGCATTTTTTTCACAGATGAAATCAATAAATTATCCTCATTAATTCCACCTCGCAATATCTGAAATAATTCACCACAAATGTATAAGAGGACAAATGTCTGCGTTGCATCCATCATGGCTTGGTCTGGTTACATGTTCGTATAAAAACTCATCTTCCTTACACACTATTGCACTTGTATAAACCAATGGTTTGCAAGGTGTGGCCAATTGCTTATTATGATTTGAATTCATAACTATCATAATTATGCTCATTAAGTTCTAGCTTTGGATTCTCAGCAGCAGTTGCACTGACTGTATTGGTCATGTTGTGCAAGTGTTGTTTGCCCAGTCCGAGATGCTTGGCTGCAAACTATAATTCTCTCTTTTTGTTGTCCACCTGGGACACAGTTATCTCTGTTTTGGTCTCAGAGAAAGATTTTTTTCCTTTCTCCTTGATTGCTCCAGCTCTCCCACAGGCAACATGGGCTTCAAGTTACAGATATTTTCTCGAGGACATTTAAGAGAACAGAACTCCTTATTTTTCAACACAAATGGCTAGTTAGGGGCATTGTTTTCTGCCAGACTACAAAGCGTATGCAGCTGCACACAAAATAATAAGAATTTAATTTTTTCAGAATCTGAGTCACGTGTGTAAGTGATAAATCTAACCTTAGGCAAAATCGAAGTGCAATGCAAACATATGTCTTGCGTCAGTGGTACGAAAGGATGGATAAACAACCCTCAAATTCTTCTCTTTTCAGTTTGTCAACAAACTTTCTGCGTGTGAGAGCACTTTTAATAGTATTAATGAGTGACAGTAGCAATAAAAGCAGGGTGGCTGTACAGTAAGAGCATAACTGATCAATCCTGAACAGCAATGACCAACATGCAACATGACAACAGCAGCAATCTGCATCTTAAAATAGTTCAATGGAGAACCACGGTGTAGGATACACTAATATGGCAACTGGCTCACCAGATGACGTCACGAAACTCCAGTATATAGGCTATCAAAGTCCAGTGCTAACAGCTACTGTACAGTTTCTGTAGTACAGTGGCAGACTGGGGACACTTCAGGATAACACCAGTCTGAGGACTCAGTTTGACTCTGCTGCCAATTCAATAAAATCTTTAATGAGGACATATTAGGGTGAACAAGAGCAGCATAACACCATCTGCACCTAATTATCTGCTATTCATTTACCTCCTTCTCTGTACAATTTGAATGTTTTATAGCGTTACTCTATGGATATTTGCATTGATAAAGTGGTCAATGGAAACGTTTTGGTAAAAGCAACAGCACAACCAGGCAGGTTTGAAATTGTTCACATCTTGCTTTGTTGGCTAGGCAACAGATGGGCTGGTTTATTTTTGCCCATGTTTTAACCCATGAGAGTTTGTACCCATTTGTACATGTAGTGCAAAAATAAAAACATCAAGATGCACAATGTTTATTCACAAGTCCCAAAGGAAGCCACACTGAGATTGTTGACTTTGGGAGTTGCTCTGATAAGAGTGTCTGCGGGATGTCAAAAATGTAAATGTAACCTTAAATGTACTCATCATGTATGTCACTCTGACAGCATCTGCTAAGCTATAAAATGTAAATTTAATGTAAATGTATAAGTTACATGTACTGTGGTACTATAACTTTGTGAAGTCTGGTATAAGATGTTCAAAACCTTGTAACAGTGTTAAATCTTTGTGTAGGAGACCATGTAATACAAAGATATCAGAAGCCTTTGCTTCCTTTACAACCTCTACTTCACAAATCCAGTGAATACATTATTATCAAAATATCATCAATATCAAAGTGACGGAGAACCACAGCACTGTACTGAAGCCCCTGTATGAGCCTCGATGGGCAGTAGCGACAGAGCAGTGTGTTTATTGCGCTTACTGTAGCTCACCCGGCTCTGCTTGTCCTCTCTCTCTCTGTGCTCGGTCTCAGTGCTTCTCTCATCCTCACACACGAGCCCCCCCCCCCGACCGCCCACATTCGCGGTCTCAGACAGCCTGGACGCGCTGCAACCGCAGCTCTCATTCATGTCAGCTGAACAGATTAAAGGTGGGGCGGCAGTGTGGCGTAGTCGTAAGGAACAGGGCTGGTAACCGAAGGGTTGCTGGTTCTATTCCCCGCCGGGGCCCTGCTGCTGTACCCTTGGGCAAGGTTGCCTCAGTAAACATGCCTCAGTTACCCACAATTGCCTCAGTAAACATCCAGCTGTATAAATGGATAACATGTAAAAATAGTAATCTATGTAAGCCGGTCAGGATAAGAGTGTCTGCTAAATGACAGCAATGTACTGAAATGTACTGTAAAGGTGTGACATGCAGAATGTTCTGGACGCACGACGCAGCGTTCGGGGGTGAGCGATGACTTTCACGGCCAAGCCGGGTCACTCTCCTGAAAAATACACGCTTGCTGTCAGCGCTTCCGCTCACCCGTGTCTTTCAATCATGCACTGCAAACCGAACGGAGGAAATACTGCGCCATCAGTCAGCCGCTTACAGTGCGCTGCCGTGATGAGCATCTGGATCCCGCTCAGCCTTTCAGGGCGTTTGGGATGGAGCTCCTTCTGCACTGCACACTGTGGGCAGTAGCATATAAGAAGCTGGGTTTGTGACCTGAAGGTCAGCTTCAGGTGAGCTCTGCTGTGGCGACCTTGATTTATACAGGTGTATAAACAAATAACGTGTAAAAAAAAAAAAAGTAGGCTGCCCCACACAATGGTGTCTTCCATGCGCATAAATACTGTGAGACACTTTATATAATGCCAAGAGGATGCCCCAGACCAGCTTCTGACATGAGCTGATGGTACTCACAGTGGTATTAATATAGCGCTCACCTGGCAGGTGGCATGAGTTCATAACAGCTATGTAAATGAGGAAGGATATATACGTCTCCTGAAGAGGGCTTAAGCCTCTGTAATGCATGGCTCTACTGCCCCTGTGGCTTCTTAAGCCTGCTTGAAATTTTTTGTTATGAAAACCAACAGCAGAAAATTAATTTTTTTTCAACCTCTTGGAAATGTGAAATGTGTGTATATGATATATGTGCATTTGAAAATGAAACCTTATGAAATATGACTGGTTGAGCACACCGACCCCGCACCCAGTAGATGTCTCTTAAAAGGCTAATTAATAATGCGTGGAAACCTCCAATGCTTTCTTCAAATTATTATTTTTCTTCAGATAACAACTTTAAATTCCTTTAAAAGGGCAAGGGCGGTTGTTCGGTTGTTAGGAGCTGGCCCACAGAGAAACACAATGGGAGGAATAAGGCAGAGATTAAATCCGATTTCTCCTGGCTGTGCTGCTTTAAGTGGCTCACAGGGCAGAGTGAACAGTGCGGAGATGATTCAAGCAGATACTGTACGGTTCCATTTTCCTCCCCTCCCCTCCAGATGGAATCGGCTGTAAGCAGATCTGTTTGCGGCTGTCAGAGTCAGCAGAAAGCGCCGCGTCCAAAAAGATCTGACAAGGGCGAGCGATTTATGATTATAATAACGCGGCACACGCTGATGGCTTCACCTCCTAATAAGACTTTGATCAAACGGCTTCGTTTTCACTCTCGCTTAGAGCCTTAATGAGAGCCGCGCGCTGTGAGGAGAGAGTGACTTTGATCTCCGCCATCTCACGGCCCGGCCGATTCCCCCGCCGTTACTCTGAGTCCGATCCTCCTCGCGTCTGCTTCCTCAAACAAAGGCAGACGCCACGGCCTAATGTTGGAACAGCAGTCCTCAGAGTGTCGTTACCACACCCTAACCCTTTCCACAACAACCGCCTGTAAACGCAGGCAGGTATCCAATGAGAGAAGGTTGGAGTGACAGTGGGAGGCCAGCTGGCAAGTCAGGAACAGCTCGGTGGTTCCTCTTGTCTCTCCTCCTACCCCGACCCACATCCACAGGGACGTCTTAACAAGACTCTGTCTGCTCTTCACACAACAGTCTCAGAGAAGCTGTTCATACAGCAGACATCACACACACTAAATCTCCCTGCGTTGCTCTCCAGGTGGGGAAGAAGAGCTTCACACTATATTACTTACTCCGGTGGCGATAACTTGAAGAATTCTATTATCACCATAAAGAGGACACACTTGCCACTTTTGTCTCTTTTTTTGTGTCCCCATTTAACCGGTTCAAAAGGAAAAAAAAAGAAAAGCGAACAAACTTTGTAACTACAGAAAACAATAGTGAGAGATGAAGTACATTTTTTACCTCACTCGTTAATGGCAAAACAAAACAAGCCTGCATGCAAAGAGCTTTTTATCCTCCTGCGCTTGTGTTTGTTTTTCCTGCTCGCTGGCTCGCTCTCTGGAAAAGCGCAGCTCTCGAGCGGTGAACTCATCGGCGCGGTGAGCGCCCACAGCCTGGCGCTAACGCAGAGGCTGGCAGGGAGCCAGAGCTTCAGGCAGGCCAGGGCTGGAGTCGTGATGGCCCCACCGTCCCCCCTCTCCTCAGGAGGGCCTGGCGCTGCTCTCCTGATGCATCTCTAACAGTCCCAAACACCAGCGAAACCCCTCCCCGGGGGGATGCCAGTCTGTGGTGCAGCTCTGTTTCTGTCCAGACAAACACCGCTAAAACCGCTCCCCGGGGAGAGGCCGGTCTGTGGCACAGACCTGCTTTTGTTTAGCAGTGTAGCACAGCGGTGAGGAGCAGGGCTTGTAACCAAAAAAAGTTTGCTGGTTTGATTCCCTGGCAGGTTGGATTCACTGCTGCTGTACCCTTGGGCAAAGTACTTGCCTCAGAAATGCCTCAGTAAATTGCCAGCCATATTAAAATGGACAACATGTAAAAATTATAACCCAAGTTGCTCTGGATAAGAGCGTCTGCTAAATGACAATAATGTAATGTAAATGTAACGTCCAGACATACACTGCTGAAAACATTCCCCAGGTGGATTCTGCAAGCCTGCTTTTGTCCAGACAAACACCGCTGAAACCGCCCCTGGGAGGCAGGCTACTCTAACACAGCCACAGATGGTACACAGTGCCCTGACTTCACTACCAACCTACCTGCCAGAAATGATAACTGAGTATCACCATCCGAAATGATCACTGAGCACCACCGACCTCCACTGCCGCTGAAAACTGTCTGCGCTTCAGGGTTCTGCACAGAGTGGCCAGCACACTGACCGGCTCTTCCCTGGGTCTGAAATACGACCTTCCTGTTCAGAGGCAGTGTAGGCACAGCAGAGCTGAGCTTCTCCTAAATGGGCTTCCTAAATCAAAGAGAGGGGCTGAGCACAGCCCTGCGCGGTTTCTGTTATGGAGGCAGAATGTGGAATCTCCACCTCACGACCGCGGAGCTGCAGAGGGGACGGCCCACGTTATTTATTTAACAGGAGGGAGGTATTAGCGCAAACCTTTCGCTACAGACTCGGAGCAGAGACGGATTAGAGGGCATGCTATACTGTAGCCTCTTGAGAAGGGCTGGTTACACTGTAACTGGGAGAGGGTACGTGGTGTTCTCACAGTTGAGGCTGTTCCTCACGTCGGGGGGGTGGAGGGGGTGGGGGAGGTTGGTGAGGTGGGGGTGGTGAAGCGGAGTGGTCCTGTCTGTCTGGTGCTTTTTTCAGTTGAGAAAGTAAGTTTAAATGTCTGCATGTATGTCCTACTCATTGACACACACAGCCAATTATAGATAAAGTATGCATCTGGTTCACATCAGCGCTTGGTGTTAAAGGCAGAGGCGAGTGTCAAAACAGAACAGATCACATTCTCCTAGGGGCTCCGTCTGACCCCGAATGACCAAGACAAAAGACTGAACAACAGGACAGTGCTCAACACGAGAGTTTGATTTCTGCTCTCCAAGCCAGACAATTTTGTAACATTTCTGCTAAAGCGTTTTGCCAGGACATTGCGGCCGATTGAGGAGGAAAATTGGGTTCAAAGTATGATCAAGACATACGGGAGTTGAGATGTATAGTTACGAGCGAGTCGAGTCCGGAGTTACTGCAGCACTGCAGTGAAGCCTCACAGATGAAAGTCTACAGTCCCAAGAGGGACCCTAAAGATGTTCCCTGCTTTCATATTTTCATTCATCCAGTATGTTGTATGGTCCGCTCCCCTGAGATCAGAGATGGCAGCCGAGCTTTGCATATCGGGTCATCTTTTATTACGCTGAAGCAGTGCCTAATGAAGTTAAACCCTGACAGCTGTTCTGAAGTTTTCCTCAGAGTGAAAAACAGGCCTTTTGGCGCCAAAAATCAGCCATCAGATGCAGATTTGATGACATCCTGTCGTTTAGCTGTGTAGCTGTCTGCCGACAGGAGGGGGCAAACCTGCTGATTCTGTTTGCAGCTATCGCTAAAAAGCTGGGGCTTTGGGGATTGCAACATCTGAATCACCAACACACTCCTCTATTTACGCATACCATAATCTTACACATGCATTAATTCTGTTGATTATATATTTCTTCCATTTTTTAAAAAAACTGACATTGCATCAAAAACGATGCTAAAATCCCTAATTGTGCAAAGTGATGAAAGCACAACATCATGCCTCTCATGCATCATCATGCAAATTTTTAACTGTAACATGGCAGAAGGCTGTTTCTCTGCATGGAAATGAATCACACTGAGGCACCATCTTTACTCCGTCAAAATCGACACAAAGATGTGCACTGCTGGTTAAAGGAAAACTCTCCATCGCACTGAACAAACAGGCAATTCCTACTCTGAGCAAAATGTGCCTAAAAACCAGTCAGTACCGGCAGTTTTTAAACCTGTGCCAGTTTATGTATACCTTTACTGTTTGCAGGACAATACAGGTAAAAAGACTAATTCCACAGCAGACCTGGCTAAAAGGGAATGTGTGGCTAGACTGTGACATAGTAATGTGGTAAAAACACGATATGGTGAAAACCTGTGATGTTGACATAGTACAACTAAGTCAAAAATCGTACACAAAACTGAACATGTAGGGCTCCCTGAATGACCCATCAGCAAGGTGCTAATCCTGAGCGCAGGCTGAGCCCTATGTCCCGGGTTCGAGCCCAGCTGTGTCACAGTCTCCAGCGATTGGAAGTGGGGCTGTGTGCAACTGTATCGGACGACTGCATTCATCTCACTTTGTACGCCCTGTACTCCTGGGAGTGCTAATCATGACAGCATTGGGAATCATTAATCAAAACATTAAAGGGAATCATTAGGTGATTTCAGTGCACTCCAAAACAGTTCATACATTGCAGACCGGACACTTAATGCATGTTTATTAGGTTGCGAATCTGTGAGGATGCCACTGAACTCACCAAAATGAAACAAATTAGGGAATATGCAAATGACCACCACCACAAAAGCTGCAATACCCACAAAACTATAATACCCACCAAACCTGCAATACCCACAAAACTACAATATCCACACATCTCACAGGAAGTGTACCACAGGAACACCATGGTCTCTCTAATAGCAGTGAAGGTAAAGGCACACAGAGAAGAGAGTGAAGGTGCCCTTGAGGCGGGTTCGAGTCCTTCGGACCTCAATGTGACGGGCCCTGAAGTGATTCTCATGCTACAGGGCGAGGACCAATCACTGGCTCAGGGCTGGAGGGATTACGCCGGGGTATGACCTCTGACCCCGCACCGTGCTCATGCAAGGAGAACATATGCCACTGTGCTCAATGATTTCCCATTAAAGGCTTTAACCTGCTGGCAGTGAATAACTCTGCGGCCCGCACTGCATTCTGGGAAACTGCTCTGTGATCTGTGCCTGCGTTTTCCACAGGGGGACTCAGACTCATCTCACCCAGCGTGCGCTCCTGTACTGCCGGACACACTCATCCATAATGCAGAATGGCAAACCGACGGAGGCTTCCCGGCCCGGCTCGGGGGCCCAGACCCTGACCCCGGCAGCACGCGTTCGGGATCCCCTGAAGAGCGCCCGCAGCGGGGAGCACGGTGTTTCCGTTTTCTCAGGGAAAGTCTGCGCACGGAAACTCTCCCTGCGCCCAGACGGTGAAGCTCATCAGCATTCCAGGCCAGCCCAACTGCTCTCACTGCTGGCCACGTCTGACAGAACCCCGGCGGCAGAGAGAGTGGGTACACACCATGCACACCACCCTCACCGTCACAGTATGCATATATTCTTCTGAATGCTGTGACATGAGATCTGATCTTTAGTTCACTCAATGCCTTTGGACTTTAATTTCCAATGAATACACTTGCGGCAGTGTGGCGTAGCGGTAAGGAGCAGGGCTAGTGGCCCACAGGTTGCTGGTTTGAATCCCCAGTGGTGACACTGTGCCTTGGGCAAGGTACTTAACCCACAATTGCCTCAGTAAATATCCAGCTGTATAATGGATGACATGTAAGAACTGTGACCAGTGTAACTCCCTCTGGATAAGAGCATCTGCTTAGCAATAAATGTATCTGTGTATGTTGAGAGGCGCCATACAAGTGTTGTAAATCAGAAAAACATACTCGATCCTTAACATTTGAGATAATTATCTAGTTATTTACGTTTGAATTTAACTATTTAAAGATTACAGCTGCACTTTATTTAAATACATTTATTGACTGATTTTGACAGACTTCGTCCTGCATACATGGTAACTGCAATTCAGAGAGGAGTGGAACTGAAAAGCACCCCCCCCAAAACACGCGCACGCACGCACGCACGCACACACACACACCTTTATCGGCCACTGCAGCCTGCTTTCTGGGTCACTGGGGGAGCACAGCGCAGTATGGTCTGGATCCCGTCCCTTCCCTGCGGGGTTTGGCCAGCGGCCACACGCGTGACAGGAAGCGGCCGTACTGTCCCCAGGACCCCCGTGCCGGCGTCCCTGTCACCTGCTTGCCGCGTAAAACGCCCGCGTGTCGCGGGACGGGACCGTATGGCCTCCCGCTACCCCCTGCAGGGGGTTAAAGGAGCCTAAACGCACACATAAATCACTGCCAAAGAGGCACTAAAAATAAACAGCACCTGGCGGGTCTGTCCTTAACATCGTCAAAGAAACGGGGAGAAACATCCCAGCGAGTAGAGCTTCGGGGAACAGGATTAAAGAGGGAACCGCATCCCATAATCATCTTTTGCTGTGTGACCGTTTCCATGACGGGGAGGTCTTTTACACGCAGCCTTCCTAAATCGCAGCTGGACTCAAATGAGCCACACACAAATGGCCTATTCACACATACAGTATGCAGGCACTGAGGAACAGATTGAGCAGAGATGACAAAAACACATTACTAAAGACATCAGAAATAGAAGGAAGAAAACCTTAAGAGAAACAAAGTGCAGGGATAAAATGGCTATTTTGAAAGATCAATGTCAGTTCTCTTTACCTTTACAGCTGGTCTACGGTACAAATTGTTCAAATTATTCTGGAACATAAAAAAGTTCCTATAAAAGAAAAGCTGAAAGAATTGCTGCGGAAGCCAAACTTTGCAGAGAAATCTACATAAAAATTCCTCTTATCCACTGGAACACAGCCCACAAAACTCTGAAGAAAAACTGGAATTTTCAGGGCGTGCTAGTTGTTGATGTGGGATTAAAATCGAATTTTACCCTCCAAACAAAACACCAAAATATATGCATTTATATAAAGCGGAAGGGCAGAGCTGAACAGGTGTCCTTCGATCCTGCCTGCTTTTGGCCAGGCCAGAGTCGAACACAGACCTTGAATAAGCACTCCCAGCTTTCAGGGTTTTCCCCACGCCAATACGCCCCTGACCACAGACAATCTCTGCAGCTGCTCAGCTCAGAGCGTGGAGCATATATCGTTTACATAACTGAATTTGCTTAAGAGATGCTCTTATCGAAGACAATACACTGTATGAGTATTCGTAACAGTGCACTGACACTCTCCTTGATACAGTATATAGATCTGTGACAAAATGACATATTTAAATTCAATATTTAGCCTCCGCTCTGAAAACATGGTTTGGTGAGCATGTGTAAAACATGCGATTTGGCTATTTGGCCTATTCATAAAGCTGATATAAAATTACCAGCCGATGTAAACTGCTGATGACAGAGTTTGAGACTGTTGATTGGTTATCGATGCGGTTTAGGCCGATGGAGGAGACTTGCGCTGAAACTACGTTGGAAATGGGGAGGGTGGGGGTGGTGGGGGGGAGTATCTGTGACCCCAAACAGCACTCTGCTCCACAGCAGCACAGACAAAGGCACGAAAGCGGTTATGAAAGCGTGACGCGTTACACAACCCCCTCGCTGATACGAAGCGCGTTTTCTGAAATGCAAATCAGCAGCCCCCAGCCATGCAGAGCGCAGAGCTCCTCTCACGGGAACGCGTGTGAACACAACGTGCCTCAGAAGCTTTACGACGACGACTCCACCTCCTCCCAGAGCCGCTCCCACGGTCAGGCGCGTGCGCACGTCGACGGGCGTAAGATTATACGGCAATTAAAGCTGAAAGCCGAGGCGCGGTGATCGCCGCCGTGGCCGCCGCTTTCATAACTCGGCTCAAAGCGTCCGCAGTAAAGGCCAGCCCCGCGCGCTGGCGCTGGATCTAATTAGGAAGTCTGGAGGCAGCCGCAGAAGGTAGGACTCTTCAAAAGCAATTTAATGTCATCGGCGTTTATAGGTCAAGCGTTCCCATTTACCACGGGACGCGCTGACGGTGAGGGCACTCCACAGACGGCTCTTTGCGGCCGAGGCCCGCAGCAGCAACGCGGCACTGAAATGCGCAGTTACAGGTCACGCGACTGCGCTGTGAAGGCGTTAAACTGCAGCAACCCAGCCTCATCTCCCCCTCTGCCCTGCGACTGGCTGTAAGCTTCATTATGCCAGTTCAAATCAGCAGAGCAAACACCTCCCTCCGTCACCCACAAAAAATACATAACCGCAAAAACAAACACGAAACGCTCAGGTCATAAAGCAGAATACTCGGCGTACCATCTTCAGTTATGTAATTATCATTATTTGCTTTTTCTTTGTGAAAATGCAACCTCATTCCACTGCATCTATTTGCTTAGCAACCACCCTTGTCCAATGGACTTGTTTCGCTTCAGATTAAACAGACATTTATCTGGGCAATTCTTTTTTTCTTTTAATTTGGACAGGACTGGTAAGGTACTTTGCTCTAAGGTATAATAGCAATGTCCTGTGCAGGATACTAAGTTAAGTCCCTCACAAACCCAGAGCTCAGAGCTCTTAGGACCATAACATGCTGCCATTGTGTGTATTCTCATTTTTCTTGGCTGGTGCCTGAACAGTTAAATGTGAAAAAAATGAGAGGCAAACACAGTAGGGATTTATGACTCACTTTCTATGATAAGAACAGAGCACAACAGGAAATGGGAAAATATCTGCAAGTTTTTCACACCTCTTCACTAAACAAAGCTCCTGATATCTCAGCGCTAACACTTGAACACTTGAAAAAAGACACAGGAACAAGGACAGAAAATACAGACACTTTCTATGAATCACATAACACTAATAATAATAAGAATAAGAATAGCGTACTAATGCCTATGTATATGCTCAGGTTTCTGAAATTAGAAGGTGTGAGATAAAGAATATAGTTGGGACTGTAGTGTAGCTCAGTGGAACCTTGGTCCATGAGCCCTCCCCTTCCCTAACCCCTAACCCCTAACCCCTAACCCCTAACCCTAAAGCCTAACCCCCCCCCACCATGGGTAGACATGGACAGCACTGAAACCTTCTACCTGGGTAGGAGCCTAGGAGTGGGGGGAGCAGGGAAAGGGCAGTGGTGTATGTACAGTGTGTGTGTGTGTGTGTGCGTGTGTGTGTGTGTGAGATCCTCCCCCGGTACAGCCCAAGCCTCCATACCCCCTACCCCATACCTGGCAGGCCTGCCACAGGTGCTGAGCAAAGCTGTTGATCTCCCGGAGGAGGTGCCGCAGGAGCAAGGGCCTCAACACACTGCTCCCTCCCAGCAGCAGCAGAGAGTCGGCCAGAGTCACCTGCAGGGGAAACTGCAGGGACAGAGGAACAGGATACACAGGTTAGCATGGCACAGCAAAGGAACAGGATACACAGGTTAGCATGGCACAGCAAAGGAACAGGATACACAGGTTAGCATGGCATGGCAAAGGAACAGGATACACAGGTTAGCATGGCACGGCAAAGGAACAGGATACACAGCTTAGCATGGCATGGCAAAGGAACAGGATACACAGGTTAGCATGGCACAGCAAAGGAACAGGATACACAGGTTAGCATGGCATGGCAAAGGAACAGGTTACACACATTAACATGGAACATGGCATGATACAGCATACTCAGCATACCTTGGAGAACAAGCTGAGGGAAGGATCGTTTTCATTAGAGCTTGATTAGAGGGTTTACTACACCAGAATTAGGCACGTTTAAAAAGCATTCAGCAACCCAACATGGTTCTTTTGTGTTTTTTGGGGGGAATGGTAAGAAGTAGATAAAATATAACAAAAAAAACTATAAATATTGGTTTAGTTCTGAAATGATGCACAGAAAGTACAATAAATACTTTCATATTGTTTTCCCTGGGAATCAAACAAATCAAAGAAATCACAGAAATTCCTGTGTCAAATCGTTTGAGGACTACTGTCTCCTCCAGATACATAAAAAACAGCCTCTTTCTTTCCAAACGACGGGAGAAAAACACACATCCTTTTTGTTTACAGAGCATAATCTGTCGTCCCGGTGGCCTGAGTGCATCAATGACTCTCCTGGGAAGGGAGGGAACACACGAGTGCCGGATGGAGAGCTCTACAGACACTCCTGCAAAACCGCGCTCTGTCTGAAAAGCCCTGCATCTCACAACAGCCTGGTTCGGTTTGGGGGTTTTTTTTTTTTTTGGAGCATCAGTCGGCAGTGCTTGTTTCCACACTGGGCAAACAGCACACGCCTCTGTGTGCCGCACACCGGACAGACAGAGGTGGGATTTAGGGACAGTTTGGTGAGGCCTGTTAATTAGACTATTTAAATCCAATGGATTATCAATAGGGCTGCAGTAATCAGTTGATTTATCTGTGCAATTAATCAGCTAAAGCTTTGGCTAACAACAAATTCTTTGATGAAAACTGCTTGGGATTAACAGAGCTAAATACTGAAATGCTGAGTGTGTGTGCAGGGCCTGGTTACCCCCCCATGGTCCTCCACTGAAACCCCCCCGCTGTTCCTGTGTCCAGCATTTTTATTGGTATGGCTTCATGTTTAATGTTTAACTTGCTATTATGGATAAAACTTACTGTGGCAACTATGCGGTTTAAAAAACATCACAAGGACAACACGGAACAATCAGTGATAAAACACCTCTGAGCCATTAGCTAATCAGTTAATTCCCCCAAGTGATCAATCAAGCAATCACTTTGATTTAGCCTGTGAAAGGTAAATCAGTACAGTGTGACCCCAGCAGCGAGGGTCAATACCACTCAGAAATATGATATCCCAGTTCTAATGAACCTGTTAGGCCATATTTTATAAGATTCTGTCAGTACTCTGGCCCCTTAGTTGTTGTTTTGATGTTCTCCCCATCTGTCATTGTGGTCCATGTGCTTTTGTTTATTGTTGTTCCTTGTGTTCCAGCCCTGCCCCGCTCTCTGCCCTGTCCTTGCCCACCTGATTACCTGATCTCCTCCACCTGCCTGCCTGCTCACCTGCTTCCTATCACCTCGTCAGCCCTGCCCTATATCTACCCTGCTTGTCTCTGTCCTGTTGCCAGTTTGTTGCCTGTTTCATTCCCGCTGTGGGTTTTTTTTTTTTTTTTTTTGCCCGATAGCTTTTTCCGTCTCGACCCTGCCTGTGCCTTGACTTCGTTCCTGCCTGCCGTCTTGCCCCGATTGCCTGGTTTGCCTGCCTGTCTGGTTTCCGACCCTGCCTGTTCCTGTTTTTGACCCCGGTTTGCCTTCTGACTGCCTGCCCTGGTCTCGACACTGCCTGTTCTGAGTTTGCTATATTGTCCATCAATCCTGAGTAAAGCCGCTTGGAATCTGAAGCTCTCGTGGTCTGCATCTGAGTCCGTGCCTGAGCCCCGACAGATTCATATCCCCTATATACGGCGATACAGCAGGGCACCATGTGTTATAAACCCTTCAGTCTTGTAACCGCGCTGCGGAGCACACACTGGCCTTAGGCAGAGGCCACAGGTGCCCGGGCAGAGCCGGGATCTATTAGCTGAGGTCATTATGTCTGAACGTGACAGCGACCGACCAGGGGAGCGAGCTCCACCTCCTCTGGCAGGTGGTTGCGGACACGCGCCCACAGGCACAAAGCACATCTCCAACGCCATTCGCGGCGTCCTTTCCGTAAGCCTCTGCTGCGAGGGGCACAGCTGCTCCTTCCTTGGATTCATTTTGATATTGATGATTTTGGCTGGAGACTTATTTTTGTAAGCATGCTTACTAACTCACACAGAATATCTGCTCTGCACATGTGAATAAACTGCCACTGTTGTGCACTGAAAGAGACATAGATGTGTATATATGATAGATATACAATGAGAGAGAGAGAGATATAGGTGCCTATGTAACAAAGGTCACATACAAGGCTACATTTAGAAATGGCAACCCGTCCCTTAAGAAGTTCCATTAACGGCCTATCCGAACACAGTCAAGAAAAGAACAGCGCAAGAGAAGGAATGTGCATGAGAGAAGCTCCAGACATAGGCAGATGTACATCTTTCAGAGAGAGGGTTTGATGAGGCAGACGGTTAGCATGCACATGTGTGCGCGCGTGCACACACACACACACACACACACACACACACGCATAACTGAAAGTAAACCGTCTGCTGTTCCCCAGGGCTATTACACAAAATGAGCCCATTTCGATTTGCTGTGACATTTTAACACCGGTGTAGCACCATCCCCAATTTGCGGAGTCTAAACAGCGCGTGCCGAGCCTCCCCTCCTCCGTCCCACCGGCCCCGGCGAGGGGTGGCCGGCCCATTACAGCCGCTACGCCGATGCCTCCAATCTCCCGGAAGAGCCCTTTACGCATGGAATATCACCGTTATTATAATTACGCTTATTACTCATTCGGCATCATGATAAAGAGCACGGAACACAAATGGAACTTGCGCTGCGTTCCGTGTTATGGATGTTTACACGGAGCCCTGACCTCATCGCCCTATGACCCTGTACACCCATACACACATACAGACAGCCCCTTTCACGGTCTCCCCCTCTCTCCCATGATGTCCCATGAGGCTTTGCTGCTGTTTATTCTCCTCAATGCGAGAGAAGACGGAGTCGCGTTCTGCCTGGCCTCCCTCTCTGACCCCCAGATCATCTAACTGCACCCCTGCTTCCCCCTGCTCCATACTGAGGTGTTTTCATTTATACCGGTCAGGCGGACTTGCAGCTCATTTTCCATCCTCTGTATTCAGGTAATCACAGCTCTAAATGAGTAAACAGTGTCATCTCTGAGTGACACTACCATAGCCGGCCTTAGCTCTGTTTCCTCCATTCTATAATTGATATACCGTTTTCTCGCATGAAAGAAAAGTACACTGGAGACAGAAACATAGCCGCTAAATATGAATGAGCAGCACCGCACTGCATGGAGAAACAATATCAGTAAACTGAACTTGACATGTTGAAATGTATATGAAGATACTGCTTTCTTCCCCCATCTGGTGAATACATAGATATGCATTATTATGCATTACATGCATCATGTATGTGTTTGTCTCTATGGATATTTTCAAATAACATAAATATTTTAAGCAGTGCCTAATGTTAGAGCCGCGGCTGCACTGCCATGTTCAATGACAGGCTGGAGATTCTGGGAAAGATGGAAATGATTTCTCGGATTCAAATTTGCTAAATCTGTGGGGGATGAAGACATTCACGGCGCTAATGTTCCCTCTGATTCCACGCCCACAACCACAAACCAGAACAACAAATTACTGTCAGGCTAAAGCAGACGAGACTGGTCTTATTTATAACAGAATCATCACTGCCAAAACCCTGATTAATGCACTCCTCTCCCCGTTTCTCCCCATTCAGAAGTGATCCCGGGAGTCCCTCTGTCAGACACGTTTAATTAACCTCCTTCAGACGCCATTTCCCCAGCCCTCCCACGGGACTGATCGGCCCGTTGACAGGAACGG
Organism: Megalops atlanticus; assembly: GCA_019176425.1. Taxonomy (NCBI): domain Eukaryota; kingdom Metazoa; phylum Chordata; class Actinopteri; order Elopiformes; family Megalopidae; genus Megalops; species Megalops atlanticus. The sequence continues at coordinate 2,961,696 of CM032892.1, read as the reverse complement.
AAATGAACATCAGCGGGTTCAAACAGTTAGGCGTCTGACTGAGGTCAGAGGGGATGATTCTCACCCGTTCCGACCCTGTTACCAGCCCCCGAGTTATTACATTTTCTCAGTCTGATCCGTGTGGATTCCTCCGAGATCATCTGCGTGTGAGATTTCCGCAGGGCCTGCTGCGGTGTGTGTGTGTGCCATCTCAGAAGGCCACGCCCCTGACCGTGCCACGCCCTTGACCGTGCCACGCCCACCCCCATGCAGCCATTGACACGGGTGTGCCGAGAGCTAACTACTCCATCTGACAGCACCAGCAACATTTCAGAAGCATAAAAACAGGCTGTCCTAAACTGTGTGACAGCATTCATTTAATCAAACAGAGAAAAATGGCAAAACATAATTTTGATGAGTATTAAAATGAAACGGCCCATAAAATGCTTCCTCAGTTAAATGCTTCTCAATTAAAATAGGCCTATTTTAGGAACTGTGGCTCATGCCTATTTGTCTGTAAGGATTACAAAACACTTTAATATAAATCATTTTGAAGTGAGATTCCCATATAATCACTCACTGAGAAAGGCTGCAGTTTAGTTTAATACTCTGTTTGTATGAATAAATAAATAGCGTTCTTTGCAGTAGCAGGACAGTCTTTACTGACTCCATCAGTTTTGGGAGACAGCATGCCAAAAGGGGAAGAGAGTGTTACTCTCCGTGGGTTCTGTTTTGTTCCAGAAGCATCTCTCTGGCACACACACTGCCATTTCAATGACAGAAAGAGCCATGAACGATAAGAATTAAAGACAGACTGGAGCAACGCAACCCTTCAAGGCCAGAAACTGCACCAACTCTGCGCTGAAAACTATGCTGAATCAGGAAACTTGCGATAAAATGTTTTCTCTAGACTTTGAAAAACGCAAAAATAGACTTCTATATTTAACACTGCAATTATCATTTTCTTCACTGCATATCACTTTTTTAAGTCAGCAGCCAGAGTTGTGAAGTTCAGTATGTGCTGGGATTGACACGCTGTGACGCCCTACTTAAATGGCAGAAACGCAGCTTTCAAACACAGGCGCAAATCCGCAGCACTGTTATCCAAAAGATCAGTCTTGAGTCGATTTTGGTATTTTTGGTGGCACAAAGCGCACATTGGCTGGGGGTACCTCTTTACACGTGGGGTGGTGTACGTACTTGACTTCCCTGAGTTTTCTAGGCCAGCGTTTCCCAACCCTCTCTGGGAGGACCCCTTGTCCTGCATGTTTTAGATCTCTCCCATCTCCAACAGAGCTGATTCAAATGATCAACTCATTATAACTCATTACTCATCACTCCTGAAGCTGTTTGATAACAAACTGATCATTTAAATCAGCTGTGTTGGAGCAAGAAGAGATCTAAAATATGCAGGACAAGGGGTCCTCCAGGAGAGGGTTGGGAAACACTGTTCTAGGCTATCTAGTTTCAGAAAAGCACAAGTTAGCTTGTGGTGAATGGTGTTGTGTTCACACTCACTGGTCTGGGAGTGTTGTTAGCTTGGTGTGACATTACTGCTCATTTAACTTGGATGGATACATTTCTGTTCTATCGTGCTGGAAGTTGCTCTGGATAAGAATGTCTACAAAATCAATGTAATGTAATGTACTGGAGAAAGGGTGTGACACAGGTGTATCTGTGCTGGCCAATCAGGACAGCAGACATGTTACCTTTAACAGAGGGTTTACCTGAACACCATTTACACTCATCCCACAGCGCAGAACTGCAATACAGGTACCTGTAGACCTTGAGATGTGAACGCGACTCTTTCTTTCTTTTTAATTCTTTACATGTGTCATTCTTTGGGTGACCTTGTGAAGACCGAACACTATTCTTCATGAGTGGTGAACGCACTATTTCAAGCTTTCAAAACCGTTTAAATTCACTGTCAAAATTCTGAGGATTTTGGTCTCTTCTCTAAAACATCATTCAATCCTTTTGTTGGGATTTGTCAGTTTTTAATCTAATTACAGTCCTTCATTGGATGAAATGGACTTTTTCAATCTCACAATCAAGCGTTTTCTTCTACTCTGCCCTTCCAAGCATATCACAGCCATCTACAGCAATCTGCTTAATATGATCTGCATAATAGGAAAATATGAGGAAACTGAGATGAATTATTATGGCTTCCCAAAGTCACATTGAAAGCCATTACTTAGTATTTCACACTCAGCTCTATGGCAGTAAAAACCATTTTCTAGTAGTAAAACAGACAGATGGGTTGAAAAGCAAACTCACTGAAGCCACAAGTGATTCTCAGCTTGTGCTGGTCTATAGGCCTCTTACCACCAGTGAAAAGGCAGAAATCACATGATGCCCTGTTGGGCAAACTTAGAAGTACAAATTCAACTGTGCCATTGCAGTCTCAGCAACTGGTGTACAGACTCCATCAGCTTTTCACATTGGTGACCTTCGCTGTCCCAGATATAATGCATATTTTAATCATTCCTCTAAGCTGTGATCATAACCTCTCTGTTCTACAAGGCCAGTAGACAGCCTTGCAAAATGCCAAAAAACTCCCTCAGTAAAGTCCTCTTCACAAAATCTTCAGATTATTAATAACATCTTTGTTCATTCATTTTTCATGGAAAATATCTAGTCTAGGGCAGAGGTGTATGAAAATCAGTAAATGTATTTATTACTATTTCAAATAGTTTTTGATAGGCATCATTCTCTCCCCTTAAGTGTTAACTCTCAAAATTCGAAGGTTTTGGCTGAATTAGCGATTTAGTATTAATCAGGGCAGAGATATTTCATCGACTCACACAGGCTCTCTACTGAGTCCGCACAGTAAGAACAAAATGATCACTGTGCAACAGCAGGATGATGAGAAAAACTCTAAAAAAAAAAAAGAACATTTAATAAGTGTAGCACTTCACTATATGACCCCCCCTCCACATCACCCCTCCCAAAAAATCCATTAGCGCCACCGCCTCCACCACAGCCCTGAGCGTTACAGCCTTCATATGCTGCTTGTGACAGAGGGGTGACGGTCCATCCAGGCCAGCTCTGACTTGAGAGAGACAGGCTGGGAACGAGTTCTGCGAAAGCCAAATTTGGCCTCATCGCCCCACAACCTGGCCCTGTCACTTTGCCTACACTAATCCTGAGCAAGACAAAAAATGGAACAAGGGGACGAGGGGATTTAGCAGGTGCAATAAACTGAGAGAAAAGGACAACAGAATCTAATATTAATTCAATACATTCCTCTGGAGCACCAGGTCATTCAACTGGAAAATGTGAATCAAGAGTCAGGGCATACGTCATTTTTTGTTTCACCGCACCAAAATTGCTGTTGTTCCCAAACTATGGTCATGAATACCCTGGTGTTAATGCCGCACGGGTGTAAGCATTTTGGCACCTGGAGCCCACGCTGCGGCTTTATTACAGGTATTTAACATTCAGCGAGGGCCTCGGCGTGCTTTCAAAGAAAATTGCCAGGTTCCAACGTCAACAGTGATTGACCTCTTTGTCTCTTGGTGGCTGTCTGTATTTTTATTTTTTTATGGAGGGCAAAGAACACACTTTTTCATGTAGGGAGTAATTCAGAACTCACTGGGGCGGAAAATGACCTGGCTTTCCTTGTGAGCCGTGAGATCTAAAAGCATGGGATGAGATGAATGAGACACACAGGAGTAAGAGATCACGCCGGGTCACTGCATCTGAAACAGGCAAGTCCTGCGACTCGAGACTTAACGTGTAATATCTTCCCACACAGAGATCAAACAGAAAAACTCAAGTATGATACAGTAAGTGTACTTTGCAAAATCCGCCAAGAATTAAGGTTAACTGAGAGCAGTGGGGAAGTCCTTTATTTCCCGCAGGTGCATAGGGACCATGGAACACTTTGAGCTGAAGAAGAGGTAGTTCAGGCCTGAACTCCCTCAGGAGACAGGGTGATGAATCACATACTGTTCTCCTTAAATAACTTCATTTTGTGAGTGTGGTGTCATTACAACTAAATCCAGCAACACAGCACCTGCACACATAAAACTTTAAAACATATCCTTACAATGCACATATGCACAGACTCTTAATCATATTAAAATAGACCAAAACAGACCGAAATAAATCATTAAAAAAGAATAAAAAAAAGAACTTATCCTGCTTGACGTGCAGTGCAGCTTTGGAATGAAGGCTCTTACCCGGTTGAGCTGGGTGTTCGTCAGCAGCTGGTCGACGAGCTCTTTCAGGGATTCATCGACTCGCGTCATGAGGTCCACCGAGGGCGGGCGGTCAGAGCTCCCATAATCCACTGCCTGTGCCGTCACCCGGGCAGCCTGCAGGAGCAGAGGGGCTGCTGGGAAGGGCCGGGGGTCCCTGAACGCTGTCGTTACACAGGTCAGCAGCTGGCAGACGGAATCGGACACCACGGAGGCGTGGCTGTCTGAGGCGGGCCCGTGGAACCGGGCCAAGCGAGCCCCGCCCTCCACCCGAGCCAGGCCCAGCAGGTTCTGCAGGAACTGCGTGTGGAGGAGCACGGCTCTCTCCTGAGCACCTCCGATCGGGGCGAAACCGAGGGGGGGAGGGCAGGAGGAGGGGGCACAGGGCAGCTCTGTGTGGGCCTCTCCCGGCTCCGGGGTGGGGGGCAGCACCTCTGTGTTCTCCCCTGTGCTGCAGCCCGAGTCCCTCTCCCAGTTCAGCGGGGGCTTCCTGGAGCCTGTGAGCTCCTGGGAGAGCAGGTCCATGCTTCCCTGTCCTGAGGCCTCTGCAAACAAAACCAGGACCTTCAGTGTAGATGCAGCACCACATTGACCATGGTCTACAGACACAGTCAACATGCATTACTTCACACTCCTACGTGTCAGCTGAACCCCCTAACTGCTGACCCTCTGTCCTCCTCTCCGCCCTCCCGAGAAAACCATCGCGGGCGTTATTGCATCTTTTATGACTCAATTACCAATTTGTCATTGAACATCATCTTTTGGTTCCCATCTAACTGGTTCCTCGAGTCATTTCAGTTTATTTATAATTTCAATTTGCACATCAAAGGTACCTGTTCCCAAGGCAACCTTTTGTGCTGGTGATGCTAAAACTCATTAATCCGCCTCTTTGGGTGGCAATCATTCAGTGCCTGCAACCCTTGAAAATGCAGACAATAGTCGCACAGTCCCCTCAGTCCTGTTATAGACCAAGCTCAGTCGCTGCTATAGAAAAATTGTGAACACAACCTTTTCCCTCCGCAACAATAGCCATTCTAACCCATAATGATGCATTGATATGCAGAATTAGCCCTCCCTCCCTGAGAGCTGTCTACATTTAATGAGCCTGAATCCCCGCACTCCTCAGCTGAATAAAATAATACACCTGAGCCCATTTTCTCTCTGAATACAGACATACACAGTCGCGTTAAAATACAGAAATATGTATCGCAATCATCCTAAAGGAAGGGACAGACCTCAGGGCTGTTTCACAATGGTAAACGCCTCCTGTCTGCAGTGTATGCACAATCAACAGGCTACATTGCCCGCCCTCATGAAATGCAGTTACTGTGAACAGCAGTGCTGCAGTTTCCCTGTTATGAAATGAAATGAAGTCTTTTGAGTCATTTCAATATCATGTTAGAATTCTGTTGTGATGCATGATTTGAACATGGCCTCCTTTTTGAAAAAATGTATATTGTGTTTCAGTCTGATTCTGAAATACAATCCCATCACTGACTAGAAGCAGTGTGACAATAACGAGTTACATTACAGTACATCATTGGCATCTAGCAGACGCTCTTATCCAGAGCGACTTACATCAGTCAGAGGTTTTTACAATGTTATCCATTTATACAGCTGGATATTTACTGAGGCAATTGTGGGTTAAGTACCTTGCCCAAGGGTACAGCAGCAGTGCCCCCGTGGGGGAATCGAACTAGCAACCTTTCGGTTACAAGTCCCGCTTCTTAGCCACTATGCTACACTGCTGTCTGTAAAGGGTGTGAGCGTACCTGCTCCATCAGAGCGGCCGCGCTTCGACAGGACCTGAGTCAGGCAGAGCTCCTGTCTGAGACGCAGCACCTCCTCCTGCAGGACCTGGGCCCTGGCTCTCCAGTCCTCCTCCCGGCTGCCGCGCTGGGAAGCCAGGAACTCCGCGTGCTCCCTCCCGCTCCTCCCCGGAGGCTTACTCTTTATAACAGCAACTGCGGCAGCCAGTTTCACTGTCCTGAGGTGCCACTTCTTCAGGTCAGCTCCTGGTGCATGTAATTTTTGGAAAAAATTACTAGAATGATAAATTACAGTTGTCCGCTGCAGTAAAGTTCACACTGCCCTTATCATAAGGAGTGTTTCCCAGCCCTGGTTCTGGGGGCACGCTGTGTGTGCCGGCTTCCATTCCAACTGAGTTCGTAATTAGTTTTACTGAGCGGATCATTACATACTGATCTGGGTTTGATTTACAGACATGTGCAGTCACTCCTTTATTAAATAAATGTATTCTATAGTAGTTGTCACCATCACTGTGAGCAAACAGAACTAGCCTTTGACAGCTGTTACAGACAAACAGCATTGGTGTTCCTTTCTAGTTTTAAAGCTGTATACGGGAATACCAGATACATAAAATGCATTTTGATAAAATAAGTGACTCTTGAGTGACTCTTTTGTGATATGGATGATATTGTTAATTGTACTGGCTCAGCCAATCACAGTAAGCCTCCCAACAATAGACCAAGCTTAACTGAAACAGCTGACCCAGGTTTATGTGAGGACCAGGTATGAACAAAAGTATATGAATGAATTAAAACCATTGAACACCTTTAATTATATCTTTCTGTTAGCACAAACACACCACCACCAAAGCATTTCTCTCTTCGCGGGCTGAACTCAGGTAGTTAACTGCCAGGTGTGGCCAAAGACAGATCAGCGTGTAATTAACAGCTGAGCACATAAAGCAGCATAGTAGGCGCTCCCAGGACTAGTGTTGGGGAACAGAGTTAGCTAACGTTAGCTAGCAACATACCGCTTCAAAATGGGAAAGCACAGTCATCACTGCAATAAAATATATGTCTCTCGCGTATTAATAACCATATGTTTTACGTCTAGCTATATCTAGGCATCTAGTTAGTTGTAGGACAGTAAAGTAGCAAAAGATCCACATTAAGACACAATCTACAGTACACTTTTTTAAGTTACTTGCCAGTTAACGTTAGGTGTAGAAAGTTGAAATGCTGCAGTAACTTCAAAATCAGAAATATGGTTGGCTTTTTAATACTTAAGGTAGCTAACTTTACAGAGCATCGACTTTGTTCATTTGTTTTAGGGCTACGGACTAGCTAGCTAATGCGGTAGCCGATCCGATCAGTTCCGCATACTAATACTTCGTTTCACACTCGGTGGCTAGTATGTCTGCATAGCAAAACTGTAGTTGCTTTTAAAAGAAAAGTTGTTAATACTTCCAATGAATCATGGTAAACCCACTAGAGTAACTATCTAATGTTAGCTTTACTTAATTGCCAGCTGAGATCGACATTAAAGTTCACAAGAAGCCAGTAGACTAGCTAATGTTAGCTGGCTTGCTAACCTTCATTCCAAGTTAACGATCGTAATATTTTTTCACCTCAACTACACAAGTTAACTCTGAACGTCAACGGGTGAGTAATCCCTGTTTAAAATCTCACAGATTATTGAGAACAGCGTCTAACCACCTGGCTAGCTAACTAGCATCAAGTAGTTAGCGCTAGATGTTCTGCGTTATTCAATGAAAAGTATTAAGCTTTTCGCTAACTACTTTACTTTGTCTTTCCAGTTCGACATCGTCCTCTGCTGGCCCATTCATCGTCTTTCACAGAAAGAGTAAGGTAACCCCGGTTGAAATCGGTGAGTAGATAAGCTACACCATAGCGATATTCAGATAGCGCTTGTTGGTTAGACTGTTGTATTGCTGCAAGTTTCTTTAACGTATAAATTTAGTCGGCTACAGTGTAGCCCCATTTCCGCCACCTCGTGCAAATACGGGTAATCAAAGGGACACGCTATTGCAGCGGTCACTAAGGGATGCTGAAAGGAGGTTATCCATAGTGCATAAAATTACAGTTACGACTATGTCTTTTATCCAAATTTTAAAATCACATGCATTTTCATGTTTATTCAAGTACCAATGTGTCATGCAGTACAATGCTTGCCTTGGTTACAGTAATGAAACTTATAATACATTGATTACACTCAAAAGGCAATGTTGTGGTGTCACATCATTTTGAATGGAGACACTACAGCTCCATGCTAACAGCAATCAAAAACTTCTTGTCTCTGTAAAATACACTTGTTGACCACTGTAAGAGTCGGGTATGCCTACGTGAGTTGAGCCTGTATGAGGATATCTCTGCATTGCTGTGAGTAATGGCTTTTAGTGATGTGGTAGCATTGTTTTTTTGTAGAGTGGGCGACCAGGTTTCGACCCCTTGCTCCATCAATTAAACTTTTATGCCCCTCAAAAAGCCCCACTTTCCACAGTATGAGCTGTACTCATCAGATAATTTCAACTGGATGAAAGAGATCCTGTACCTCTAACCTTTTGCTAGAGAGTTTTTATTGAGTTAGCGGCTAGCTTGTGAACAGAATTAGGACTGAACAGCAGTTCCATGCCTCACTGAGTTCAGTGATCTAGTGGTCCTAAACCTGAGGTTTAAATGACTGCTAAGGTTGTTACAGTTGGCCCAAGGGGCTTACACTGGGTGCTATGCCAGAAGTATACACATATTACAAAGTTTATCTCAATAACCAGCTAATCACTATAGCCCAAATAAAAATGTCAGTTGTTGGAGCAATACTGCAGTCAAATGTAGAGTATTTGCCATACTGTTAAGATCAATCTAGCCGTTGCAGAAGAAAATAAATAGCTATATACTGAGGCATAAAAAAATGAAATGTGTGATTCAGGCTCGGGTCGTTATTGAACAAGAACAAAATATATCAAATAATGATGGGGTCGTCTTGATATTCATTTTCAAACGCATAGTCAAGTCATATGAGATTTAATACATTTACCAAGGGAGTCCATTTTTTAAACAAACAAGTACATTATCTCATGCCTTCTTCATTTATTGCTTTCAGTGTTTGCAACCAACATGACACTGACATTACGGAACATTTATTTCTCTCTGAGAAATCATATTTCACTAACAGGTGGTTCAGCCAGTGGTGTGTCCAGAATATTTTCAATGGCACATTTTGAATATTGGATTTGAATATGGATTTTTTCTCCATATTTATGATAAAGTGCTGCTGATTCAGAATCTGCTTCCCCACCCCAAATGCTACTTGAAGAAAGTGTAACACTGACATCAGATCAGCTCTCACTTACACAATGTGCCGATGAGTTCAGCACGACAAAACTGAAGCCGGTCCAGATCATCTCTAAGGTCCCATATCCGCTTCACTGTGGGTGAAAAGAGTATAAACACAAGGGCACTGATTTGTACAAAGCAACATGCAATGTGTGGGGTGAGACTGTTTTCTCAGTTGCGTTGATCATCCATGGAAACATGAACATATACTAAATGTAATCATGCTCTTTACTGTATTGCAGCCAATACCATAACACCTCCTACTACTGCAATCGTGCATAGCAACATGGATTGTCTGCGCTATATACTGTTGCTACAGGAGACAGAGTTGCCACATCCTGTAAGGGTTACATCTTTCATTATATGCAATATATGATCTTTATTAGTCCATTGACTATCGAAAAACAATACAGTAAAACTTAAAATATCAAGTTCTAAGGTTCCATAGTTTTTTGCACAGGAAAAAAAAGGAAAAAAAGTCATCAAATGAAGAAACGTCGTCAGTTTCAGTTAACTATCTCTGACCAGCTAACTAGACAGCTAAGGGTCAGTTGGCAACTTGACCTTGGTGAAGTCCCAGCATGTTTGGATTCAAGCAAGCTTGTCCTGGTTCATTATGCGGTGTACTCTGGAAGAGGACCCTGCATTTCCCTCGGTTCATTGCTGAGCAGGCGTTCGGCAGCAAGTGCCTACGTGACATGCACTATGTGTATAGATGAAAGATTCTTATGCAATGAACCTCTTAACTGGGACCCATCTCTCTGTGTTCGCTCTCTCTAACTGGAGATCCATGGTGATCACTCACACCGCCTACACTAGCATCATCTCTCTGTGCAGCCCACTTAAAACCAGAGGCTGCAGTGGTCCTAGAAACCTCTGTCTTCGGTCCATATTTAGCTTTGCACTTCATTGCATAAACCACTTGAGCATTCTCTGCAGGGAGTGTGCGAGACACTTCCTAGCCATAATGCCTTTCCACAGCCAAATGGTCGTACGTTGGCTGTACTTCTCTGTAATTCTGCCCTGGATTATTTTGCAAGCTAGCGCTGTTATTTTAATTATGATTTGTAACATATTTGTCTTCACACAAAACATGTAACAAAATGTGTAACAAACTCTCAACCCTCAGGTCACATTTTGGGGCATCAGCTCCAGAGAACATGTCAAAGATGTGACTATGTAGTCTGGAAAAGCTTCATGTTTTTTTGAAGTTAGCTAAGTATTTGGTGTAAATAAGAACAAAGATAGATTTATTGATATAGATTTAGTTTATGCTGTAATGCAAAAATCAGTTCCTTCTGGAAACTGCAAGACTAGCATAAATTAAGACCAGTATATTAGATTAAAGATAATATGGATGATAAGCCTTCATTTTTGCACAAACTCTTTCTGCTTCATTCCCCAGCTCTATCACAGTTAAAAAGAACCCCTCTTGCCTTTTTTTCCTGTGAATTTGATTTAATTTGCATCTCTGTAATTACTTGATTGAAGTCTTGCAAAATAAATCATTGATAGATTATGCTGGCTGGTTACATCTATAAAAACACTTTGTACTGTGGTGTCTCGATTGACGTCATCAATTTGTGTGCACTAGTGCCTGGAGGGTAAGGATTGTGCTCTGCGTGTCCATATTGCTGAGTGCTAGCGTTAATCCCTTCATCAAACAAAATGGTAAACATTGGCAGTGTAAAGACGGTGGACTGTAACTGAGATGGTCAACAAAAAAAACATTCAGAATGCAACTCATCCGCTCCTCTCATTTCTGTAATTTATTTGAAATAATCAACCTGTTTTTAGTCTCTCAAATCACGTCATCAGTTTGAGTGGACAGAACATTCAGGTTTTGTTTTCGTGTGCAAGCTGCAAAGTATCATGCAACGGAGTGCAGAATTCCAGAAAAATGGGTAGAATCACGGGCACTGAGGACGTTCAAATACGGCCCCCAAAACAACTACAGCACAATACAAATACAATGTGAGAACAATAATGTGATATGAAGTACTGAGCCTCGTCATTGAAGCCTCCCACTATTTCCTGATTGGTCTCAGGGTAATAACATTGATCCCATTGTGTGGTGAAAATGGGTAAAAATTTGGATGCACAGGCATGGCAGGTGAATTTAAGGATAGTTGTGCTCCTACATAGTAAAGAAAGACTTCAGATTTTGCACACTGTGCCTGTGCAAGATAATGTGAACATATTATAAAATGTTATCCAAGACCAGTCAGACGACCATCACATAAGCTTGAATGGGTTTTGCTGATATATGTCCATAGTGCTAACATAGCCAGCTAGCTGCTGTACACTGTGTCATCTGCACTTTGATCTATGTAGATACAGTAATGAAGTTGTTTAAACAATGATTTCAGACAATGTCTGACACGACAGTTAGATAGGTAGGTGGTGATTTCCAGGATAGCCTGTAGGTGCCCATGTCAGGTGGTACTTAAAAACCACAATTTTGAAATCGAAATTAAATGTCTTGTAAAGTATTTCTGCTTTAACTTTAGAGTGTTGATGGTAGATAGCTATGTAAATGGCTATAGGTATGTAAGACATAAATCACTGAGGCATTTAATTTCAGATCACACAGATTAAGATGGATCTCACTGAGTTTCGATGGGCTCTCCTGTGTTTTTGCCCCTCCAGCAACTTTCAGAACAAGTACCATTACAGTACATTAGTCTGCTTAGCAGACACTTGTATGGCTTTTTTTAACATGTTATCCACTTACACAATTGGATATTTACTAAGTACCTTGCCAAGAGATAGCAGTGCCCTGCCTGGGAATAAAACCAGCAACCTCCGGGTTACAAGCCCTTCTCATTACAGCTATGCCACACGCTGCACAGGAAGACCAGGTCATGTGATTCACATTACAGCATGAGGCAGCCACCCAGAGGAGGGTGCAGCTGAGAGGGAGGTCAGGTGGGTGTGTGAGTGGGAGGCCCCTGTGACTGATCAGTTAAAATTTGAGGCAATGAGAGAATCACATGAGAAAAACACAATGAGGTGAGGTGTTCAGTAGGCAAATTTGTCCCCAGGACCTTTCCGTGACCCTTCAATCCTGCAGAATCCTCTGGCGAAATGACCCGTTATGTCTTTTTTAAACAAGCAGAGAGCAGAGGTAATGGGCAGTGATTGTTTTGAATGTATACGTTTATGCTGAGAGCGGGATGCAATGGCCACTTAAGGGAAGACTGCTGTGTATGGGTTACAAATTGATTTTTTTCAGAATGTCAAGCACTGGCTCCGTAGACCAAACATCTTTCAGTGTGCCTGGTGTGTGTGTGCATGTGTGCGCGTGCATGTGTGTGCACGTGCATGTGTGTGTGTGTGTGTGTGTGTGTGTGTAATTACACATTACTCTGAGCTTTAGAGTCCAATTCTGTAAGGATTGGTCTATGTCACACATTTTGCCCCCTCTCTTCCATCTATTGTATACAAATACATTAACGTAGGAAAGTGTTGTGCATTTCATTAACTTGATTGTATGCATGCGACTTACAGAATTTGAATTTAGGATAATTTTAGAGAACAGATACTTGGCAGCAGCTTTTGGCAGTCTTCATTGCATATACGTCCTCTCATTTCAATGTGAATAACACTTAAAATAATGGTAAATACAAGTCCAATAACTAACATGCAGTAATCCCAATACTCCTCTACCTTGTCCCTGAATTCTTGTAACTTATTACATGTTTTCTGAGCTATAAAACTTGAAGCACGACAAAAGGGAATTTGTTTAGTCTGCAGTGAAAAATAAAAATCCATGCAAACCCCACAGGTTTGCAGCCTCCCCGAGATGTCACTGTGTTCCAGTCCAAATAGTGGTTCTCTGCTAGACTGAAATGGTATAATTGACCTTAGAGAAACCGCAGGGGGAGAATATGATACGTGCTCATCTCAACTTGATTGGACGAGCACGGACTCTTACTGTCAGGAGGCCTGAGCTGCACCCAGCTCTAACTGCTTCCAATTTGCACAGAAACATTTCAGGCACGGACTCACCCGGCTTTATTAAATCAGTTCCAGCTCTGAATCTCTGTCACCATGCCAGCTTCGTGCCCTCTTATGTTCTTCCTTTTCTGTCCCATTTTTTGGGTGAAACGGGTATCGTCCACTGCGCCATTGTTCCTCATAGCAAGCAGGAACATGCAGGAATGTTGATATTAGTCAGACATAACTTTGCTCCAAACTACAAACTAAAGGCATAACATCAATTTCTGCTGTTTAATGAGGTACCCATCTTATTTGTGTGTTTATTTGATATATCCTTGAAGACACTGTGATGCAGTTTAATGTCCACACCTTATTTGAACTCCAGATTTTGGGCTTTCATTGGCTGTAGCCTATGTGTTGCATTTGAGGGTCATGCATTGCACATATGTTTAAAAAAAAGTCTGTCACAATATATGTAACCGTTTGCAGATAAGGTTTGCGGTCTGTTTCACCACCATTGTTGGGTATGCAGCCAGTTAAAATGCAGAACAAAATATCAGAGGCTGTTATTTGGTCTGACTGGTAACATCAAATTAGGAAGCAAAGTGTTACCATAAAAACAGTTTTCTTCATCCAGTTCTGTATTTGAGGTTCCACAGCTAGCATGAGTTCCTCTGTGTGTGTATTTCACAGGTGAGAGCTGCTGTTGCTCTTAGTTTTTTTGTGACCAAATTACTCAGATAATTTGATATTTTCTGACACACATCTCCATGTGTCATATCTGAAGCAAGCAGAGTCAGTTATGTTGCCCTGTTACAAAACATGCTAGCAGTTGTAAATTAGGAATGCGATCTGAAGAAGGTGAAGATGCATTTATCCTCAGCAAATCAAAACCTCTCTCTAACGGGAGCCAGCAGATATATTTTTCATAAACAAAATGCTATAATCGCCATGCAAAAATCCATACAGGTGAATTATTAATATAATAATTTTCTGTAATCAGCATTGGGGAGCAGGGTTCAGCTTTAGGCTAACTCTGCTGTGGAAGCATTGTGCTCACTCATTAAGGTAATGATTCATACATATTACACAACGTGTCAAATGATAGTTAGAGTTCCCCTTTAACTTCCCCAAAAACTGATAAAAGTAGTGGCTGGTCAGAGCTGTAAAATACCTAGTTCATGAACAGATTAATGTTCTGAGCACATAATGAAGTGTCTCACTGATTCCCAAATGTTGTACCCAGAAGAAAAGAACACATGTAATTTGTGAGGACTTTTCCAGGTCTCTGTGTACTTTGCTTTATTCTTACATTTACATTTATTCATTTGGCAGACGCTTTTATCCAAAGCGACTTACATAGGTTACAGTTCTTTTACAATGTTATCCATTTATACAGCTGGATATTTACTGAGGCAATTGTGGGTTAAGTACCTTGCCCAAGGGTACAGCAGCAGTGCCCCAGCGGGGATCGAACTGGCAACCTTTCGGTTACGAGTCCTTCTCCTTAACCACTATGCTACACTGCCATATTCTTAAGTCTTGATGCTTGGGAGGAAAGGATGAGGAGAAAGTCTGTCAATGGAAATGTCAATAAGAAACATATTTCACCTAATAGCTGTTTTTAAATATTGTCATCTACAATTTCAAAACCTTTAAGCTTGACAGCATATTAGTTTTCAAGTCAGATTTGTGTGTGTGTGGGTGCACGTGCGTGCGTGCATTGGTTGTGAATGTGTATTCATCTGGTAGACATCTGGTTATCTTCTGATATCACGTGCTGCACCGCATCAATGTGTATTCTCCAGATATGTGCTTCAGTCTCAAACAAGAGCAAGGATCTGTGCAGAACATGTCAACCCTGTCAACACCAGGGATATCCCTGGTTAACGCCTACAGAAAACCTTGGTTAAAAATATTCTCATGATTTGACTTGCAACATTCACCAGACTTTGCTTTGCCGTATGTTATGTGATTGTAGTGACAGGCTTACTCTATGTTGACATGTTGAATTTCCACAGAAAAATGCATTATTGAGATTCAATAATGAGATGAGATTCCAATATTTTAGGAGTATAAATACTCACAGTGGGTTAGTATTTTTGAAGATGTTAAGTATTGTGTTTTTAAATGGTATTATTACTGCATAAAGATTGCTGCTGGTACAAAATCCACACACTGAACCTTCATGTCATGAACAAGCTCTTCTGAAAAATAATACTTAGCTTCTAATTTGATGGACAGCCAGGTCATCGTTGGTACCGAGGCGGCAGGAGCACAATAAGACTAATTTACGTTTTTCTTCTCTGCTTGAGTAGATTCGATGTCCAGTTGACATCTAGGATTGTGTGCTGTGAGAACAACGTGTAGCCTGTCAGAGAGCAGATGTGATAAGAGAGGCCCCTGTCGGAGAGGTAGGGTAGTGCAGGGAAGTTCCCTCCGTGGGAGGAAGGCGTCGTGGGGCGCATTGTAGTTCGCCTGCAGAGCTGAAGAGCGGCATTCACGTCAGCGACTTAAACTGTAGAAGGAGCTCCCACCCGACTTCATTCAAGACGAAAAATCAGACGTCATGTTTCAAACATTCATCACATCAAATCCTGTACATCATAATGGACCATTTCACAACGGTCTTTGGCAGTGCACCAGTGAGATGGGTGATTCTTGTGGGCGTTATTTTTTGCGGGTAAAGTATTCTCATTCTAAAAGTTCACCGACATTCGCTGATAGACGGCTCATTTTGATTTAAAAGCGTAAAAGTTTCTCGTGGACAGCGGAGTCGATTGGAATTCTTTGAACAATAGCAACCGGACAACACAAAACGGGGTTTGAATGTCTGTTTCACGTTTTGTCTCCGGCGCTCAGACGGGAACTGTCCAAGGTCCTGCGGCCAATGTTTGCTGTGATTCAGTTGTGCTGAAATACAGACATCGAAGCGGAATAAGCCTCTAGGAGGGTCCAGTGCGCGACAAATGGAAGTCCTGACGCAGCCCAGTAAAACTCGATTGAATTCAGCGCACAACATCTTACTTACAAGGTGTTCAGTCGTTGGTTGTTGTAGATACGCTGCGAACGCATGACAAATCCAAGGACGTTATGACCCGGTGGACGACACCCCTCACTCCTTTAGGAGACGGAGAGGGTCGTTTCTATCAGTACTGCTTATTTTCTGCCAGAACGCGTTCTTTAAACCCGGGTGGAAAGCCTCACTCGTACCTGCTCAACTTTTGAAGAAAGATACTGCGCTTCAAAAATGGACAAATAGACCTGAAAAAGGAAAAATGTAAAAGGCGACAATGGACCATGTGTTTTTATTTATGAATTTAGTCATTTCTCATATATATTGACTGTTCAGATTAAATAAATGGGATACAATGGAACAGTTATCGCTGATAACGTAGGCTATAGCTCATAACTGTTTTCGGTCACAGTAAGAATATGTATTTTTAGTGAACTGAGGAAAACGCGCCACAAGAAAAGACAACGTGGTGTTCCAAGATATTTAATTAACATTTACAACTGTGACGTGCCTTTGAACGCCAGTGGAGCTGAAATTACGTCTGAAAATGGAGCTGATGTCCAGGACAGCATCATTTTATGGAGAAGATAGAATCTCTGCTTCAGCGATGTCTCTGCATGTGGCAGCATATTTTACTTAAGAAAAAGCACAATGATAATGGTGTAGATATCACTTCACATCACTTCACTGCGATTAAACACTCGTGAAGTATGGAACGCTCCAGTCAGTTCAAGCCGACTCCTGCGCTCTACGGAGGGTTGCTGAATATTTCAACAAACGACACAAATGTGAACTACACATCTAAAGCCGAGGAGAAAGACGCAAATCTTGTTTTCCAGGCAGGTCTGGCAGTAACCCTATCCGTTATAACTTTCGCCACAACATTATCGAATGCGTTCGTCATAGCAACAATTTATCAGTCCAGAAAGCTGCACACTCCTGCGAACTTCCTTATTGCTTCGCTGGCAGTCACCGATCTTTTAGTGTCGATTTTGGTGATGCCCATAAGCGCACTGTACACGGTAAGCCACACATGGACTTTGGGGCAAATTATATGTGACATTTGGTTATCTTCTGATATCACGTGCTGCACCGCATCAATTCTTCACCTGTGCGTAATTGCCTTGGATCGTTACTGGGCTATAACGGATGCAGTAGAGTACTCCAAAAAGCGCACCCCGGCGCGCGCAGCGGGAATGATTGCTACCGCCTGGGTGATCGCTATCTCGATTTCATTGCCGCCTTTGTTTTGGCGTCAGGTCAAAGCGGGGGAGTTGACCAGCTGCAGTGTGAACACTGACCACATTTTCTACACTATCTACTCAACCTTTGGGGCTTTCTACATACCCACCCTGCTGCTCATAGTCCTCTACGGTAGGATCTACGTGGAAGCCAGAAAACGCATCTTGAAACAATCGCCCAAAAAAGCAGGGAAAAGACTGACTTCAGCGCACTTAATCACAAACTCGCCGGGATCCGTAGCTTCTACAACGTCTCTGAACTACGGGACGACCGAAACCTCCTCATGCGACACCGGCTCCTCGGCTAGCGCGAACCCGGTGAAAGTGACCGTGTCTGACGCACTTTTGGAAAAGAAGCGAATCTCCGCTGCCAGGGAGAGAAAGGCGACTAAAACTTTGGGAATAATACTGGGCGCGTATATTATATGTTGGTTGCCCTTCTTCATTTACACGCTATTAGTGCCTATCTGTACGAGTTGCACTTTCCATCCCGAATTGTTTGACATCTTCACCTGGCTAGGCTACCTTAACTCTTTAATCAATCCAATCATTTACACGATGTCTAATGAAGACTTCAAAAAGGCTTTCCACAAACTCATACGTTTCAGGTGTTGTAGATCTTGAGATATTCCAATTTTGTGGGTATGGGACACGTGCAGTAATACTTTTGAAAATGAACATATACAACTGTATCGAGTGAACCTGGTCAATAATAATAAAAAAGAACATCAAAACGATGTTAATCATTTTCACTTAAAGTGAGGTCCATCCCTGTATCTCTGTATCGCTATTTCGTTGTAACACCTCGACCTTTCAAAACCAGAAGGCTTGCGTAATTGCAAAACTCTTAAAATACCTTGCAACGACATATGCTTAACGGTTTATGTTTTGTCCCTTCATAAAACAGGAAATACCTAAATAGTACCATTAGGAGATGCTTTATACTTGCACACGAGCTTATTATTTTTCTGTTTTCGCAGCAGTTTCTGAATATGGCAACACAGTGTAAAAATTGTCAGAACAGCAGTTTTCATGTAGGCCTTTACGCGTAAAGTGTTTTCAATATCCTGACACTGAACAGTGCTGCTAATGTAGTGTTAATCAAATGAGACGAAATGTTAAAAAAGTGGTATGACCGAGGGCGGCGTTTAACAGCGACAAATTGAGCGATAAAGTCACCGATACATTCAGTTTGCGCAAGTATAATTGCTGTAATATAGTGGCAATCCTGCTGTATGTAAGCATTAGCTAATACCAATTATCATTTAAACTGAAACGCATAGACATTCATCTTGGTGGTCGGGAACTGATGTTACGAAACAATTTACCATTTGTGCTGGGCGGACCATAGCCCACCAGTGCGTCGATTTGATAAACATTATAGCTTTACTACAACAGTACTCGCCCATATTTCATTCAAATGGTTAAATGCCAATGAATGTATTTATTGAAGACTGTCTTGTTGGTACATTGTTTCCAAGGATTTTTCTGCAATCCCGTTAAAAAAAGCTGTTACCTAAATATGAATCCATTCACAATCCTCTCTAATAATTTATCGCTGAACAACAGAATGGTTTAAAGTAAGCAGTTATATAATTTCTACTGAAAGTTGTGTTTATTTGTATATGTATTAATATGTATGATATTTACTTATGTATTACCGCATACACCACGTGCATTAATTTAAACGTTAAAAAAGAAAATAAACATTTGTGGATGTGTATCCAACCAATGATAACGGAGTTCTGTATAATGCTTATCGTTTCTCATTAAGCAATTTAAACGATTTGCACGTTTGTGAGTATGGAAGGAATTGGATCGGAATTCATTTCAAAACACATGACCTGCCTTGTTTCTGAACACGTCATTTCGGGGGAAAAAACGGGAATCTCTTGGTAAAATGATATGATCCACGCAAGCTGAGTTGTGAAATTGTGAAGTGATGCGAGAGAGAGCGATTGATATTCGCAAAATACTGTCATTATTCCATCTTCATTAGTCATCCATCGGCCAGTAAAAAAAGAGAGAGCTCTCAAAATGACTGGCATCTACCCCAAAATAACACTATAAGTTTAAGTTGGGGGGGAAAGAAAGCTCGGGCTATTAAGGGTTTTCGCTCACCGACTACATGTATTAAGGATGTTTACTGGGTGTACCAGAATGAAAATAATGAAACTTGTTTTATTCAAGAAGCCAGCAGACACGTTAGTTGGCATGTGTGTACAGTGACATGTATGTATGCATGTATGTGTTAATTTATGTATTTATTTTCTATTTTTTTGTTGTTATTTTCAACTCATTTATGGACATAAAAAGATGACAACACACCCTATGCAGAGATGCAGAACAGCACAAAATCGTGGCAGCCATCCCAGTTCTGTTTAACATTTTACTCAGAGAATGGCGAGATGATAAGAAAATTACAAATAGACCCCCCTTTTTGTACTTGTTTCAGTTTCATTTGCCTTTTGCAGCATTGCTCTGATACGCTAGACCTTCATGAGGGTCTAGCGTATCAGAGCTACATGTATGAAGGATTATCATTATATATTCTGAATCTCATAAAGGAAACTGTTGGAGATTCACCCTGCATTTTTTCATTCTAATAAAGTGGTATGAAATTAAAATGAGCCTATTTAGAGAGATAGCTGCAGCTGATATGACCAAGAGTGTGCCTAAGTCTATGCTAGGAGTAATAAGCGTGGTTATTGACTCAATTTGCTATGAAAGATGTGCTCAGTTCCATGTGGAACACTGAACTGCAGTACCCGTGTAATGGAAATCATCTTTCATGCAAGATCTGCTGTACAATAAATGCTTCTCTGCACACAAGCGACTGTGCTGTGAATTGTGGGTAAAATTCATTCCAAATGGAGTTAAGTTGATGCTGCTATCACAGGATACAATAAATAAAAGCTTAACTGAACCCTAAAGAATTTGATCCTTTTTTTCCCCCCAGTGCTGTAGAGGATTGACAGGTTTATGGTAATGTTTGGTAAACAGTGATATGTATAAGTACACACTTATGTAGAGCCAAACAAAAACACAAGAGGTTTATGATATAGGAAAATGATATTACACTTTGATTGCCAGACTAGTTTTGGCCAAGGTAAGACTGGCACTTTGATACCCAGATGTTAGAGAAGCAGAAGTCAAGCCTGAGATCTCAAGAAGGTGATCAAAGATTATTTGTCATTATCTCATTGATTTTGCTGTTAGTCCCAATCAGTAAGCATGGCAGTGACTTTAACACAACCATGCTATTCAAAGGATAATTGTGAAACCTTTCCAGCTTGACATGTGACAGGGAAAAGGGTGGGATTAATATAGCAAATTAATAAGAACACGAAAACATTAAACATATGACAAATGAATCAGATATCATATACTGCTTGTCGACAAATGAAATAAACTGCTGCTATGAGTGTATTTAAGCAACACTTCTCTGTGAACAAGTGTACTGTTTTCCTGAGAAGGACACAGTGTATATGCTTTTCACAAGCTTGAACTGAAAACCTATCCTGCACAAGGTGCAAGTACTATGCAAGATAAAAAAGTAGGTTGTCTCCCTATAGAAACCAGGGTTCAGGGTGTTCAGATGGAGGTGTCTGATCGTGTCATGGCTTAGAGAAGAAGCGTGATGGAGCAAAGAGCCCTTTGGCCCCTGGGATTCAGGGCCAAAGTGTTTCTAGCGCTCCATACACTAACCTGATGACCTCCTCCTAGCTGGGGCCAGTGACTCTCGAGGTCTAATTACCTTTCTTTACAGCACAAGTTGCACCAGGGTACACCGGACCCAGGGTCCTTCCCACAGTCTGCGCAAGGAAAAGAACCGAGTAAACTCTTGTTAAGGTCAGCAAAGAGGATTTCTGTTCGCATTTGCACAGTCCTGGGTAAATAAACAAGTTTAGGTCAAACTTTGCAAGCAGCAGCTGCAGTGCAGCTCCCTGCTTTCTGTCTGTCTGCTTCAGTGGGGGGAAAGCTGCCTAACAGCAGCTGACCGTGATTCTACACGTACAATCATGTAAATGTCTCTGGACTGTGCCCGTTCACAGCAATGTGGCACAGCAGTCCTGGTGGATTTTCTGAGCACGCTGACCAGTTGCCTGTATGTCTGTAAAGCTTTGTACTGGTTCTGCAAACCCACCGTTGAACACATTATTCGTCCAATGGCGCCAAACCATGCGTTAACACGTTTCAGATTAGGAACGCACTCACTCCGCTTGCGTGTGGTGAGCGTGTGAGGCTTCATCTGTATTCAATCGTAGGATAATCGCTTCATGTTTATGCAAATCCATTTGAAGAGACACGCACACACTCCAAAAAAAGAAAAGTAAATGCAAGGTAGCGCATCACAAGGCATAACAAGATTTATCACAGTGGGCAGTGGTTGCGAGGGGGTCTTTTATCTTGCTCTTTTCAAAATCAGGCATAAATATATGAGAGGACTCTTCTGGGATCAAAAACGGGGGGGGGAGTTGGTTGTTTAGCTGTTAGCTGAATATTGCTCAGTAATTATTATTCTCACAAAGAAGCAAAAGTCTTGCTTTTAGTACCAAAAATTCTACAGCCAGCCCTGATTCTTAATTTAACACCAAAGTGCCTCATTACCACCACCACCACAATAACAACCAAAAAAATACATAAGTTAAAAGCTGAAAGAGTGAGATGGCAGAACCAGCTGACACTCACCCACATGAAGGGCCTACAAGTGCAAACACACACATACACTCAAACACATAGACGAGGGAAGAATTACAATATGAATAATAAATAAAAATTATAATAATAAAAATATTTTAATAACCTAAATTTTTTTATTCCAACAAAAGTTTGTGGTCACGCAATGAGCTGGCAAAACTTTGTTTTTACACCGCGAGATGTAGCTTTGCTGTTTCATCCAAATTCACTGTTGTCAGTGCTACCCCCCACCCCGTACCTGTCAGCTGTTCCCTGCAGAAGAATTGCTGTGTTTGCTCCTCCTGCGACGTTAATGGCATCTTATCAACAGGACTCCTACCTGCCCCAACTGCATAAGCGACTTTTTCTTTGGTGTGCTGTTTTCAGGTCAATTTTTTTTTTTTTTTGACTCAGGTATTGTTCTTTTGTTTTGCCTATGGACTTGAGCTTATCAGTGATTTCTTGCCAAATGTTGCTGCTTTTGCCGGTAATATATTTTTCTGCTGTAATGCGGTGAGATGTTTGTTTACATCCTGTATTTATTTCTCTGACTTGGTTGGAACTTTTCCTTCCTCTGCCTCACGTTTGCTTATTATCTGTCTGTATTTGCTATGAGTTCAAAGATGCAGGCCACAGTTTATTGCTGGAGGTGTCTGATTGAGGTGTGAGGATTTGCGTTTCAGTCTGGTGGCTTTGACGAGATCACACCTCAGTACAAACCCACATGCACGCGTGAGCAAACTCAGCCATAATGCACTGCACATCCATTTGTGTCCTCTGGAGTAAACTGGAGGAGAAGCCCCAAGGTCACCTTGGGCAGAAAGCTTCTGGTCCATCGCTGGGAATGACCTCTGCTGTTTTCATCACTGACACCGAACATGTGTGAAAGGAAAAAAGATGGTAGGTTATGTCCAAATGGAAACTTGTGCAGGGTAACTTTTAGGTTTTAGCTGCATTAAATGCCCTGCAAGCAGAATCAGGCTATTGGCATCTCCTGTGTCCTGGCCATGTTTTAGGAATGGCTGCTTGACTCTGTGCTCAGTAACGGCAGGATCCCAGTTACTGTTGAGGGCGCCTGGTTAATCTGGCTGTTCTAGTTGAGTGAGTGGTGAAGGCTGACCCTGAATTATTAGTTTTGGGGACAACATGTGTGCCCAGAAAATGTGGACCTCTCTGATGTCCAGGCCACGGTTTGTGACTGTTGCAAGCTATAGCCAACAAGCTACTTGTCATGTTTTTTTTTTTTTTTTTAACTCTTCCAGCCATTGGTGTTGTGTTAAAATTCCTCCCCCTGTTTTTGACTCCAGAATTCAGGTCAATCAGCCACAAGAGGGGCAGCTATCTCACTGTAAATCAGCACTGTTGAGGGTCGCACTTTGCTAGTTAGCTATATACAATAGCAAGCACCTTGCTGGCTAGCTGGACATATAGCAAACTCCACTTTTGGGAAAAGACAGATGTAATGTTCTTTGCTGAAATTATGTCATGCAAATAGATTTTTCATAATAAAATGACCGAGTACAAAGGCACAAAATTTATACACTGTACATGATACAGCGTAGGCAGTTCTTATGTCTTCTCTGGGACTAACTTAGCTGTTTACTTTTCAGGTTAGTTCCTGTTGTGCTAATGAAATTATAACCAGGACTAACTCCACATAGCCTCCAAGAGCATGCAAGATTAGACAATTGAAAATGTTTGTACTGTCCAGTCATTACACACTAGGGCAAGGGTAAATAAAAGAATTAATATGAAAAATAATATTTTGCTAGTGTTGCCTTTGCTTTTTACTAAAAGTAGTAATTAGATGTTTAAAAATGGCAAAGCCAGTTAATAACAATGCAACAACACGTTGTAGGCCACATTCTAAAGCTGCTTGAAAGGATAAAAACAACAGTTTTATCAGTGCGCAGTTAAAAAATTAATATTCTTTAGGCTGTGTGTTATGGTTATTGAATAGCTTTGATTCAGTAATGTTCTACAAGGAATAGGAATCTAATGTGGTTTTCAGTGTTGCTTTTAAAGCAGAAGTCACACAGCATCTCCTCATTTCACAGAAGCTTTCCACTCAATGTACTTGAAAAAGACTTTCAAATTACTGGTGAAAAAAATACTTTGTCTAAAGTTTTAATGGGTGGCATTCATGTGAGAGTGTGAGACAATCTTCTTGTGGAATTTTTCTTGACAGTGTGTTAATGGTGTTTTGGAGCTGTTGCAGTTGCCGATGTGGTCACATTAACAACAAAAAGAAGAACAGAATTATTATTCATTATGCATTAAGTTGTCCCCTCCATACTCTTGTGGACAGATGGATCTAAGGATTAAATCAACAAATTCTCATGATAAACTGACACTTTAAATGTGTCCTTATTAAGTGCCATCTTAAAGTAGGCAGGTAGTGAACGCCATGCTAACTGGCACAAACACATCTCCATATCTCAGGGTTGTAACTGAAGGGATCACACGCTGGCTGCCTGATATGCCAAAGTGAATCTCTTGCTCCGCTCACTGCTGATCAGGTGACCCAGCGAAGGGTTCTTGGAGAGGCACTTGGACAGCCTGGGTAGATATCCAGGCAGAGAGACAGGCTACAGCCATCGTGATTGGTGAGTGGCTTGGCTCTGGAGTGTCCCCTCATATTCCTTATGCAACCTGAGGAGGAATGAACAAGGTTTGCAGACGCGCTCTGAAACTGGATGCCAGTGTGACCTGAGAAAGACCGTCCTATACCGCTGCCAGTCAGAGCCCCTCCCGCCTCTGTAAGATAAATTGAACTTATGGACAATAGGCTGATTAGAGTAAGCTCTCAGAGATATCAAAAGTTAATCACCCACCGTATGTACTTTAATTAATTTTCAAACAGCTGCAGAGACAAAAAACTCTATTCCCTTGCCAATAAATTCCTTTCAAAAGCCAAATTTAATCCGCAAAATCATGCCGAGTTTATGTTCTAATTTTTTTTTTTAATTTGCTGACTGACAGTTTTTTTTAATCCTCTCAGAACGTTCAGATTGCAAAGGGATTAAGGATTATGTAATATAAACTCTAAATATTCTTTGTTCATTACCCAGCGCAGCATTATCATGTTGAGAACCTATTAACATCAATCATTTCCGTTCTGTGGTGCGGAATGCAGATCGCTTCATTAGCATGCCTGTACTATGAAAAGCGGTTTCAGTGGGGAGGCCCAGGGCAGGACTGCTGTCGGGGTGGAACGAGACTAAAGCCGAGAACAGAGATCTCCAGCTGGCTGAACCTTGTGCCATGAATTACTGTGCCATGTTTTAACATTAGTTGGAATCAGATGATCTGTCCCAGTTTTCCCGTTTCTGTTTTTGGTTAGCAATGACACCCAGCTAGGAGAGGTGCGGAGTCAGGCCAGTGAATTTACGATGACCCGTTTGACTGTCCTCGCTGTCTGTGCAACATCGTGCAGAGCATTCTGTAACCTATAACCGTTCCATAGCTTCTCACTCCTTAACTTCCCCCCGGTGGAAAATTGCATTCAACTCCCATACGATTTTAACTAACTTTCTGGAGAGTGGGCACAGACAGTGATTTTTCTCTGTGATTGCACCAACACAATGCAAAGACGAACTGCAAAACATGGACTCCCACAGAACTCGTAGCAATTTCACTCTTAGTGCCTGGACAAGGACATCTAGCAAAGCTAAAACCAGATCATAGGCTGTGTCCCAAATCGCACACTAACGTACTATGTAGTACACCTATCAAATATGCTTGACCATCTAGTACGTTTACACCTGATAGCATGGATAGTCTGGTATGCTGGAGAGTACCCAGATGCCGTAGTACAATTTCTGAAAGTAGTGCGCTGCACACCATCCAAGAAGGGTTTCATGTTTCATATCCCAGAATCCATTGCAAAGGAAGGGTAGCAGGGCTTATGGTGAAGATCAAAAATAGAAAAATGGCAGAACATTTAAAGGGTTTTGCATAATCAGAATATAAGCAGCTAGATTGCGAACAGCCACTAGTGTTCAGCAGATATCATGTGTGTTACAGGTATTATACAAACATCGATCATTTGATATATGGTCTCGTAACTTAACATATCAATTGTAGTATTATTTATGAGAGCAAGATACCAGACTTAGCCTCCTGTGTAGCTAATGGAGGACTTTTAAGTATAGACTATATACTACAGAGCAAATCAGTATGCAGTATGCTAGTGTGTGATCTGAGACACAACTGAGGAGAATCACTGCAGAACACTTTGAGTATAAGCATGACAAAGACTTCTGAGGCTGGGTTTTCTGGGCTTGGAAATGCATGAATATGAGTGTGAACTGATGAACGTGGAAAGACATCTGATTGAGATGTTTGTGTAGAATGAAACATGAATTATAACAGGCAGTGAAGTCTGTGCCTTTGTGGCACGGTGGCATAGTGGTAAGGAGTAGGGCTTGTAACTGCAAGGTTGCAGGTTCAATTGCCCGCTCAGGCACTGCTGCTGTAACTTTGGGCACGGTACCTAACCCAGTATTGCCTTAGCAAATATCCAGCTGTACAAGTGGGTAACATGTAAAGCTGTAACCTCTTTAAGTCACTCTAGATAAGAGCATCTGCTAAATGACAGTAATGTAATATAATAATAATTGGGAAGCTTATTGTTAGGTCACAGAATGCATCACAATGAGATGTGATATGATCATTGAATCAATAATCTCCATAATGTGTAACCATTTCTCATGCAGATGAGAAAGTTATCATCAGCCACCACCTTACAGGACAGAGTCAACTCCAGGTGCTTCAAACTACACCCAGGTGCCAAACAGAGCTTGTTTACCACAATGATAAGCCAACTTACTTCACTCTGGTGGCACCCTGACAGTCAATGATTTGTATCCTCTCCAAAGACCAAGCTGGTATCAGTTATCTGATCCCTTGAGAACAATACGGTGACTGTGAACTGTTAAAGCCACTGTATTGAGACTGTGGTGTGTGAAGTGGGCAGGAGTATGGTGCAGTGGTAAGGAGCAGGGCTTTGTGACCGAAAGGTTGCTGGTTCAATTCCCTGCTCAAGCACTTCTGTTGTACCCTTAGACAGGGTATTTAACCCAGGATTTCTTCAGTAAATATCTAGCTGTATAAATGGATTGAATTGAAGGTCACCCTGGATAAGAGTGTCTGGTAACTGGCCACAGTGTAATGTAAGGTAAACTGTAGAGTAGGATTGTCTGAGATAGACATCATACTGTAGATGGACTACAAACCACTTTGGTTGAATGACCCTGAACTGTACTGTATTGAGGGTATCACCATTTAAATAATTACCAAACTGATGAACAAACAAACTACATTGGTCCGAAAACATATTATTTCACAGCCACACTCGTGTTAAATCATCTTATTTTTCAGGTCCAAAAAAAGGAGGAATATATTTGCTGTTCACTGACACTTCTGAGAAAAATTGTGAGGCATAAGACTGCTCTGGCAGTCTGTCCTCGGCGCTGTGAGATGCTGCCAGTGATTAATCTGTACTGGACCTGCGACAGGTCACACACCACAGCTCTGAGGGTTTTTTTTTCGGGGGGGAGAGGGTGGTGTCCTGCACAGTAATAAAATCTGAACAGTCTTGTGGTATTTAAGCTTGTCATCCCCCTATCAGTGCAATTCCCCATGCCACCGTCGGGAAATTGTAATGTATTTTTTAATGTCAACAGTAGATCCATTCTAAAAAAAAATGTGTTGCATGAATGAAAACAAAAGCATTTTCAGCTCAGTAAAATCGTCATGGAGATGTAGTTTAGGAGTCCTCAGAGGAAGGCACTGTGAGGGGCTTCAGCCAAGCCTGTCTGTCTTCTTCGCAGTGGTAACATAAGATATCATATCTCAGACCAGCCATTAGAGCTGTGTGCCTACTGTCATTTGCAAGCCCCTCTATTGCACATGATCGCTGTATTTGAGTTGTCTTCGGGGCCGTACCGTGATAGCTTTATCATCAAAACCCTGTATCCATACCCCAGATACCCTGATGAAATGTTGAAGAGAGAGCTGTTAACGTCTGGAGGATGCAGGATTTGTGATGAGTTAGAAGTGAGGGACTGTAGGGAGTGAGGTGGAGTAGTGACACCAGGCATTGCTATATTGAGACCCCTGCACTTAGCCTCTATCCATCTGGTACGGGGAACAGAGAGCCTTTTCTGGAACCATAACTCGCCATGCTGTCCTCTCTCACAATGCCTCATCAGTGCATCTCTCAACAAGAGCCTGCCAGTTCATGGAGATTTCTGCCCATCTCTTTTTTTTTTCCTGCCAAAAAGCCCCACTGTGCTTCATTTGGCCGATGAGGAGTGAGGGTATAATGACAGTTCTGAGGGTTTGTTGTGAGGACCTCGCCTGGGAAAACTTCAGATCTGAAAGATGCATATCCGGGCTCTTCTGGGGCTTTAAATAGAACTTACACTCAAGCTGTCTTCTCTCCATGTTTTGTACAGTGCCTGCTCCACTTCCAGAAGGAAAGAAAAAAAAAAAAAGAAAGAAATCCCATTGGGTTTTTTTTTTTTTCGTCTGTGCGGAGGGTTGCCATATTGTGGTGGATGCTGGGAAATAATGGTAAAGAATTGTATACCACAAGCCACTTTCCCCTGGTGGCTGCCGGTCTTTGCAGAACCATTAACCCCAACTCCAGCTGTTCCATTTAGTGTCAGGAATAGAGGCAGTGAGCATCATTTTCAAAGTCTTCGGTTTGACTCATCTGAGAACTGAGCCCGCAGTTGTCTGGAGACCGCATAGAAGGGGCTATGTGAGCTGAAGGAAAGAGAGAAGGGGCTTGGTCACATTGCCACAGTATATCAGTGCAGAACCAGCGAGCTGCTATGAGCTGCATCCATCTTGTTTGGAGAGCCCTGAGTGTACCTCAGCTATCTGCATTGTCTAACACCAGCAAATCCAAACAGGGTACTGCCTTAACTGAAATGCCAAATGAAATCCAGTCTTATGTAATAAAGCTGGTCTCCTTCACCTCTTGAAAAGACTAGGGTGGCTGCATGGATCTCAACAGCTTATTCTGTGTAATCGAATCTGTGCTTTTTTTTCACCCAGTGAAGCATTCTGGGTTAACAACATGAGAATGGCGCAAAGCACATTCTTGACTGCCTTTCTCCTTGCCTGTGCTGAAAGACCTCATGGGGGAAAAAAAAACCCAAAAACATATTAGCCCTGAAACGCAGAAAAAAATTCATTAGGACCACCCGACACTACATCGATCTGAAATGTCATCTCATTCTGAAATGTCGCTGAATTAGGCTTCTTGTATTGTGCTGTTGATGGTGAAATTCAAATACTCACCTTTGCGACCTCAATATTTGACAGTGCTATGATGGGATTCTCTTCCTTTTCGGTTATAAAGTTTCCACATCACATTAAAGAAGGCACTCCACATTATTCATCTCTGCTTTGGCATTGATGATGTGTGCACCCACAACACACGACAAGCAGTGTTTTCCTCAGTGTGTATACATTCAGGACTGCTGGTGATGCTTGCATTGAAATCACTAATAAGAAACATGCCACCCCACTCGGCAAGGCCACCAGCTCTTTCATTTTTTTTTTTCCTCTTATATATCTGTTTCCCATTACTGTCCATGGACCATGGCTGTTAGCTCGCGCCCAGTGAAAAATGCGTGGAGTGTTGTTTTGAACTCTATTAAAATGTATGACCTACCTCAGTTTTATTCAAATCTGTTTTGGAACTACAGAAAAAATATGAATTCATTCGTGCAGCAAACCTTCCTGTTTACCTTTTTTCATAAGAGGTTAAAAAAGACCTTTTCTCTTTTCATGTGAAACAAACGCTGTCCTTAGTTGAGAAGACCACGCAACCGTGATGTCACTAGTTACTTCAAATTGCAGTCATACAAACACCAAAGTGGTGTTATAGAGAGAGTCAGAGACACAAATTGGCAGATCCTGCACTGAATCACATCACTTCCATCGCATTGTGAAAGCGTTGTTCGAGTGTGGGCATGGGTTCTGCAGTTTTGGCTTCACATTGAATGCAAGTATATTCTGACTCAGCCACTGATAGGACTGAATTGAACTCTGAACACTAACTTCTGTAATGCAACAATTTCATTTGAATGAATGTAATTGTATGTAATTTTTGTGATTGTAGTTTTGCTGACCAGAACAAAGCAAATTTCCACAATACTGGACAATCAAGGCATTCTGTCAATCTGTCCAACTACACATATTGCCAAATATATTTTTCTTGTGGTTATTGTTGATGAATATTTTACTCAAACAGTACATTTTGTTTACATAGTCAGACTTGCATCATTTCCTGTTGACCACTAGGGAACGAGTTCATTGAATGGTCAATGTACGCAAACAAATCCAAGATGATTTCCTCAAGTGAGAGTGTGCTGTTTGGGATGGCGCCAGCATAAAGTTTCCATGACCTCGTACCGCATGTGGTTCGCCAGAACCCTTGCGTTCAGAGTCCTACTCAATTACCCACAATTCACAACGGCAGGGATGGCACCGGCCGGCATAGTTTTATTGATCATGGTCAATGCCGTCTGGAAATATCCCAGAACACCCATGGATGCAGCTCGGTTATTTCGCCTCAAAGTAAACTGCTACAACACTGCCATCGTCAGCGCTGAGACGTGAAAGTCATTGCGGTGCCACGCAACCGTTCCCGAATCCAATACTCCTTCGCATCTCTTGTATTGATTTTCAGAATGATTTATCAAGTAAGAGAAAGGAGTTCCTCTCCTCGCAATCATCATTATTCTCCTCACTGCGGTGGGGTGGTTTGAAGGATGTACCCATTTCACCGTTAATTCGAGAAATAAATACACCGGCGGTGATTTATGAATGGCGCGGTACGGCCGTGGCCCGGTGCTCCGCAGCTGTCAGACCGAAGAAAGAGACATCACGCTCTGTTTTCCCACCGTCCTCCCTCACCTTCTCCCGCTACCGGGACAGTTTCCGCAGACTGCGCCGTGCCGGCAGCGCTGCCCGGTAAAAGTCGGGGAATTGCGGTCTTTGTTACGGGTGAAGTGAGGCTGAGATGCTCTGAAAGAGGCTGTCAGAAAGACAGACCAACACCGACAAACTTGATACAATACACGACAAACTTTAATCTGAGTTCAGCACTGGCATTACGATCAACGTCTGAGTCTGCAACCTGTTAACGTCCATCTGCGGAGAGCTACTCGCATTCTCATCCCGTGTAAATGACGTCTTTTAGGAGTAAGACATCTTTGCCACAGTATGAACAACAGTCTTTTACTGCTGAGATTCAGAGAATGCTCCTTCTAAGGGACTTTAAATTGGATGCAAACAGGGGAAAACTCTTGCTCATTTTCTTTCCATCAGTTCTGAGATATCCTCAAGATACTATTCTATATTCTTCAAACATTTGGCTGAAGGACTTTTTGCCTCGATATTGTGCGCACAAGGCAATTTTTTCCCTCTCATAAAACTTTAATTTGTGTGCTTTAAAGCTCATACTTTATTATTCACTGACATATAGTTGGCTTGAAATTCATTCCGTATACTCTTGTACAACGTAACATAAAATTGGCTTTCAGAGAAACGCACAAAAAACAGTGTTGAGCTGTTGCATTAATACATGACATTGAGAAAGGTATTTTCAGTATCTGTCCGATTTCAATGTCTGTCCGAAATAAAGGCATATTTGTCTGAATATACAATGTTCTCATTTATTCATGTGCTAGCATTCAGTGTGACTGGCTCCTGCTTCTTCCTACACACTGTGGGAGAAAAAAACACTCTGAGGGCTTTGATTCTGCATAGGCATTATATTGTTAACTTCCTCAGCTCCTACGGGCAGCTTATATTTAGTAACTTCACAGCACATTTGTTCAAAAGGATCTATGCAGAACCCAAAGGTCATGCTCTTTTGAGTTTTTGGCAGATTTATGATTTGGGTGGCAGTCCTTCCAGAAGGTTTGGAGTTTCCAAGCCTTTCTGCACAGAGGGAAGCAGGTGTTTTGGATACAGAATCATCATATACAGTACTTCAAAAACAATCCACTCCAGAATGATGGCAGAGGTACACACACACACACACACACACACACACACACACACACACACACACACACACACACACACACACACACACAGAGTATAAACCACAGTCAAAAAATAATCATATTAACGTAACTTATTTAATATTATATTTGTAGAATTGTCAGTCCTGGTGTTATTGACGGTGAAAAGATGTTTCTGCTTTCTGTATGAGATCTCTCTCTGTATTTTGACTGGTCTTACCTATGTGACTGTACACTAACTGAACTGACTTAGAAGAATGGTAATGGTCAGTCTAGCTTTAAAGGTGTCTGGGCACTGTGCGGTGACGTATGACGTGAAATAGCCTAGAGCATGCTCAAAGGGCCATTTCCATGTTAACTGGAACATGGTGTGAGAAGGTCCAGTGGCTCCTCTCCCGGTCCAAGCAGGGAGGGAGGCAGGCTCTTGCAGAACCCTACATCGCAGGACGGGATGCATGACATCACAATGCCTCATTCGGAATCCCGGAGATGGATTTTTTGCTGAGCGGGCTCTTTGTTAAGATGACAGCAGACATTAATTGTGATGTCACTCAATGGACAGGCAAGTGCAACCTGGTGATTATTATAGAAGTAATGACTCCCTTGGACGATGAAGGGGAGATGTGTTGACTAATCTTTTTTTTTTTTTTTTTTTTTTTTTTTTTGCGGCTTGCTGAGGGAAGCAAGAGCGGCGATGAAGGGATAAACAGATAGCTAATTGGAATCAGAGGCATGGTAATGAAATTAAACATTCCCCCTGCGCATTGGTTATTGGCAGTGTTACGGGGAGGATCCAGGGGCATGGGGCTCTTCGCAGAAACGCAGCTAATGAGACACTTCTTTCACAGTCAGACTAGACCTCTTACAGGGCTCTCAGGCTTTCATATCTAACAGCCTCCTTATTTCTAGCACTTTGGAGCTGGCACTCACGTACGCTTTGATTGCTGGTTCTTTTGAAACATAAGGCAAAATGTGAGGTCTCTAATGCCTCTCCATGTTCGGCATTTTAAAAGTATAAGAAACATATGCATTCCTGCACACTTTGTATTGTGCAATTCTAGGCTTTGCAAACACTATCAGTGGTAAATATGTATCCCTTTCGTAACTTCATATGTATGTGTACATAGGATACAGAAAATAATTGACATTTTTAATCAGACATGTACCATACATAAATCTCAAAGAGTCACAGAAATATTAAAGATGCTTCACTTTTCAGGTTGCTAGTGTAGATTATGGCAGTTCCTTCTCCCCTGAGGTATCTAAAGACTAACTAGCCAATCAGTCAATCAAGAATTCAACTAACCAGTCTGACCATCGAGCAGATGCTCAGACAAACTAAAAGCCAAAGCTTTTTTTCCCTCTCTTTCTAATTTGTAAGTAATTGTAGATCATTGCTACTCAGAGATTAGCCTAGGCTTCTGTGTTTTCATTTTTCTGTATGTATGTATATATCTTGATTTGGCCGTTAGTCTGTTCAGACCTTTGCCTTAAAGTGTTGAGATCCTGCTGGTACTATCAGACAGAGATGGAAAATATAAGCAATCCAAGAGGGAGTGCAACTCAGTGACCAAGAAGGAATGCATGTGATCTCTGAACTGATCTGCACATCAGACAATGGTTACTGGCCTCCTTATTTTTGCATTAATGAAGCGTGATCGTCCAGAGAAATTTAAGCAGTGTTAGTGAGCCTGTTTTCTCTCAGTTATGAAGAGATGCACACAGTATACAACAGCAATGATCTAAAGTGTTTCAGTCCCACGCTAATGATTTTGTCTCCAGCGTCGTCTTTTACAAAAATGCAAAATGGCTTTGTTAATGTGCTCATGTGCTCCTCAATGATCTTTATGCGATGCCGTTTGCAGGTGTTGAGCACAGTCAGGGGAAAATAAAAGAAAGTTAAATTACTGCTATCTTTAAGCAGAAGTGTAATTTTGGTGTTGTGCCTGCAAGCACATTTTGTAATGCCAGCACAGTTGAAAGCGTAGGTACAGAAATGTGTCTTTCAAAGTCACACTTTTACATTTTTTTTCTTGCTTTTCCATCCAAGTCTGCATGCAGAACTAATTTCATTGTCAGAGGGAAAGAAACCTCAGTACCTTAAAATCAAGGACACCAACCAAAACAGCAAACATAAAATGCAAGGCTTGGGCCAGTGATTCACTTTCTGCCAGCCTTCAGGATGCTGTGATATTATTATTATTATAAAGCCTGAATAGAGCTTTGCAATTCTTTCATATCTGAGATGGTTACTGACAAACAAATGACAGTAGGGGAATCCAGTCATTTTATAATGCCAGCTTGTAGGTATCTGTTTTTGTACATTATTTTGTACAGTCCCTGACCTCCAAAGTCAATTTGACTAACTGCACCCTAGAACGCACATATTTATTTGCATTTAAGGAGCATCTGCATTTGATTTTGATTTTTTTTTTTTTTTTTCCCCAGCCAGCTGTTGCCATGGTAATACAAAGAAACAGAAGCTGGTGTGATGGAACAGTAATGTCTCCACATTGTGCAGTCACACCCTTTGTCTATTTAAAACCCTGGCATATGGACCCTGTCACTGAGGCGGCACTCACAAACAAAAATGACTGCCACTTTCCTTTTTTTATTATGTGTCCCGCTCTATTCTGACGTATTCGGTTACTGATAAAACAATACAAATCAATGGTATAAATCTGCTGCATCACAATAACAACATAATGAGAAGCCGTAAGCCTGCATGATAAGTGCATGGCATAGTTTATTCAGATGCAACCACAGCTGGAATTACTGTCTCGTGGTGTAGCGCCCTTCTCCTTCTCTGCTCCTCATCAGCGGAAAGTTGCTCAGCTATAGTTTGAACCTTTTGTTAAATGAGATGCGGCAGCATTACCATTTAAACTCCAAGAGGTGGGAGACATAAGAGGCGAGGCATATTCTGAAAGGGATTGCTCATAAAAATGAATAAGAATTCTCTGTTGAAAGCCGGGGAGGACAGCCGTCCATTTCAAAAACACAATATACAGCCGTGGTGCATTTGTAATAAAAAGTGGTACATGGTCCGCATGTAGGAAAGGAATGGATTACCGCCACCAAGCATGTGGGGGTTGACTGATAAATGACAGAGAAACTCTGCATTCAGATGAGGGGGAAAAAAAGGGAGTCCGTCAGAACTCAGCAGTGGAAGACACACAATCTAACAGTGTGTGAGAGATGGGCATGTGGACCTGTCGGAGAGTAATTGGCACTCTGTTGTCAGAGAGACGGTGGAGCAATCCAGTGGTTTAGTGAATGTCTTCGGTTTGCCTGCTTCTTCCAATCCTCTGCTGGGCCTGGTCGTCTGTGGACATAAGGGATCCAATACGGAGAAGCAGAAGCAGCCAAAGGCGGAATAACAGCAAATGGGATGTTCCGGTTCTATCATGAATGCTTTATGAGCTCTACAGTGTCTGTATAAAACGGCTTCAGCCATTCATACCAGGCTGAAAAAGCATGTTCAAGCCTAGCGATGCTTATTTTTGTGTTTGTACTTGTAGTGTACATAATAAAGTAGGTGGAAACATACAAAACTTGGGGGTATTTAATAGCAGTGTGATTTAATTAGTAGGACATGGTGGTACCCAACTGCAACGACTTCATTTCACTTCATTAAGACAGTGCCGAAGTAAGTCTGCTTTGTTTTGAATCTGATGATCACCAGCTGTTTGATATATGAGCACACGTACAGTGGAAAGACGTTATGTCATGTTAACAGTAAGTTACAGCTAACAGTACTCTGTGTACAATATCAATCTCATCAAATGAATCAAAACAAACACAATATGAGAGGATGTCTGAGTGGCTCAGATGAGACGGGATTTGGATTGAGTGCAGGCTGAGTCATCGGTCTGGCCTTGAAACCGACTGTGTTACCCTACTGACAGTGCCTGGGAGCCCACAGAGGCAGAACCGACTGGCTTCATTACGCTGGGGATAGGGGTGGGTGTGTCAGTCAGGGCCTCCCTGTCTCCCCCCACCCTTGGGCCCACCTGTGATTCGTCAGGCAGTGTGGCATAGTGGAAAGGACCAGGAAAGGGTTGCTGGTTCAATTCCCTGCCAGGGCACTCCTGCTGTATCCTTGGGCAAGGTACTTAACCCAGAATTGCCTCAGTAAATTTCCAGCTGTACAAATGGATAGCGTGTAAAAACTGTAACCTACGTAAATCACTCTGGATAGGAGCGTCTGCTAAATGGCAATAACGTAATGTAATGTCAGACTCCTGCAGGTTACTCTGATGACGTCAGTGGATTAGCTCCAATCCTCCATTTAGTGCCCACTTCACTGCTCTCGTGTCCTGCACGACTTGCAGCGTGAGAAATTCTGCCGATCACGTCTCTCTGGCTTCAGCACCAAGGCTTCAATACAGAGGATGCTGCGCTGAGACGAGCCCTAATCAACTGGTGAATTTATAGCAGGAATAAAAGAAAAGGGAAAAAAGCATAAAAGAGCAGCCAAAAAAATCATCCAAAATGAAGATGTTCTCACAAATAGCTGTTTTGCTCCTGTTATTGTAATTATTGTCCAATATGTTACAGCGCAGTGTGTCTGCACAGTGCAATTATCTGTGAACTAATCGATCTGGATTATCCTTTAGGCAGGTCTGTGATTATCTCTTCACATTGTTACAGCTGTAATTATCTCAAATTACAATACACTAAATTCACTAAACAATGAAATGGAAAAAAACACACCCTATCATCCAGCTATTACAATCTCATCTCTCTGATAATATGAATATTGTTCAATAACAATTTTTTTAGAGAGGCATTTTTCATTTCATTTTATTTTTCATATTTCAAAGTACCAGGTTCAGCAGTCGGCCTCCTGTCCACAGGAATGGAAACACACAGCTACTCCTCTCTGTCTGAAAAGGCCCATTTTCTCCTCCTTTTGCCACCATCCAACACGCACAAACCCATGCATGTATAATCTGTACATACAGATTGGCAGGGGGACAGTCCATTTTATTCATATGTTCAGATTCAGAGATTTACAGATGTTCATACAGATTGCACTCTCCAGTTAATTCAGAACAGGTGTCCCCAGCTCACACATATACCTTGCATCTTTCTTACCTGTGTGTACTGTACCTTTGGGTGGCCACCTTGAGGTATTCCATACAAGGGTTAATGTAGGTGTAACCAGCCACCATTATGCATCAGTTTAATTTTGCAGCTGTGTTCAATAAGCTTACAGGGACATAAATGAGATCAAAAGCAATAAAACATAAGAACTTCATTACAACCCAAAATAGGTCTATCACAATTATTTACAAGTACAGTTAACTAAAGGGATTAGCTATCTGGAGTTGTGTCCCAATACTGTAGGGGGTATATCCAAGCTTACAGCCTTCTCAGCCTCCCCATCTGACCAAGTCTACAAAAGTTTTGGCTTCACAGAGAAGGGGTGAAATCTAAGTTATAGCAACTACTTCTCTACCCAGTTCATTAATGTATACCTGAGGATAACACATTAGTTAGAACTGTGCTTTCTGGCTAGCAATAGATGTTCATCACATGCTACCTTGCAGGCAAATTATTGCCTTTCATTGATTGCAAGGTTTATTATTTCACTCCTGCCTTGTGCCCTCCCCTTACTCTTCACCAACTCAAGTGGCCCACTCAATGATGACACAATTCTTCATGCTGAGGGGTCCTTTTGTGAAAGATATTGGGGGGGTAGATTGCAGCTCTAGTAGATTGGAAATTTCTGTTTGTCTTGCAGTTGGCTATAGTGACCAGATGTTGCTATTGGCTGAATTTTCTATAGTACAGGCTATCCAGAGAGGTAAGGCTGAGTGTGGTAAATATTGTTATGGCTTCTGGAGGGTTTGAGATGATATCATTGGCAGGAAGATCGACGTAGAGAGGAATAAAAAGAAAAAAGGATATAAGGAAGGCAGAGCAGGATGGAAAAATGAATTCTGTATGGGTCTATGAGCTTAGATGGTACAAAAGAAAATGTATTTAAAGACACATGAAGGTCATTTCTGTAGGAGGGCCCTAAAAGGCCTAATTTTCTCATCTCAAGTCCCTAATTCTAATCTCGAGTCCCTAATTCTAATGTGTTGTACTCGTACAAGCTATGTCCTGTATCTAGGCAGGATGACATATGTGCCATTCAAATCCCTCACCTAGACACACTCTCTGGGTTCCCACTAATATACCTATTCAATATCGCAAGGCATTCCAGTACCCTTATATTTTATTATATTAACGGAGCTAGCTAATGGACCATTGGGCACATATCTATTAAAAAGCCATTATGGGGCTGATAAAATGTGCATTTGCTGGTTACTATACATGCATATTATGCAATAGGGAGCATTTTAAAAGCAATGTGAAAATTGATAATTAACCACTCACCACTTCAAAAAGGCCTTTTCTTTGGTTTTATCTGATCCATCTCATCACATCAGGGGAATGCAATTTTCATGTGTCCTATCCCATGGAAATCACCGCATTGTATCCCATTGTGGCTCTCTGTTCATTTTAATGAATCCATGCTAGAAAACACCTTTTTGCCAGAACAGTTGGTGCTCATTTAAGGCATGTATTCTAAATGTATACATACACCCCTATACTGGGAAATGAAAAAAATAGGGTAAAACAAACGAGACAACATTGGAGGCAAGGGTTTAAACTGGGCACAGTGGCATGGGCTTCTGTTCGGTGCATGGACAACGTATGTGATATTCTTACAAAAATATCAATGCAGAATTTTTCCCTGCCTTTGAGACAGACTTCAGCATGACTTAACTCACCAACATTATGCACAAATTTTTCTGCCTCATTGCTGCTCATTTTGGTATGTATTTTCAACTGCCATTTGTAACACACTTTCTCCACACTTCAGAGAGAGTGTAAAAATCATTTCAAATTTTTGTGAGAAAAGATTTTAGGCACTAACATCATTTCACAAGCATCCATAATGCAGATTCTTTGAAATTATATCTCTTAGTTTGTGTTCAAAAACAAGTCAGTTTTTTCTAAGCAGTCTGTGTGTTAGCTGAAATGTTCAGCCATGTGCCTTCTCTCTGGTGGCCACTGGTCTTTATCCTGAGCAACACTTTATCTGCAGCATCCTTAATGGACACTTATCCATGTATCTAACAACAGATTTTGATGGAAGTATCTTGCTCCATCAAGTGAGAAAAGGGAACAAATCGAAAATTCCTGTTTTAATCCCAAAGAAGTGCATTAAGACATGCATTAACACAGCACTTAACACATGCCTTGCCAAGCAAGTATCTGGCTCATAGGTAGGAAACAGTGTTTGTGTTTAGTTCCTATAGCCTAGCGTGAGCATCTTAGTATCTTTCAGGCATTACATTACGTTACATTACATGTATTTAGCAGACACTTCTATCCAGAGCAACTTCCAGTGAAAGAGAACACCAGACATTGATAACAACACTGTCAGAGCAGCGAGTGCATGCAAAACAAGCATCAACACAAGTTAACTTATGCTAATCTGAATCTAATACAACCTATAAACTGTAGTAACAAGTTGAATACATTCAATGCCATCAATCAAAAACAATGTCAATAAATCACATAACATTACCTACAACTCATAGCAGTAATGAAAGTAGATAAATAAGAAGTAAGTAGTAGAACAGAGATATATGATGAATGTCAACTGTCATCAGTGAAAAAAGAAAAAATTGAAGGAAAGAAAATGGAAAGAATTTCAGAAGTCATTCAACGGGGACTCAACGTAGTTCACAAAGACGGTGAGCCAGTCTAAAGTGCTATAAGCGCTGATTGAGAGGCATATTGCGGCTTCAATCTGAACAATTGATATGGTTTTCCATCAACGCAATCACTCTTTGGAAATGCTGGAGGCGCAGAATAATGTCTCTATACTTCACAAAAAAAGAGTCTTATTTACCCCAAACAATGCAAGGTCGCGTTCAGCGCTGAATTTGCTGATGCAAAGTACTGGTGTCAGTGCGTCTTGCCGGGATTGCTGCCCCTGACTGAATTGATTTTCCAGCGTGATGTCAATTCATCCAAGCCTCTTGACACCCGGTGCACGGCGAGCACATTGATTAAGCACTGTGAGTTCTGCAGTCTGCTCGTGTTCTGCAGCTCTGACGGCAACGTATCGCCAGTCGTCAAACCCCGTGTTGCATGATGCCCTTCCCTTAGCCGAGAACAGTTTAAACACAAAGCTCAACGCCCAACCCATCAAGCAGCTGTTCTTCCGTCAGCGGATTCACCATTCTGCTGCAAACGCTTCTCAACATTTTCGGTGGATGTGTGGTCTGACCTTGACCACATCCTTTTTCAGAGGTTTCGCTACGATCGGCGGGGCCTTATTCTGTCCAGTGCAGGTGTGGTGCCTCATTCGTTTTCCGTTTGTCATCTGAAGGAGACTTTGTGAGTCAGAATCTTGGTTGTGAGAAGCACATGCACTCGACGGTGTTAGAGAGGCAAACAAATTCTCACCCAGCGGGAATGTTCCCCCTTAGCAGTCTTAATGTTAATGGCCCCATCGACATTTGGCGATGACACACCTGGCAGATCAGTTTCTGTTGTTATTGGATTAAGGTTTTTGTATTTTGCCAAAGAGTATTTTGTTTCTTATTTGTCTGTTTCTCTCTTTATTTTTATTTAATGCGTTGCACTTAGCTTAGCAGGTGGTAAACCTGTCCAGCGCTTGCTTATTTGTCCAGGGGTTTGTGTTGCTTCCCCTTCATAGTACCCTGCAGGGCCAGGAAAGCCGAACCCCCAGCTGAGAGAACTGGGACAGCTAAGTGGGACAGCGTGTGTGTACGAGTGAGCTGGTGGGAGCAGTGTAGAGTACTTGGCTACTATGGCATGCAGTGTCAGTGCTAAGCCATTGAATGCATAAGTGAGTATTTCATTGTGACACTAAGTGGGGGGAGTGCTGTGCCCTATATTCACCTGTAGGGGGTGCAGTCCTTGTCAGAGAAGGAACTACCAGCCAGGGAAGGGAAATTTAGAGGGTCATTTTAATGTATAGTATCTCCACCCCTCAATCACCTGTACCAGAAATATGAAAATTCACTTATCTGCTCCTGGATATGTGAGTATCCTGGAAATTGAAGCTCTGGAGTTGGAGTCACCCTGGGTTGTCAACACAAGACATTCAGCATATTTTGCTGAAAAGGTGTACCTGTGCATCATTTACCTGGAAATGGAAGGAGAGGTTCATAATCTGGGGAGAAAGGAGTACAGCTGGTTAACGGGGCAGCAGACTCACTAACCATGCTGTCACTATCGGTAGGGGAGTGGTCTTCTTTTTCATATATGTCCAGAATGTGCTGGTTGGTGTTTTATGTCAGCGACAGCAGAATTCGGAGGCACACTGGAGCCAGGGGGGAGATGTGAGTGGGAAAACCGGAGGGTGTGGCTGACCGAGGAGTTACCTGGAGTGCAGCAGAGGAGCCAGACAGGCAGGGAGAGCAGAACAAGGCCCCAGGGACGCGTCCCTGTCCCTGTAAGCGAAGCATATGTGTCAGCAGCAGCGGTTATATGTGCGAGACGGGTGGGTGGAGTGCTGTCTCACAAAGCTGAGTGACTCACCTGTTGACAGATTCTGGCGGGTCGTTGGCGCGGGACGAGGCGGTGTGGCAGCGTGGCAAGCCCAGAGAGAGGCAGCGGACAGGGGACATTTACAGACGACAGACGCCGGGACTCCTGAGATTTTATTTGTTTTGATGGTGATCTTGACCCAGCACAGCAATCTCAGCCAAGTCACCATTCTCTTTTTTTATTGTCATGACCGTCCTCAGTGGAAAGCTGATCTTCGAGAGTGCAGCACCTTAGCCAGAAGAGGGCGACGCCGAGTGAGATCTCATATATGCATGTGGGGTGCAAAGGAGAAGCAGTCGTAGAAGGAACACTTAGACATGGAGGGCTTTAGGTAGTGGGGCAAGGGGGAAGAAAAGCCTAGAGCATCTGCTTGAATTATTAATGTGTGATTTCTGTGAACTGTAAATAAAGTTAGTGTGTTGTCACACATACTGACCCCTGTCTGTCACAGTTTGGTGAGATGGATTGTCATGCAGCAGGGCAGAACTGGCTGTCAGCTGGCTTTAGCTTGTAACACTTGCATGTGTCCTGTCGTAGTCCAGCATGTTGTGTCCCTTCCTACTGGATGGCAACATGGGGGGAAAAAAAAATTGTTTTCATAACTAATACCCATGGTTTGTAAAACATGGTTTCAATTTTGGTTCCAGGTTGTGTACAGAAGCTGGTAGCTGTTGGCCAGCTGAATTACAAGGTATGAAACATGCAATGAATGAGTATTAGCTGGTGTTGGGCCCGCTTGTACCAATCAAATAAAACAGCAAGCACTCCACAAAAAGGAAAATGAATGCACACACACAAAAGCCTGTGATGCTGATTCAGGTATTTTAGAGCAGGCAAGATAAGAGCCTTTAGGGCAAGTAGCTGCAAACGCACAATCTAATCAAAAATTGACAACATTCAGAAACACATGTACCACCAATAAGGAAATAGGGAGGAAAAAAAACAGGCCGGCATATGCCCTTACATTTACATTTATTCATTTGGCAGACCCCTGCTAGGGGTGTTTTAATTGATGAAGACACATGTGAAAACAAAACATGCTCTGTCTGCACACAGATGCAGTTTGATGGTATTGCAGCCCCAGTAAGTGGTTTTGTCAGTCTCGTTCTGTGATCTGTCCGCCGAGGGAACAGTCAACAGATAATTACCAGCAGGTCAAAGGTTAATGCAACATTGTGCTTTCTTGAGAAGAACCTGGTAGCAGACGCTTGCGTTTTGGTGGTTGCGAGCAGTTTGAGAGAAGTTTCTGAAAATTACAGCCTGGCTCTGTTCTGCTCCCCGCCCACGGTGTGCAGTCAGTGATGTCACAAAAGACATCAGAGCCGCACATAATGCTAGAATCCCGGCAGACAAGCTGTGTACTGTCTACAGCACACCTGAAATAAAACGGATCAGAATTACAGCGATGTATGGGTGATAAAAGAGGAGGAGGACACATTGCGTGCAACATGAATGAGGTGCGGACAGTGCTAAGCAGTAAATTCATAATTAAAAAGCTAACTAAAATGAAGACTAAATATCGCAAACACTCTCCAAGCAAAGTGTGAGCCTCACGAAACACAAAGCAGAATGTATTGTTTGCGGTTCCACTTGTCTCTTTTCCGGTAAAATTAAGTTCTACTGATTCAATACGGTCTGTCTCCTTATACATTTACATATATATGCATTCATTTGGCAGACACTCATCCACAGTGACTTACAAAAGCTGCATTC
This sequence comes from Megalops atlanticus, assembly GCA_019176425.1. Classification (NCBI taxonomy): domain Eukaryota; kingdom Metazoa; phylum Chordata; class Actinopteri; order Elopiformes; family Megalopidae; genus Megalops; species Megalops atlanticus. The sequence goes on along the minus strand of CM032892.1, from coordinate 2,918,181 downwards.
AATATGGTTAGGCAAGCAGCTACACAGACACTGAAGCTTTAGTGCCTTAAATAAACATAGTGAAATATAGTGGCATTGTGGGAAAAACCATCACAATGGGAGGAAGTGCCCATCATAGGACTATTATTGCTGTTACCGCTTTCCAGCCATCAGTTCTGAACTGCCATGAGCTTGTATCACCACAAAACTTCTACCGCTGCCCATCTGGTATCTGGCTTGGCAAAACTTGCTGCTTGGGGTTTCAGAATGGTATAAGCTGTGTTTGGGGTACCCACAGTGAAAGATCAGGCCTGCTATAAAAATGTTTGTTATTTGGAAACGGTTGCTGTTTCCAGTGGTGAGTGTAAGAGAGGGTTTTCTCAAATGCATCTTATGTTCGCTTAGCTGTGCAGGCATCTTTGCAAATGGAAACAGCTTTTCCACTGCTCGTCTCAAATCTCGTCAACCCACCAGTGAATCTGTTCAGTCTCACCCCTCGTATATGTTACATGACTTGCTAAAGGACACAGAGCTGATGACTTGAGAAGCTATGAAAAAAAGGGAACAATACAAGTCAAATTTGGACATTTTATGAATTTACTCCATCGATACTCCGAATATGGCTCAATTCAGATAAAAGCTCCAACATGCAAGTCTACAAGCCCTGCCTGGTTCCTGTCAGGAAATCTTACCTGTTATAACACCCAGGTTGGCTGTTGTTACAATATGCAAATGTATAATGTGTAAAATTGAATATTTTACATTAGTATGCACTGATGTTCTTTGAGACAAATGATAGCTGGCGGTGATTTAACTTACTGTCAAAATAATGCTGCTGCACGTTTCCCCACAATTAAGTCTCATCTTGAGCCCCTAACATGTATTTTATTTCACATTTGTCAGTGATGCTGAGAAATTACTGTGCACAGGACATTGGCTTCTTTTCATGCACCTTGGTGGGCTTGTGAGCTAAAGGTGGCATAGTTTCTCTCACTTTATGAATACAGTAATGGCAGCTATCAGCCACAAATGTAAATGCAGATATAATGTATCTTCAACAGCCATGTTCCTTTCTGATATATTCAAGCATGTGATTCCTTCATGTTGCAGATGTATCTTCAAAAGCCGTGATGCGATTGAAAGGCACTGAACAACCTGTGGCCAGCCAGAGGGTTCCTCACATCATAATCATGACATCAGTGAAATGTCATGATTACAGACAAAAATAACAATTCAGTAGTAGTAGCAGTGAATAAGCGGAGAAAGCATGTCATCCCACAAAGAGTAATTTTATATTTCAGGCAATACCTCAAAATATTTTAATAATATGTTAAATGACCCAAACTTTCAATTCTTTTCAACGTATGACATTATATGGCTGTGAAGTATGGGTCTTGCAATGTGCTATTGCACTTTGGGATAAGTATCCTATCTGCAAATATATGCTGCATACACAGACAACAAACACAATAAACACTAGTCTACATTAAGCCAATGCCCTTTACTAGATGCTGTTCAGAAACAGACAATTGAATTTTCAAATCACCTCAGAGATGTTACCTGAAAGGAGTTTTATAAATGTCTGGTTTTAAATGTGAGTACATAAGGACCCAATACATATATACAGCAGCCTCAGGGAAGCACTTCTCAAACAATTACAGTCACCCAAACTATGAAAAGGAAATTACCCACTTATGACATGCATCCAAAACCAGAAACAAGATCACATTCTGTCAATCACTGCCTTGTGCGAACCAATCAAAAGTCTTTGCTTTCCACAGCATAGCGCTATGATTGGTTCAGATCAATGAGTCATTGATAACATGTGATGGCTTCACCCATTTTACATTTACCTTAATTTATTTGGCAGACACTTATTCAAGACACTCACATAAGCTTAAGCTGTTACTGCTTTCCAGTTATCAGACCTTAAGCTTGTATCCCCACTATACATCAGCAGCTGCAGAGGCTTTAAGTGCCAGCCGGCTTTTATCTTCCATGTTGAAATCGCTATCCAATTTACAACTTCTAGCTTTCACCATGACGTTAGGAGGGGAAGGGGGGCCAAAGTTTAGGGTAGTTCAAATAGATGAGTTTTGAGTCTGAACCGCAAAATGGACAGTGATCTTGCCGTTCTGACAGTTGTGGGGGAGGAAATTATACCGCTTTGGGGTAAGGGCACAGAGGGGAAGGGGATGACATGAGCAGCTTCTCCAGGATGGGAGTCCTAGGCAACCACAGGTGGAGGAGCACAGTGGTCTGGCAGGAGAGGAGGGTGAGATGATAGATTGTCAGTTTGGGAATGCTCAGTAAGCCAGGACCAGAGTTTTATGAGAATTTTATGAGAACTATAGCAGGCAGATAGTGTGGAGAGATGAGGAAATGGCTCACACATCAGTATTTCGGTTGGTTGTCATTTGGTTGGTTGGCAGTTGCATTTCAAATAAGCTGAAGAGGTGTGATGGCACTTGCCAGGAGCCCAGAGAGAGCCAGGGGAGAGTTGCAGTAGCGTGATGTGGAGAACACTGTGGTGGTAAGAAACTGGTGTAATAGAACAGTAATCTATATCTCCATGTCACTGCTGCTATATTGTCTGTCAAGGATGAGTTAGTGTCCAGCGCCATACCCAGGTTCTTTGTTGTCGAGGATGAAGGAGAGGTCATGCGGTGGTGTCAACTCAGCTGGCATGCAGGGAAGTTTGGTTTTGGCGAGACAGAGCCTGAGATGTTTACTGATCATGGAATTAGATACATCATTGAGGTACACCTTGGTGAGGGAGGCAGTATGTTTGCCGGTGGGCAGAAATGAGAGGAAACTCCATGCTGGGCCTCTTGAAACCCATGGAATGTTGTGGCATTTATGGTGGTTACATATTTTGAAGTGCTTATTTATTAATTACCTTATTTTAACTGTAAAGTAAAGTATGTATCTTATAGCGGTTAATCTATTTGAATGTGAATTCTTTTTGCCTTGATCATGTGGTGAGGAAGACAGGGAACAATATCAGTATTTCATATTATTTCTACCCATGTGACATGCTGATGAATTTGGTAGGGAACACTAATTAGTGCGACAAGTAAGCACATTTGTCTGTCAGTAAGAGTCAAAACTTTATGTGCCCACAGAATATGAAAACTGGCCTTTAAGTGTAAAATGGTTGGCCACAATAACATCACCTAGGTATTTTGCCAGGTTTTGTTTAGAAGTGAGCAAGCTGACAAGCTCAATTAAACCTGAAACACTGCATGCTTTTTCAATTCTGTTGCACAACCTAACAGGGCCGAGGTATGTGTTCATGTGTTCTCAGTTCTCTGTGATCTACTTAACTGTTTGCTAATTGCTTAATTGAGTACTGGCCCAATTAAGCTGTTTGGACGGTGATGTTGTGAAAGTGGTCTGAGGACCAGGAGCGATCAGACGTAACCACGGCAACCACATCTTAAGCACTTTGCTGCAGCGTCAGTTTGGCAGCAGGGTACCAGACTGTGTGCACCTGGATTTCAGCAAGACTGTAAATCGGCCGTGATGTGTACAGAAGCGTGATACGTGTATGAGCGTTTGTGTTCAGCTCTCTCACCCACTTGTTACGTTGCCACCTCTTTCTCCATAATGTTTCCACTGATTAAGGTGTACGAATATCTCAGGCTTTCAGAAAGGTGGCGATTCCTGAAATTATAGGATAGTGTTCGAATGGATATGTACCAAAAGTTTCAGTACTCGTACTAAAAGTTAAGTAAAAATAAGCAAAGTTGCCATCTCCTGTGGTCAATGACAGTGGCATGAATTTTATGCTTATATATGAATGTATGAATTTCTTTCCAAAAACATTTTTAAAAAATATTTTTTGCCTTTACTATTATTCTGAAATGTGGAAAATAGTAAAAATAAAAAATAAAAGTTGTGTCCAAGCTTTTGAGTGGTACTGTACATCTGACCTCATGTCCACAGTAAATGGTGGAATGCTATTTATTTATTAGAACATTTTGTTTCACAAACTTTTGCTTTCAGTGTCTTTTTAGTTTTTAGTCCCAAAAGAATCATTCAAACCGAAAAGTTCAAAGGACACACTGCCACCAGTCAGCGACAAACTTTTCACAAGGTAGAAGATTAAAAAGGAAAAAAAAAAATGGAGACTTTGGAACATGAATGAAAAGGTATGGAAACAAGGTTAGATCACAGAAAGTGCATTTTATCTAGGAGGGTACACAGAAAGAGACAAACTGTACTTACAGAAGATGAAGGGAAAAAATAGCAGCATTGCTATACACCAGAGAGCGACCATGTGACAACTAGAAGGAATTAACTCCAGAGAGAAAGCTATTTTCAGTACTGTTAATTATTTTGTTGCTTATGTTTTTTTTTTACATTAATCTATTTCATTATGGTATTTATATTATAACTTCACACCTGGGGTATGGCTGGAATGCTTTGTGGATGTATTCATTTCTGAATAACCTCATTCTCTTTCTTTTTGCACAGCAAGAGGTGAGTTTTGAAATAAACAGATCTTAACAACTGTCTAAACTGGCTTCTACTTTGCTGTCTCTTGAAGCAGGTGTGATGGACTAGAGTTCAAAACAAGCAAACTGTATCGGCTCATATTCAATCCTAAGTGTGCCCACTGTTATACTGGAATTTCCAGGGTGGTGGGACTTTGTGTTGTGTATTCATTAGCATCACAGTCATACATGTTGTTTTATCGTTTGTGAGAGTTTTAATGTTTTTAATCAGATCATTACTGGTGATAATGGATTATCTGCCATGGTATGGCAGATAATTTCATACAGCTGAACACCCTAAACGCCCCATAAAAATAAAAATAATAATGTCCCTGCATGTACATTTTTCTCTTCAAACAGTTCATTTACTAAAATTGACCTGTAGAGAATTCATGAATTGTTCATTTCTGATCCTGAATTTTTAAAATTTTTATGGTACATATGGAGCACATTTTATGGTCTAAAATATGCACTAGATACTGTGGAAGCATCTTCTGTTTGCTTTTAATACAGATCAGAAAAACAAGTGAGGGGCGACAATTTCAAATCCATGCAATACCTGCCAAATGGAGTCATATCAATCATTAAACATAGAAGTGACTGTACCTAATTAGATTAAATACTAAAATCTAATTAGTATAGGTAATTAAATACTAAAATATTAATAGTATATTTCATAAGACAGAAACACAGGGGCAGAATATGCATAAAAGGCTCAAAAAAACAGGCAGAGTCTGTAAGAGCATGTGAACTCACTGCTTTTTTTCCCATCACTTTTTGTCTTTTCAGCTCTGATATGACTGCCGTTATTATTTCATACAGTTTCACACTATAGATGAGAAAATGAGTGAGAAAAGCATAACAATTCATTTTCAAAGTGGTGATATCTGGTAGCTTGTCAATTATTACAAAAAAAACCCCAAATGTTTCTGTTCCATTTCGGTTGTCTGTTGTTGGGGCCCTTCACTGTGACAAATCTAGAGCTACAGAGCTGCTTGCTACAGTCTGAGAGTCCCTGTGTTTGAATTAAGGGGGCAGGCCAAGTGCCCTTGCAGGTTGTAGCTGATTGGCTGCTTTTGAATAGCTACCAAGCGCAGGACTCTGTGTATTCTTGCAGGTACTGAAACCTGTACTATCATGGGTTTTCGCAAATAACAGTATTCTTGTGAAGGTGGTGGAACAGTTTTCCACTCTGCTCTGGCCTAAAATGACCCCTGCTTCTACTAAACACTCCCGCTAAGCAACAACTGATAGCGTGCTCGTACTCGCTCTCCCTCTCTCTCCCTCTGTCTCTCTCTGTCTCTCTCTCTCTCTCTCTCTCTCTCCCTCTCCCTCTCTCTCTGAGCCTTCCAGCAAATAACACAGGACAAGAAAATAGGGATGCCGGTGAAAGTCGGGCAGTCGTTCTACGATGAGTGGATGCGCTAATGCTGTGATTAAACACTTTCTCTTATCTGTTCGGAACACCCAGGTGAGGGCCAGACTCGCGGCTCGCGTCCGGGCTTCAGAAGCGGCCCTGTGATTTTTACCTCTCCCGTTTATCTGCTGGCACAGAGCCACTGCATCAGTTCCGTTTAATTATCTGTTAATTCTCTGGCTTTGCAGTAGCTTGTAACCGTGGCAACGATGTTGCATCACCGCATTGGTTGTCATCTTATGTGATGCATTTTCCTTTTTTGATTTTTTTTTTTCTCCCCCAAATATTAGCAATAGGTCTAATTTTGTTTCTCTGCCATTAACACATTAGGTCTTTGATGTATTACTCTGATGACAATTTCATCATTGCTGTTGCAGGGTTAGCACTATGACGAAGTTAGAGTTCATTCATAGGCTGAGTTTTTTTCTCCCCCTCAGTCAGGTGTAATCTAAGATCATGGCACTCTCTTTGATGCTGTGGACTTTGTTAGACATGTACTTTTTGGTGGACTTTTGCTGTCCCCTGAGATTGACATGGGGTAGTGCTATGCTCCCTTTCTGAGGACATTATACCATATCTGTCTGCCTTTGTACCCAACTTTCGGCCGTGAATGTCATGCAGTTTTTCTTGGACTAACGAAAAAAGTTATTTAAGAGAGACATCTCAGAAGATGAGCTGTGCTCTCTCACAGGTGCGCTGTGCTGCTCCTTTGACCAGGCTACACTATCATATTTCCCCCTTTTACCTGGTGCATTATTTATAGAATCAGAGAACAAGAGAACCTTTTCACAAATTCATAGGAGATGAACAAGCAGTTAATGGAACTGAGTTTGACTTTCCCATTTTCCTGTAGCTCTCCCACGTGTGCACCTTTCATTCAAACCACAAATGAATGAAACACGCTTTATGGCTATTATGCTAGTTTATTTTTGAATCTTATATGTAATAAAAAAGTTGTGTGGTAGCTATTGTGTAATGGGAGAAGGGTGTGATTTTGAAGTTGTAGATTTACAGTTCCATGAGTGTTAAAGTGTGTGTTAAAATGTAAGCGTATGGTAAAACGTATTTCATTCATCACAGATTGCAAATACGACCTTGAACATCTGTCTGAGAGACGACATATGTCTCACACACACACGCGCACACGCATTCTTCGGAGGTCGTGGCAAATGAAACAATACAGGTGCAAAGACACCACAGGCGTACAATATGAGAATAAATTATGACTCACTCACTTCCGTACCATTTATTGATTCCCTCTGCAAAACACGCTTTGATCTCCCTCCGTGCTCTGAACACAGAGAGGCCCCCGAGCTCGGGGAGGACCAGGCTGCAGAAAGCTAATGAATCACCTCACTGTTTACCAAGTACTCCATGAAGCCTTTTGTGTGTGGCATAAAGGGATTTATTCAAATATGTTTTGTTTGGAATGATCAATAGACCCTGAATGGTTTCCTTTGGAAACGTCGCCATTGAAACACTAATAATAACGTAACCCGGAAACAAAAGCATTATTTTGGTGAGGTGACGGGGTCCCTTTTTCTTGAGGCTGGTCTGCTAATGGTACGTTTATGTCCCTTCGCAGTTTTAGCGCAGTAGATTAAAGATAGCCGGGTGTCAATTGGGGGACTGTGAAATAAGTGGACCTTAAGCTGAGGGGGCTGATTCTCCAGGGTTACGCGTGAGAAGGAGCGCCGATTTCTCCCTTTGACAACCCTGTAGCGGAGGAAGATGGATCGCAGAAACGGTCCCGGGCCCGTCCCCAGGTTTATAACAGTCATAGATGAGTTATTAAGCCTGTTTAAAACCCAAAAGGCATGTTCTGATTGCGCCTTAATGGACACAGCGGCATCCCGGCGTCGTCCTTACCGCTGTGACCCTCGGTAATTAATGACTCCTCTTTCCGACTCCGTCCAGGAAGTGCTCCGTTACTGCGCCTTGAAGGTCACTCCTACCTGTGTGGCGCGGTCAAGACTGCAAATGCTTCACCTTACACGCGAAGTCTTTGAGCATATCTGCCCAAAGAGTGGCGTCTTCATAGATCAATTAATTTTAAAGACCTTCATTTTTTTTTGTCCATGGACACCACTGATATTGTTAAACGTGAGTGGAATGTGCAATAATAGGGGTGTACAGGAGATGCATTTTCCATATTGGTCTCTGTCTTTACAGTTTCTGCTTTTGCGCTTGTTTAGGTATACATTAAAGCAGAAACGGGTGTGGTGAATAGTGAATCACTAAAACTGCGAGGGGCCGTGTTATAAACGGGAAATTGCAAACTCAGTGCAAAGCTTTGTGGAGCAAATCTGTGTGGATTATTAGACTTAAACGTGAGCTTGATCACTACATCATGCACCAGGCATTATTATGCAATCTTACGCAGTCAGAATCAGAATGGTGCACAGGGTGTAGGCTGGAGAGAAGATTCCCAAGGGCATCATGCAGTAAGCAGTCAGCTAACAGGCTCTCGGTATCCACAGTCAGTACGGTGCTAAAACCCAGGCCCAGTGTGAAGGAGAACCTTTATCTGTCCCCCAGACCTGCTGATTGTATACTTGTTTAATTTAAATGTTTAAATATCTTTCATTTTTGTTATCCTGTCAATAACGGAGCTCATTCCAGATCCGGTACATCCAACCAGTTAATTGTTTCATTGCCTCTTGTCATTTTGTAATTGTCTGTGTAAGCCAGCCGTTGGTTAATTTCCCTCACCTGCCAATTAAGGCATATTAAATACAGGTGTTTGGCTGTAGTGGCGTGGAGACTGAATTAGTTAGGCTGTGTGTTCAGGCAGGTTCCTTTCGGTTGTTTTTAAACGATTGGTTTTTGAGAGTTTGCTCCGTTTCTGTTTTGTTTTTTTGGGAGAAGTGTTGACCGGCTTCTGCACGCCTGGTCTTTCGGGAAGCACGCGGGCGGCCCCCATGCACCCAGCAGGCAGCTGAGAGGCGCAGACCCGGCGCAGTCGGCGAGCGGGCGGTAAGGCGAGGGCGCGGAAACTTGGCGGGTTCCTGGTAGCCACCCCGCAGCTGTGGGCGGGCAGGTCAGGAAGAGGGCGGAGGACAGCGGGCGGCGCGAAAACAGCGGGAAAGCAGCAGCTGCAGCCTGAGCGGTTTAACTTCGGGAGGGGAGTTTCTGTGCGGCAGCGGTGTGGTGTAGTGGTGAGGAGCAGGGGCTTGTAATGGAAAGGTTGCTGGTTCGATTCCCTGCTGGGGCACTGCTGTTGTACCCTTGGGAAAGGTACTTCACCCAAAATTGCCTCAGCAAAAAATCCTTGCTGGATAAATGGATAAAAATGTGATGTATGTAAGTCACTCTGGATAAGAGTGTCTGCTAAATGACGATAATGTAATGTGGGTTCCCACGAAATAGTTCTCGTAAAAAACTTCACTTTGTTAGTACTTAGCAGTAAAACAACATCTTAAGGCTCATGAAAGCCCCAGGATAGTGCTTGCCAATTCTAGCCCACAGCTGCAGTGCCAGGCTGGGGAGAGGGTCAATGACTGGATAGCTTTTCCCCCACGGCTCGTGAGTGCAGTCTGCTCTTGGTGTATTAGCAGTGGTTATATTTGTCATTATTAGCATATTATCCTGATCGCACATGTTCAGCGTTGAGCAATTTCAACTAATGGAATGCATCAGGATTTTAACCGACTTAGATATTCACAGGCTGTGACTATGTGAATGTGCCAACTGGCGAGCACTCATTTGCACTCATGAAAATGTAGAACTCCACAATGTGCAGCTATTTCTCACCCTGTGGCACAGATGGTCTGTCGGCAAGGTTTGCCACTGAATTCATTGGAGATCTTCCATCTACTTTTTTGTATCGCCAATCTCTTTCCAATTTCAGTAATTAATGGACAGTGAACAACTTTATAAAAGAATCTGGTTATGGACACACACTGCATTCAGAGGGACTGTAGGCATAAGGTACCAGCTGATAACATTGTCGTTGGTGCTTTTGCTCCATCAAAGATTACTCTGCAATCTGTGTGCATACATTTAAACAAATTGGTGTGTCCACAAGGACCCGAATAGGCTGTATACCATATTTGAGCAGTTTTTTTCCCCTTTTTTGGGGTGGGGTGTACGGTACCAGTGGTGGTGTTCTGGCCAATGAACAACTGTTTTAGAGGTTACTTGACCAACACAAACCAGTGTTTGGGAAAGGCCCTTGTTATACTCAACCGCCTTTTTTTCCTACACAAAGAGGTAGAGAGACATAGAGGGTACTTTACACAAGTTATAGAGAATCTCTTGTTAATAAATTTGATCATTTTCTCATTGAACAGTAATTTGGTCTAGGGGATGTATAACCATGCTTTGCAGGGTAGCAGCTACATGCAGCATATCATGTAGGTCCACTCTTACAATTACCTGCAATGACTATATGCTTTTAAAGTACACTTTAAAAGTACTTTTAAAGTACACTTTGTAACTCCTGGCTTATTTTCTATTATTATCCGTTTCAGATATTTCACTTGGATGCAGGTTTGGGCATGATCCGAGCCAGATAGCCATTACTGAAAAAGAGTGACACATCTGAGCCAGGATGGAACACAAAAGAGAAAGATCATCAGGACTGCAGTAGAGTTGCCTTGCTTTAAGCCCACAGAATGCCAAATTATTTAATTTATGTGTTTAGCAGACGCTGGGGTGGCTGACAGGTAGATTCCCTGTCGATACGAGCCTATTGGAAAGTGAACGGTTCACATGAAAGCCTGCTGTGTCCGCTCAGCTGAAAGTAGCCCTTTTTACTGACTTTTCTCTTAAGCAGTTGTTGTTCCCAATGATGTCTCTAATGTTCTCCTCAGGGAGCAGTCACACAAGGGTTCATTTTAGATTAAGTGTTTCACGAAGGTAGGTTCAAAAGGGTACTCAAGCACGCTGTTATGGCGAGCAGAAAGGATTCTGATGAGGGTTTCTCTGAAGAGAATGATGATTATACCGTACAGGCAAAGTGCAGGACTAATTTCGTCCTCCGCCACCTATAACCATTGGGAATGAATTGAGAGGCCACACAGTTAGTTGCCTCTGAAGAGGACTAAATGATCTCTTCAGAAAGGCCTCTTGGTTTCACAGCCAAGAGTTGCGCACTTGCAATTGTGGCCCGTCTTGCTTTGCGAGCTCTCTTGGTTAGGGTTTATTAATTGCATGTTTGTTTCACAGAGGGAGCCAGCATCTGTAAATGTGTCCCACTCATTTTCAGGTAGGGTAAGCAGTAATTGTTAGTTGATAGCCATATGCACTCTGCAGCCATAGCTGGGCAGTGTAAGGGAAGCAGGTCCTTCTAACATGTCAGATCTCACTGGGAAAATAATTCTTTCCCATCCACACCTGCTCTGATTTTAGTGGGATCATAACAGTGAATTTCAGCTTGGGCTGAAGGAGAAAGTAGAGGTCAAATTTTTTTTCATTATTGTCATTCAGCAGACACTCTTATCCAGAGTGACTTACATAGGCTACAGTTTTATCCAGTTATACAGGTGGATATTTACTGAGGTAATTGTGGGATAAGTCTTGTCCAAGGGTACAGCAGTGCCCCAGTGGGGAATTGAACCAGCAAACCTTCTGTTACAAGCCCTGTTCTTTTCCACTATGCCACACTTCAGCAAATACTGAAGGTGTTTATTTCTCTTGTTCTCACCCAATGAACTCTGATGGAAAGGTTACTCCATAATGTATATTTTATGAATAGTTTGAAGAAAAATTCTGTCAGTTTCCAGCTTCTGTCGAGAAAATGATGACACTGCAGAAAGAACCTAGAGAGTAGTTATTTTCAGCATTTTGAAAGACACATCTCAAGGTACGAGCCCAAACATGACATCAAACAGTATCAATAGCTTTTGGTGTGTCCTATTCTGTTACATCAAGTCTGTCTTAAAATTGATATTGCTTTGCTCTGTGTAATCTAGATTGTTTGCTGGAACGTAGTTATGCATCCCCAAATAATAATAAAACTCAATTTGGCCGCCTCTGACCTCCCACAGAGTTCAGGCTTTGCTGAAAAGGTGTCAGCCGACAGCGGCGGAACTCAGCGCTGGCTTCCATTTCTCAGCTATCAGCCGGCCTCCCAGGTCGTCCTGTGGCATATCTTTAAGGTAGCCAAGCTGGAAGATCACGAGTGTGAATGTCAGTGATAACTGGAGCGGAGCTCTGTGAAATGTATCATCTGTTCGCTTTGCCCCCACCCGCCACACACCAACCAGGGAAAAGTCAAAAGGAAAAAACCATTTCTGTAACTTTTTTTCCGTAGATTCGGTTTGAATGACTGCGCCATCTCTGCCACTTCCTACTCTGTGATTGCTGGAAGTGGGGGGAAATAAAAAGGGGAAATTCTGTCGTGAAAATTAATTCCTCTCGCAAATGCTGCTTTCTGCTGCTCGAGCACTTCTGCTTGGATGGGACCTTGAAGTCTGCGTTACGGGTCAAATTTGTGCCGATGTTGACAGTTCTGATACTACAAACCTGTGCTCAGTTCCTCTGTTTTCTCTGTAAGCTTTTTATAATGAACGTAACAACTACCACTATTCCTGGCAGCTGATATGAAGAAGTATACAGGGAGCTACAAATCAGACTTGAGTGTGTGCTGCAGCCAAAGTTTTCCTTTTATAAAAATCAGACTTCAGGATGCTCTCGCTGTACCCAATGACATTCTCGCTGTGATGTCATAATACTGCAGTGAAGCAGCACAGAATGCAGATGCATTATGGGACTGTTAAATATCATCACAGTCCTCCTCTGCTGCTGACATTTTGTTTGGACCCCGACTCATTGCTGCATTGTTGTGCTGAGTGAAATTTGAGTGCCCCCGCTGCCTTCACATCTCGATCCTGTTTATTCCAAAATCATTCCGTCACTCAACCACCATTCAGACATTAGGAGTGTTTGCTTTCTGATTCAAAACGTGGTCAATTTCACCAATAAAAGGACTCCCTAAGAGAAGCAGAAAAGGCCAATGCATAAAGGCCTACAGACAGACACACACACACACGCACACAAATACGCACACACAAACAAGCACAGACACCTGTCTTCTCATAGATATACTGTGAGTTCAGACTGGTGTTATAAAACCTATTCTGTCTCTGTGCAACATCCTTAGTGTGAGTATCGTATCTGATGAGAAAGAATACAGTAACCTTTATTTCCTTTCTTGGAATTCAGCCTTGAATACTTCAGGTAAAGCTGTGTGCTTATTTAGCACAATCCCTGTGAATAAAGGCAAAGGCATTCAGGGTAATATGGGATTTTTATGCCCTTGTGACTTTTTACCAGGAAAGAAAAAAAAAAGTGCTAACAGATGAAGCAGTATGCGTGAGTGTGTGTGTGTGTGTGTGTGTGTTTACTATATGTGTGTATTGGGTTATGTATATGGATAATGTACAGTATACAAGAATATGTTCCGGAACCATAGAACTGATTTCTAAGGAAGGAATGTAGTAAGGAATGTAGTAAGAAGGTATTTCAAAAGCTGTTTATCCTACATAGTGTGTTTGAATGCCACTGAATGCTAACAGAGGGAGGTGTGTTTAAATCTGTCACACAAAACTGAATATGCAATATCCCATCCCCCAAACTGAGCAGTTTTGTTAAATATTTAACCAACCGGGTGCCTCTCACAAATAATTGGACCATTCCGATTCAGGCACCTCACTCTCTCTGGACACAGGTCTTGGATGCGTAGGTTTGTGTGACGTGATGAATTATGTAGCACGCTGTTGAATTTTTCAAACCTCGATTGTTACACCCAAACAAAATATCAAATAGTTTACAAAGAGTTATCGGTGAAAGGAGGTCGTACTTTTTTAATATATTCATTGATTCCATCTGTGCTTTCTCTTTTGTCTTCTTAGTGTACAGAACCGCTCTCTATTTTGATATCCTATAATCCCACTGAGAGCTGCATTCTGAAATGTTTTCTTTTTTTTGTAATGTGAAACATCTGAAGGGTCACTCATTCCATACTAAAATGGAATTAGCCAGTTTTACACTTTAAATGGTGTGCAAAATAGCCTGTAAATCCCTGAGATGTAAGGTGTGACTTTACCTGTGTGACAGGCATAATCCGATGCTGGTTAAAGATAATGAGAATTGTAAGAAATTCACCTCCTGACCGAGAAGCAATTAAAGGGGTTAAAGATCTGAGGAATGAAACCTCCACTGAAGCAATGAGAATGGAAGCAGATCGAGGACTAAGTTCAGGGTCACTGACTGAGGTTTGCATGGGACAAGGCTCATTGCCTTCAACAAGATTACTGCACCTTTTTCTGCCCGTTATCAAGCAGAATACCTGATCCCTGCCTCATTAAACTCTCTGCCTCCTTATATCTATGTACATCCTATGTCCTGTAAATGGAAAAACCAAAATGAGCTGGAACACTGAAAAGCCATCCCAGCTGTCCAACGTATGAAACATTTAAACTTGCAGTGTGGTGTAGCGGTAAGGAGCGGGGCTTGTAACGGAAAGGTTGCTGGTTCAATTCCCCACTGGGGCAATGTTGTTGTACTCTTGGGCAACGTACTTAACCCACAATTATCGCAGTAAATATCTACCTGTATAACTGGATACTGTGTAAGTCCCTCTGGATAAGAGCGTTTGCTAGATGACAATGTAATGTAATGGATCAGATGACTATTTTCTGAAAATTTGGGGGAGGCACGAACATAAGGGGATGTTGAAATAAGAAAGCAAGGCGCTTCAGTCACTTCTCACCATTATATCTCTCAAAATTGCAATTAACATTGAACCGAATGCTGATTTTCTTATTGCTCAAATGGTCATAAGAACTCTTCTGAAGCCAGGCTTTGTGGTAACTTATATTATGATCGTGTCTTTTTTAATTCTGAGATATTATTTGCCGATCTTGTAGTGTAATGTTACTATATTTATACCCTGCTATTGTACTTGCATAAAAAAAACCCTCAATAAGGCAGACAAATCTTACCTCTTTGCCGAGTCCAGGCATTCCTGCAAAAATGTATTGTTCACATTTATGAAGAAAGACACTCTGGGGCCATCGGAGACGTTCTCGGATCTCCTCTGTGTCGGCTGTTTGAGGGAGCAATTCACACTTATTTGTGAAGTGAGGTGTGAGGTGATCGAAGGTTAAAAGGGCTTCTCCCTCCATATATAAACCTTTTCCATTTGCTGTGATTTTGCAGATAAACTGGATAGCTCTATCATCACCTTAACGTAAAGCAAACAAACAAAACATCAGCTTCCAGAAAAAAAGCCATTCATTATAAAACTGCCGTGTTAGTCAGGAGTCAGGAGATGAGGTTGCAAGATGTATCGTTCTCAGAGCTAATTAGCTTCTACCGTTTTCAAGTACCAGCAGATAGCGAACTGTTTTAGGTTGCAGGCTAGGCAAACAGAAGCACACATACATGCGCAAACCCTGGAGTACCATCAAACCATTGATAATCCTCAGAGTGTTGGCCCACCCTCCCTGTAACTGCCAACAGCTGGCAGAATGAAGCAGATAAAGGAAACTGCTTGTTCACATCAATAAATCACATGCAAAAAACAGCCACATTGAGATGCATAGATCATCCACATCCTTGATCACAAACCACAGTTGTTGTTACTGGCAAGGGGAAATCTACATTCTAGTCTGGCTTCAAACTGGACAGGGGGAACCGATAAGACCAAAGTTTACTATTGCAAGTAGTTTCTTACAAAGGGAAATGTGTGTTTGTTTGCAGTATCATTTAAATGCAGAGCATCGTTTTGGCAAGATAGCTGCAGGGTGTGGGAAAATAACAGTGTGGCTTACACACCAGGTAATACCACTTTTTAGTAAGAAAACAAGTTCCTGTGCTCATATTTCATGTCAAACACTGTGGGTGCATCAAAATGAAACGCTCCTACAACCTCAACTGCTGTATGGATTGGCAGTGGAAAAAAGGAAAAGTAAAAAAAAAAAAAAAAGGTGTAAAAAAACAGATCAGAGTTATCTACCAGTTGTTATCAATCAGCTGATAAATATAATCAACTTTTTGTTGGTGTTGTTTTTGACCAACTGGCAACCCATGATACCTGAGTCAGTCTTACGTGTGACCCTTAGTGGTCAGAGAAGCATGTATTGTGCCCATAATATAAGCAGACCATTTTAGTGTGCTCCTTGGTAAATATACTGAATACCATGTTGAATGCAGCCACAGTTAACAACCTGAAAGCTTCCACATGTCTTTTAAAACAAAAATATTAAAGTATTTCTATTTAGTTGTATATTAACACTGATCACTTATTTTCAAGTTCTTAATAACAGCATATTTTGTGTTCTTGTATTTTGGATGGGTTTAATAGTATTTCATACGTTTTCAAGAAATATATGATGCCAGTGACCTTCACATTAGCTATCCTAGATTGTCAGTGACAATTGCTTGAAAACAGAGTTTGAGTTACACTTTTAATATCTCTCTTCTCTAAATGCATTTAATAAAATCTGCCACAATTGATTTGAGTGAAGTCACATGTGATTTCGACACCACAGAAAAGAAAGAATTGTGAACGGCAAACTCCAGCAGCACAACAGTCAATTTCAGGAAAACTGTCCACAGTGTGTGCCAGGAAGATGTGTGATTCAGATTGTGGTAGATCTATTAGTGACTACTAGTGAAGCAGCAGCAATATAAATTGCTCTTTTAGTGACTCAGAATCATGTAAGTTCAACATCATCAGAGACCCCTTTATGTGTCATTTTGGATGCTCATAGTGGAGCTTTTATCATCTGTGATCAAAATAATTTGAACCTTGAAATGAGGAGGGAAAACTTGATTGAAATCACAAACTCAAGTGAGAAATTGTGCAGCAGTTTCTTGCCACCTCTGACTCATTTAGCTGGCTGCTAAGCTGTACACAGGTGTTGGGCTGCTTCACCAAATTTAAATGGAGTTTCATTTAAATAGGATTGCTTTATATGGTTATTTTATTTGATTTGCCTGGTGCAGTGCAATTGTGTCCGGCATCTGGCATCCTCTGCATGTGCCTTTTGGAGAAGCATGCATCATGAGTGAAGCATTTTTTTTCCCTCTGAAATGTTTTCATATGGATAGATATTTTCTTTTATACAAATTTCTTTCAGTTTATTTAGAAGTAACTGCAGAAAGGAAAAACAGAAATGTTTTTGAAGTATAGGGAGGGTTTTTTTGGAACAACTTTTTTTGCATTTTTTTTCCCCATTTTGCAGCCCTGTTTTCCATGCAGTTGTACATAAGGCTTGTTTCACTGCCTCTGCACTTGCAGAGAACCACTGAGGTGAGATGAGTACAGTCCTCTGATACACTCACACGCAGCCAACATCTGTTTTTCACACCGCAAGTCACGCGGCTCACTGCAAAGGAGCGGGCACTCACTGGAGGATAGGCGCTACTCCGCCGATGTCACCCGAGAAACTCACGGACGCCTGACGGATCACAGAGTGCCTGAGATTGGTGAGACGAGGGAACCCTGGCTGACCTCTCCATCGCCAACCCTGACAGGGCGAAGCCAAATCGATCTGCCGTCGTGGGATCTCGGTCATTGTCTGCAAATGACACGGCCGGGTTCGAGCCAAAGTGAGCGCCTTGCCAACAGAGGGCTACTGTAACAATGACAGAGACAGCGCAGTGTGCTGGGCCTCAACACCATTTGTTAACTCATTCAAAACGTAACAGAAATAGCTAATGTAATGTGAGAAGTCTAAAAACGAATATTTCTCTCTTTCTTTCTGTCTGATAAGATGGTCCACAGAGGTAGACAGTTCACAAGGTATTGGAAGAAAAAAAATAATCTGTCTTCTCTGAGATATGATTTCCAGAGTGGTGATGGGACACAGGCAGAGAGAGCACTCTGATAAGGGTTCAGAAAAGAGCAATTTGTCTGTAGTGATATTACAGGCCTGTGTCGGGAGGAATGTTTTTGGCTCTTGTGGAGGCCGGTCGTGGCGGGACCCGAAAGAGACACCACAGGGTGAGATCAGGGAAAGGAGACAGCTTGGAAAATGCAGTTTCCTGGACTCGCAGCCTGTTCTGACGTGTTTCTGAGGTCGGGACGAGTCCAGGCCTGAATTTCCACACTTCAGACGCGAGCAGATCGCAGGTAAGGGAGAGGATCCTTTACAGCGGCGGTGTGCACACCTCTCGAGGTTCAGTGGGGTTTGGCTCCCCTGTCAAAGCGGCTGTTTTGTTCTCTGTAAGATCTGTGTTCTCTCTCTGCTCACCTCACACACACGCAGGGAGTCAGAGAGACGCTGGCGCTGGCAGCATCTTACAGACCCGGTCCCCAGGCTCCCCTCTGACTGTGCTCTGACGCCGTACGCATCTGAAGGAGAAGCATGAGGCTGAGGCACACGTCTGTTCGTGCGGAGCACCAGTTTCAGTTCATCACAGTTCATCCAGTAACATTATCCCTGGCCCTTTCTGTGAATCCTCCCTCTGAACCCTACCACCGAATACATATCCGAGCCTAAAATTACCATATTCCTATTTTGTATATATTCAGGACATAATTCCATACTGTAAACACTGTAACTACTGATTTTGAATTCCTTACTGCCACGGTGAATTTGTGCCACGGAAAGGGCAAACACACATAAGGTGCACTTGAAAACTAATTTCTTTGAGAGATATTTGTGTAACAAGCATCTGCAATGCATCTCAGCAAATTGCCTTCTTATACCAGTATAATTGTTATATTACCATGCAATTTATGAACCCATTTATTTTCTCAGCCTAACTCTGAATCTCCTTCGCTGTAAATTAATTTGATTTTTTTATCCCGCAGGAACTCTGCCCTCTGCTGGCCGCCATGAGAAGCACAATTTAGAAAACCCTGGTTGCTAGAACACTCCCAGAAGACTCCAGGCAAAAAATCCTTTGCCTCCGTTCCATCTCTCATCTGGTCAAAGGAAAGCCTGGGGACTTCAAACATGGAATTCAGGTATGTTGGCAAGGAGGAAATTAAAGTGAAATCATCATACTTTATAAATAACTGAATTCTAATGTATTCCTAAGGTGTTAAATTTCCTGACATTTGCAACATTACTCGGATGGTTCGAATCTTCGGCCCTGCTTTCCAGTCTTCCCCCTCCTCTTCCTCGGATAAAGCGTAAGACACCTGAGTGAAGCAGGAGATTGGTGTGCAGTTTACAGCAACGCAAAGTGAATCTCGGTCTCAGACCCCCGATAATCACTGGGACGTCTGAATAATTCTACATGAGCAATCACACCGGGGGGGTCAGGCCACCTCAGCACCCCCTCCCTCTGTGAAATAAAGACCTTGATGGTGGTGAGCTGTGTGTGGTATAGACACGTGAATGTAGCTAAAGTTACTGCACTGACTGGAAACCTGCTTTAGCACCTACTCAAATCACATTGTCATTATTACAAAGCTTAATCAAACAGGAGGTAGCTAGGAAATATTTGAAGTGTCAGGTGATCAATCACAGGAAAGCTGTCCTGTGTATTTTTGTAGCAGCTCATGTTAATGCTAATGCAGGTTAGCATCAGGTGCAGCTGCTCCATCCTCAGACTACAGATGAGACAGGGAGAACGCAATGAACCATAACTGTCTGATTCTTCAGATTTTAATTTTTCTGATAAAATGAAATGCTGTGCATAGATTGACTGAAATTTACAATAATTTCTGTTACTTATTTTACTCCCACACACTTCTTGAAACATTGTTTCATTATTTCAAAGATTATCACAACACTCACTATACCAACATGATCTATATGTTTGCACATTGCTGTAAGACACAATATATCATGAACACATAACAAACTGAAAAGTTGACATAACCAGCCAGCCATTTCTCAAAGGTTACAATAAACAGTAATGACAAACAGCAATATGATTTAACCCTTAGTACATTTCATTTCTTTTTCTTTCATGTTTTGATATGACCATAAACTCCATAAAGTGAAAAACGGCAACATTCATTTTCTTTCCATTGACCACCACTCCTTAAAAAAGAAATAGTGAGATTTTTGACTCAAAGCCAGAGAAGGTAAAAAAAAGTTCTACTTTTTTCTTTATACGGTAAAAGTGATAGAAAGTACCCATGCTTTATAGTTAAAAAGAATAAATGACATCAAGTAAAGATACACTGCTCTGCCAAAGTGTAGCGATGAAAAGAAATATACATAATGAACGTATATTAAGTCTGTAGCTGTTCCCCGAACAGCTGTGTTCTTTCAGGCTGCACCTTCTCGTCCGCATCGAACTGTATATTCCACCATACGCATCGCCTCTCCAATACCCCGAGGGAGTAACCTCTACAGCAGACCCATCATTTACAGGCATCTGCTGTGATTGCCTGACAGCCAGCGTTCCTGGCACCTGGCAGAGTCGCTCGGTCACAGTCACGATGGTCTCCAACCCTCCATCATCACGCTGAGTGAGAGCTGAGCAGTGAGGCTCAGGACTGAGTGTGCTGAAGAGAATGTCGCTGACAGACACCACTGTGCAGCAGGGCGCTCTCCACAGAGAACGGACTGGCAGAAGCTTCGCACTTTCAAAACTTAGCAAAGTGGCTCCGGCAGAAAGAAAAGAACACATCCACTGACGACTCTTTCACGTATAATTAAGTACTGATTGGTAATTGAGAGGTTTGTGCGAGGTATAGATTAACACTAATGGGAATGCTTCCTTTCAGCTCTTAACAAAAGCTTTGATTTTGAATGGCGAGACCTGCCTGGGTGAGTGTTGAGATTTTTGAACATTGATTTGGCAATTGAGAGAGACTGTAAAGCAGATTTACAGCCACTTAGCTAGCTGGGACTCTATAACTATTTTAACTCTAAATCAACAATATCCCCCTTAGTTTTTATGCCTTTCTAATGAACCATCTCTTTTTTGGAGGGGGATGGTGGTACACCAGCATAACATTCCATACCCATGGTGCCTCTAAAAGCACCTGTGGCCTATACAGTGAGTTTTACCTGAGGATGAGGTAGAAGCAGAACTGACGTGAGCACATGGGCACAGCAATAGCCGTCTCCTGTTGCTCTTTGTTGAAGGTCCCGGTCAAATGCTGGTTTGCAGCTTTATTGGTCTCCAAGTTTTTGTCACTTGAAATAGATCTGTGCACTTTTGCACATCAGAAGATTTTCCCCTAATTTGTGACATTAGAAATTTCCCAGCGAATGTAATTCAGAGCAATGACGCAAGCCACTTTGATAAGGTTGGCATACAAATATGTTTCTCTGCCAGACTACACATTTCCTGCTTTCCTTATATCAGCATGCAAACCAATGTACATTCTGGTCAATGGTCTTCCTTCTGTGACAATCTACTTCCTGTCTCAGATTGAGTTTTCTTAATCTGTGTCTGAGGGGAGGTATTTCTTCCAGGTCATGGTGGGGAGACATGGGGAGAAGAGGAACTTAAGGGTCGGCTTGAATGGCAACAGGTGCAAGATTGACCTGCAGTGTGTTTCTGACTGTTTTAGCTCTCCGGGTGCAGCTGATGGATGGATTTGTGATCACGACAGGCGCCCCCTGGTGAGTTAGCGGTATATAACAACAGAGCCTCAGACTCTGAGCATTTATAAGCGCTTAAGGGATTTCTCTCTTGCCAGATAAACAGGGGCAGCTGAAGAGTCTCTCTTCTACTGCTCTAATGTTAGATTACTTGAGCTTAACCGTTTTTGTTTTTCTTTATAAGTGGGACACATGGTCACGGGGAGGCATTCTAAAGAGGTCCTCTGGGAGAGCTGTTTGTAATAGATACAGCAGGCTTAAAAGAATAGCAACACAGTTGCATTTTGACTAATGTTTGACGTGTGACAGATCCACTGCTTCTAACGTTGTGAAGATTGGGCATGCTCTATAGTAAGTTTAAGTACAACAATTCTGCTGGCAAAGGCTGTACTTATTCAAGACCTCACCTACTGTGGAAACACTGACCCACCCAAAGCCTTGAAGTAACCCTATTGGTCTATGGCCTAGAGGTTCGCTCACTTGTTTTCTTGCTTCCTCCACCACCAAGAGGTTGATGCAGCCTCATTTTCAAACTAGCTTGTTAAACAATTATCCCGTCGGAGGACCTCAGTCATCTCAATTAATGACTTAATTACCGCAAATTAAGCAAACTGGCATGAAGATTGACGTCAATATTCTTAGTCTTTAGTAACACAGTGCAGCAATAAATTAAAATGGTTCATCAGGAACCTGTACACAGAATAATTTTCTTTGAAGGGTGCAAAAATATTAACTTTATAAAAATAGTGCAGTAACCTTCACCTGCACTAGCATATAATGGGTAGAGTAGAGCAAAATTAGTGTTTTTTTGCAATAAGTGCATGTGAAATAGACAAATCAAATAAATCAAAGAGGTATGTGAATGTTAGTGTTCCAAAATGTGTGGTTACAGTTAGTACAGTTAGTCAGTGTCAGTTTGTTTACAGTTTTGTCTCATGGATTGATGATACTGTATGAAAACTGTGTGTGCACTATTTTTCAAAGGTTAATATTTTTCCACTCTTCAGAGAAGACTGAAATACATTCAATTACATCTTCAATTGATCGGGACAGTAATGTGTAGCTTTTCTGCAACCTCAATGAATGCTGTAACATATTGGCAGTTTAATAATCTGTATGCAGGGTATTTGCTATGCCAGTGTTAGATATATATTTGGCAAGTCCTTCAGTTTATTGTAGGTTTATAGAATCTGGCATCATTCTTGCAACAAGCCTTGAACATATTATCCAACACAAATGCAGGCAATGTTTTTAAAATCAATTTCAAATGTATTTATATATCCCACCATGCCATCTGCCACTGAGGAGTATGGGGTTTGGATACACTGTATCAACTAGATTAACTCACAAATCTGCTGTGATTAATTGTCCTTGCAAAGAAAACAAAATATGTAAAACATGATATTTCGCATCTGTTGATTCATCAGTGACCACAGACATGCCTTCAGATGTTTTGATCAGTTCTTTGATTTTAATTTCATTCAAGACGGCACTCTGTGGCAGACACGCCTTGCACAGTTGACTGGCTGCTGGAAGCTGCCTCACCAGTTATTATCTACTTATTTAAAAATGCACATAACTGAGGCTGCCCCTAATTTTTCCAGGGGAATATTTGTGCAGACAAAAGCGTCTGTCAAATCATGAGTGACATCCTTCTTTTCCCCCCACGTTCTTTGACATGGGTTCCCTCCATCCTCGTCAATCTCAGACATTTCTTGGTGTGTCTGTGGATTGAAATGCCAGTCTGTTATTATCCGTTGTGTGGTTTGATCCTATATTGCAAACGGTGGTAAAGAAACAGCATCTGCTGGCATGGAGTCTGCCAAATGGCTGCTCTCACTCACTCAGAAAAATCCGTCTCGAAGCTGTTAATGCGTCTTTGTTTCATCTCCTCCCTTAACTCCCATAACTGCGCCAATTTTTGTGTTTTGCACCAATAAGCTCCTAATTGTGATGTGCAATTTTACCATTTAAAGAAACGAGGCCATAAAGCAGATGACTGCTGAGGCAAAACTGTTAGATTGATAACAAAATAATGCAACTCATCTGCTGCTTTTGTTTGGGCTGCTGTCTGTATTTTATGTTTAAATGGTGTGGGGTATTATGAAAACACTGAAAAAGTGCTCTGACACTGAAAGTGTGATCGCCAAACATTATGAAAACATTTTTATGAATAAAAAAGCTATAAGTTGCATGAGGAATATTTAGTGTGCCAGCTCAGTTTATTGTATGAGTGGAAACAGAAACAAGATGTTGTTGCTCTTTATAATGCAATATGGTTAAATACTTTGTAATCCAATATGATTAACTGATTTTTTCCTGATTTTGAGCATTCCCTCTCTGATTCAACAATAAGAAACTTGCCAGGTGTGTAAATACTGTTGCTCTTTAGTGGAAAAGTTCTGAAGGTAACAGGTTTCATTTGTTGCCATTTCATTTTATTAATTTTGTCCTGCTCTGTTTTATCTCTGTTATGGACTGTCTTGAGCTATGAGTAACACATACGGGCACTTTAGTCATGAATCATGAGATGGGATTATGAAATTACTATCGGATATTTTCACTAGGGAATTTCAAGACACCATCACATGGTCATTTTCTCTCTTAATCTGTGATGCATCTTAACCGGCATCATGCCAATGACTCCAGCAAAGAGAGGCAGTACATTTCTCACAGAGGCCCATTTTCTGGTCTGACAGGCTTGTGTGGCCTGTGTACTAGCAGCCAGGCTTTGCCAAGATGATCTCCGCTTGATCTTATCAAGGATTTCATTCATGTTCGCAGAGCGAGGGGCTCTGAGTAAGGCGTGGCATACGGCAGGACCCCCTTTCTGCTGCTTTCTGATTCCTGTCACCTGTGGCGGGGGGGGTGTCCAGTTGCGCCGACGTCGCTTAGCCCACACGGGATCGTGCCACGGCGGGTTTCGACATGACGGCCGACAGGGCGTCGCCTAATCCCAGAGCCGCGCCGCCTCGGCCAATCAGACGCGGGCCTTACGCCGAGCCACCTGCCTCTCCTCGCCAAAGCCGCGGCCGTCCGTCGTCAACACCCTCAAGACGTCCTGTGTTTACGCACGGCGCCTTTCAAACACAGAAAGGGTTATTATTTTTAGCTGGCAGGGGCTATATGGAGAGGTTAGAGAGCGCGCTGAGGCTAGATTAGCCCAGCGATTAGGAGCTGTCACTGATGGTATTACTTTGTTTGGAGGCTGAGGATTGAGAGCTAAGTGATCAACACTGGATTACTGATTATAAGATGTGAATGTTATTTGAAGGTGCACGTAGTAGAAGAATTAAATGTACAACATGTATAAGAGAGATATGGATATAACAATTATTAAACTAATGTCACAACTATAATTATGAACAGATAATACATTGGATATAGAGCTGCTGTCTTGCAATTCACAACTGCTGTCTTGTTGAATTCAAAACATAAAGGAAAATGGTTGGTGATCATCTGAACAGAGGTCTGAGAATGTGATGAGTAAATTAGTTTGGGAGAGAACCTTATTTTTTCTTCTTCTCCAAAGACGGTGTTTTAAGGAGCGTAGCAATGAGTTTAGCAATGCATCCAGAAAATAAAAAAAAAAATAACTCTTTGCATTTATTTGATCTCAGTCCTGTGGCAATGCAGGCACGCCTGCATTGTCTACTGTAATACACAGGATGTGCACAGATTTTCCTTTGAACACCTTCGCTTTTCTTCGGATCAACAAAATAATGCCAGTGGGTTTGTGGTGTTGGGCCCTGGCACCGATCTTTCAAAGACTGCTGCTTATCGCATTCGTCTGTCTGGTCTTAATAACCGTCTGACGCAACACCTCCACGAACAGGGCAACGGGGCCAGCAGCAGCGCCCAGGGCACACGTAACCGACATGTTGAATATAAACCAGGTCTCAAAGTCAAAACCATCGTCAGTTTGTCAGCTTTCGATATCATGTACGTCAACATTAATGGGCGATTATGTCCACTTGCGCACAGTATTGCGGATGATTGTCCTACCCTAATTATGGTCATATTCTAAAGAAGCTGTTCAGGTGTACCATCAAATGCGACCCCCACTAATATTCCTGTGTACATGGTAATCAGTGTATCATGAATAAAGGATTGAATGAATAATTTTCCCACTGATAATTTTATCTGGGAGAATGGCTTGAAAGGTGCATACTTTTACATAACTTATGTTGTTTTCTTAGCAGTTTTGCAAACTTGATTGTTGCAATCAGTTGCCTCCTCATAACTACAAACCTGTGAACTTTTCACTAACCATGACAGCTGGCTAATAGTCATGACCCAACAATCCTTGAAAAATATTAAGTACATGCAGATGTGCTTATAGGTGAAAGATGTCTTATCCAGGCTTCTCATAATTGGAATCCTACCTTCTTCGGGTTATGGTTATTAGAATGAGGTGTTTATATGACCCATGTCGGTCGAAATATATGAATATTCATATTAACATCGGAATATTAATGTGCATGTAAACATTGTCAGCATCAGACACTGCAAGGTTAATTTGACTCTTTCTCTTTTGGAAGTTCAGAACTGTGATCCAGGATAGTCATTACTGTGCAGTCTCTGCACATCAAACTCAGCTGCATAATAACTGTATTGCTTCATTCTCACCTCAGTGAGCACCAGAAAAAATAAAGCAACAAAAATAATTAATGACACAATTGGAGTCTTTGTCTTTTACATGGCATAAGGTGGATTTTTCCCCTCTTGAATGAAAGATTTGTAAAGAACATGCATGGTTTTGCAGTGGTGTGTGTGTGTGAGAGAGAGAGGGCAAGATAGATATTAGATATTAAAATCCATTTGTGGAACCAATGGCAGATGACAGATGTAAATATGCTCGGCTTCCCCCCCCCACCTAAACCAGCTGGGCTGTAGTTCCCCTGAACTTCTCGATGGATTTGCACCCCTGAGGGACTTAATGCAACCAAACCCTTATGAGAGCAACTGTCCGGCAATCCTCTTCCCTGTGCCGACGGAATCAAGATGTACACCATGTAACACCGCTTCCACCCTAAATCTCAGAGGAGACACAACAAACGTCTGACACCCAACCAGAGCAGGGGATAGAGCTCATAGTTTTACTGGAAGGGCCTGGAAGCCTTCCTGGGTGGATTCCACGTTCTGTCACAGCCAAACACAACTCGTACAGGATGGGTTGGCAGTGGACACTCTCAGAGGGGTAGCTGGAGTTTCCAAACCTTGGGGGTAGAGGTGGGGTGGTGGAGTCGTGGTTTACGGTAATACAGACTCTCCAGTTGACAGATGCTCCTCAGAAAGCCACTAACAGGATGACACCGGCCCAGCCATAGGGTAAAGAAGGATTATGTCTGAGCAGAAGATAAACAGATTATTCCCGAAAGAGAGATTGCTCTTTTAACTTCGTCACTGTAGTCACACTTACAGCCCTGCCTGCCACCCCCAGCCCCCCGCCACCCCCACCCCCGCCAGGTTTCTCAGAGTTTGCCACCTGAGCGGCCTGAAGACACCCTGGAATTTCCACCATCTGTTGCAAACGCAGCTCCGGTCTAGGTGTGGGTCTCCATCTCTCTCCATGTAGGGCTGACAAGCAAGCAGACACCCAGATACTGCGAAGGCCATGTTATTCCCCACGGGCTGCAGATAGTGCAGAGGGTTCTCAAATTGCAGACCCCAAATCTTTTTTTTTTTTTTTTTTTTTGAAAGTAAAACGGTTCCATCATGCCTTTGAAAACAGGACTCCTCTTAATGCTCTTTCTGTTCTTCCTCCAGGCCTCTGGGTTTAAAGGTAAGCTTTCATTTCTGCAGTAGCTGTTGTATAATTACTTCTGTCAGGAGGTCTCACCATGATTTGAGTTCCTGTTCATTAAGCCTTGACATATCTAGTGAATGCAATATCAGTGCATTTTGGTTTGGTTTCAGTGTAAGAAAAGGTGAAACCCCATTTCACATTACTGGCTTGCAGTTGGCACTTTCTTCAGAATAGACCACGTCCTTGATTTTCTGAAATTTTACAAATATTTTGATTGTCAATGTACATGTTTTCATTCCCCCTGCCCTATATTTTTCTGATGGCAAGCAAAGAACTTGTTTGACGTTATTTACTTTTCATTTTTTTTCGGCTATGGTTCCAAACTAGCAGTTTAATATGGCTTACCGTGACGCATAACGTCTTCATAATATTTCAAAGTAGTGGCTTCCCACACTGGGATGTGCTGTTTGATGTCAGAGATAGCAAGGGCCCTTCGATTCTTGTGAGCGCTCATGTATACCTTTCTGCGGTCTCATAAATGTTAATGAACGGTTATGAATGTCATTGTGCAATATCTCATGGCTACTGGTGCTGTGTTTTGAGTTATGCCTGTGTAAAGTGGCTCCAAAGCTGACGCTGTTTCGCAGATGCTGTTGTAAGACACAGCAGGGTTTTTGCTGGGGTGTAATCAGCTTTTTTCGTTGTTCCACTGCTCCGTTCTCACAGTAGGGCTCGGTCCATGAGCCTTGATTCCATTAGAGGGATAAGACAGCTTGCACTTGGCCCTGTGTGGTGTAAGATCCTTAGTTATTTAGGGTTTTGTTTGCACAGAGGGCAGTAGTGTGGAATAGTGTTTATCTCAAGGCGCTCCACACATAAGGAGGTGAGCCAGGTGGGGCCCCACTATTTTAAACCTGTGCAAGGTAGTTTATCTCACTTCTGAAATACAGTTAAATGAGTTTCAACAGTAAGCTAACTGGCATTTCTAGCGGCCTTGTTTGTGATATCAGCATGATATCAGTACTTGGCGTTTTTAAATTAAACTGAAGTGACGGAAATATGCATGCATCATTAATGCCAACAAATTTTTTTAAAGATGGGATTGAGGCATGGTTATGAAGCTGAGATGATTTTTGTTAGGCTCTTGAACCACTGGTGCACTTGGAGTGGTTCACAATCTACACTGAAAAACCTGCCACCTGCCAGTATAGATCATTGGATAGATGTTATATTTGCACAACAATAATTGGACAACGACAATAACATGCAATTGCCTGCATAATCCTGCATATTCAATTTAATTTACACTAAATTCAATTTAAGTTAATTCAAATTCAAGTTGATCATTGATACATCATGAAATGAAATGCGATAAAAATGACTGGTTTTGTATGACCGTTTCTCTTACATTGATGTATCTGTCATGTCAATCCTCTAAAAGCATGACTTAATACTCTAACAGGGTTACTTTGCAGCCAAACCCACTATAGCAATGCCTGCTTGCCTTATTACTGTACACAAGCGATATAATCATCTGCCTACTTGATTAATGTTAAATGTTTTTGGCTCATAATCTCTTCTTTACCTTGAGCCAAATATACACCCATGTTGAATTAAGCCATGATGTAATCTTCTTTGGTAATGTGTGGGAATTTTTTTAATTTTACTCCAATAAAAGGGTATAAAAGGAGCATTATTGTTCCCATGCAACTTTGGGTTTGGAAGCTTCCAGCTGTCATAATAACGGAATGCATTGAACACACTCGACTGGAAATGAACGTGGTTGAAAGTGGAAAGGGGTTGCGTAATGTTCTGGCACCTGCCTACTGTGACGTGAATGATGACCAACCAGGCGTAGGTTTTAAAACCAGGAAAAGGTTATGGTTCGCTGCATAGGATGTACGTCAAGTCAAATTACAATCACTCATACCATCTTGCCGGGCTGCTCTCTCAAGTGTAATACTGTGTGCTGGGACCAGCATGTTCAACAGGATGAGAAACAAGATGTAGAAAACCTGAATAACATGTACTCTACAGCACATGAATACATACCACCATACCGTGTAATTTTATTCTGTATTTGCCCTGGTAAAAAATCCTTGAGAAGCAAAATAACAACCTTATCAATTGCTGATTTTTGGTATTTGAGTGAATGGTTGCTCCGGTGTTGCTGTTTCTGTTATAGGTGAGAGCAGAGAATTATTAAAGTTCTGCTCAGCTGTCAGTTAAGGTTAAATTGAGTCATGCTGCCTGGACTGAATTTCATTGCCCTTCAAACACCAGAGTTCAGTCGAACCAGAATGAGGTCTGTGTCTGAAATTTAGTGAGGAATTTAAATTCATGTTCTGTTTCTTTGGTCATTTAAATGTCAGATGTACTATTAGTTGCAGTTTCTCTGAATGTGGGCCCGTGCCTGTTTTGTGCCCCAAATGTCTTTTAAGAGCAATGTCCAGGGTAACCCGGGATTATTCGAGTCTGCCAACGGCCTTCTAAACATCGAAAGGACTGGCTATGCGCCATTAATTAACAGCCTTTGCTATTTCATAATCAGCGTCGGAAATACTTCAGGATGTTACCTCGGTTCAAGGGTTTGTTTCTACCGTGACATAATCGCAATGCATGTGCCATATAGCGAACATACAATAAATAAACTGGTGGAGTATACAACTGTACCGCTGTGTAACACCGCAGGAAATAAACTCGAGAGTTTCTTTGAAATTTATCTTTGTTCTCGCACATCTCACCTGGTGCTGAGAGGATGTGTGGACAGAGGTGTTTCCTCTGATGTGGAGATGAACGGGGGTCCTAGCAGGGCTTCAAAAGGAAGTGCTGCACTGTTTTCTCACAACTTCCTGTTCCTGAAGTGCTGATGTTTGTTGACTTCATGACCAAAGCCTTTCACAGTGTTGTGGGAGGGATCTCCTAACCCAGGCAGGGGGGTTACAATATGGATCACTGTTACAGGGACAACGAATAGCCCTACGCCTTCGAGATTTCCTCTACATTTTCTGTAACAAACAAAAACACAACCTTTACCCATTCTGTTTCATATGCTAAGTTTGACCTTTCAAAGAACCTGTTTGTGTTTTGGGTGTATCTGGAGATATCGCAATTGTTTCCATCTTTGTCTCGCAAATTTATATGTGAGTCTTATTGAAGTGGCGTCCATTCGCGTTAATATGAATGGAAAGTCAGGAGTCATGTTGGTTTCACTCAATTTTGCAAATGGCCAACTACACCAAATCCTCAGCTGTGAAATGTTAAAATATTCCAGCACATATTATAGTTTAAAATGTGGAATTTGAAGGGTAATGATTTTGAACTGTGAGTAGCCTGATCTGCATAGCAGTCATCTGGACATGAACCTAATCAGGAATACAAATAAATAGGAAATATTTTTCATCCAATCTTGTCCTTACGGCTGAAGCAGTAGCTTATTACTTCATAACCCTAAAAATAGTGTAGGATTGATGGTTCAATAAAGCGAAGGAAATAAGGAAATTAGCTTCATTTCTTGGAAGTGTTTTTCTCATCCTGTTTCGACAGTCTAATGCTCATATTGACGTGTTCCACAGCACAAATCACAACAGAAAAAAATTAGAATTACACCATTAGCTCAGAGGAACTTCTAAAAAATAAATAGAAGATAAATAGATAGTGGCCTGATCATTCTCCAGAATCACATTAGTGAGAATATATTAAATACAGTCTCTTATGGAAAGGAGGGGAGACCAGCTGATTGGCACAGTGCTTAAGACAGCTGTGAGATGTCAGATACCAATGACAACACTGTACTGTTGGTGTTGAAAGTTATGGAGACATCTTTTAAAATCTATCTGGTGTCCATTTTCTGTGTAAAAAGAAAACTTTTTTGCAAAACATAAAATATAAAATGTATATTATATTTTTCTGTGTTACTGATGTGAATGTATACAGTATCACACTTTGGAATGGGAATTTTTTTCTTTTTTTCATTATCATCTAAGGATGCTGTATATAAAGCTTGGAGCAAACATTCTCCCATCAAACCAATTACAGATCCAATGAATAAAAGATGAAATATCATGCATCATTTCCAAAGTATCCACCTCAGGACGATGAAACGGGATGGCTTTCCAGTTGGTTCCAGATGTGTTTCGGGTGGCTGTTTGAGGCATGGAAATGACATGCTGATGACACGATTTATGTCAGTGTTTCCATTTCCGTCTCCCTGGTGGCCACAGTAAATCTAAAAATGCCGGGTTTCAGCCTGTTTGAGCGTGCTCATTTCCCTTGGAAGCAAACGCCGCTTTCGGGCGACAAGGCCCCTCAGCAACAATCACCCCGCGCTTCGCTTTGCAACGCACACAATACCGTTCAGTTTGATAGGGCTATCAGTCTACACTGTCCAAGGAAAAACAACACTGAGTAAATAGTTTAAGGGAGCAAGTACTTTGCTTGTGTTGGAATCCTAGTTGCAAAACTCTGCATGTGAACTATGAAATTTAACATAGCTAAAACAAGACAACATAAAATAATGAGCTGGATGTGCAATCAAGGTTATACTTTGCCTACAGTCGATGCAGTATGAAATTACAGCCAGGTTTCAGGTACCTACACTGCATTCATGTTTAACATGCAACATGCCATACCTGCTGAGGCAGATAGAAAATGGACATGTAGCTGGGTGTAATGATAATATCGTATTACCTTTGACAGGCTCAGAATCTGTAGTGTTATTACTGTTATCGTCTCCTTTCCTCGCAGACCTGAACGGAGAAATCACTCGGTCTGCCAAAACCATCAATTCGAGACACTTAATAGAGCTTTTGAGAACGGCCAAGCAAACGTCGAGCGTCAGGACAATATTTGACCTGGAGAGACATCGGACGAAGAGGTCGGTGTTCTTCCACACCGGGGTGAAAGTGTGTCCTCAGGAGACCATCAGCGAGGTCATCGCCAGCCATCAGGAGTACTACAAACTCAGAGGTGAGAGCCCCAGCATTGATCAAATCCTCACCCCTACTTCAGACCAGGCCTTTGCTCATTTCATACAGTCTTTTTCAGATTTTTTATTTATATTTTCTCACCTATATTTAATAAAATATTAAAAAGAAAACAGTTTCCAAGCCATCACAACCTCTCCCATGCTCTGATTTAGAAAAGTATAAACAGAAATAAACTAAACAAAAACTATTTCATAGGCATGACAAAAGTGTGCATATTGCCTTATTCCTTTGACTTTTATTTTACAGTTCAGTTATTTTTAGAAACAAAAGGAATTGAAACTGCTTTCAGTGCAGCTGTAATTTATCTCATGATGTACATAAGCATTTATTTAATATCTCCCAAGAGGGAAAGTATAATCACTTCAAGTTAGGTTTCAACATGAACAGCAGATGCCTTCTTTACTGTTTCTTCACAGTTGAACTTTCATAAAAGCTCATACAATAAATCTCTGGCTCGTTACAGCCTGCCTTAGCCAAGACCACATTGTTACTGAGAGAGGAAGGAAAAGGACAACATTTGGTGTTGCAACATGTGTGGCTTTTTCCTTTTAGTTTTGTTGTTTACATAAAATGTGAAATTCCAGTGAAATCCATGAACTCCATGAAATTCTTACAGCTGTAAGAGGCTGGTTTTCCCCACTCTCTTCTAACCACTTCCATCTGCGCACTGGGTGATAAAGTGAAAGAGCGAAAGGACTGGACTGTCACCTCCAGCTCATTGAGCACTGCCCACACTACTGTGCGTCTTTACTCTCCGAATGCAGGGACACCTCTCTCCTGAGGTGAAAAAAGGAGACCAGGCAGCTCTGGGTTCTCCACTTCAGTCTGGACGCACACTCCAATATCTGTCAAAAAAAAATAATATTCTGCTGTGGAAATAAATCTTCAAACCTTCACACCTTGAGTTGGATAAAAAAAATAGATCCTACCTCTTTCTGAATCCCCAGACCTCCTCCTCGGCCGAGTAGCTTTAAATAACACTCAATGACAAAGTCATGCAGGCACAGTGAAGTCAATCCCATTCATTTTCCTTTTTTAATGTCAGGATCCTCAGATTGCTGTCCAGGCCTTACTCAGGGGAATGAACAGGGGAAGGTTATAGTGCATATATATTTGAAATATTTTAAGGCAAATCAGAAATGTATTGCAATATACCAAAACAATAATTTATATATTATAAATACATTGACTGAACAAAAATATATTATCTAAAATATATTCCCAATACATTATTTTTTGCATGATTGCCATGTCCATTGCCATGATGTGCATATATACTTAAATATACATAAATATGCACATATTAAAAAGTTACCAAATTATTTTGATATTTGTCCCAAATGTCCAAAATCATTTGACATATAAATAGGAATGTTTTATTGATAGTTTATTTCAGCTGTGTATATGTGATTATTTCTCACTATACTTTCCCTACACATTAATCTTAACCTTAATATAACCTAGCCCTGCATCTGACCAGGAACCATTATTCATTATATAATTTGGAGAAACTCCCCACTTTTTTGTATTTATAGAATGTGTGGGAAGAGTAATCATGTTAAGTAGTGATTAGGTTAATGATTCTAAGCCAAAACATTGTGCATGTATCATAAAGCAAGATCCTGCATCCTTTCAACAAATGTAAAAAGGCAATAAAATGCTGCACATTCTTCCTCAGAAGGAGGGTAAAAACCTTTTTGGAGGCTCAACACTTGAAATATAGCCAAACAAATGGAGTCTTTTCCCGGCAAGATAAAGACCCTTGCAAAACATTGATGTCTCTGCTATTAAATCCTCATCAAGCGGGAACAAAAAAAATCTTCTTCAGGGAGAAAAGGGCTCTGTATTTTCAGAATTTCCTTTGATGAACCGAATGAAATCACAGTGTAATTTGCACTGATGGGAGAGGCCTGTCAGCCAAAGTAATCTAAAAGAAGCATTATGATTACGATAATGACTTGAGCGTAGATAGTACCGTTCATCCAAGGATCTGAAAGAGCTTTGCAACGCTGGGCTTACTCGCTCCATTCACCACCAGTGTGTAGCACCCTCCTACGTGTTGCGCAACCAACTTTTTTGGCAACATGGATGCCCTGCCACACATTATTTGTGGCAGAGAGGCAGGGATTTAATTAGCCAGCTACGCGGGAGGGTGATTAGATGGCCAGGCTGCCAGAGCCAGATCAGGATTTTCGTCAGGATGTCACTACTCTTTTTCGATAAGAAGTCACAGCCATGACTTGTGGTTTGGAAAAGAGCACCTCCAAACACCACACACAGTATCCTCCCAGAATGCACCAGGGCGTTATGTATCATTTAACGTGGTCCAGAGGGAAGAATATCCCCTCCCACTGTCCCACTTCTGGCGGCAACCTGGTTTTCCAAGGAAGGTCTTCCATCCAAGTGCTAACCTGCTTAGCTTTAATCATCTGACGAGTGAGGGATACAGAGCGGTATGCCTGCTGGGACCGGCCTCAACATGCACTCACTGGCCTGCTGCTTTGGCCACACGATGATCCAGGTTTTTATCAGTAAATTGGTCAAGCTGCTCTACCACTGAACAATGTGCTGTATGTTTAAAGGAAGAAAAAAACAAAAAAACATGTTTCCAAAAATATGATTTATTGCTCTTGAAGACCTGCCCAGATTCTGTGTAAACAACAACTCAAAATTATTAAATAAGGAAAAATCAAGAAGACGGGGCCGTTTGGACATGTCCTGGCTTCCCTGCTGCAGTATACACACTGAAGTCATTTTGCTTGTTTTTTCCACATTTGTTTTGTTTCTTTGGTTTTATTTTTTCTCCTAAGGAAATCTGGTGGTGGTGTTTCCAGGAGACCGTGGCCATATGTTGGTGTAAACATGACACTTTTTTTTTTTTTTTTTTTTTGGACAACTTTATGAGCTTGATTGTCACAGAAAGTAAAATGTAAAAAAAAATCTTTCCTTCGATTTATTGATCGGGGTAAAGGCAAAAGTAGATTGTAGTTTGATGGAATGGAAGTCTTGCTTGATCATATATCCATTTCCTAACCATCACTGCAATTCAAAAATGAGTTTTTTCCACATGTTACTTTTTTGCTTCTTACACAGGATTATGAGCTCAATTGTCACTGAAAGTAAAAAGTAAAAAAAAAAAAAAAAAAAACTATCTGATTTGTTGCTTAAAGTTAAGTGCAAAGTAATATGCAGTTTAATGGAATAGAGGACTTGGTCAATCATATGTCCATTTCCTAACCGTCATTGCATAAGTCAAAAATAAGAGTTTTTAAGAAGTGATGAGCGTGCACACGCATCCCTTTTGCCATCTCTGCTCAGTCTGTCAGGAGGCGGTGTGGGAGGCTTTCCGGATATTCTTCGACCGGATCCCCGGTACGGCCGAGTACCAGCAGTGGGTCAGCACCTGTCAGCGCGAGTCCCTTTGCATCGCCGACCTGGCCCAGAACTTCAGCAGTGCTCAGGAGCACACCAACATGGTCTACAGGGTAAGTGCTCGGACAGAGAGACGAGCTACGCCCCCAAACCTTGCCCTGGCTATGAGGAGGGGAGACATTCCGCACTAAGGCAGATCTCGGATCAGTCATACTTATCACCGTCCACTATCTGCGTATGGTGTGCTACGTCCCCTAACTCTCCACCGGCTGTGAGGAGGAGACACATTCAACATGAAGGCAGATCTTAGATTAGTCAGACTTATCACTGTCCACTATCTGCATATGGTGTGCTATGTCCCGTAACTCTCCACTGGCTGTGAGGAAGAGACAAACTCAGCACTGAGACAGATCTCAGATCAGTCAGACTTATGTTCACATTTAATAAATTCAATGTCAGTACCCAGTACTTTTTATAGCTTAGCAACATTTTTGAGCCATTTCTTTTTTGATTGATGAACAAACCTGTAACAATCCTATCTGCTGCCAATTGCTTTTGTCAAGTGTAATAAGATATTTTATTGAGCCATTAAACTGGCGTTAAGACAGGATGTATTGAATGACTGTCACTGCTAATGTAGGCAGAATAACTAGGAGCCAGAAGCATCACAAAAGCTCCATCACAGCTACATTGCAAACCACTGTTATCATCAGAACGAGATTTCCCAAGGTGTCAACTAATGCATGTGACACATTTCACTTTGAACATCAAAGAGCAGCTACAGGGACTAACGCTGGCTGCAAATGCATGTGTAGAAACCGTGTATTGGATGCTAAATCGTTGCTTACGCTAATTTAATCTGACTCCAGAGTGTTAATGCAAATTGAGTTATAATATGTCTTCAGATATCTTCCATCCTGCTGCTTATTTGCATTACATCACAGCAGAGCATCAAAGCAGTGCTGTTATTAGGTTATTATTATCGGTGCTTGATAAAAAAAAAAAAAAAAACTGCATTAGTATGGATATAATGCATTTTCTTTACTCGGTTCATTTTCTTTTATGGATTTTACAGTTACAGTCATGTTTACAAAAAAAGCAGCGGATGTCTTAAGAGGACACCCAACATAACCTTATCGTAAGAGAACTTAATGGAACGGTTGCTATTATTATCAGTAAAAGTAATATTTCTACAAAAGTTTATTTATAACTTGAATTCCATGTATGTGCTGTGTTTTTTACATCTTAAAACTTGAAAAGTAGGGAAGAGGAGATATGCATACCAGAACATTGCCTTGAGTACTACTCTCAGATGTTTTTAGATTACTACCCAAGCTATTAAAGTCTTACTGGCCTACCTTACCTTACCCTACCTACCTAATTACCTTGCTACCTCACAGATACCTAATGTATGTATGACCAAAAAATGGAATTATATTCTTTACAAGGGAGACGAGTTCGAATAGAACCATGGCCTGACACAACCCCTTCCCACCTTTAAATTTTTAAATCCCCCACCATGCTTCATAACACAAGAAGAATCCCTAAGGAAAAATAATAAACATAAAGCACATATATACGTCCTCTAAAAATATATATAAAGGTTATATATAAAGGTTCTGCTCTGAAGGTCCTCTCTGTGTGCTGTACTGGTGGAAGTTGCTCTGGCATTGCTGTCTCACTCTCCTCCCTGCTGTGAAACCAGGGGCTGTAGTTGGACGTTTCCCGGTTTGCGACTGGCAGCCAAGCAGACACACGACAGCATTGCCATTGGGGGTCTGTCTCTGTGTCACCTGCACTGAGGCCTCTTCCTGGCCTCTGGGCTTTCCCTGTGACA
Source organism: Megalops atlanticus (assembly GCA_019176425.1). NCBI lineage: Eukaryota > Metazoa > Chordata > Actinopteri > Elopiformes > Megalopidae > Megalops > Megalops atlanticus. The sequence goes on along the minus strand of CM032892.1, from coordinate 2,880,870 downwards.
CGTGTGTGTGTACAGTCAGGGCAAAACAGCTCTGCACCCTGCTAGTCTCTGCAAGAGCCTTTGCCAATCTGTTATTGGCCTGATGTTGTGGGTTGTTCAGCAAAAATTGTCTAACTTCAGGGCTAGGAGGGCTGCATGTCCCTCTTCAGTGAAAGGAGATCTAGCTGCCTCCACCAGGCATCCCTATGTACACAGCCAGCAGCCCAACTTTGATACTTGGCAGAAATCACCGCATGCAGCAAAAAAGGAAACAGATGCCAGTTAGTCTATCAAAGCTGTGAAGTAGGAGTCAGCACAGAAAGCAAGAAAGACATATGCGTTTAACATTGCTTTGAGAATTCAAAGTTTGAAGAGGCGTGAGCTTTTCTTTGGGTGAGACCTTCTTCTTTTTTTTTTTTTTTTTTTTTTAAAAGATTGCTTCTCTAATGTCCTCGTTTTTTGTCTTTGCAGAGAGTGAGTTTGCGGGACGAGAGACTTCGGGGACGGTAGGCACAGAAATCGAGTTGTCTTCTGCAAGCTCAGCCTGGCTGCTGCCTCGCTGTGTGTTCGGACGCCCAGGCATCCAGAGGGCCTCTGTGCAGGCCCTTGGGAACACATGACGGGGCACTCACCCTCTCATCTCCCCTCCCCGGCCTCTATCTGTGACCCACAAAATTACAAACTCGTGCTGGCCTGCGCTGGGAAATCATTGGTTTTTGCTGACCCCATTCAATCTGGGGGGCTGTTCGCTTTCCGGTCCGCTCAGAGAATCCTGAGAGACAGGCCAATTTACAACGGGATTACACCAATTTATTGTTCTAAATTCTTTTGAAAGGGTTTGCAGCACTGCAGTCCCATTCGGTCGTTTCGTAGGTGAGGGTGTCCTGCCAAGTTTTGTAGTACATCCACACCTGTCTCCCTCTGTGGGGGTTATAGTACTTACACTGCCTTTGCTTGGTGCACACTCTTATCCAGTGCGTCTCGCATATCTTAAAATTGTTACATTTATACACGTATGCAGGTGGATATAATAAAATTTATTGAGGCATTTGAGGTTAAGTACCTTGCCTGAGCGTACAATGGCAGTGACCCACCTTGGAATCGAGCCAGCAACCTTGTTCCTATACAATGTGGCAGTGTGGTGGTTATGAGCTAGGCTCATAATCAAAGGTTGGCAGTTTGATTACCTACTGGGGCACTGCTGTTGTACCCTTGGGCAAGGTACTTAACCTAAAAATTGCCTCAGTAAATATCCAGCTGTATAAATGGATAATATGTAAAATTGTCACCCATGTAAGTCGCTTTGGATAAGAGCGTCTGCTAAATAACACTAATTTAATGTTATATATGGCATGATGGTCCCACAAAGAGATAGTCTTACACTGGGAGAAAGGGAGTTGATACATTGCCACAGTAAGAGTAAGGTTATTGTAAAGTCATGCATGAGCAATTTTTAGCCTTTTCAAGTATTCTGAAATCCTTAACTTTCTCCACATGAATAAAAATTGCATTTAAATGCAAAATTAAAGGGTAAGACATATGGGCATGAGGCCCAGCTGTTACAGTATTAATATTTAGAAATTAGACACGGAAAGTAGATAAGGCAGTACTTCCTTTAAAGATTTAAAATATCCATTTCCCATGAAAGACTGCCTCATACCACCACTGAAACCCAATGTTCTTCTGCAAGGCTTCATTCCAAACATCTGTCCCCGTTTCACTTTCAGAGAAATATCTTCAAACCAATTAAGATCCAAAGTGAGCCACATCACCCATGTTTAACAAGACAAATGTAGGGCCCTCTGTAATTGAGCAGCTGAACTGTCACACCCTCAGTGTGGTTTGTCAGATGGTGAGGAGCTGAGCTTCTGATTACAGTGACTCTGAACTGAGTTCTGAAGCGCATGTGGACCCTGCCTACCACCAGACCATATCCTGACCCAGTTCAGAGTCTGGATAACAGCCTGGCTAATAAGAACTTCACTGACAATTACAGTAAACACTGAGACTGTTCAGCCAGGCAGTGGACTTGAGTCTCTGTTCCAGGCCCAGGCAAAGAGCTCTTTTACTTCTACAGTATTTACACCATGCATGTCATTTTTTTTGAATATATTTCAGAACATCAAGTTTAATGCGCTAGTGTGTGCATTACAGTCTGTGCATAGCAACACGCAGGAAAGTGACTAATGAACTGGCTATAGGGCAGAGAAATAGCACCAGAACTAAAAAGAGAAATTCAATTAAACTGAATTAAACTGAAATTTTCAAAACAGTACTTTAAACTTCAAATAAGTGGAATAAAATGTTAGGAATTTAACACCTTGGTAAAATAAGTAAAACATGATTTGACAGCTGGAAATTATTGTAACTCTGTGCTCCCACTTGTACAGTATGTGTAGGAAGCTAAGCAGAAAACTATTAAAAATTTAGCCTCTGATATCCCCAGCAAACCAAAGGCAACTTTGCTATGGAAAACCTCCCTAAAAGGAGGACACCTCATGTGGGACAGGCTTTGGGGTGCCAATGCAGGTCAAATTATGATGCACTTACAACGCCTGAATCTAATTGGATAGCCATGACTATGAGGAAAGATTGATTGATTTTTGACCACACAACCCAACACTGACTCACCTTTGGTCCATCGTAAGCATTATGTAAACTAAATGTACTGTGTATATATGGGAGCAAGAAACTGACAGTAACTAACAGAAAACACAATCCATAATTCATCAAAGCATTGTAAAAAATATAACATAATTCACAGATTTTTTAGCCATATTATTTGAACATATATTACCTTTTCAAAAAGTTGATTTGTCATCTTTATCTGCTCTCATCTCCAGAGAGATGGTTACAGTGAAGCCTGAGGTGACCACAGAGAAGGTTCCTGAAACAGCAGGTAATGTAAGATCTGAAACTGAAAACATTAATCTCAGTGAAATGTACAGGAGGGTTTAAAATCATCAGTGATAAACTGATCTGTTGTTAAATTTCAGTGGTGGTCATAGAAGCACCTGAAACACCAGCAGAACTGCCAGAAGCACCTGAAGAACCAGAGGAACCATCAGAAGCGCCTGAAGAACCAGCAGAACTGCCAGAAGCACCTGAAGAACCAGCAGAACTGCCAGAAACACCTGAGGAACCAGAGGAACCATCGGAAGCACCTGAAGAACCAGGGGAACTGCCAGAAGCACCTGAAGAACCAGAGGAACCATCAGAAGCACCCGAAGAACCAGAGGAACAGCCAGAAGCACCTGAAGAACCAGGGGAACTGCCAGAAGCACCTGAAGAACCAGAGGAACAGCCAGAAGCACCTGAAGAACCAGGGAACTGCCAGAAGCACCTGAAGAACCAGAGGAACTGCCAGAAACACCTGAAGAACCAGCAGAGCTGCCAGAAACACCTGAAGAACCAGCAGAACTGCCAGAAGCACCTGAAGAACCAGAAGAACCACCAGAAGCACCTGAAGTACCGCCAGAACCGCCAACTCCCGAACCCGGTGTTCCCACTGCTCCTAGCTCTCCCACTGACGTTCCCAGTGGCACCGAGGCAGAGGAGGAGGTGAGGACAAATGAGTTTTCTTTTGGTCATTAACAGGTTGCTGGCAGAAGGGAAAGCTTTAAAAAATCACTAGGATTTAGAGCTGGCCAGCTGTTGTCTTTGCTCCTCTCAGATGGTGTGGATGAGCTGAGAGCACCCAGCCATATGGAGATGGAAACACCCCCCCCCCGATGTTTAAAGTAATTACAGCCTGCTTTCTTCCTGCAGGAGTCAGAGCTTCCCAATGTGGTGCCCGAGCAGCCAGAGGAACAGGTGGTGGAGTTCACCATCACCGTCCTGGACCCGGGCTTCAGAGACCTCCTGACCGAGCCGAACACGCCTCAGTACCAGGATCTGACCCGCCACCTCCACGATCAAGTGAGGATCAGACAGTAGAGGTCTTACTGCGGGCTGGATGCTCGGGTTCGGCCGCGTGTGCTGGGGTCATGATGGTTGATTCACGATGATCACGTTTTGTTTGAATCTCTCTTCTTCAGGGGCCGACTACTTGTCAGGGGTTAATGGTTTTAAAGCAGTTGGGGCAGGTCAGGCACCTGCTGTGGTATTAATTCCATTGGGTACCATGACACAGGATTGCCGCCATTTCAACTTGTGCGGGTGGCGGCTTCAGAGAAATTCACGTCTAAAGAGGCTTAACGAGCAGGGTGGTGTCAGGGGCTGTAAAGCCAGCAGATTATTGAACACTGCATGGACAGCCAGCATTTGATTTGTAGACCTGGGAAGAAAGACTTTGGGCAAATATCCTTGGACAAAAAAACATCCCTGGGGGTAGGCAATCATTTTTCTCTCAAACTGTACAAGCTGCATGCCATCTCATTCCACAGTGAATGCCTGTGGGCCTTGCTTAAAAATGTGTCACTGGAGATTAAGTGCCAATTTGTGTACACTAATTGGCTCTCTAAATATTCAATTAAAAATGAATAATGGGAGTAGAGTAAACCTTCTGAAAGAGATCAATTGTGTCCATAAATGTGATGATCTCCGGCATCTTTTCAGGATCATAATTGCAGACTATTCATCCTTTGATATCGGTGAGCAATTCTAAAGGGTTTGCGCTGTTGTGCTTTTACTAAGAGCCACTGAAAGGCACGACACAAAGGCTTTTCACTGCGATGGATACCAACGCTGTTACATAATGTTGCGTCAGCTATCTGTCTGTGGTATGTAAGCACCTTACTGCTTGCAGGTCAATTATTTCAGCGAACACATTGTCCTGATCATAGCCCCGCTGCACGTACCGCTGTAAGGGGTCATCCATTGTCACTGATGATGAATGATTGTGCTGGGTTTTTTTTCAAGGACACACTGACATCAGCGCTGAAACACTTCGTGCTTAAGAGACAAATGTGAGAGTCTGTGGAGGAAACTTGTAGAAAATCTTTCCTTTGTTTCCACAGATGCGTCATGTTTTTGACAAAGTTCCAGGATTTAAAGAGGTCCAAGTGTTGGGAATCAGGTAGGTCGTTTGATTGGCACCGGTGTGATTTTGTCGTGCAATAGTGAAATTAACTTTTTGCTGATGACATGCATTCTATGGAGATCTGTAAATCAAAAGAGTGATGGGTTAAAAAGAATTAAACAAAGATTCATCGTAGATGTGGTTCGAAAGGCCATCTCCTCTTCATTACAGGGTTTAAAATAGTCATCTGAGAAATGTTTGCAACTGTATGAGTCAGGGAGTCAAGCTCTGTTTTTGTGTCTGACTGTAAAGTCAGGCCTGATTGCCTTGTTCACCATTTCCCGCTGATTACCTGCCTCTGGCCTGAGGATAATGGCGATGTCGCGTTCTTTAGCACAGCGCATTAGCATCTGCCTGTCTGTGTGACCAAGCGCAGTGTCTGCGACCTTCAGAATGATGTCAGAATGAGGTCCTTCGCCAATGAACATATGGCTTCAATTGTCCCGTCTGTGATTCAACACAGCTAAAAGTTGGACGCGGTTGTTAATTTCCTACCTTTTTTTTCCAAAGTTTGTGAGTTTGACTCACTCGCCAGCCTCCCACAGCTTAGAAAAAAATGAAAAAAGGAGGTCATTCTAGACAACATCACCCTCATCAAAGAGAAAACAAAAATCTGAGTTTGAGCAGGAACAGGCGCCTGTCTCTTCCATGTCAAATAGCACTTGCTGTGTTTTTAATTTGGCAAAAGAGTTCAGATGAGGCAATGGTGTTCTCAGTGATGGATACACAGGGAGCCAAAGTGCCTTCCTCATCAGTTTAAGAGTTTGAGTCGCTGCCTCTTGCTGCTTTGATGGGCACAAAGAGGGATTTTGAAAGCCTGCATGGGTCCCCTTTATCCTCTTCCTCATGCTCTTCCTCTTCTGACAACAGTAGTCTACCAAAAGGCTATTATCAGGGGAGGTTTGGAACGGAAGGTAAAAGAATACTGATCTACAGGTACATCCTTTAGTGACTGAGGTGAAGTTACTGTGCACACACCTTTCACTGGTTGTAGCTCCCGTGTTTGTATCTGTGCCTCTGAGTTTTATATTCCTCACCCGGAAGCTTACTGACATGGTTTACTTCTTACTTTAAAAGCTTATTTTTTAATTTATTTTGATGGGACATATCTTGTAATTGTCTCAATAAATAAAGTCAATATGTTGTATATACAATAAACCACAAAACTGTGTTGCCTATTAACGACTTTACAGCTGTTATTTCACAATGTGTTGTTTCACACTCATTTCTATAGTCCCGACTGCACAATATTATTAAACTGGCATAAGCCCATAAAGGGGTTAATTAACTAAATTGGCACACTTGTGAATCTCTTCAATCAAAACCTCTACTACATATTCTTCCACGGGGGAAATATCTTGTGAACATTCATAGAGGTAGGATCAAACGCACAATGTAAACAATACAAATAAATCCACATGTCCTGTCCAAAACAAAAACTGACCTTACACCTTCCTACGAAGTCATTCTGATGGTCACAGACATTCAGTGTGGGCACAGAAACGTGAAGTACAAACTGATTCTAATTCCCACTTCAAGAAATCAAAAAGATGTTCAACCAGATAGCCGGAGCTGTATGACATGCTGAAAAAATGTGAGTTTGTGGAATTGTTTGTGCTGACATTTAGCATGCTTTACTGTAGTAGTAATGAGGGAGAGAGAGAGAGAAATGCTGTTGTGCCGTGGATACACATTTTCTCTCCTCTGCAGATGGTATAATGTCATGGTGAATACTAATAAGCTCTTTTTTTTCCCCTGTGCTGAAATGAAGCGATGCGCAGGAGAGTGGCGGGTAATTAAATCTAAGTGATGAAAAATGTCTTGTGTTCCAGTCTCCTCCTCCTGTGTCTGTGTTTGTCCCCACCAGCTTGCGGCTCGGCGTTTTGTACCCGTGAAATGAGCCTGGCAGTGCCATTACCAAAACCTAAAGCAACTTGGCAATTACTCTATTTGAACATAACAAGCCATACAGCATTTTATGCAACTCTTCTATAAGTTTCTCCACTTGTGTAATAGCACAACAGATACACAGTGCTTACCTTGCTTGCAGTTAATTTCTGATTCATCTTCTGTGATTGCATAGGTAAATTGCCACCTCTACATAAAGTATGACTTCATTCAGTTCAGCAAGGGGGTGAATATTTCGATTTAATCTTGCTCGTGGAATGGTCTGGGGAAATGCACTTGATAAAGGCGAACATGACAAATAAATAATGCATTGTAGAATCATTCATTTGTTGTTTGAATAATTGCCAAGTTGTTAACCTCCCCTTTCAGGGTTTTGTGGTGGCTTGGGCAATGAAAATTTAAAAAAATGATGCCAATCAGTACTTATGGCTTCTATTCTAATCTGATAATACATTCACAGCCAATATGACCTTTCAGCCTGCAAATAAAGGAGACTTATTTAGCTTAGTCATAAAAACAAAGAAATTAATCAACGCAGGTCATTACCATAATAATCAAAATGCCATGTGATGAATTAGTTTACCCTCTGGTTTACCCATGGGCACATGCTGAATAAGTACACAGTTCTAATTATGCTTGTGAATATCTGCTGAAAGAGGTGCTGTCACATTACCTGCCAGCCTTTACAGACTCCAATTAAAGAGTTCATCCCGGCCTAACTTGCATGCTGAAAATTGCAATCTTAAAAAGCAACTAGCAGATGCTCTGTAATTTATCACAATGGCTAATGGTGATGATTATGGGTAATTGCATGTGTCATAGTTTAACCTTCTTTTCTCTTCATTGCTTTGCTGCTCTTCCCAGCTGAAATGCATTCTTCTTGTTCAGATCTGTCGGCATTACAACGTGCTTTGTGATAATCTTTGATATAGACGTAATGGTAATGATTATAGGTAATTGCATGTGCCATAGTTTTGTTTCTTCGACATTGCTTTGGTGCTCTTCCCTTTTGAAATGCATTCTTCTCGTTCAGGACTGTCGGCATCACCGTCTGCTTCGCGATAGTCTTTGATACGGACGTAACACACTCTGGCGAGGCCGGAGGTGACAGCGCAGAGGCGGTCGATCAAGTCCCGGCCCGAGGCGACGAAGAAACAGGCCCCTCTCCTGAAACCAGCCTGAGGGATGTGGTCACCAGGGTCCTGACTGAAGACAGCTCTCTCCCTGTGGCTCTCGACACCCTGAGCTTCGACTCTGGTGGGCCCCAATGTTTTTACTCATCCACTAAAAAAAATTAGCAGTTACAGCTAGATAAATTCTCCCTTTTGCTAAATGCAGGATGACAATAATTTAAGGCACTCAAAAACAACAGAGTTGAACTGAGGGACATAACAGGAAATTTTTGGTCTTGTTAAATATTTTCAGTCATAACCTTCAATATCTGTTTGGATTTTAAGACAGCCATTTATACATGCTTTAATTTTATGTACAAGGCCTAGCAGGCATACATCAAATTTTGATGCCAAGCTTTGACATGGCTATCTAGATAAACAGAATATGTTACACCTTAATCGGGTATTTTCAGAGCCCTGTGTCCTTGCCAGAAATTACTGATATTATGCAGAGCCATGTCTCTTTGTCAGAAACACTGATATCAGTCTAAGAATCAAAGGGAACATGCCACTACATGTTTGTGTCTCTTTTTAGAAAAATAAAGTAGACAAAGATTTATTATGGTTTTTTCCATTGGTTTCATAAAATTGATCACTGATGACTGACTCTGATATCCTGGAGTGATTTTGACTATGGTGTACACAGTGCATCTCTTTGTTAGTCAGGGAGAAGGCTGAAAACAGGCTGAATTTGTTAAATGTCAAGCCTGATCAAGCCTGGTGATGACAAAAAAGAAAAGCAGAAAATAACTAGTATTTTGCACATATCAAGAGTACTGTGCTTGCATGCTATCAATATGTTAGAGGCTCAGCTTCTGAGACAGTCATGTAATGATCACGGAACAGGTAAAGTCATTTTACTATATCCCATGTTTTTACCTGGAAAATTAGATGTTTGTTTTCCTGCTCAGTATATTTAAAGCATTTTTTGCAGATGTAGAGACCAGCCAGCCATCTCTGACACAAACCCCAGAGAGCTCTGAAGAAGTCATTGAAACAGTAAGTTCTCCAATTTCCTTCCTTACTTCTTTCTAACTCATATACACATTCAGCTCTTGGCACTGCATATATGATACCTCATCAACAATGTATTGACTTTGAAAATAGATTTAACAGCTATTGCTTGGCCACTCCTTTAACAGACCCCTGAGCCGGATTCTCACAATGAGGTAACAGTGTCCACAGAGGAACCCATAATGATGGTGGATAAACCCAGGCTGGACGTCCCACTCACTCCTGTGGAAAAGGAGAATTTGCTGGAGACTCTTCTGGAGCCAACTGCTCCATCAGAGGAAGAGGCGGAGCAGACTGGTGTCGAGACTGCCGTCACGTCAGCCATGGATGACACTGAGGTGACACCGATAGTAACTATAGTAACCAATGATGAGGTCATAGAGGAGTCCGAGCCCATCCATGTGAACGGACTGGAGCCGACCAGCCCCTACCAGCTCACAACAGTGCCGGCAGTGACAGAACCGGGGGAAGACGTGGTGTTTATCACACACGTGATAGAGTCCATTGATGGGGGCAACAGTGAGCTTACAAAGGACTTAACCGAGTACACCCAAATACCTTCCGGCGAATCAGTTCCTGGAGTCGAGGCAGAGGAAGACATCATCTCACCAGTTGCTGATTTTGTCACAACTGCAGTTCCTGAATACGACACTGTTCCTAACATCATTGTTGAGGAAGACGTTGTCTTGCCTTCCAGCGATGAGCAGCCAGACGTAGATCTAGAACTTGACACTGTTGCTCCCATTGGTGAGGTCTACCCTGATGTCACCTCAGAAGATGACGCACTAACCAGTGAGGCAGTGCCTGATCTTGATCTTGAAGAGACTATGCCCGTTACGACCACACAGACTCTGCTTACAACCGTGACAGTGGCTCCTCCCTCTGAAGAGGAAGGCGCATTAGACACTGCGACAGAAGAATTACAGTACACGTTACCTGTGACAACTCTGTCAGCCCTCACTCTGCAGCCACCAACCGCGCTGATCAAACATCTTCAGCCTCAGGAGGATGCCGAGGCTGAAGAGGATATTCAGACTGTAGAGGACACCAATGTCATTCAGCTGGAGGACACCGGTTACCTCCAGCCTGACGACCTTGAGTTTGGGGAAGACCTTCAGCTTGTAGAGAAACCTCAACCCGAAGAGGACAAAGAGGCTCTTGAGCCTGTGGAGGACCTTCAACCTGAAGTGGAAGCTGAAGACATTCAACCTGTAGACGATGCTGAAACGGAACCACCTGTGACTGAGGTGGGTGATGTGGAGTTGCCAACCGTGCTTGCTGAGGAACTTCCCCCAGAAGAAGACGCTGAGGATCTTCGGCCTGTTGAGGACACTGGTGACCTTCAGCCTGTAGAAGACACTACTGTTGAAGATCTAACATCCGGGGAAGGTGTTGCTGAACCACCAACTGTGCTTGTTGAGGACCCGCAACCAGAGGAGGAGACGGAGGGCCTTCAGCCTGTAGAGGACACTTCTATTGAGGACTTCATGTCAGCAGAAGGTGCTGTTGAGCCTCCAACTGGCCTTCCCGAAGACATTCAGCCAGAGAAAGAAGCTGAGGACCTTCAGCCTGTAGAAGACACGGCTGTCCTTCAGCCAGTAGAGGATTCTGATGTTGAAGACATTACATCTGCAGAAGGTGCTGTTGAACCGCCAACTCACCTTCAGCCAGAGGAAGAAACTGTTGTCCCTGGAGAGGACACTGAGGATCTTACATCTGCAGCAGGTCCTGATGAACCATCAATTGTGATTGAAGATGTTAAGCCAGAGGAAGACACCAAAATTGTTACCCCTGTGGAGGACACTGAAGAAGCAGCAGCTCCAGAGGAAGGCCTGCCACCTGCAAACCTGGAAGAAGAAGAAGGGCAAATCTCCGTACAGCCAACACCTACACTTGCTGTTGTCGAGGAGAGCATTGAGGAGGTGACCTCTCCACCAGACATCAGCGCAGCGGGTGAGAAATACTGCATTAACTTATTTCAGAACAGAATACATGCTGTGAATGTAAAATATTATATGATTAAAAATAATAAAGTACCATGATAGAGCAGCACAGCTGTACAGAGTCTAGTAATTACAGTCCAACCCCTGGGGGAGAAATTAATGTTCTATTTTAGAAATCTGGCAATTAGTGTTTCCTGCTGGTAAGTGTTCTGTTTTGTTTATCATTTTACGTATAGTAAACATGAGGCTTTCAACAATGAATTATTATTATTAATTATACACTTAAGGAGGAAAATACTTTATCAGGAGATACAGCTTTGCAAAGGATTTTAATTAAAGGGTCTGAAGTTAACAGAGAAATTATACTGCTTGCTCTTACACGCAGATATCTTCTGACATGGCAAAACCGCCTGAAGATGCAGCTAGTGGTGTCAATAGTTTTACACATAATTTGATTAGAGGTTTTGCTAAGGCTGCTTGAAAACCATTTAATATTAAATATAGCTGAAACGGTGTCTCTAATTTAATAATTTAATTTAATATTTTTAATATATTAGGTCACCATTTCAGCTTTATTTACCTGAAGTGATCTAATAACGTGTCAGACTTACATCAATGATGTGGCTAATTATAAATAGTTTGAATGACTTCATTTGGATTAAGAAGATTCTTGAAATACATGCAATACATTATCATCATTAGTTATACTAGTACTACTAGTATCACTAGTATACAAAATGTCTTCCTCACTGTTTTTTCTCTCATGAAAGTAGAGGACAGTGTAGGTGAGGAGGTTGAGCCTCCAGCAGAGGGAGATGAAGGCATTGCACCCCCTGTGGAGGTGGCCGTATCAGAAGCCCCTGGCACCGAGTCCACCCCGTCGTCAGCCCTGGACTCCATGTCTGCGCCTGAGGATGTTCCCACAACTCCATCCATAGACCTGGGCCCGTTTGAGGTGGTTGTCACGGAGACCCCTCTGACCACTTCCATCCTCCCAGGGGAATCTTCCACTGGCGAGACGCTGACTGAGGATGTGGAGATCCCCATAGAGGAAATGACGGAGATCCCCCCCGTCGCCACAACGGCGGCTCCCGATGTGACCATTTTCGAGGAGGAGGACATAGAGGAACTGACTGAAACCTCCTTGCCCCCTGTGTTCGAGGAAGACCTGGACACTGATGTGGGCGTACAAGACATCGTGACCAAGCTCGATCAGATGGATGTGGTCAGCACTGAGACCATTGACTTGCTGGGGTACGGCAGCGGCTACCCCTTCGAAGCCACTGCGACCCCGCCTCTGAAGTACCTGACCACTCCCTTCATGACCACGGCCAGCAAGGGCAAGGAGTTAGTTGTGTTCTTCAGCTTGCGGGTCACCAACTTCATGTTCACCGACGACCTTTTCAACAAGAGCTCGGCTGAGTACAAAGCACTGGAGAACACCTTCCTCGAGCTGGTAGGTGAACGTGTTTCTCTCCTCCATTTTGTTTTCCTGCACAGTTCTCTCTCAGTTCTTCGTCATAAGCCTCGAGGCCGTGTTTCAAAGTGGCGCATGTTGTCAAGCTTCAGGAGTTATGAGTAAACAGCCACCGACGTGGTCGTATGTTTGGAGCAATTCCACGGTCGTAACAAAAAGTCTGCGCGCCCCACAGCGAGCACTCACTTCCCTTTGTATCTACAAAGATGGACCCAAGCTGTGATTTCCCAGCACGGGCCTGGTGCGCTTGCTGTGAAAGCTTATGGTTCTAAATGTTGCTGCAAGCCTCCGCATATTAATACTCCTGTTCTCCATTCAACAGCCCAAGGTCCGCTGCCTGAGATGTGAGTGCTTCAAATACAGCATAGACCGGTGTATGTGATGATGGATAGCAATACTTACAATATTTCCTACAGTACAATCCTAAGGAAGTAAACAGATTTAAAAGGCATAGAACTAACAGTAAAGAAACCCCTATTGTTGCTGTAATTGAGTATGTGTTTCAAAATCCGTCTAAATATTGACAGGAAAAACAGTGCTCTGTACACTTGACATGACTGCACATTTGTGGATTTATCATCTTACTGTAAATTATTGGAAATAGCTTAAGTAGATTTGTATCTTACTCTTACCTTTTGGCTCATTCTCCTCATAGGAAGAACTTCAAACACACGTAAATTTTTTAAGACTAAAAGTGAAAATATGATTTTGAGAGGATTAAGTGGTTATCATTTCACTTGCAGTTAATGATAACTTTATTCAACTCCACTCCATTAAAAGATCATTTTGTATCAAATGGTTAGATTTTGTGTCATCCAAGAGACATGTTTCTGTGATTCCAGAATGTACCCTGAAACCTTCAGTACATCTGAGATTCAGAGAGTATTTTAGATTCGGTATCTTTGTGTTGGACATTAATATTGCATACAGGCCTCAGATAAAAAGCTTAAACATAATTTTTCACTCTCATCCAATGCCAGCACTGCATAATTTCCCTGAAGGAAAATACATTCAAGCAGGATTATTTTAAGTGCCTTGTCCATGAACTTAATATGACTTTTTAACCTGTGGACTTTCTAGACATCAGCTAGGTAACAATTTATGTGAAGTGTTCCATGTATGTGTTTTTGGAGAGAGTTCCTTAACTTTCTCCTCTGCTTTTGTGTTTCTGGAACCTCAACAAATATTTTTGATCCCCATTAGTGTTCTTTATAATACCTACTTTATAGTACATAATGCTCCGTCCATCTCTGATTTCAAAATTTAGGGGCAACTCCTTACTGGATTGGTCTAATTTCTCATGGACAAACTTTCTATGGGGCATTTTGGGCATTTTTTTCACGTCAGACTCAACTGAGGCTGGGTTTTCCATTTCAAAATTTTGCACCCCATAGTCTACCCACGTATTTATCAAAGTGGATAAGCTTTCAATTTCACATTTCACTGCATCCTTCTGAAGAGCTTTATAAAACTTACTCCCAACCAGTAAAAGATTGCTTAGACAGCTTCTCTCTTTTGTATTTATCTCTGTCTTTTGCCCAAGCCGAACTGACCTTGGCAGTGTGGACACTTACAGCAAGATGCATTAACGCACTGATTGCATTTCAGGTTTACAGGGATGTTTACTGTCAATGACAGTTTATGTGCTTTACATCAGTAGCCCAACATAACAATACCAATATAAATTAATGAAGAATAATAAAGGCAAACTGAATAAATTTGAGCATTGCAGACAATATTTACCAAAAATAGTGTTGCTGCCATGGTGTAATGTATTAAAAATAAAAGCCTGCACATAATGTCTCATTAAAAGTGCATAGCAGTGGCATGCACAGTAGCTACTTTTTATGGTTTGAAGGTCAACTGAATGGGCCCACATCTAGAGAGAAGCTACAACAGTAGTTAAGTATAACAAGTACATTGGTTAGCCTACATTTTGCAGTAAAATATTGTCTAACACAGCTAAAGCCTAGTACAAATATTATGTTTGCACTGGAAGTGAACCTGACATTCCTTATCTGGCTACTGCAGGAGTGTAGGCTGACACATGACATGAGTTTTGAAGCACAGACGTCATACCATGTGTCTTTGAAATTACTGTAGAGCCTTACAGCGCAGCCCACTGGTCACTGATGCAGCCCGGTAAGGTTATAAAGCACTTCCCATAACTCCAGGGCATAAAATGTCATAAATTCTTTCAGCAAGCGAGCCTGCTGTTTCTTTACCCTTATCATACATGTGTTATTTTGTAATGGCAGCTGTTTGTGGACGGATTAAATAACCCATCATGCTCTTGTCACAGTTGAATAACTCCCTCATTGTCTCCTGCTGTCCAGCTTGTGTTTCCAGCTTGCTGCTCCATTCATTTCATTTTATATTTATTATTCCATGAGTCTCGCAGTGCCTTTTGCTGTGGCTCTCCAGCAGATACCGTATGCTTACAGAAACAGCTGTTTTTGTACATTATCGCACTGAATGGGTATTTTTCATCAGCTGTTGGCAGTCCCACACTGTTTATGAAATGCATCACAGAGCAGAAATCCGCAAGAATTTCAAGACTTACAGCTCATAAGATTTTTTTTTTTAAAAAGTAATTATCATTGCTCGTAGGACCTGACAGGTTTCACGATCTGTTCAGCCAAGGTGCGAAGTCTGTGTGTATGTGCCAAATCTTACAAAGAACTACAGAAAACTCGCAATGGCAATTAAAAGAGCTAAATCAGAGCTAAACTGTAATGAGTATCCCAGGCACAAGTGACATGTTTCTCCAGCTGTCCATCATGACTGTAGAGCACAGCTACTGTAACACTTTGCTGCATGCTAATGAGATGCAACTTCAGCTCTAAAAATATTGGCCACATCATATTGTGTCTCAGCTGGTGACTATAATGATGCTACAGTTGGTTTCTAACATTAGCGAAAAGGCTAAAGACGGCTGTTGAGTCTTTTGTTCCATTCTATTTTTGTGACATTGTATGCTCCCCTGACCCCGCACCCTGTAGCTTGGTGTCTTGCAACGCTGCTTCTTGGCTTTTTAAATTAATGTTGTAATAAAATGTAAACTAGCCAACTCAAACTTAAGTTCTGCTCTGTTTCAGCATGACTGAATTCCCCCAGCATTCCAGAAGCATCATAAAATGAGGATTTCATTGGCTTATTAAATGAGTCACTAAGACTTGAGATGAACAGTTGACCATTCTTAGCATTTGAAAAAATGTTAAGCACATTTTTTTAAAGTAAAATATTTTTGTAACATGTTTTTAGTGGGCCCAGGAGTATCTCAGGTAGGAACACCCAGGCCTAGTACATCCAGGTGCATTTAAGGATAAATACATGTGACAGAAGAAGAACACAACCTTTGCTCAAAATTGTCTTAAAAATCTCTTATCCGATCCGAAGGTACACGGACCAAAGCTTAGCAAGTAAATGAGATTTGCAGGACAACAGTGTGCAGAAGATTTTTCTCCCTCTATTACACGGGGCAAATATGTCAAATAAAGTCATTCAGAGGCAGACGGAGGTGGAGATTAAGTTTAATAAACCTGGCCTACGATATGGAGGCACATCGCAGTCCATAGGTTAAGTGATTGAAAAGCAAAGCTATGCTGATGTGCACTCAATAAGATGCATTAATATCAAGCATCCAAGGTAGTGAAGTATGCAGGTTTGCTAGCGGTTTCCGTGGTAACTCGACTGGGAGCATGTGGGGACACCAGAGAGGCAGAGAGTCATCCGGCTCAGCTGTTTGAGGTGTGTCTCAGTCACCCTTTAGTGCTGTATCTTACCTAAAGCTATTTTTATTAAGAGCCCTCATAATGATAATAATATACATTATGGCCTGCATGCAGATACAACCGCATTGCTAAATGATAGTAATATCGCCTGTATATACGTTTTAACGTATAACTATACTGTCTGCTGAAGGACAACGTGGAGCTGCCCCAGGTGTCTGAACATTAAGACTTCTGCCGAAAATGCCTCAGCATTTGCAGACTGTTGAGTGTGTTTACTGTGGAAGAGGCACAGCACTTTCCCAACACTATACACTGAATCACTGTGATGTGCACAAGGACAGAAAGCCAATGATTACATTTTTTATATTACTGTTGTAGCCATGACACAAACCTCAGACATAGAACAGATAGGATAAGGCTTTTCAAAGCAGATTTAATCTAGGTATTCATGGTTTGATAGAATTCTTCTTTGCTATCAAACCATGAATGCCGCCTTAGTATTAATCTAAAATGGCTTGTGTACAGTGTTCAGGGACCTCTAATGCATTTTTTGAAGGAGACAAGAAAGAAAGTGCACGCTGAAGGAAAACTTTGGCATTACAAATCCCACAACACAGGAAATAGCAAAAGTCATTGGGAATCCTTGAACAAAATTCATTGCAGAGTTTGTTGTTGGGCACAAAAGAACTCTGCTACAGATGCAAGTTTATTCTGGTCTTATTGTCTACATCACTGTGGGAATGGAGCCCTATATGCTGGCATGAACTGAATACTGCTGAATTATATTATTGTAATACATCCAGAAAAGGGAATATATTTTGTAAAGATACAGCCCTGCTTTGTGTTATTTTGATTATATTTAGCATATAATTTAAGAGGCTCACAGTATTTTTTTTTTCCCTGATGTTGGGTGAGTTTGTGATTTGGGACTCTATGCGCCCCAGTCACAACAGGGAGAAAAGCTATGACAGACTGCAGCTGTAGAAATACAGGTGCCAATGCTCACACTCTCTGCCTGACAATACATAATAATTAATATTAATGTTAATACGTGTCGAAATCTGACACAAAAAGGGTAATGAATGTAACTCCAACATGCGTCAAAATACGCGCCATTTATCAAAATGACGTGGTTGGACAGAAAGGTTGGATTTGGAGGTTCCGAGTGAAGTCAACATGCCTTGAGTTACTCTCATCTGAGCTGAAATCTGCAGGTGTGTAACTGCAGACTGTGTGCTCTGTCCCTGCACACACTGAGTACCCTTTTCAGTCTCTGATATGGCCAAGCTGAATATCACAGTGTGTCTCTTGTCTCCCTATAAGAGCCATTTCGCAGCACTGAGAGACACCTTGTCCTTGGCTGGCAGCTTTATAATTGAAATGAATGCATTGCTTTGAACTCACATTGTTATGTAAGAATAGATTGGTCAATCATATCAGAAATTACCATATAAAATGCCAGTTCAGAATTCAAGGTGTAATGCAGGCATGTTAGAATGAACTGGATTGTGTGTAAATATTTAAGAAACAGTAGATCTGAATTTCCATACAATCAAAGCATGAAGGTTGCATATGATGTGGTTATAGCGAAACTTTTATTTGACTGGGAGGCACCCCCTGCCCCCCCATCATTATCAGAGAAAAGAAAGGGGGGGGGGAATGGGGTGGAGGAGGGATGTGTAAGTGTGGTTTTTATAGTAGTGGATGGGGACCGGTTTGTCTAGTTTTGGTGAATTGCACAGGGATTGTCTGCAAATTATCTTCTCAGATCTTTGTTTGGAACTTCAATATATAGGTTGATACAGGGATGATCCTTGATAACAGCAAGAACTAGGGTTCTGCTGGTTTTAAGATTAGATTATTTTGATGTTGAACAACAGACACAGTCTCCAGTCACAAATGACAAACACTTGTAGCCATTCCAGACCCTGATGGACTTAGCACACGGGACAAATGCCATAACAGGCAATACAGTTGTACATTAGGTATCTGATAGCCTACAGTATCATCAACATCTTTTGACCTCTGACACAATCTATCTTGCCTTCGGATACTACATGTTTAATGCATTAATTTTCCACCTTGTCAACCATACAGAGGCACAGTGCATGCTTGACCTCTTTCAGCCATTTTCACTGTGGCAGATAAAAAAACAGCATTGAATGTGAAGAGTCTATCTGAGATGATAGCCACACCATTTTATTCAATCTGCTGCAAAATATCAATGTATGGGCAACTTGGAAATGTCAAGCTTGCCTATTGTGTCACAGCTAATGACAATTGAAGTAATTATCCTCATCTTATTGTTTATGTTAGGGCAAATTAGTGTCATGCTGGTACAACAGATGCAGTATGATTGGCACAGAAAACTGAGGAGGCAACATGCTGCTAACGTTACTAAAACTTGGCCAGGTCATGTCCTTCTTTTACTTTTTTAGTCAATCTTTTTGGTTGCCAATGGTTTCTGCTTTAAAAAAAACACTCTTCAATGAATTCCAATTTAAAGTACTATGTAATGACACATTGTGAAGGACATTAATATTTTATTTCTGGGCTAACCAACTCCACAGACGTTAACACCCCCTGTTGTTCCTAGGAGACTGAACAACGTGTCCAGTGTGGAATGGATTCTGCCTACAGGAGAATCTGCAAATGATTAGAGCTTGTATGTGCAGGATATGGCATAAATAGCCTATGATAAATCACACAGCAGAAGTCTTATTACAGTATTCATTATAACATTCTCCGCATGTTAATATGTGAGTAACAATATGAACATAAGGCAGTGTATTCTCAGTATACATTATACACAACAACCTTTATATTTGCAAAATAGAAAGTATTGAATTCATTACTTTTCCAAAGTGGATGTTTTGATTTTCCCTCATTATACCTGTGCTTTGTCAAAATAGGCACTGCTACATTTATAAATAACTCAGGATAATCTTAAATGGCCATCTCCACTGAAGCGGTACAGAATACGGCACTCAGCAGTGAGTGTAGATGCCCCCATGCACCCCCTAGGCTTGCAATTTCCCACTATGATAAAGTTAAGCATTTAAACCTTTTAACTGGAAATACACATCTTTATTTGGAGCTTCCTGTATTGTTTCACTGTCAAGGCAATTGTGTAACTTAAAGCTAAAATTTCTGATTAGATTTCTGAGAGCCCAGCTGAAACAACAACGGCAACAAAAAATACTGGGACATTGCAGAACAAAGGAAGAACACTCTCTTTGCAACCTAGTGAACACCCCACCACGTTCAGTTTAGCCAAAAGGTGTTCTTTATCCTCAACCTTAAACAGCTAATTTGAGCACATCTCCATTTTATCCCCATTACAAACAGATTTTTAGTGCTGAACTAGGAATAAGGTTATATAAGTAAGTTCATAAATTAATGCTTGTTTAATTTTGTTGTGCGAAGTTTGGGACTAGCTAGTTGTCATGCAAAATGCATTTTCTTAAGCATTAAGCATCTTAAGCATCTTATTTCTTGGGTGCCAGATCATATTTTGTTTCCATTTTTCCAAGATATAAGATTTAGATGGGGTTATCACAGATCAGTCCTACAAGTAAACAGCCAGTACATCCAGATATCTTTTGGATATTTACTTGCCTCCATCTCACAAAGCGTGAAGCCCTCAGTGAGGGTGTATCACCCTGCACCGAACAGGCTGTCGGTTTGTGGGGGTTGATAAGTGCAGTAACCAGGGACAGATTCTAATGCTGCTTATCTCTTTCTGTACTGACCCAGCACAGCCAAGCTTTCTGTAATCTTCCTTGTCAAGCCCCACCTTCCCTAAAGGAGTTTATGTACACAAAAAAGGAGAAAAAAATCTCTATTGCAAAATCAAATGCTCCACTTGTCCTTTATAACATATGTATTTATTTAGAATTGCCTGTTAAAGAAATTATCTCAAATCTATTTTCAGTCCCATGGGGGGTATTAATGATTAGATTTTGCTTGAGGTTTCAGCAGAGGTCCAGATTTCAAGTCATATCATACAAACCTTGTCGCATGTTGTTTAGGAAATGATTTTAGATCTGTATGTTATGATTTTTTTACATGAAGAGTAACCTAGCTAGATTTAATACAGGTTATTGTGAGTGGTGAAGGCACTCCATGGAAACAAAAAACATCCATGGAATTCACCTGTTACCCCAAGGTTTAGGGTCACCATGTATCTTTCACCTGGATACACTATGTATGCAATTCTTCCTTTGCAATATTTCCAGGAAGTATTTCTGTGTAGCTAAACTGAAAATGGTGTTTAAGTCATGCCGATGATATGATATATGGTGAATATTTTACTTAAACAACCCTCTAGATCTACCTCTAACTATAATTCATGAATTACAATAGCTGCTTGCCAGTTTTCACCCACTGCAATACACCTGCATCTGACTGGATAGGAGATTGCTTTGGCTGTTATCTCTGTGCATACTGTATATCTGAGGACCATAACAGTGAAATACTAGCCAATAGTTGTCGATTGGCCATAAAAGCATATCTATGATTTGTACAGATGATGTGATCTATGCTTACAACAAAGGCAAATCAGCAACCGCCCAAGGAAATCTGTAGTACATTTCTTGCGAACAATACAGAAAGGTTGTGTAAGGCCTCCTGTTTACACTTGTCTGTTTTGTTTCACCTTGATGTAAAAGTGGAGGGAAGAAATCCTGTTTTTCTTCTAACTTTTTACATTCTGTTTTGCAGAGTTAATATTACTGAAATTATGTTTACCAAATTTGAAAAAAAAACATTGCAGGCATGCATGCTGTTCACTAATAATCCTGGTCATTGTGGACTCCCAAAGAAACTCTTCTAGCCAATGATTCTTTCTGCTGATGATGGATGGGTCATGTACTGTATCAGGTGATTAAGACACTTCAAACTCAGTAATGCACAACCTATTGCATTAGTGGCCCCTTTTCAACAAGTGTCTATTATGGAGATGTGTCCTTTTCAGCTACTTCATTTTGAATAGAAAGTTGCAGTGTTTTTTTTTTTTTTTTGAGAAAACCAATTTGCGTATCATTATATTCATTTTGCATTTTCAGAAACATTTTTGTTGATAGTGAGGTATATGAGAGTTCAGTAGTTGCAAACAACACTAGCGATGCTGACAATTTTATTTCCATATTGCACATTTTACAATCAAGGCTGTTAGAAAGCACCATATGTAGGTTTTCCAAAGCAACAAAAAAAAAAAAAAAAAACGTGGGACAATCTGGAAAAAAAAAAAAAAAAGTTCTCCCCTGACCCCTTATATATACAACGCACATATAGCATGAGTGTAGATGTTCAGGATGGATTTGGGAGTCGTGATATCTTATAGAACCTCAACGCTGTACTCTCCCTTAAACAACAATCTCTGAGATTCCAAAAGCAAAGTTTTATATAACCCAGTGTTCGACCTTTTTGAAGTGCCGCTAAGATCGGCTAAACGAGGAACACAATGGAACTCTCCAGCCTGAGCTACTTGTGCTGAAATAAAATGATTCACTGGGTCTGTTCCATCGCAGAGAAGATACAGTCCCAAACATTACCTACAATGGAAATGTACAGGAAGTAAAAAGTTTTTTTCAGGCCCGGAACTTTTCAGGCACATTTTGCTTTTTGGTGCTTTTGGTAAAGTCCTAGACAAGCACACGGTGAACCACTTTTTTGATGGCTGTTTTCTTCAATAACGCCATCCCATAATTCAATAGCCTACGAAGCTCACGCTGCCACCTTTTATGACACAATTTTGTAGACCCGCACAGCCGTGCAGATTTTTCTCAGTCGCTTGGTATTTGGAAACACACCGCAGGGAAATACCTAAAAGGCGGCGTCTGGCCGTGGTATGCCGCCTGCATATGGATAATTTCCATTCCGAAACAGAGCTGAAATTACTACCGCTATCACGGCTGACAAATCACTGTGGAAATGAGTGTCTTGAAAGCATTCACCTTTTAATATATCAGGGGGATCTGCTTTCTCATTCTCATCTGAGAGATCAAAGCCCGCAAATCCTTCAGCTTAGACAATATCAAAGGCGGAGAGAGTGGCGTTATTAGGCAGTGTATTCTCAATAAGAACAAAGGGCAGCGATGCAGCGCGATGGATTCCTCTTTAAATTTCTGGGTTGTGTGAAATGAGATGCCTTCAAGAGGTGTACGAATTTTTGGCTTGTTGTTGTTGTTGTTTCCTGATAATGCACTTCAATTTGTACTCTCTTGTTTTGTTTGCGCAGCTGCTCCCTTACCTCCAGACTAATCTAACGGGATTCAAGCAGCTGGAGATCCTCAACTTCAGGAACGGCAGCGTGGTGGTGAACAGCAAGATGAAGTTCGCCAAGTCGGTCCCCTACAATGTGACGCAGGCGGTGCATTGTGTCCTGGAAGACTTCTGCAACACGGCCTTGCAGCAGCGGGACATTGAGATTGATAGTGGCTCTCTGGACGTGGAGCCCGGTGAGGGAGAGCGTCTCTTTAATGTGTTTACCGGCAGCAGGAGTAGCGCGAAGCGGGGATGGGGGGAATTCTCCGTGCTGTCCGAGGTCACAGAGCATTAGCTCCGTTCGCTAGATAGACTTGTGTGAATCAGCATGGGCAAATTGTTATTTTGTCTGTTTGTAACGCCCGCTCAGAAATGAGTGGCCCAAAAATTTTTAGCGTGGAGTGATACAGAGAAGTTATAGAAGAGAGCAGATTGTGTGTGAAGGTAAGCACTACACACCCTCTGTTATGCAAAGCTGTATTTCACAAAGCTGTTTGCCAAAACATTATCGTTAAAACGCGCTATTAAAAATATGGCGAGGCAACAGGGTACACTGTAAAAGCACTCATTTTCTATTAGAATGCGAGTCAGTTTAATTGCATAAGGTGACTTTGGAATGCCTTACGGTAAATACCTTTTAAAACAACCCTCACACAAAGAAAAGGGCCTCATGAAAATCAATCAAGATGCCCTTGAATACATCGCTGGCACGGGAGGACTGTCAGTACAAGGAAACGGGGGAATGGCGGCATTTCATTAATACTAATGCGATGTTCTCTCCCCGCCTTTCAGCTGATCAAGCAGATCCCTGCAAGTTTCTGGCCTGCAACGAATTTTCTCGCTGCGTGGTGAACCGCTGGACCAAAGAAGCGGAGTGTCTCTGTGACCCGGGATACGTCACGGTGGACGGCCTGCCCTGTCAGAGTATCTGTATCCTCCAGCCAGACTACTGCCTGAATGGCGGACTGTGTGAGATAGTTCCAGGTCATGGAGCCGCTTGCAGGTACCTCACGACCTCACAAAGAAAAAGGCCGACTTGCGGGCGCCTGACTTTATAGTTTCACTGAACTTTACATTTACATGTTATGCTTTTTTGTTCACTTTCAAATTGTTACACTTTTTGATTTTTTTTTTGCAAATGCTCTGTTTGTTTGTTCTCAAATGACAGCAATAACGTACACTCAGTCAGTGCCCCCTATGCCTGCGTTGTGTGCTTTATTAGCCTGTTGCTCTGTTAAATCTGAATTGAATCTTTGTTCTGCTGACCTGCCATGTTTTGCTGAGGTGTGTGAAAGGGGGGAAAGCCACACCCGCACTGTGACTGAACTGTGTCTTCGTCACTTGTCTTTTTTTTTCTAACTTTTTTAGATGTTCTGTAGGTAGATACTGGCACTTTCGCGGAGAACGCTGCTCCGAGCTGGTGACGCAGACACTAGACCCCTTCCTTTTCATAGCCTGCCTTGTTGGGGTTCTCACCATTGTTTATGCTGCAATAGGTGTCTTGATATTCATAAACAGGAAATGTATACGGACCAGAAAGACAGTGACTTTGGTGTAAGCAGGTCTTTTTTTGTAAACTTTCCTGTGTTTTTTTCTGTAATACAGTTTTTGTAACAGATAACCTGGTAGCTAATTTCAAAAAGACACTCACCATCTCCTCTAAATTTTAGACACATCACAGTTCTACACCTGAAAGCACTGTGAGCCCAGGTTTTGAGAATGATTATGTTGACTTGGCTCCCAGAATGCATTGCTTCTCAAGTATCAGTGTCAGTTCTTCTAAGCTTACTGGGCAAGACTCAGATGAGAACACACACCTCAATGTAAAAAGCACAGATGTCTCCTTAGTCTTAAGTAGTCTGAACATCTCAGTAACAAGTACTTTAGCAATACTAACTTTCTTAATCAGTCAGTTTGTACTGCTGTATTCATGTATCCTTTTACTCAACAATTTTCTCTGTTCAGTCTTACTGTGTGTCAGACCATAATATGTAAAGCCCATGTAACAGTATCCTCTATTGAACACAGTATCCTTCAAAAAGATGAAAGACTTTGAAGCATACTGTTCAAAAACTGCACACTATTTAGGTTAATCTATTGTAGAATGAATATATCTTTTTACAGTACAACAATAAAACTAAGAGCCAGATTTAGTCCAGTCACAATGTGCTTTGTCTTATTAATTTTGAATGACATATTTCCACAAGTTAATTTATTCACTTCTTATGCAATATGTGAGCTCAGTAATTACATAACCGGTGCGTACGAAATGAAAATATGTTACCCTTGCTCAAATGCGTTACTCAAAAGTGGGTACAAACAAATTGTGATGAGATTGAGTCCAGCCATAAGACTGAAGGTAAACTATGACTCAAACGCTAATCTTTTGTCACAAACCTTGGAGTGACGGCAGCTTTTTGACTTGTATTGGCTTCACCTTTTAAGGAAGCCACCTTCGGCTCTGGATTTGCTTCTTGTGATTAACCGGTTGGTCTGTTCTAGTCTGGCTTGCTTGAGCAACCTTAGAAGCATGCCAGCATCTAAACCTGCTAAACCAATCAGAGCACAAAGTTGCATCGCATATTCAAGTGATTCATATTTGTACATGCATAATTTGGATCACCAGCGTTGTTTTGGCTCAGATTTCAAAAGGAAAACAAAAAAATCATACAGGAATGGTGCCAGAATTTAGACTCTGCTACAACAGCTATATTTCCTTTTCAAAAGAGGATACTGCCATGCAAAGCATAAGCATGGGCTTTTAATCTTAATGAGGACTTTACTGTTCAGTGTGTTTGTAGATGTCCTGACTAATGTATCTTCTTTACAGCAAACCTCTTGTCGTGCTTCACCCAATGTGATTTTCCCCTTGGAATAATGTATAGTGCCAACTGTTTTCTTGTTTGTTTATTCGTTCCTTTGTTTATTCATTATAAAATATTTCAAATACGTTCATTTTAAATATGTTCTTGAAAATTCTCAGATTTTTTTCTCTAATGCTTAACAGATTCCCAGGGAACTACACACTACCAGGCCTGACAAGTTAGTCACAGAAATGGCGGGTTTTCAACAATGTCGACTACACAATGAGGTAAGGACCTGGTTGAAAATCATGCAGTTCTCATAGCGCAGTTTTTGTTAAATTGCATCTTTGTCAGCTGCTAGGACCATTGAGAGACAGATGGAGCAGAGGCCGTTTATCACTATGACAACTACACACTCTGTATTCCTTCCTGGTCTGGCTCCAGTCTTTCAGTTGCTATTCAAATTTTGAAACCGTGACAGAACTTTCGGTTCAACAATGCATGAAGAAAGTTTCTACTGTAAGATGCCATTATATGGTATCCTGTGAGAACATCACTTATGTCATGATAACCCATTATTCCATGAACCTCTCCAGTAATTCAGTAGCCCTGACAGCCACCCCTCACAAAAGCAAATATTTGGAAAGAAATTAATGATGAATCCATGATGGATGGATTTAAAGACTTTTTTGTGACATCATTTTCTCCTTCCTCTATTTATGGTACTAAGCTTTGCACAGAAACAATTTTAATTATAGGTTTTACACAATATAGTAACAATAATGAACAGATTAAACAAACCATGTCCTTAACATCATAAATAGAGATGAGACCAACTATTTTTGCCGGCTCTGTTTGTTGAGGTTAAATCAGCACACATCAATAAGAGCTTCCTATTGCTGAATAAAAACTATTTTGGACCAGATTGGTGAAATGTAATCCTCCTAACATGCAGGCCAAAAGTGGATTTAGAGCTGAGAGAGCAGTTTCTACAATACACTGTTACCCACTTACTGTTATTGATCAGTTTGAGAAGAGTACTTACTTTTGAAAGAGTAGTCTAAATTAAGACTACAGTGGGCGATGTTAATCCTGTTTTTCATGGTACAGAAGTTGCTTATCAAACCACGCATTTGTCAGCCGTGATTTCTGTGCCCAGTTTGTCTTCCTACAATCTGATTATTTTTCTTTGGAATGGTTATTTTCCAGCTCCATCTTTGTACAGTAACAAATGCATCTAATTCACTTGACAGTCAATCTGTTTTGCAATTCTGACAAACCTAAACAAATCTAAATCATTTAAATTTGTCCACATATATGATTAATTGCATTTTTCATATATAATTCACTACTACATTAAATGTAAGATACATTGTATGTCATGATGGATACAATTGAAAATTCATGTTTGTGAATAAATATTGATGTTTCTATATATGCTATTGTATTTTTCATATGTATGAAGTTTGTTGCTTGAGTGTAAGACAGGAGATAAACATCTTTCTGATCCCCTACAGTAAAAAAGTTAATACAGTCAATAAGAACTACAAATATTCTCATTACTTCAATAAATCAAAATATAATGCTGGAAAGCTTTGTTCATGCAAAACATTAAAGGGAAAA
Organism: Megalops atlanticus; assembly: GCA_019176425.1. Taxonomy (NCBI): domain Eukaryota; kingdom Metazoa; phylum Chordata; class Actinopteri; order Elopiformes; family Megalopidae; genus Megalops; species Megalops atlanticus. The sequence continues at coordinate 2,853,929 of CM032892.1, read as the reverse complement.
TGCCATGTTCTTAATCAGAACTACTATCAGAATAGTACATACACTACATGCAATGTTGAAAAACATTAGTAGTAAATTGGGATGAATTATATTTATCAGGTTATGTCTTTTAAGACAGTGTTACTCTTAGCTTGTTAGCTTGTCATTGACATACAGAAACACTAACAATGGCTATTTCCTGTGTTTTGTGTCTCTTGTGCAGACATGGCAAGTACTGGATGAATACAGGACTTCAAACTTTGTACTGAGGACTCAAGATACCTAATGCTTTGAAGGGATGGTTTTGTGATTGGCAGCAGACCATTTACTGAGCAGCAGAAAGTGGTGCCCTAAACATCATGCATGTCCTCCGAAGACCCCTCCCTCTGAACTTCTCTCACCCTGGGCCAAATGGATTTTCCTAGCTTGCTGCAAATGCCTGTCTTCGTTGGTGGACTGTGCAGACAGTTGAACCGTTGAACAGGATTACCGATGGACCAAAGGAGTGGAAAGGAAGAGAAATGTGGACAAGTATTGGAATTTGCTTGAAATTAATTTGCTGTAATTCACAAACTCGTATTTACATGTAATGGACTGGCGATAGCATTTGAATGTTCTCGCTCTGAATCTTTGTACAGGATTACTTGTTGAATATTAGTAGTGATATTTTTTTCATGTGTACCCTTGGCAAAGGTTAAATGTTTTTTTCCCTCACAATGAGGTACTTATGTAAGAACTGACGCACACGGTATCACGAAAAGACACTACAGCACATGACCATAGTAGCGATGACATTTTAATGTTGTTTTTCTGTGTCCACAGAAATGAGTAAAGTAAGGTAAAGTGTGTCACTCCCCTTTAGTTAGTCATTATTCTGCAATAGTGGAGTTTTCATGTAAACTTTCTGTGGCTCAAGCCATTCAGGTTAATATCCAGTTTCAGTGAATGGACTACATGGACGATGAGACCCAACTTGTCTTCCTCCTTGTTTTTGCTTCCAGTGCATCTTCCATCAGTAAGTGAACCAAACCAAAACACCTTATGCAAACTCAACTATTGTTAACAGTTTGTTTAGCATTGTGGTTTAAAGGTGAATGTTTTTTAAAACTCTTTTTTCCTTTTCTTTGTTTTTAGCTTAAAATAGAAGCAGTTAAGTTTATTTCTATGTTGTAAATGACCCTTTACTCATTGAAGAACCAGCATTTTCAGTGTATGAATTTAGCAGCAATTAAATCCAACAGAGTATTGTCCTTCAAGCACAGTGAACTGTTTTAAATGCGGATGGTAAAAATACATGAAGAAATTAAGTAGGATGTGATGTTTTTTTTATTTTACATTGCATTGTAAAAATGAAATTAAAGTAAATTTTCCTACAAAAATATCATTCCTTTTTGCTTCAGTATTTCATGGCTAACAATATCAGCTAAGTGTAGAAATAACAAAACATTACAGAATTCCTCAGACAGTATGAGTCTTATTTTTTAGATCATTTCCAAACATGATGCAATGCCCCAAGATAAGATGCCAGTGGCCAGGACCCTTATCTGGAGGAGATGGTGAGTGTGGAGAGTTCCAAACCTTGGCACTCTGACATGCACAATGCATCTGCTATCAAACATTTGTGTCAGTGCAAGGTGGAGGAAAAGCACACCAAGCTGTACATGGAATGTGTTTATTTTTCACATCAGTTAGAAATCAGCAATTAGAAAACGCACAAGGGTGAAAAAACCATTCAATCGAAGCCGTGATTGTGCGCTCTGTCTTACCATGGCCCCGTCACAATCAACCTTAATTTTACTACGCCATCCATGTCCAGGGGGTATCCAGGGGACTCCCGGGAGCAATCACTCTGGCGCTCAGAGCATTCAGAAATAATCAGGCGGTGCACTAAGAGATGCCTCTGAAGCCTGGGAGAAGACAGCAAACGCATTCCCACGATCCCGTCACCCACACGGTGCCCTGCAGCGGACAAACGGAGCGGTCACAAGCAAGCTGGCCTGACGGAGGTGGTCCCAGCCTGGCACGAGATTGTCACACACACACGCGGTGTTCTTAAAAAGCCTTGCTCGTCTTCATTCCGCTTCGTTGTAGTTAAGATATTGCTATGTTTTACAGTGGGTACAAACAGGCATGCACTTGGAGATGTTCGTTTGTTGAGATGCTAATGTCTTCACCACCCCCAACCTCTTAAATCACCAACATTTAATTGTTTCCTTGAAAAATACATCCTGAAAATTACAAAGAAATTACATACATTCTTTCTGTAAATATATATAAGATATCCTGTATATATATCATGTAAAAATAGGAGGACAGTGAGGAGAGGGAAGACGCCCTGCATATTCTAATGAGCTCTGATGTTCCTCTGTTCAGCTCAGAGCAGCTATCTGTAGCTCGCAACACTCCTTTCAAACGTCAATCACAATGGACTTGCATGCAGTCTGTGCAATATTCTTGGTCCAAATGTATATCTGTCTACAAATGTACAGTCACTCTTACACTGCATCACATACAACACTCTTTCTTACCAATTTCAGTATCAAGATTATTTACTGTGGAGTCTGAGGCAGTACAAAACTTATGATTTTTAGACATCACATATCTTTCTTGAATTATTGCATCATTTTATAAATCTCATTTTTAAATATCAGTATTTGGAAACTCCAAGCCTTATTGGTAAGTAACAAAGAATTAGTTTACAGATATGCTAAGGTCACCGGTAGAAAAAGGCCTTCTGAAAGCTGACAGACTTGAGTGGAGTCACTGCATAACCAGGGGTGAACTGGGGACCGTTTGTTGCCTCCTCCTGTGTTCATCGGATCGATGGTCAAAGAGAAACATGCAAAGGAGGGGAGAAAAAGGAATGGCAATGAAATTAAGTTACATTCAGTTTTAAACTAGCTGTACTAGCAGTAGTAGTTGCTTGGGTAAAAAAAAAAAAATGACAGGAAGGAAAACATCTTTCCAACAAATGGAAGCACTGCCATACTCCGCTCACCCTACTTACATCAGTGGCACATGATGGAGGTGGTCAAGTTCAGTGAAATTTAGTCACGTGCTGACCAAGTGCATCTGACTGTTTTCAGGCATACGCGTCTATCATTGTGAGTCTTCAGAGGTACCTACTGTGTGTGTCAGGAATGTGAAAAATACAACACTTAGTTCATTCTTCTTCACCCCTGATTATTTCAAGTTTTACACCCTGAAAATTTTTGTGCAAATTTTGTCCCATAAAACTGAAGGAGTACGATGTAAACGGCAACGTTTCCGCCTGCATTCAGTGACATTGACAGTTGAGAAGGTCTTATGAAGAAAGAAATCATTATTGGGCTTTCTGCATATACATATAGCATTAATAATAGTATAGATATAATAACGATAGAGTGAGACAGTTTAACGATTGAACACTACCAATATTGATATCTACCATTTATTCCTTTTTAACAGGTTTATTTTGGAGAAGCAGCTTTGAGACTCTTCCTATGTTCAGCAGTTACCTTGTCAAAAAGGAGTTCTTAAGGCATCTCAGTTAAGGGTAGAGCGAGATTAAAGCAAAGATCAGATTTGCATTGAAATACAAAATCCTGAAAAGGTCTAGCTAGCTGACTGACTTTCCCGTGCAGATTCACAGCAAAATAAAATAAAATTTAAAAAATCAAAAAAAAAAAAAAAAGACAAAAGAAAACTAAGAAAGTCAAAAACAAAACAAAAAAAAAAAAAAAGACAAAAATGAACAAAAAACCTGTTCATTTACAACGTGGATGCCCCCAGTCGGAAACGGATGTTTTTTTTTAAATGCCCTCTTGGACGGGGAGTGCACTCTTCCCTTTGCTCCGGCGGGACGTGGCGGGCGGCGCTCTATCTGAGCATGCTCTGCAGCATGGCGGTGGCGTAGGTGGGCCGGGCCTGCCTGCTCTCGATGGCGCTCCTCAGGTACTGCATCCCGCCGCAGCGCTCCCAGATCTCCTCGAACTGCCGGGGCAGGATCTCCGCCCCCCGCTTCCGCGTCAGGCCCGTCTCCTCCAGGCTCAGCTCACACATCTCCATGTCGTCTTTCCCTGCGGGGCGGACGGACAGACCGACAGACAGACAGACAGGCCTGAGACGGGGGGACAGCAGGAGGGACAGGCAGGGGGTGAAGGAGCTGGAACGGCAACAGTGTAGCATAGTGCTTAAGGAGAAGTACTCGTAACCGAAAGGTTGGCGGTTCAATTCCCCACGGGGGCACTGCTGCTGTACCCTTGGGCAAGGTACTTAACTTACAATTGCCTCAGTAAATATCAAGCTGTATAAATGATGCTGTAAAAACCTGCAACTGATGTAAGTCGCTCTGAATAAAAGCATCTACTAAATGCCAATAATGGAAAAAGAAAAAAAAAAAAACCTGGGCAAAGTGTGTGCCTCCTAGTGACAGAGTAAGAATGGAGCAAGGGAAATGCTCTAGGCAGGACTGGAAAGACTGGTACAGTTCCATGTGCATGTTAAATTGCATTGTTGCACGTTGTGGAAAGATTATAGCTACAGTACTTAACGATCCCCAGCTGAGTTGGATTTAATATCTAACCAATAGCCACTGAAATGCTGGAAGTCTGAAGTCTGAACAGGTAATTTCTGAGGCTGTACAGCGAGTACAAAGGGAGTGTGGGTGTCGATCACACCGATGACATTACCAAAGTGAGAAAAATTGAGCAGGTGCGAAATGATCAAGTAACAGCTGAATTTGGAGGCTGATCTGAGGTGGCTTCCACTTACCATGGCTGGTTTTGTAATTAGCATATAATTCTGCAGTGTGATCATGTTTGTAGGCTTGGGGAGTGATGGAAAATAAATTTGGCAGGCTCAGTACACCCTTCAGGGTACACAGCCTGGATCCTTAAATAAATTTGTACCAAACAGGTTGGCGGAAGCCAGAGTGAATCCAAACTCCCTGATTTCTGTGGCACAGGCGGGTACTCAGAATTCCCAGGTGGGCATCATTCACCTGGAGAGTGCCCAGGTGGGCGTTTAACGCCCAGAGTGCCCAGTTGGGCTTCCATCACCCAGAGAGTACCAAGCCGAGTATCCGTCACCCAGAGAGTGCCCAGGCAGGTACCCCTCATCCAGAGAGTGCCCAGGCAAGTACCCATCACCCAGAGAGTGCCAAGGACACTGACCTGCCACCAAAAGGATGGGCTGCTTGTCCGGGTGGAGCTCCATCTGCCGGGCGATCCAGGGCCCGTCGAAGTGGGCGTACCACCAGCCCTTCTTCTTGTTCTGCGGGTCCTTGTACTGGTCGCCTGGGCGGATGAAGGGGATTCGGAAGTAGCGCTGCAGCCGGTTCATGGCGATCTCGTGGTGCCGGGCCGGCACGGGCGGGGCGGGGTGCTGCTGGGCTGCCATGGGGGACAGGGCTGTTAGACTGGCCTTAACACTGTCAGTCATCCCCTCCCTGTACTGCGGCGCTAACGTGCTAACGTGCTAATGCCAGTCTGTTTCTCTAGTACAGGCACGGCAGACAGAAAGCCCGAATCAAAGACCAGGAGAAATTTACACTGATGCAACAGTTCTCTGTGCCATACGAGTCTATGCTGGCTCTACACTGGAAACACATGGACGGTGAATTTCTAGCATACACCTACGTCCTACATCATTTAGCCCAAAACCACTGTAGGGATGATCAAAAGTAAGGCAACAAATGAAAAAAGAAATGGAAGTTTGGAAATTGAAAGAGAGGCCCCTCCTCAAAGTACACCAAAGGAAGCAGGGGCGGGGGGGTCGAGGGGGGGCCTTGTCCCAGCTCTGCTAACATGTCAAGGTGACCCACTTCCATTAGCACTGCAGCAAAGGAGCCTCTGACACCCTGTGCCAACAAAACAGGCCCCTGTGAGTGCATCCAGAACCCTCCAGAACTCTCACACCCAGACATGGGGGACAAGAAACAGGGTGCGTTACATTAGCGGGCTACAAAAAGTGCCCCCCTCCCTCATTCAGAGCTTTCCTCTACCTCAGATGCACCAATTCAACAGGGAAAAGGAAAACCCCTATCAAGCCAACTAACAATTTCAGTATTTTTTGAGTATATTAATATTGCCATATTAATACACTCAGATTTTGTAGTTATGGTGTCTGTCACTGGTTAATGTTTTTGCATACCAGAATAACAACAGGTTGCTGTTTTCCCCAAAACTAGGTTAGACAGGTTACACCACATAAAAGGAAACAAATGAGGGGGGGTTGATGCACTCAAAATTTGAACAGGAAGCATAAAAAAAGAAATTATGTCAGGCACATCAACACGAAAGCATTGCTAATTTCGCATTTCTGATTAAAAAATATTAATATAATCAAAATATATACACTGTAATCAGCATGTGTGCATGAATGATTTAGCAAATCCCTGTCTTTCTGCCTGGACGGAAAGCAAATTGCCAGCCTTCCCTTACAATCAGCAGGTGAATTTGTTAGGCCATTGCGCTCTCATAAATCTACAGTAATAAGACAGTCTCCTGCAGCCAAATGAAATTTAGACAAATTGCTCTGTATGCCTCACGCCTCCGACTCTGCGCAACCTGATCATGTCTGAATCAAAGTCAGACACAACAGTTCGGTCACTTGAAGACGTCTCCTCATTCGTCTTCATTCTCCAGCGACAGGCTTTGAGGTGTCCAGACTAACAGGAGACACCTCGCTCATCACACGAAATGCACATGCATGCACTGCCCATAAACACATACCTGTGTGGTCTGTGTGGCTAATCCTCTTAACCCCAACAGAGACAGTGGCATCAGTATTGCTCTGTGGTTATCAAAGGGGTTGTTGTATCCTTCATAAGGCACTTAGCCTGAATTGCTTTGCTAAAGACCCAAGTGTATAAATGGATAATATGAAAAATATAACCACCCTGGCTGAGAGGGGTCTTTTTTAAGCACAGAAATTAAATAAATGTTACACAATCCACAGGGTAACTGCTTCACAAAGAAACCACGTCAGCACAATCCGGCGGGACAAACGTGTAATTAAGGTTGACTCTTGCATTTAAAGTCCCTCAGAAAGAAAATAATCATGTAAAAAAAAAAAAAGAAAAAGAACAGGAGCCCTAGTGGAGAGAAGCACAGCGGCGTTTGGCTGCAGTTATGTTTGAAGGGGCACAGCAAAGCCTTAACGCAGGCCTGAGGGAGAGGGGTCTATAGCAGCCGGCCCAGAGCGCAAGCAGATCTCCCCTTTCAGCCCAGCGTTAGTCAGAGGGGGTTTCAGCACTGCGGTTAGTCACTACACTCTCAGTCACCACTTACATGCTGTATTCATGAGAGGTGCAACATCTGAAAATAAACATGCCAGGTTACACAGGTCAAACAGTGCATTCGAGCATAGTATAATATTCAGTGCATCCCTAGCAGTGTTTTTTTTTTTTTAAGAAAAGAAAAAAAAAACAAATACTGAAAAAGCATAATGAATGACTACATTCACAATCAAATACATTCATTTCATATAAGAAACATTACACTGTAAGGAGAGCTGGATAAATTATATAGTGAAAAAGACACAATAATTAACACCCAAACTGTGAAGAAAAAAAAATGATGATGAAGTGATGAAACAATTACTACAAATATACTCCAATGAATGTCATTGTATTGCATGAGTCTTCAAACCTTCAGACTCTCAATGGCTCCCAAGGGCTCCGAAGTGGCTCAGACAGTAAAAGATGCTTGTTTTATGCGCAGACTGAGCCCTAGGGTTTGAAACTGGCTGTGTCTCGTGGGTGCTTATGAGTTACTCAGATAGCATCAGGAAGGTGCACCTATCCTGTGACAGCGTTTGCCTCCTGGTGCGTTGTGGGACTTGTAGTGCGAAAAACAGTCACAGTGTTGTCACTGTGCATGCGGAGTGATACGGAAAGGCCTAATTAGAGGGCACAGCACAGAAACCCTGCAGCGTGGCAGTAAAACTCACCCTGCAGGAGGGGGCTCTGGGTAAGACCAAACACAGGGAGATTACAGATTAAGTCCTGGTGCAAAACAACTAGGCGTTTTTTTCTCTTCTACACTTCTCATTTTGTCATGGCTCAAAGTGTTCCACATATGGCTTTGTCATGCTCGACAGAAGGAGCTGCAAAGTGGTGCATTAATATCATAAGCAATTTTTCTGCAGTCCTTGTGTCTCATTCCTCTTTGTCAGACATGCACCTGGCCCCTGATAGGATATATTGTTCCCCCAGTGCTCTGGGGTGCACTGAGACCCCCTGAGAGGAGGGGGAATCGGAGGGTGTCTGACATGCCCCTTACCGTAGTCTGTGACCGATTTGGGGGCCCTCTGCTCGGCCTCAGCGTTACGCTTCTTGTTCTTTGACTTCCAGGCGTGGTAGACCTTCAGACGGCGGTGGAACTCCTCCCGGCAGGCCGCCAGCAGCTCGATGTCTACACAGGAAGTCAACAGTCGGATTAGCAGCGGACAGTCGCACGCAAAAAAAACACCAGACACACAGAGGTCACATCCGATTGGACTGATACGGCTAAGAAAAACACGACAAAGCAGAGAAGCCTGAATTTAAAATGAAATCAATGTACACCACATGAAATACACTTAAATATTACTTGATCTACTCATCCTTCTACCATGTACAAACAGACAATGTACTGTACAAATACGACCACAAAATGAATCCGTCACAGGTGGAATTAATTTCAGTAAGATGTATTTGACTTTCCACTTTAACTCACTCCATTTGAGCATTTGAGAAGGCACCTGGGTGAATTGGCTTTGCGGTGGTTTCTTATGGGGGGCAGTGTAGCATTGGTAGTGGCAGGAGCAGGGCTTTCAACTGAAAGGTTGCTGGTTCGATTCCCCACAGGTGCACTGCTGTTGAACCCTCGGGCAAGGTATTTAACGCACAATTGCCTCAGTAAATATCTAGCTGTATAAATGGATAACGTGTTAAAAACTGTAACCTATGTAAGTAACTCTGGATAAGAGTATCTGCTGAATGCCGTTGGTGTGATGTAATGTAATAAAATGCTTGAAGTACGGTTTTGGAAGCCAGTCCTCCAGTGTTGATGCTTCACTCTGTGATTGACACATTAGTCAGGCTCAGCCAGGTGTCAGAATTACAGCCCATATTTTCAGAGCAGGAGGATGGCACACTTTTTTCCCTGGATGTGGCCACTGGGATCCATCAGCCAGTGATTGCTGTGATTGCTTAGACAGACGAAGAGCTTGGGTAAAGGTTTTACACTTTTCAGTGGGCATGTCTGACAGAGAGAGACCAGACGACTCCATCTGTCACTGGAGAAGGACTGATGCCACTCGAGCTGTAAACCAACGAAGGACATGAGATTTTTAACTGGCATATTAATTACGTCTTTGTCACCGAGGGTTTCCCAGTCTGGAGTTTTGCTTTGTCCAATTAAGTTCGCAGTTTTGTGCATCAGCACGGATCGCTGCTTTTGTCTGGGACGAACAGACAGCTGCAGTCAATGGAGGCCGTTCTCTGATGCCGCCGAACAGCAGAGAAAGGTGCCAGAGCTGTGAAAGTTTGATCTGCAGCAGATTTGAAAAGCGTGTGATGCTTTCACGGTGGCTGCGTTTCAAACAAAAGGACTGCGGTCACTCACGAGGTTCGGCGTTAATTAAAGAAGTGAATGAAATGCGTGCGGTGATGGGGGACTGTTTGCATCCCCTGGGCGTCACTATCCAAGCAGGGATCCATAAGACATCATTAGGAACGCGACGGTGTATGTCCTCTCCGCTCTGCATGCGGGATCTCTCTGCACTCTGACGTTGGTGCTGGGTTCAGGGCTCGGGGTTCAGGGCTCGGGGTTCGGGGCTCGGGGTTCACGGTTTGGGGTTCGGCACAGTGCCGGGTGCTTACCGCAGGAGGTGTTGATGGCGTCTCGCAGCTCAGCGTACTTCCACTTGCTCAGCTCGTACTTCTTGGCAGTGGCGGCGGCCTTGGTGGCCTGCACTTGCGGACCCCTGGAGTCACGACAGGAAACGGACACAAGGGGGTTAGCGAGGGGCTACAGGCTAATGGGGAGGCCCCTGGAGGGTGACCGCTGGAACACACGGAGTCTCCGCGTGGGGATGGACATCCAAGAGCCTTTAGCGCAGCGATATGTGCTAAAGGGGTAATCAGTGTCAGCGCAGTTTCGAACCACAAAGGAAAGGTCAGCAGGTGTGTTTCTGTTGCACCCTTTTTAAATCATAGGGTTAAAAAACTGCCTGATAATGCAGGTAACATATCACGAGACACAAAGCGATGCTAAAGGGAAACACAGGAATAATGTGTGTTCTCTGAAACATCAGTGAGAAGGACATTAAACGTAATGAAACTTATCAACAGCAATTAGAAACCAGTGAGTATAAACAATGGGTCGGGTGGGGCCAGATAAGGAAAAGTAAGTCAAATGATGATTATGAGAATGAAAATGATGATGGTGATGACACACAATTAAGAAATCACCAAGGATCCGACTGATGGAAATACATGTGGAATAATCTAACCGAAAATGTTTTATTATTTTTTTCCTCATCGCCTGCAGCTGTATAAGTCCACAACGCCCTTGGATCACGTTGCAGCCTGCGTCTGCAGAAGCGAAACGCCTAATTCAATCAACTCCGGGATTTGCCCCTTTTAGAAGAATCTGCGGAGCTGGGGGGCGGGGTTTGTGTCATGTCAGGCCGCCCACACTAATCCTATTGGCTGACTTAGCCTTTTCCTTTAGGGGACCTGCCTCACGGCCGCGGCAGCTATTCCGAGCTCGCCGGCGCCACGTGGTGCCAGTGCCCTCCTGCCTCCGTTTCCGGCGCGCGCGGATCTTCGGCGGCCGGTGGGAGGCGGCTCGAGGCAATTACTCACCGAGACGCTGCCGGTGCCCTGGGATTAACTGCCCTGACCCAAAAAACCCACCGTTCACTCACAATTATGCGTTTATTGGCTAACGAGGTCTGATTGAGTGCGCGGTACTCAGAATTAGCTTTATCTGACACGGACCACTCTATCTAACTTTATATAACGGGAAGGCGTTCCAATATATCTTCTGATCGATGCCACTTTGGCTTGAATAGCAGATGCAGACGATTAAATCTGAGGGACCACCGGTGAGGCAAAAGATTTGAGATTCTAAGAACGTCTATCAATGAATCAGCACTGAAGATGTTCCAGGTATGCCAAGGGGAAGCCCCACCCACACAAAGCTCTTCAAGTGATTGGTCCAGGCTGCAAGTGGGTGGCACCCACTTACATACACACATTCATACATATAATATCCAATTCACAACACATTGAAATCTCATACACAATTAAGAAAATTACATCAGTGAATTAGGAGGTCTGTAGGCATGCACATCTTCATAGTGGGATGCATAATTGTACTGTTCATTTTCCGTTTGGCAGATTGATGCAATTTCGGAAATTCCGTTTGATTGAGCTGGATCGACTAAACCAGCTTGACTCCACCCACCTAGCCAGAAGTTCAGACATTTCCTTGGCCATTTCCTCCCTAAAAGGACAGGATAATTCCAGCACACAACAGTTAGAACGTCAGTCAAACCGAATCACCCACACACCCTGTCTGCCTGTCTGATAAACCGATGAACCAAAATCATCTACACTGATTATGAAACAAGACATAACTGAAAAAAGAGACATCTAGTACCTCAGAGCTGCTGCCATCCCAGCAAACACATTCCATTCTAATAATATTTCGGCAACGTTGCAGAAACGCTGACATAAGGTTGTGAGGAGGCCATGAAGTGAATGGCAGTCACCATGTTGTCTGACCTCCGTTGACATTGTGACAATGACCCACCCATAGTTTAATAAGCTAGCTCACTGCACCTCCATGCTGGAGGTCACTTAAAGGGCGGGGAAGCGAAGCAGGAAATGGGTGTAGTCAATGACAGCCGAGCCTGCTGATTGGAGCAGGCATCGGTTGAGTGGAACCACCATCTTGTGGACCACAGCACAGCACAGCCTGGGACCTGAAGCAAACAGGCAGCTTGGACTCACAGAGAAAATACTCCAGGAGAACTGCAGGGGGTTTAAAGAACAGACTGTCACTCACAGACCTACTCACAGGAGGTATCCTGCCAACTGTGCTCTAATTAAAGGACGTCTAACTCTGCAATCCACACTGGAGGAGCTCAGTCTGTGTGCAGTATCTGTAGTAACGCTGGTGTAACATTGGTGTTACAGTCACAGAATTCTGACTGCAGCCTTCTTTATTACACTCCATCAAAATGATCCAACATCTGTGCATCTCAAACAGGAAATTACCTCATGAACTGCATTATACTAAACAATCACGCAACCATACATGAAACAACAAAAAGCAATACATTTCAGGGGCTACCGATTTCACTACAGAAAAACATCCCTTCTCCAATCCACAATCTTATATTTTCAATGTGTCTGTTTGGACCTTTTATAAGCGTGTCTAGTGCAGTGTGATGGTAAAGAAGGCAGTTATTAGGACAGCGTTAGAGAGTAAACTACAGTTTTAGCTCCCTTGATGTAACATATTATCTGTATTAAACAAAGAGATCAGCCTCTGTAAATGAAGGCAGGATATGAAGGATCTGTGTGCACAGAAATGACGTTTCTCTAAGCTGGTGTATCTTAAGTCTCGAAAAAGAGAATTTATATGGAAGGAGCTGCTGGCAATTTGAACAGTGATCCCCTCCTTCTTTCCTCAATCTAGCTCTAAAAAAGGTATTTTATGCAGTGTGCAAATATGTATCAAACTGTAAAATTTGTATATAAAAGTCATATTATTATTATTGTAAAACTATGAAAGTAAAACACGGAACATACATTGTCAAGGTCTTGGTCTTTTGAGGTCCGCTAGCACTGTGAACAGAAGATAGAGGGTTAAACTCCATAACCATAACACTAGATGAATCAGTGCGGTTGATCAAAAAACTGGGAAAGGTGATTGCTTTTGCCAGGCCTGATTCAGTGAGCGAATGATCAACCATGTTGTTTTGTTTTGAGCAATCTGAAACTATGACATGACTGTACTGATTCTCTGGCGTACTCACTCATGCCTGTTCATACCATTCATTCATCCTGAACAGTTTGATTTTTTTAACAGATGAATTGCAAATTTACTAATTTGTTTATTTAAAAAAAAAAAAAAGAAGAATTAGCGTGTTAATCAGCGAATTACAGCGGTAATCATGATGTGAGGTGGAGAGAGGTTTTGGTGAGAGATTGCTACAGAATGCAGGACTGAGTGAAGGTGATTGTGTGCAGGGATTTGCTGGGATCCAGGGGTTAGTGTATGTCTTACTTCACACTCTCTGGGAACCCAACACCTGAAGTGCCATTACTGGGAGAAGAGAAAGAGAGAGAGAGAGAGAGAGTCAGAGGTTACACAGCCAGGAAGAGCAAAGCTTCTGTCCCGCCTCTGCAAAGAGCTTCACTAAATGCGTCTCCGAGGACTTGTGTCCAGCAGTCCTCACTGACTGACAGCAGTGGTACCAGCCCCTCTCCTCTGATCCTGCTCTTAAGCCTGGGCTGATGTCAGCGACGGGAAGGATCTATGGCACCTTAAAGATAGCGATTAATCCAGGATCCGAGTGTCAATGTGACCTGTGCTAGAATGTGCTGATAGCACATCAACAATGAGTCACCAGGACTCTCTGTGTCCTACCCGATGTTCCCACAGAGCTCTGCTCCTTCTCTGGGGAGTTTTTTTTTGGATGAATGTACATGCATGAAAATGCAGGAGTTTGGTGCAAAATTTGGCCTCAGGGCCAAAGGTGGGCGTGGCCGTGTTACCTGCGCAGGCCCGTGTCCACCAGCGTCTCCTCTGCGATGAGCTCGGCCTCGCTCTGCGCGATCCTCATGGCCAGCTCCCGGTCCCTCCTCTCCTGCTCCAGCACAGCCTGCCGCTGCGCCTCCTCCTCCCGCTCCGCCTCCAGCTGCATCTCCATCTCAGCCTGCAAGTGACAGCACTGCATCATACACACACACCGCATCACACACACACCGCATCACACACATGCTCCCTAACCCTAACCCTCCCCCCGCTCCGCCTCCAGCTGCATCTCCATCTCAGCCTGCGAATGACAGCAGCATATACTCACACGAGAGCGTGCACACACAGGAACACACACACACACACACACACACACACACACACACACACACACACACACACACTGCATCACACACACTCACAAGCACATGCATGCACGTGCGCACAGACACACACACACACACACACACACACACACACACACACAGAAATACGCATTCATGCACACATGGACACATGCACATGCACGCACAAACTTGCACAGATTCGCACACTTGCATTCAGACACTCACACACTCGCACACATATACTTACATGGGCAAACGTGCGCGCACGCGCACACACACACGCGGCCGCGCGCGCGCACACACACATACCCACACACACACATACCCACACACACACACACACACCACGCACACACCAGGCACACACCACGCACACACACACACTCACGCTACACGAACAGCAGCACTCCGGGCTGCGGGGGAAGTGTGTGGGGAGAGCCCTGGGATTCCTGCTGACCTTGTTTCCTCTGTCACGCTGTGCAGGACCCCCCTTCCTTTACTCTCGGTAATGAGGAGGGAAGGCAGGCGTGTGCAGGGACAGAGTGATGGACGACACCAGGGCCTCTCTGGCCTTCCTTACAACGCCTCACAGGCCATTTCTACTCTCACGCACGCGTCTGACTTACTGAAGGGCAAAGGAAATTCAGTTTTGAGGACAGGATAAACCTCCACTGCAATGTGTCTTCCTTTGGTTTGTTCCGTCCTCTTGTTCCTTCCTGTGTCAGAATACACCCTGGAATACAGGCTCAAAGTTCTCCAAACCTCAGGCTCACAAGCACTTGGGCATATCTCCGGCACCATATAACACAGAATCAGACATCCTCAACAATGACAATATCTAAAACCCTAACATCAAATACTACACTTTCTCTCGTACATATGCAAATCAAACTCACAGCTAGCTGGCCAGGTTAAGGGATAGTCTGAAACGATCTGCTTTACTCCCCCCTGCGTACCACACATTCTCCAAAAACACGGAGGGAGGCGCAGGGGTGGCGGTCTGTGTGTCAGGAGCCTCTGAGGTCACAATGAGGCTACGAGTATCATAGCCTAATACGACTTATTAGGAGGGCCCTAATGAGCCTGTGGTCTGTGGGTGACCGTCTGCTGAGCAAGATCCAGGCGGTCAGTGAGGAAAACAGCTTTCCCTAACACTGTCCAGGGTCAGGGACCAAGCCTATTTAAGCTTTCACAACTAGGACATTTGTTTGGTTCCAACTGGAAGAGTTTTTGGTGGAGACGGAGATTAGGGCGGGGGCGAGGGAGGATTCGGTTCGCTGAGGGCGCCGGCGACTCTTCCTCAGGCGCCAGCAGCTAATGAAAGCAGCCGAGGCGAGAGCCGGGGTGTACTCTGACGCGAAATCATGACGGACAGGCGAAGCCTGCGCGGTGCGTCTCAGCCTTTAAACCTGCAGCATGGCTCACGGACACGGGTACGAGCCGGCTCTGCTGAAAAAGGCTAAGGACACGCTGTTTGCAGTTCCCGAAAAAAGAGCGCGTGCTTGCTCCAGCCTTCGGCTCTAAGGCCTGGGGCTTTTATCAGAGCCTTTCACCCCTCCAGGCAGGCCTCAGGGCAGGCCAGGATAAATATTTTGCGCAAAAATAATTTTGGGAAGACAACCTCTCCACCCTGCCTTTGCTGGTTACCAGCCAGGCGGATAAGGGTTTGTGTGTGAGAGAAAGAGAGAGGGAAAGAAAAAGGGAGAGGAGAGAGAGAGTGAAAGATTGAAAGGGATGAAGGGAAACAGAGGGATACAGGAGCGTAAGAGTAGGCATACCAGGAGTGTTGGGAGAGACAGATGAGAGTGGGAGAAAGTCAACATGAGCTCTTAATTAATCTATCAGGAGTGTGTGTGCTGGAGAACCTGTCAGAGATATGACCGCTTGGTCACCGCAGGAGATGAGAAAGAGAGAGAGAGAGAGAGAGAGAGAGCGAGAGAGAGAGAGAGAGAGAGAGAGAGAGAGTGAGAGGTAGAGAAAGGGAGAATGACTTTCACTTCACAGGAACAGGGCCATGTTCTGTCTGTCCGGCGGGGGCGGGGGCGTGTGTGTGCGTGGAGATTAACGTAGGTGTCCCGCTCACAGCCGAGCGGGCTGCCAGAATCCCGGGCAGGAATAGAGCGCAGATTAGAGTTCCTGGCAGCCCGGGCCGCTCGCCCTGTGACGGAGTGAAGCAAGGGATGATGGGAAACGGGCGGAGCCCTCTAAGCAGGGATGGCTCAGGGAGGCTTAGCCCCGACGGGAGAGAGGGGCGGGAGCTCGAAAAAAAAAAAAAAAACGCCTGTAAGCGCACACCCACCTGCAGCCGCTTCTCCTCTTCCTCTCTCCTCTTCCTCTCCTCTTCCTCCTGCCTCCTCTTCAGCTCCATCTCCGCTTTCCTGCAGGAGGAAATGGGGGGGGGTTACAGGCAGTGAGGGGGGTGGAGTCAGGTGACATGCAGGTGATCAATAAAGCGGGACTCTTGCCGATCAATAACGTGAACACGGCACTGGGTCTGCCCTGCAAAATCCTGAAAGCAGCTTCACTTACCGGCCCTGAACAAGGTCACACTGACAGTAAGACTGGCAATGTCTTTTTAAAGCACCACATTGTAGTTATGCCACAGGCCAGAGCCCGGCTCACGCCTGCCCCAGTCCGCACAGCTTGGGGGTGTAAATCGCTCAGAGCTGTATTTTCAGTGGGCCTGTGAAGTGTCCCGTTTAGCACAGTTTAACCCACGCTACAGGGATTAGCACACAGACGACTCCCTCCGGGGTCCTCCCGCAGGGCTCCGCCCCTGGCACTGCCTCTAGCACTATCCCAGCCAATCCCCTTCAGGAGCCTGACTGGGGAGCGCAGGAAGCTGATCTTTTTTCACAGGTTCATAAAGCAGGGGCCTTCATTGTTAAAGTCTAACACCGATCTGAGGCGATCGTAAGCACAGCTTTTATATGTGAGTAAAGCGCAAGGGCGTGAGTGCTAAGCTTATGCTGGAGTTTTGCTGCACTGAACCACTAACATCTCTGAACAGTCCACATGTCCCTCCTAAAAAGCAAAGGGTCACCACCAACATTCATCTCAAAATGCCTTTTTTCTGTCCTATGACAGACGTTTATCTTGCCTGTAAAGAGGTATTTGAGTGTGTAGTTGCAGTGCGTTCACATGACATAAGAGCCAGCAGCAGCCCCTCCCTGAGTGACAGGGGAGGGCGTGGGAACGGAAGACTGAATCGATGGAGGAGACCCGTGAAGCCTGCTGGAGACGACAGGGAGTGCGTGGGGAAATCAGGAACGACGGTAGATTGGTAAATTGCGATAGAAGGGGAAAACTATTGAGTAAAGCAATCACAACACTGCAGCCCTCCGGGGGAGCACGTTTGAATCCATGAATCATGTTCTCCGCTAAATGGCATCCTTGCCTCTCCCTGCGGCCGGGCGCTGTCTGTTTGTCTGTCAGTACAGACCCATGTTGCACGCATGAATTCTGAGCCAACCATTACCGGAGCTGATGTGAATTTGTATTGCCTATTGGAAAATGCGGAATTTAACAGCCGCACTGAAATAATTGCTTTTTGTTTGTGGTTCTGTAACTTTGCAAATGTGCTCTCAGCAATCCACAATTGTCGTGATGTCAGTCAATGCTAGAAATGTATTATATATTATATTATCGTCATTGTCAACCCTGGCGTTGAAAACAACGTCTGTGAAGGAGGCGATTCCTCTAAATGTAATCCACGGCCTCTGCCCCAGGCTACAGACCTGACTGCAGTGAGTTAATGGCGGCCGTTTGGATTGAGTTTTGTGAAACTCGTGCCCTCTCCGTGACCCCCCCGCCCCTCACTCACAGACGCCTCTCCTCCTCCTCCTGCTTGCGTCTCTGCTCCTCCTCCTCGCGCCTCCTCCTCTCCTTCTCCATCTCCTCCTGGATGCGACGCAGACGCTCCCTCTCCTCCTCCTCCTGCTTCCTCTTCTGCATGGCCGCCAGTAGCTGCTCCGAGCGCTTCACCAGCCCCTGGTGCTCGTGGTCGATGTCTATGCGTGACATCACCGTGCTCTGGGGAGGGGAGGGGGCGGGGCCACACACAGACATGTGACTGAGGTCAAGGGGCAGGGCTTCTGCATCCCTGCACATAGATGCCCATGTCCTCCAACCCCCACAACGAGAGGCTTACTGAGTTTCGATAGCATGTCAGAATAATACAGATACATTTGTCACATAATATAGCTTCCTCAGGACAGTCCTTTTTAGTGATACGTATGCATCCTTATACATAAAAGATGGTATACAGTAACAAGTCTGTGGCTGGATTCTATAGAGACAAAGATACTCTTCATTTATATAAGAGCAGGTACAGCATTTAGAAATTCTTTTTCATGAAATTCATTTAAAGGAAGGAAAAGTTCCAGCCTCCAGATATCATTTGCAGTCCTTCCTCACTAGTTAAGACTCCTCAATAATTATGAGTCTTCTCCAGGTGCTTACTGAGCTGCTGGAGACATGCAGAGAGAGCAGAGTGTTCCCTCTGTGAAGATCACCTCCTTGGCCAGCCTCATGGGTATTCATGAACCAGCAGGCCTGGAATGTACCTCCATCTCTAATGATGGCCGGCCGCGAGGATTCTACACATACTGACAGAGATCTGAGCCAGAACCAAACTGGTCCTCACTGCTGATTGCTACTGAATATTCATAATAACCTTTGCCTAATAATCTTTGCCAGATCTCCTTGGGTTCAGCAACGGCAGGGGCAGAACGTTCAGTCAGAACTGCTGAGGGCTACACTCCTCAACAGCTTTTGAGTGGTCACAGTTCAAACTTTGCTCTGCTCTGCCAGTAACGGTAGATGGGGGGATGTTGGTGTATGTAGGCTTTTCTGTAGGCAGTATTTGACGGATCATTACACTAAAGGCTACGAAAACTAACAGTGGGAAGAATGAGGAGCACACAAACAGGCAAAATGACACCTTCACACAGTCAGGGATGCTACATCCCGACTGAGAAAAAATACACAAAGAATGGTGATATTTACAAAGGAGAGAATTATTATAAAGCACACTATAATGTTTCAGTGTGGAAGGACTGAAGAAAAGCGTGAACATTCATAACCTGATGATAAATAAGACACTGACCTCAATTAGCTAGCTATAAATAATGATCAAATATGTAATATAAATATCAAGATGTTGTTCTGAGCTGTAAAATGCATAGTCATTACCTTATGTTATATGGATAAAAATATTCAGACACTCAAACAGGGGGAAAGGAGAGGTGTTTCTTCATTTAGAGCTGTCTATCCTTTCCTTCAGTCACTCAGCGCTGAAACATTTTCATGTTCCTTACCCATATGGAAAAATCTGGTGAACCATGAATATGCATGTTGTGTCACTGTGCCAGGCAGACACAGGCCGCTACAGCTGACAAGCTTTGGTGATCTGTGCTTCTACATGTCCTATATCTAGATGCCAGATCATAGTTATTTTTATGAGTACAGAGGCTGCCTTGTGTTTTTTTTTTTTATCTCTAAATACAGTTGATGCAAAAAGCTAATTGAGCCTTGATGGCCCTTCAGCTTTCCTGAGTCTTTACATTTTCTGTTCATAATGACTGTGACCCTGATTCACTCAAGTAATGGCAGGGCAGATAAAAGAGGAGGCTGTTCTTCCACACACACACACACACACACACGCACACACCTTGATCTTAGCCAATAATGCAGTGATGGAGGCCTCCAGCTCCTGGACCTGCTTGCTCATCTCCTGCTTGCCCTCCTTCAGCCCGTTCACCACCTCGTTGAACTTGTCCATCCTCTTTTGCAGGTTCCTGACCTTCACCAGGCCGTCGATGCTGCCGCCAGGAGAGATCAGTTCACCGGGGTCAGTGGATTTATCA
The DNA here is from genome assembly GCA_019176425.1 of Megalops atlanticus. Lineage (NCBI taxonomy): Eukaryota > Metazoa > Chordata > Actinopteri > Elopiformes > Megalopidae > Megalops > Megalops atlanticus. The sequence continues at coordinate 2,833,997 of CM032892.1, read as the reverse complement.
GGGCAGCCAAAGTGAGACCAAAAAAGCCCACAAGAAACAACTTTAAAGGTGATACGTGTTGGTGAGTCATTTACTGCTGAAAGCTTTTGAAAGGCAATAACAAAACAGCAGGGGGATGACCTGGGGGTGTTTGGAATGTTAACACACAATGTTCTGAGCAGCTGGCAGCCGTGGAGAGAGACAGCGCCGTGAGCCGAGGGGGAGAGAGGACTCACTGTGGCAGCTGAGGGGGAGAGGACTCACTGTGGCAGTGCTGAGGGGGAGAGGACTCACTGTGGCAGTGCTGAGGGGGAGAGAGGACTCACTGTGGCAGCTGAGGGGGAGAGGACTCACTGCTGTGGGAGGGGAGAGGACTCACTGCAGCAGCTGAGGGGGAGAGGACTCACTGCTGCGGGAGGGGGAGAGGACTCACTGCTGCAGCTGAGGGGGAGAGGACTCACTGCGGTAGGGGTGAGCTGAGGGGAGAGGACTCACTGCGGTAGGGGTGAGCTGAGGGGGAGAGGACTTACTGCTGCGGGAGGGGAGAGGACTCACTGCTGTGGGAGGGGGAGAGGACTCACTGTGGCAGTGCCGTGAGCTGAGAGGAAGTGGAGACTCACCGCGGTTTGTGCTTCCTCCTGCAGAGCCACATGCGGACGGTCTTCTGCATGGTGACGCAGGCGGCGGCGCGGTAACGCATCTTGTTCTTCACTGCGGGAGGGCAGAGGGAGGCGGTCAGACACTCTAGCCAGGTATAGATCGCCTAAAGAGGCGTCCAGCGCCATTAGCCTCAACATTGTAGACGGGAAGACGGGGCTCTTCCGACGTCCTATTGATTCCACTCGCGTGCAGAGAATTCTAGATTCGCTTTGCAGGCGGACGCTAAAGGGACAGCAGCTGGCTGCACAGAGAATAACCCTGCTGATGACACAGCATAGCGCCCTGTGCCCGGGTAATGGAGATGCACCGAGTCTAATGCCTCCTCATTTGTGAAATGAAAACTTTGCTTCCGCGGCGCTCTGTGAGGTGGAAGAAGAGAAAATGTAACACCTGGGTGCAGACTTCAAAGTTTCAAGTGACAGTTCTCAGTTTTCAAAAAATTTCAAGAAGTTTTGAACTCGACTGGCGGATGCTCTGCAGCCCGACTGTGAGCACGGCAGGCAGCAGAGAGGGAGTGCTGGGATAATCACGGCTCTCAGCGCTGTATCAGTGTCTGAAAGTGTAACGGCACCATTTCGCTGATCGCAGGGGGCTTCTGATTCGGGTCAGGGCCTTAAACAGCGGCTCCTGCCGGAGCTCTGAGTGAGGAGTTTTACCCTGAAGATGCCAGCAGGCCTGTGCTGTTTAAACACACAGAGGAAAGCAGTGCATTGTGGGAGAGGCCAGAGTGACACCTCTGATACGTACGCTTGATGACGGACAGCGCACACCACTGCACCTTCTTCCAGCGGCTGCAGATCAGCCATTTGTTGACTCTCTGCACCAGCTCGGCCAGGTGGTCGGGGTCGGACTTCATGATCTGATCGAACTCTGCAAACTGAGGGAAGGGGGGAAGGAGAGGGAGGGAGAGAGAGACGGAGAAATAGAGAGACAGACACCATAAAGGCCCAGTCAGACCGGGAATAATAACAATAAATGTAGTGATAAAAATTCAAATGGCTCGAGTTTAAATGAATGAAAGTGGTCATGCCACAATGACACCTTGTAAATGACCTTGAACGATAACAACGTCTATGGCTGGGTTCACTTTCAGAATGATTTTGTAGATGGCTGCAGCAATAAAATATTCCCATTTCAGAACGGGAGGTCACATTTAAAAACGGGTGAAATACCCACAGTGAAGATGAAAAAATTCTGTGCATGACTAAACCGACCTCTTTTTCAAGGATAAGAGGGTATTAAGATAATAGGGAATTCATGGGAAAGTAGTGGTAACCAGTCAATTAGCTATTCAGCTGCCTAAGCAAATTACTCATGATACATGGTGACATGTGGGGCACTTTGCATGTGTCTTCTTTCAAGCTAGCATGTGAGGAAAGGGAGCTGACTGACAACTATGTCGGCTGATATAATGTTGTGTGATTCTACAATCACATGTTGATGTGATTGTGGAAAAATGGTTTACAGCTGTCAGAAGGAAAGAGACAGCCCTTACCTTCCCAGGTCTGAAGAACACCCTGGTCAGTCCAAACTTGTAATCTTTCTCATTCAGTCCCAGTGCTTTAAACAAAGCCTGCAGGGAAAGAGAGAAGAGCAGGTGAGAGAGAAGCAGGTGTGAGAAACAGGTAAAGGTGATCAGAGTGTGTGGGGGACAGAGAGAGAGAGAGAGAGAGAGAGAGAGAGAGAGAGAGAGAGAGAGAGAGAGAGAGAGGTGTGAGAAACAGGTAAAGGTGGTTGGAGTGTGTTTGGGACATGGAAAGAGAGACAGGTGAGAGTAACAGGTAAAGATGGTCAGAGTGTGTTTGGGACATGGAAAGGTGAATGGATGGTCAGAGACAGGTGAATGGAGAGAGAGACAGGTGTGAGAAGAAGGTAAAGGTGTTGAGAGGTGGTAAGAGGTGGTAAGACGGGGCAGGGGCGTGAGGCGGACCTTGCAGAAGAGGCGGGGGTCCAGGCGGGTCAGCTTGGCAGGCATGTACTGCTTGTACATGTTGTAGAGCTCGTGGAAGGGGGCGCGAGAGGGGAACCCCCCCTGCATCAGGTCCAAAACTGACACCATTCCTGAGGGTGGGGGAGTGGGGGTCAGTGCCACACAACCTGAACACGGCACTCACACACACCTTGGACAGGACAAATGGTAGTACTGCAAAAGCAGTTATACATATATATGGTAAAGTGTAGCTAAAACGCATACATGCCCACAAACATCCTTCTCTGCACTTGCTACACAAATATACATATGTGCATATGTACATTATCAAACTATATATATCAACAGTAAAAGAAACATAACATAAATATCTATGCTCAGCCCCCACAACAGGTGGTCATGAGTCCTCTCCCAGTATAAGTGACAGCTTTTCTGTGAGTCCTGATAGCAGATCTGAATAGGGGATAAGTTAGAACGTTACAGAATGTCTCTCTTGTTTAGGAGGATTTACTGCAGTGAAGGAGGAGTGAATCTCTCTTTCTGTCTGATGGCCGGAGATCTGGCCACCCCCGCTGAGCCGGCACTGCCCGAGGCAGCCAGACTGTGGCCACCGCCATGCAGTTTGGTCAGGATTGATCTGTGCTTTGTGTTTTTGAGACTTACAAGGTCTCTGTGTGTCTGTCTCTCATCCATCAGAAGCATCGCCCTGCTTCCTTCCATTCAGTAAACTCCTGTCGCCCTCTGCCCCCCCCCCAAATCTGACGTCACAGATGTGGTATGATTTCAAAAAATAAAAATAACAGACTAAACAAAGTCACACCATATTTGCGCTTGGCATCTGAAAGGTTACAGGCTGGAAAACAGGCTGGAGTATTTTTTCAAACTGAACCAGTGAGTGTCATAAACAGACAGCTAAATCCTGCGATGAAAAGCATAGAGCTTAATCTGAAAAATGTTATTCTATTTTATTCACTACAGGCTCCACACTGCTATTAAGCCAACGTTCCCAGCAGTCCAGCTCACATCAATCACGCTGACATGAAGACGTGTAGAGCTGTACGTGAGGATGAATTCAGACAGCCTGACACTGCTCTGTATTCGCTGTGAACCCTCTCTTTCTACACGGATGAGCGCGCTGTACTGTAACGCATGTCCCCTCTCTCTGTGTGATGTTCGCGGTGCGTCTCCCGTGTCCCCTCTCTCTGTGTGATGTTCGCGGTGCATCTCCCGTGTCCCCTCTCTCTGTGTGATGTTCGCGGTGCGTCTCCCGGCCCGTACAGACCTGAGCACTGGAGCTGCGACAGGATCTGGGCTCCCTCGAACTGGTGGCTCACCATCTTCAGGTTGGGCTTCACGCAGCGGATGAAGCTGGAGCCCTTTAACAGGTTCAAACAGCACATACGTTAGCGAGAAGGCGAAAAAACGACACTCAGGCTGTGAAGAGAATGACAGGGTGAGGTGGGGTCATTTTCTGCCCCAGTGAAGCCTCACACACTTTAGGGGCGGTGAAAATCTCACACAGGTGTGCTGTAAGTCCTGCTGACACACCATGAGACCGTTCTGCTGCAGAACGGGTGGAGATAGGGGTGGCACGGCACATAAGTTTGGAAATTTGGGGAAGAGAAAACCTTTCATGAATTTCCAGCTCAGGACAAGGTAACAAGCTGCTAACGCCGATGAAGATAACTGTGACAAAAGCTGCACATATAATCACTGCCTCTGGCAACTACATGAATTTCCACTGTTTGCTGTTAGGTGTCCAAGGATGGATTTAATAAACCCTCACCCTCTGGACACGGCTCAATAAATTTCTCATCTTCCACTTGCGCTCAGTGTGTGTATTTGGCTTGGAGCTCACATCTTTCGCCATCGTATTTATTGCTTGTCTTTCTGAGCCCTGTGCTGTCACTCCGAAAAGTAACAGTTTACAGAACAGCTGTTTCCTGCTGGCACAGGACAGTACTGGATGCGTATTTTTCACTGGCTGTCAGCAGTACATCTTGCTGTGTGAAACCCGACACCGAGCAGGAACTGGGGAAAATTTAAAGCCTGACAGTAATCCACTCGCAGCTCATAGTTGCTCACTGGAGGAATTGTTTCTGAAAGCAGGCACCTGTTACACTAAACGATCCAGGGTATTTCACTTCAATTTCAGCATTTCAATACATAAACTGTAGCAAATGCATAATGGCTATACTGAGGTTAACTGAGGTTAAAATGCTATTATATGTCCTAGGCTTAGCCCTTAATAATATGAAACAATGGCTGATACTTACTGTGCTGCGAAGCTTCTCGAGCAGGATATTCAGCTGGGTCTGTAAGAGAAGGTGGAGGAGTGTTAATCTGTGAGTCCAGCTGTGCAACACACCCAAAACATGCTTGCTAACGATGCGATGCTTTCAGCTCTCCATCCAAAACCACACAACACAGACACAAAAAAACACCACACACAGAGCTAGCAGATTCAGGGCTTCTTACTCAACACAAACACATGGAGTATTTTTCTTTTTTTTCATTATTTCATGCAAGCACACACAATGCCACTGGGGACGGATGAACACACAAGGAGCCGTGCATCTTGGGAAAACAGACAGACAACCGCCTTCAAACCGTGTCCTCGGGGCGACGCGGGCCCCCCTTCTGAAACCACAAACCGCCTGTTCGGTGCTCACGCTAGGCCGTGATCGATCAAAGTTCGGCCCTACTCGGTTTGATATCGCTCCAACAAACATGAGTTTTGGCTTGTTATCTTAGAGGGAAAACGTCTGGACCCGCAAGTTATTTTTATTTGCTGCTTTGCTGTGTGATGTCTACACCGGGCTTGTGTTAACACTGCACTCAAGCTCTCGACTGTGAGCCGAGACAGATCAGTTCATCTACTGTAAAACAGTGGTGTTGCTGTGTGCAAGAATGAATCAACATGGCAGAAATAGACCTGCAATAATAATAATAACAATGAATCCACAGTATGCAGCTCTTTGCATCCCTGAGGGGACGATCTGTCTTAACTGAGTTATTATGAACTCCAAACCTTCATCACATTGATCTTAAACAGTAACTGCTTAACTGACAAAACCGCCACATCTGTTTCTTTGTTGCTGTATGTGTTACACAGAGACTGACATTAACTGCTGAATTTATTCAGCTAATTTATGTGAGTAAACTATACTAATTCTGTTCAGCTATCACAGAAATGTTTCACCTCCACCTGTGCTGTAATAGATGAGGGGTTTTCTGAAAAAGAGGGCTCATTTGTACACACTCACACAGAAAAAACCCCCAGCAAATTACAGACGATGATATCATTTCAGAGATTTTCGCTCTATCTCCAGATGTTCGTTTGGCCATTTTTCATCCGAAAGCCACATCTCCAGAGCGGACTCACAATAAATCTGAAAGTGACACCAGTACTCTACGGACGGCAAAGCTCATTGAGGGCACACACTTCACGGCTTACAGATACATTTTTCATCCAGTTCCCATCAGGGCCACGTTGCACGGCAGGGCGCGAGTCTCAGATGCCCCCGAGTCAAAGGACGTACTTGTTGCCATCAACAGTTTCCGCTTAGCACTAAACTCTGTACAAGTGTAACTGCTGGGGCTGTAACATGCTATTTGTGGCTGGCTCTAAGTTTTGCTTTATTGTGGTCTTTTTTTGCAGTTTTTACTTTGCAGTGTTCTCAGAATTAAAAAAAAATATATATATCATTTGAAGAAGACATCCAATAAACAATTGCTAATACACGTCTTATTCTCAAACAAGTTCTCTAAAGCTTAGAGGTTGACATGTCTGTTAACATACAGGATTGCAGACCAAAGAGACATGACAAGACGAGGACAGCAAACAGACAACGTGATGGAGAAGACAGGCTGGCTGGAAGCAGTTAACTGTCCGGAGAACAGAAGCGGGTGTGTAAGCTTGTTTCACTGATGCGGTGGGTTACACAAACAAAAGGAGACGTGTTACCTTCTCTCCCTGGCTGATTCTACGTTTCACCATGACTGATTTTTACCCCACTAAAGCTTTGTCTCTTTCTCTGTCTCTCCCTCCCTCTCTCTCATTCTCTCTCTAGACATCCTGAGCTGGTCTTATCCAGCTTAAGGGACAGATTTCTTAGGGAAAGGATGGAGAGACAGGAGATGGAGGAGGAGGAGGATGGTGTGGAGAGAGGGGGGAAAAACAGCGGGAGGGAGAGGTGTTAGAACACATGAACATAGATAACACACACGTACACGTGCATGCGCAAACACACACACACACGCACGCACGCACGCACGCACGCACACACACACACACACACACACACACACACACACACACACACACACCACTTCATGCCACAGAAACAGCGGTATACTCTCATATAACATCGTTTCAGAAATCATCCCTTATCATGACACATTAATTATAGAGTGCTAAAATTACAGATCAGTACACAGAATATTCTCAACACACGACTGAACACATTAAACAATGCTACAGTTACTTGATTGTATAATGTGAGCCCAACAGTATAAATCAGACAAGCAATTCAAGGACAAAGCTTTTAAGATGAGATTAAATATGGATCTTAACTCCAACTTTCCTGCACAGTCAGATGGAATTATGTAAAATGCGATTAATGAACTGTTGATTTCCTGGTTGCCTTATTGTTTCAACATCTGAACTGCTTGACAAAGGGTTAAAGGGGACTGGGAACCACACTGGAATCTGCAGATATGATAGTGCAGACACAGGGCATCAGTATCCGTGGTTAAAGTGTCTAGGGGTGAACCCCCTTTGCTTTGTTTCACTACATTTTCGTTAATTTCAGCCTGAGATAAAAGTGAAACCTGGCAGAGAAAAGCAACACTGCTCCCTCGCATTTGTTATTCAAATTTAATCAAACTGTGCCGGAAAATGGCGTCACACCCATCCCGTTTGTGCGAAGCGCGGGACGGTCGGTGATCGCGTCTCCCTCACCTTGAATTTGTTCCCCACGCTGATGAAGCTCAGCTTGCCGGCTTTCTGCTTGGAGTCCTTGGAGTTGTTGGAGTTCTCGAAGAGCTCCCGCACGAACCTGTCCTTGGACTCGCTCACCAGGCACTCCAGAGACATGTGGAGGGCGTCGTTGTTCTTCTCTACGAACTTCACCTGAGGGACAGGAGCACGCGGCTCTAACACTGCCTGCATCACTAATGCACATGTATGTGTGAATGTACGTGGGCAAATATACATGTATGTGTGAATATATGAACCTCTAATGCAGCGTTTCTCAAACCTCTCCTGGAGTACCCCTTGTCCTGCATGTTTTAGATCTCTCCCTGCTCCAACACAGCTGATTCAAATGATCAACTCGTTATGAACTCCTGAAGCTGCATAATAACAAACTGATCATTTGAATCAGCTCTGCTGGAGCAGGGAGAGATCTAAAACATGCAGGACAAGTGGTACTTCAGGAGAGGTTTGAGAAACGCTGTTCTAATGGATATGAACGTGTGAATAGGGTGAACCCCTCATGGTACATGTATGTGTGAGCATATGCACACAAATATACATGTATGTTTTGTATGTTTAAACATACAAAAACCCATAATGGATATGCATGTGTGAATATATATAGACCAACATACATGTATGTGTGAATACACATGAACCCCTAATGTATATGTATGTGTCAATATACACAGACAAATGTATATGTACATATGAATTATGTGGACTCCCAATGAATATGTATATGTGAATATATAAAAAGTACAAATACACATGTGTGTATGTATGTGCAAATATATGAGGATAAATGTATGTATGCATAGATATACATGGATAAATGTACATGCATGTGTGAGTATATGTGTACCCGTAATGGATATGTATGTGTGAATGTACATGAACAAATGGATATGTAAGTTTGAATAAACATGGACCCGTAATGGAAAGATGTAATTCTTAAATGCAATGTTTAATATTTTTTTTCTGTGCTAATCGGTATTCATAACATAGTGCTGAACAAATCTGTTTCAAAATCTCTCACCAGCCCTCCAGTGTCAGGAACAAAACTCTGAACATGCATGGCCAGGCGTAACATTAAGCGGGAAGAAAAATGAATTCAACCCAGAGATTACAGAAGCGATGTGAGAAAGGAGGCTTGGGTGAGGCCCGGAGAGGGTGTCCCGGGAAGGGGAGTTAATGAGGTGCAGGCAGGTGAGAGCGTCTCCTGTGTGAGGTACAGGCAGGTAAGGTACAGGCAGGTAAGAGTCTCTGTGTGAGGTGCAGGCAGGTAGGTGTCTCTGTGTGAGGTACAGGCAGGTAAGTGAGTCTCTGTGTGAGGTACAGGCAGGTTCGTCTCTGTGTGGCTCCAGGTAAAGTGCCTGATGATGAAGCCAGGTCGTGTGTCTCTGTGTGAGGTACCAGAACATTCCTGTGCACCACGGCTCCAGCAAGTGCCTGATGACTTCCTGGGCACCTGTGGGCCAGAAACACCGTCACACACTCACACATATGCGCGCACACACACGCGCACACACACACACACATGCACACACACACACACACACACCCCATATAAGCACAAACATACACACACAAACACACACAACACTCATAAACACACAAACGCACACAGCCTTCCGCCTTTTTCACTTCTTTAAAACATAATAGCATGTCCTGCTTGTTCCCTCCACACACATATGGCAGAAACAGTGAAACTCTCTGAATATGGAGCAAACCACAGTGAGATGCTGTGTGGAATAAAGGATCTCCTCTGGTCAGCGGTCAGCAGCGTGTACAGACTGAGGGATGTGGGGATGGTGGGGGTCCTCACGGTCAGGCGGAAGTGGTCCTTGTGCTTGCTGTGCACTGTCTCGGTGAAGTGCTGGTCGCTGGGCTGCGGCAGACGGTTCTCCTCATCCAGGATATCCAGAATGCCCGTCAGCTTGGCCTCCACCAGGTCTGCGGGCAACAGGGCACCCCCGTGAGCGGAGAGGGTAACCATATGCCACTTAACATTATATTACACATACATTTACACACCTACAGACATTCATTTACAAACCTACACACATACATTTACATACATTATTAAATTCCATCACTGTCATTTAGCAGACACTCTTATCCAGAATGACTTACACAGGTTACAGTTTTACCCATGGGTACAAGAGCAGGAACCAATGGAATCGAACCAGCTCCATACCACTACTCCACACTGTTGCGCCAGCACCACATGCAGAACAGCGTGTTAAAGCATCCCAGTTTTCATAACATGGGGCACTGCAGCTGTTCTTAGTCAAGTATTTATTAGCGGTTTATAATGCATATTGCTCAGATGAATAAAGGTCTCATAACTGGGTTGCAGAATAGTTGAGAGAGCTGTCTGTCTGACTGTCTAGCACAACACGTCTGCCACGCAAACGCAACACAGAACTGACAGCATGGAGCACAGAGCAGGCCTCCACTGAACCAGATACATACATTTGCATAAAAATACGCCACCTGTCTGTCAGCCTCGAAGAGGGAGGGCATTGAGCGAAATCGATGGGACTGATATTCAGCGATCAAACAGCGGCGCGAAATGACAGCGGCCCCAGAAACGGGGAAACGCCAGAACTCATGAAAACACTCGCTATTTCATCATTAGGGCTCCTCCTGTTTTTTTTCTGGGGTGTGAACTATCGTGGAAACTATTAGCCGTCCTCTCTGCCAACAGCTGGCCTGTGCCACCGGGCTCTGACAGCAAGCAGACGGCGTTTGACTGAGTCACGACACCTCAAAGCACGACGTGCCCGCGGTGCCTTTCATGCTCTCAGAAGCCGAAAGCAATTTCACACAATAGGCTGCAGATCAAGTTTATTCTGTCAGTTTATCCAAAGCTTTCTCAGATTTGTTACACCGTTACAGCGCAAACGCAAGCATAAAAAAAAGAACACTACAAACAATTTCATGAATGGAATAGCCCTCGTATTTTTAGTATGTTACAGAACAATGTAAATGTCTTGACTGACATTGTTGCATTCATGAATGCCTTTGTGTGTGTGTGTGTGTGTGTGTGTGTGAGAGAGAACACACAGGTGTATCTCTCTCTCTCTCTCTCTTTTCCTTCCTCCATCCCTCTCTCCCTCATTCTGTCAAATCCTTCCTCTCCCACGACACAGACACAGACAGGTTTGTGTTTGACTGATTCGCCTCTGGGATCACGGTCGGGGCCGGCGTTTCCGGTCGGGTTCACAGGAGCTTGACCTCTCACAGGGACTGCAAGCTTTGCTAGCCGTGCCCTTTTAAACCCCGGGATTACAGACCAGCGCAGGAATGCAGCCTGAGACCTCAGCTCCTGCACAGAACGTCAGACACAGGGCCATCCCCTGCACCACACGGCTTACGATGCAACCAGGGAGATGCAGTGTGGCACAGCGGTGAGGAGCAGGGCTCGTAACTGAAAGGTTGCTGGCTCGATTCCCCGCTCAGGCACTGTTGCAGTACCCTTGGGCAAGGTACTTAACCCACAATTGCCTCAGTAAATATCCAGCTGCATAAACGGATGACATGTAAAAACTGTAACCTCTGGAAGTCGCTCTGGATAAGAGTGTCTGCTAAATGACAGTAATGTTATGTAACGTGATGTAATGCAGGGGAAGCACATGGGGGGGGGTTGGCTGGGAGAAGGGGGGCTCAGACGGACCTATGCAGTCCTGGTTGTCGACGTAATGGACTTCGTTCACCCCCAGGCCTTCCCTCTGGTACAGCTCCTGCTCCTGAAATCACAGGACAGTCCCATGTCAGCAATTCAGGTCTCACTGAGACTAATTCAACCCAGGGGCTTGTCTATACAACCTGTTCATGGCCAGGAAAAGGCAAGATAAAAAATGCAATGAAATAAAAATCGTCTGGCTTGCCTCTATTGCACTTCAATGCATCTGTTCAGGTCAGGGAAATGGATCAAACATTTCAATCGCAGTCCATACAGATTCATAAGGCTGACACGGTTATATCTAAATTATATCTAAATTTTCAGGTGGGGAATTAGAGCTTGGTAGCTACAGTCATACAAGTGTGTTGACACAGAAAGACGTTGACACTCAAGGACCTTCGCAGGCATGGCTAGCAGATGAAAGATCAGGGGGCAGGCCGGCCTCCAGGTGCATCTCGTTTGTCAGTGTGCCTCTTGGAACCATCGCCACGGTAATGGGGGCGGGGCCGAGGCTGGCGGCACTCACCTCCTTCAGAATGCGCTCGTTGAAAAACTGCTGCAGCTTCTCGTTGCAGTAGTTGATGCAGAACTGCTCGAAGCTGTTGTGCTCGAAATACTCTGTGGAGACATTAAGTAATTTGATAAATGTTTTATGAATTCACCACTTTAGCCCCTGAAAACAACCAGTTGTGCAAGCGGAGAGGTTTCCTACGAAAGCAGAACAAACACATCGGAGACTTTCAAAGAGGAAGGGGTGGGGGGTGGGAGGGGGCGGCAAACTAACCGAAACCAGCGATGTCCAGGACCCCGATGAAGTTGGCGGAGGTGTCGAAGGGGAAGCACTGGTTGACGCGGGTGACCACGTGGTCGAAGAGGCGGCTGTACACGGCCTTGGCCAGGGCGTCCCGCGCGTTGTTGGCCTGCTCCACCTTCAGCGGCACCCTGGGGACACAGAGACGAGGACGCGGTGTCGAAAAACGGGGCCAGCGCTTTCCAAGGGCAGAGTACGCTGCCGAAATCAGCCGAGACACCGCAAGCCCCCTACACTGGCCTGGATATGCAGACTGGGAGCAGAAGGTAAACTGCAGCTCGCTTTTCAGAAACACCGGTGTGTGTTTCACACAGCACAGTCAACTCAAACTGAGAGGGTGATTGACACAGGGTGCATTTGACACAGCACAGTCAGCTCAAGCCCAGTGCGCGTTTGACGCAGGGTGCGTTTGACGCAGTACAGTCAGCTCAAACCCAGAGGGTGTTTGCAGGCGGCTGTCCCTGCAGGAGACAGATAATTACCTCCAGCGGACGTGAGAGGATGTGATTTAATGATATCAGTTAGAAAAGAGAGGAGTGTTACACAGGGGAAGGAGGAGCCTTATTAATCACCAAAAGCCCTATAAAGCCCTCTGCACATTGTAAAAACCTCTCTCTCTCACTGTAATAACCTCTCAGTCTCCTAATGTCTCCTGCTGGCCCGCACAGCCACCAGTGCTGTCTTTGTTATTCAGGGCACAGTGAACTGCCCAGAGAAAAACAGCATCTATGTTCAACACTCAAGAGAATGCAAAACCTTCATCTGACTCATGCTTTTTCATCAGGAATTCCTCTTCTCTGCTACACCTGGCAGAGATTCTGGCCACATAAACACACCTCTCACCCTACCTACCACCTCTTTTTCAAAGGTGAGGTCCTCTCACCTGCTCTCATATGCCCTCACCTGCCATTTCCACACCCAAACCCAGGTAGGAACTGCTCACTGCCCAACTTCACGTAAACCAAATTTATGCCCCTTCCTCCCACCCCAACTACCCGACCAGCAGCCACTCAGAACACCAGGCCTCTACTGACTCCAGCACACAGGCACACGCATACGAACACATGCACACACCTCGGCACTGATGGGACCAGAGTTCCCTCAACAATATGGCATGCATTATTCATGGGGCAGAGCTAGGCCTCAGAGAAGGGCCTCCAGTTTAAATATTTAATTCATTGAGGTGCTGCCCCCTCATTCAAACACTCAGGAGGACAAAATGCACAGCCCACGATGCTATGAGCTGCTTGTGCTCCCCAGAGAACCCCAGCTCGCTAGCAGTCATATTTCTGATGCTTGCCAATCCCTGATTTTTTAAAAATACTTTTAATCACTTGGTGTAGGATGTAAACATATGTTTCGCTGTGAACGTGGACCCTGCGACACTCCGATCTTTGCTCGTCTGCTCTCCGCTGAACTCTCCGGTCGGGGTGAAAATGATTAACGTCTCCTCTCATGAAAAGTGCTAAAGCCACTCTGACGCAGACTAAATTTAACCAAGGCTTTCCCGCTTATACAACCCATTAAAATAGACGACTTAAATGCAACAGACAGGTTCAAATCCTCGCTGCCCTCTTAAGTCTTTTAGCCACTTTGGTATTGTCAGTATTAATTGTCTGCTGTATAAATATGCTCAGGAAAAGGACCGGGATTCGCGGCCAGCGGATCACCACTCGTCTGGGATGTGAGAAGTGTCCGGCCAGGGCCAGGCGCTCTCAGATTTAACAGAGAGAGAACGGCCAGCCAGCTTTTCCTCCTTCAAAAGGAAGGTCCACCAGAGCAGGAAACATGAGTAATCGTGATGAACGGCCCCACTCGCCCACAGCTCGATAGGTTCAGATCCTGGGTGCATTCACCATGTCCTTCCTTAAGGAAGCCGAGGATTCCACTACATGTGGACTCAATTTGAAATATGAACCAACTCTGGCAACCCTCAATCCACCCCTTTGAAATCCTCCACAGCCTTGTCTTAGTTTATCATTTTTTCCCACTTAATTTTCCCTTAATCTTTTCCCTCTCCATTGAAGCTCTCTGACTTAGATACCACAGCGAATATTGCTCTCCATTTGGGTAAAAGTACAAGAGAAACTAGCATAAAAACACATTAAAAGCAATGGAATAAAGAGCAGCTGGGGATGGCGGTGAGAGTAACCACGGCGCTTACAGAGGCCTATTTTTTCCCACCACCCATCATGAGGCAGCCACATCCTGGTTTGAGGGGAGAACAACACCTTGTCCGCACCGCTCCGGTTTCTGTGGTAACGCGAGAGTGAGCGATCTGGTGAGAGGCGGAAAGCGAAGCCGCACCAGTCACCGCGGCTGCAGACGGGAGACCGGGAAGCCACTGCCCTCTGTCAGAGCGACTGCGCTCGTAATCACGAAGACCCCTCACACAAAATTTCAAAGACGTGGGGGGAAAAAGGATTTAACTCCTGTGTTGCTGCTGTCAGGACCGTTTCAGAAAGGATAGCATGTATTACAAGCATGAGTATACCAATCAAGCAGAAACATAGATAAAATCACTCTGCATCTGCAAGCTCTGAGAAACATAGAAATAGACCTGAGTGAAAGTATGCATTTCGATAAACACCATTTTAATTAACCTAAATTCAGCAGTTTTTCCCTCAGTTACTTCAAGCAGAAAATATCTATCATGTCCCTGCCCTCTTACGGTTGGTGATAAGGCTGTGTGGAGGCTTACTTGATTACTGTGCCTTTGGCGCCCCCTGCTGTCGTGAGCATGACCCTGGTGGTGAGGCTGACTCGCAGGTCCTCCTCGTCCAGCCCCAGTAACTCGGCGCAGTACTCCAGAGACTGGCTGGACTGGTTCTTCAGCGTGCAGCCACCTGACAGCGCATACACACACACACACACACACACACACACACACACACACACACACACACACACACACACACAGACGCACACAGACGCACACACAGACGCACACATACGCACACACACACGCACGCGCACACCCGCATGCACACATGCACACACACACACACGCACACACACACGCGCGCACACGCGCACGCACACACACACAAACACACACAGACAGACATGCAAGCACAAATATCACAGGTCAGTCTCATTTAAAACACACAAGAAAACGGTGACATATCACACAGTTACCCAGACCAGTGACGCTGAATACAGATATATACAGTCATACATAGTAATATACAGGAATATTTAATGTACAGGAGTTATTAGAAGGCACACACATACCCACACACACTTTCTCTCTCTCAAACACACACGTCTTATTTAGAGAAACACATTGTATATTGCCCACAAACAGTATTAACCACAGAAACACAAGCACCTATACACACCTCTCTCACCATTCACACACTCTCACACACACACACACACACACACACACACACACACACACACACACACACACACACACACACACACACACACACACACACACACACAGAGTTAATCACCATAAAGCCACCTGCAGCAGTTGCATACATAAACTACAACTTAATTGAATCCAATTATTTACGCTTGGATAATTATAGAAACAACACCACACAAACCACGAACACTACAAAGGAAATTTCAAACAAGACACATTTAACAAAGACGCATTTAAGACTGACCTCGAGTGGCATCAATACCGAGCTGCAGATCTTGTGTTAGTCTACGCTGGGATGCATGCGTCTCAATGGTGATTTATTGACAAGAGTTAACCTCTCTGCTCATCAATTTAAAACTGAAATGGCTTCCATTAGTCCGTAGTTATCTCCTGCCACCGGTGCTGACATTACTGTGCTTGCCAAAACATCAAAAGCTAACATGACGGCTGAGAGAGGGCTGGGATAAGGAGGCAGACTGGCGATTTGATTTGGTGATTCCACTGCATGCATTTAGAGATAGGCCACCCCCTTTCCTTACAGTCCCCAGGACAGCCATCTCTTTGTGATCATGTGAGTAAATCGCTGGACACAGGATCTTGCTCCTGAGAGACATTAACTTCCTCACTAAAATATGGCAGTGTAGCATAGTGTTGAGGAGGGTCCTGACCAAAAGGTTGCCGGTTCGATTCCCCCGCAGGTGCACTGCTGCTGTACCTTTGGGCAAGATACTTCACCCACAATTACCTCAGTAAATATCCAGCTGTATAAGTGGATAACATGTAAAAACTGTAACCTATGTAAGTTGCTCTGGTAGGACAATAATGTAATGTAATATGGCAGGCGTTTATGGTTGTATGTTTTAAAAACCTGGTTACAATTATTTGCTCAAAAACATGTACTTAATGTAACACTCAGTGCAGAGTTGGATGAGAGACATAATGACACTAAACCTGTTTGGTCACGCCGGGAGGAGGAACCACACCAGCGGCTCCCGTCATTGTTTCTGACGCGTAATTCTCGCTGGGGCGAAGGCTTACCGTATTTTCTCCCCTGCAGATCCTCTCGGTCTGGCGATGCATGGGGGCTGGCCGTGAGATAAGCGCTAACCCCTACGGCCTGCTCACCTGAGGTACTGCCCGCCTCCTCGAAATCGATGTTGCCCAGGTGCAGGACTCCGGCCACCACCCGGAACAGGTCCAGCTTCTCCGTGTCATCCAGCCCGATCTTCTTCATCGCCCCACACATCCTGCTGAAGTCGCCGTGGTCATCCAGCAGCGGGTCTTTCAGCGACCCTGCCTTCAGGTGCTGTTAAACCACAGGAATCACAATACTCTCTATCTCTCTCTCTGTTCAGATTTTTACACAAGTCTTCCCAGTGCTAAGGCTACTATATATGAGCAGACTTGTCTGAATACTTATGGCTGGATTACAGACACACACTACAGACACACATTGACCCACCAGCTGCACTTGGAATGCAGTTGCAACAATGCAACTTTCAGTTTCACAGGAGCTGATAAACAGACACTTTTAAAAGTGGGCACATTTGTCCCGTTTGGGGGATATTTACAGCAGGCTGACACCTGAGATTCGGTGTTCTGCCATAACTAAATCACGTGACAAATGAGCAGCAGAAGGAGTCTACAAAGAGGTCACACATGCTGAAAGTCTCCTAAGTTGTGCCCAAGATTGTAATGATTGACAACGTGAAATACTTTACAACTTCAGTGTATTTGCACTTGCAAAAACCCATTTCCCCACATGTACAATTCCACACTGACACCCCAAAATGGTTAAACACCTCTGCTTATTTGAGAAATTGGTTTGATGCTTTCTACAGTTTCAGAACAAATCTGCAGACAGAGTGGTAATGACAGACAGATAGCCATACTCACACACACACACAGCAGAATGTCACAGTATGAGATAATACTATGGCATTGGAAGGGAAATGTAGCTGCTAACACCAGCGTTCCAGGCCAGCTTCCCTGATCAATTTCCATTTTACTGTCTATTTAGTATTTAGAAATACTACTGCTACTAACACCTCTACCACTACTCTTACTCCTACTCCTACTTCTACTACTACTACTACTACTAATAATAATAATAATGCATAATGATAGCTCCTACCAATGAATACCAAACAAAATGAAAATGTTCAATTTGGTTTTTCTAACTCAGACTGTTTCAGTAAACCAATGTTATGAAATGCAAACTGTACTGCCCAACGTATAAGGCCATATACATTTTTGGTGAACACAGAACACTGGTATATAGGAGCATTTGTTCTCTATAGAAAAATGGAGGAACTAAGGTGATTAAAACTTTTTGTAACAGACACAGTTATGATCTAAAAGCAGATCATTCTCTGCCAGAGGATAATACAAATCCGTACACAAATTGGCCAAGCAGTAAATTAGATATGTTGCAGCCCTGTTTATTGGATATATGTGTGAGTGCCTGAAGCATTTCAACACTCACTAATTTTCTATCCTCTGAAAATTGGCAAACATTCAGTCTAGCTTCTGATTTCAATAATGCTTCTTCCAATTAGAATAATGTTGAAGTAGACCCCCTCATTGCCAGATACAATATCTTACTGTGACATTCTGGGCCAGACAGAAGCTGGACATTAAAAACCCCCACCACCATTAAAAGCCTCCCTGAAGACACCCCTAAACTACACAAACGAATAAAGCTAGTCTCAGGCCCATGCATGCCGTGCCCTGATTCTCTCTCCACAGACATGAACCCCAAGAAGAGAGAATCCTAGGGTTAATGTCACAACAAAACCTTTCTTAAAGCCTGGACAAAAAAAAACAAAAACAAAAAAATGAACAAGATCACCTTATTGTCCTGTATTATATAGAGAAGAAGCAGTGTAGAGAGACATACAGTCATTATTAACAACAGTGAACAGTGACACATACAGACATTACAACCCGTTTCAGACACAGTGACTGCTGATGACGGACAGTGAGGTTTTACACTGGTTCTCAGCTCTACAAAGACATCGTCACACAGGGCAGACACCTGTCCCACCGACTTTACGTCTAGGAGATCTACAACAACCACAAAATCACAGCTCTGGCACTTATGCCATACCGATGCCCATCAGGTTTAACTGCAAGTTTCTTTGCATTTGCAAAGCTTGGTGTTTTGGAGGGGAAGGCCACCTGGGATTGTCCTCAAACAAAACAATCAATACTTGATGAATATCATTACTGCAAGAAACAAATACCTTAAAGGGTACTTGGGCCTGTTATCTGAAAATCAGCAGTTTACAGTACCTTACAATTAAACTTCTCTATGTATGTCTGACATCTGTCACAGTTAGACTTGCATTTGCACCCCAGCCAGATCTGAAGTTTGATGCACTACGCACACACCAAGCCAACAGTCCTTACCAAGCTGATTTACAAACACTCTGTGCAACCAACCAACTAATTTTTCCTGCTTTCATTTTCAAACACTTTAAATTTGATAAAAACATAATAGTAATTATAATTTAAATGCTCTTTTGGTGGCAGTCTGACAAAAAAAAAAAAAACCGGGAAAGTGGCTGGACACATCAAATAGATACATTACTTTCAGGATTTCTTAACCAACAGGCTATCATGTCCAGTCAAACAGTTTTCATTGCTTTTTTAAATAAAAAGTCACTGGTATAAAAATTGTGAAATTCAATTGGTTGAACATACTGACCATTAACAACATCTCCGATACCAAATATTACACTTCATGTTACCAATGGAATTAGTTTTACACAAGCATGTACATGTCACTAAAGGGAAGCTTATATATCCACACATACTCACACGTACATATGCACACACACATTTTAAAAGTCATCAATATTACTATTTCAAAACCCTACAGAAACAAACTTTGAAACAGTGCCCCGATGAGGATGGAATGAATGAATAATTAATGTCATTCAAAGGGAAAGAACTCAAGCAAAGTCCGTCTGCTATTCTCAATAACAATAATAATTCATAACGCGATTCCTGAAGGGGTGTCGTATAGCGCACCAATAATGAAATTCCCCTGCATAATTAATCAAAGGAGGAGCACAGAGGCAAACTCATTTTGCTGGATAAAGAATTCTCACTGATACGCCACACTGAATCTATTCATGTGTGTTTTGTTTGACTGGGTTTTTTTCCTAATTAAAATATTTGCCAATTATAGGTATTGTACCCCCTCCATCCCCAGCTGAAGTTAAAGGGGTCTCTCCTGACTGGGACAGTCCATTTCGGGGACTTGCACGACTTTCATTTTAGTGAAGTCTCATGAATGCAGATCAGAGAGTGGGATTTTCCATACCTGTTTGCGTTTCATAAATCCACATCTCGAGACACAGCCTCGGTTAGACATGCAAGCATGTACGAATGAACTTCAGGAGTATTCCAATACACAAAATCTATGTAGTTACAATAACAGACACAAATACCTCCACATACAAACTGATACTGTGGGCACAATGCCAATCTACACAGTGTCAAAGACAATGAATTCTCTCACTCAACCAAACTAGAAATGACCACTTCACTTGATGGTTTGTTTTAATCTTTCTGCTTGGTCATTTCTACAGCTCCATCCTACATGCAGCCAAATTTCAGCCCATTTTTGGTGGGCGTATTTTAGGACTGTCAGAACGAGTGGGCACCTGGAAACTCCCATGTCAGAGATAAAATAAGAAGATGGGAAAGGGGGTTTATCATCTTTACTCCTTGCGGACCTCCAGACAAGACAGACTTGAAACAGATATCAGCTCTCGACTTGATTCAAAAACCCTTCAGTGCATTTAACAACTAATGCACATCAAATCACCATAGGCCTTCACATCACTCTCCTGCTTTTCACATCACTCTTCTCTGTTTCTTAAGCCAGAGGCTCATTTATGGCACCTGGCACAAATGCTACTGCTACTGTTACTGCTGCTGCTACTATTACTACTCATTCATGGCACCTGCCTGCAGATTTGCACAGAGGGGGGGACCTACATGTCTTTTGTCTTTATTTCCTCAGAAGCTACCAAGCACGTTAAGACCCACCAGATCTGTGCTAATTCAGGAGGACAGTGAGTGGTTTTCATGGTCACCTTCTGAGGGGGAGAAATCCTTCCCGCAGAAGGAGATTTGAGGGAATGTTCTGACGCGGTTTTCCTCCTCGTGCTGTGAGATTACCAGGAGACGCGCGGATAAACTGTCCCTGCCCATCAGTCGAGCCGTGCCAGAGCTGAGGATATGCTGGCTTCCGGAAAGCACCGTGACTAACACTGGAAGAGCTTACCACAAATCCCACAACTCTGCACAACACCTATTAACCAGTGTAAAACAGAGTATCGCATGCCTTAGAACACAACAGGCCCTCTTCCACCTCGCTTCTACCTACCCCCCCATCACTCCCCCCATCCCAGAAGAGAAGCAGGGTGACACCTGCGACACAGGTGACCGGACTCCTCTGACCCGGTTCTGTGATTGGGAAGGGCTCGGGACGGAGGGCTAAGGTGTGCCTTACCTCTGGGCTCTTGCGGTTCTGCTGGATCTGTTTGTCTGTGTCTTTGGTGGCGAAATATCGGGTGCAGCCTCGACTCAGGTACTGTAGAGGGGGACACAGGAACAGAACAAAGGATTAATAAACACAGGGCACTGCTTGCAACTGTAAGGCTCTTGGCATGCATGTTGAGCAAATATCAGTTATTAGAGATGGCCTAAGTGCTGTGACACAGGAACTGCAACAGTGGACTGGCCTGGGGACTGAAAACATTTTGCACCAATAAATGCCTGCGTGATTTCTGCTGCTCAAACCAATTCAACACCACTGGTGTAAATTACACATTAAAACCCCACAGGGAGCAAAGTGTGATGGCTACATTTCTGTCAAGGAAACAGAAATGGCTAACATTGTTCTAAATAGCTGAAAAATAACTCATAAGGTCATAAACGAGTTCCACACGCCACACAGACCAGCTGGTGGAACTGGTCATACTCCGGCAGAAACACGTCACTCTCGCTTTGCTATGTCACCACATCGCAGCCATGACCAGCCTCCACACACAGCGCTGACATCACAGCCCTGACAGTCTGCCTCTGACACGCTGTCAACAGGAAGTTTCTGTGTCCCTCGGCTGCTTCCTCCCAGGAGGGCAATGACTGGGAGAACAGGATTTTTTACACAGCGAGCGTTTGGTTTCAATTCCTGTGTAATTGCTCTGTCTGCTTTTTAATGGCTTTTTTCTGCCCCTGCTTCTTTTGTAAAGACAATCACTGCGAAGATTTGATGAGGTGATATATGTGGAAAAAAAAACTTCCCACCAGAAAAAAATAAATCTTTTACTTCAATGAGACACGCTGATGTCTCCCAGCAGATAGTCATACAAACAGCTATGCTGCCTCCAAGATAATCCCACAAAGATCAGCTGTTTCTCTTGATCTGCTCCTCAACAGCATCAGGGGCACCACTGTAGTGCTGTCCACAGCTACAGAAGCCACCTGTGGAATTCAGCTTTGACTTTTCTCGATTTACTATAATATTTATCCTAACAAACACTCTACAAGGGCCCTTTCATCATTACGATGTCCCTCAGGACAGGAAGTGTTAGACGGGAGGCAGTTCTGGGTAGATGGGCACACCACCGGGTTAAGTGACCGCCACTGGCAAGAAAAGAACCCCATACGAAATACAACTGCAAAAATCAAAGATATAACATCAGTATCCAATAAAGTAACGCAGAGATGGGAAGCCTGCCAGGAAAGTGGCTCTGTTTTTATTTGCAACTGAAAAATATACAGGAAGCCTCTGACTGTGCAGACTGTTACAGACCGTGACCTGGCCCTTTGACCTTGTGACCTGAAAGCTGAGAAACTTCTGGGGAAAAAGTGAGACCATCTGTGTCAAGTTTCACCAAATGCCATGCATAAATTGCCATGCTAGACACCCTAATCCACTTTCCTAACAGATCCATGTAAGATTGTAAGATAAGGACGACTGGAAAACACATTAAATTACATTACATTACTGTCATTTAGCAGATGTTCTTATACAGAGCACCTTACTTAGGTTACAATTTTTACGCTTTATCCATTTATACAGGTGGATGTTTACTGAGGCAACTCTAGTGCTCCTTACCACTATGCTACACTGTCGCACACAAAGCCCCTTTCGCCTCAGACAGGAGGGCATTTCACATTAGCGTAGGTGAGAGTTTTGAAAAGGCAGTCAGGAGGAGCATACTGAGTCCGTCGGTGGATCATAAAAAAACAGCACTAAGAAATGGAAGCAAATCATTCTCTATGACACTCTGACACAAGTGCATTTTTTGCACAGCCTGCTGTTGATCATTAAGGTAATAAACAGCTCAGGTGGAAGGAAATAATGCTTCTGAGTTTCTCGCAAAAGAAGTGAAAAACAATCTGATGCCTCAGCATGTTACTTTGAATTGTTTCAGCATCATTAGTGGTTTAATACCTAACGCAGAGAATCATTACTGTTTCAAAATTCAAAATACTCAGATCCCTGTTTGACACAGTCCTATGGAATATATTGAGCTTTAAAGCAGCTGTGTTGTGTTAATTGTGGAACAAGGTCAAATCACTCAATAACAGTGTCAGAAAAAACAAATTATTAATAGAAAGTAGCCAGAGCTGTGGGAAGAGCCAAGCACTCCAAAGGTCAGGACATGTGTCCTCAGTTTAATTAGACCACAGCAGAAATGTCAAGGCAAATGTCCCATTAGCGCCAATGAGGTCGGTGTCTTACTGTGGAGTCAATAACACATTACCTCAGTGTCAAACAGACACAGAGCATTAGGACTGAAGGCTGAAGACACTCCAGAGAGGAGGGTGTGTGTGTGTGTGTGTGTGTTTGTGTGTGCGTGTGTGTGTGTGGGGGGGAATGGTGTTCATTTGGAAGATTCCCCCAGGAACCTGCTACCCATTAACAGCCTCTGTAGTCTTTTATTAAACACGGACAGAGAGGAACCGTTGGTTTTGTGGGAAAGTTGGCCAATCTCACCGCTTCAAGCAAGCGTTGGACCAGTTAATAAAGAGCATATTGTGACATCTAGTGGCCAGTATAAGTATACCATCAAATTCAATGTTTTCACTTGCTTGCGCATCCTGTTGAAGCTGTCCAGCACTATAGTCCTATAAAAGATCTGAGGCTCATCTGTGAGCACCAGGCTGGGGGTTACGGGAGCTAACGGCGTGGGGCCGACTCGCTCACCCTAAAGGTGTCCGGGGAGCTGAGATGGAACTTCTGGCTGATGTCTTCGGGCGCCCCCGCGCACAGCCTGTAGAAGATGTGGTAATTCCTCTCCTCCTTGCTCTGCGTGCAGATCCTGGACTTCTCCAGCAGGTAGTGAGAGACGAACCCCCCCACCACAGCGTTCTGCAACACAGAGAGGGGTGGGGGGTTGGGAGTTTAGCCTCTCGCACACCGGAGGCCTGAGGGGAGTGCTCCAGGCACACAGTGAAACTACGGCAAACTGACCGATGTCTGTGCGGTACACACTGCAGATACTAAAGCACAGGATCTGAGGGTCACGGGTTTCAGTCCCAACTTTCAGTACAAACACAACAGTAAAAGGCTGAGGATGTATGCACTGTCTGCTGATATACATAATGAACTATGAAAAGGATTGCTAGATAGGTGGGTGAGTGCCCATAGCAGGAGAAATAAGGACAGAAATCTGACAAGTGTGATTGGCTGCAAACATTGAGTCACTTCCTATTGTAAATGAAACACATAATCTTTATAGCTGCATGCTACAACACAGGTCAGTTTACTACAGGTTTAAAATCTGAGACTGAATACAGAAATATAAAGAAAGGGTATATTCCTGATATCCTTGGACTTTGTTTTAAAAACCATTTCAAACATTTCAAAGTTTCCTCTGGTTTCACCCATGATCTGTTGACAGGCCGGGCTGTGGTACCTTTTGATTGAAGTGGATTTCTACAAACTTTCCGGAGCGACTGCTGTTGTTGTTCCTGACAGTTTTTGCGTTCCCAAAGGCCTCCAGCAGGGGATTTGCTGAAAGTCAAGCAGTGCGAAAATCACATAACAATTACCGAAAAACCGAAATCTAAATGCCCGTCAGTATTCATACACTGTGTGAACATCTACAAGCTGCTGTAACAGATTTCACAGCCATCCACGCAAAACACCTTACTCATACCTTCTACTATTCTCTCATCAATATCCTGGCCCGTTCCGTAGGATGTTGTCAAATACCTGAAGAGCAGATGTAAAATCAATTTTTACATGACCCACATAAAGACTAGGTGGTAAAGTTTAAAGTAATTCACTGTTACATTTTCTGTATTAGCATGGATATGATCAGTATCCAATATGAGTTTTTACCGGAGCACAAATTTGGTGTTTTCCGTTTTCCCAGCGCCGGACTCCCCCGACACAATGATGGACTGGCTCATCTTGAGCACTTTCATGTCGCGGTAGGCCTTGTCCGCTGAGAGAGAGGGACGTGAACTCAGAACTCGAAGGGTTAACCCACTCTCACTCCACACGTCTTTCTACCAAACTGTATTGTAAGGGGTTTGTGTGTAGTGGGGTGTAGTGTGGTGTGGTGTAGCAGTGTGGTGCTAGTAACTGAAAGGTTGCTGGTTTGATCCCACACTGGGGCACTTCTGTGGCACCCTTGGGCAAGGAACTTAACACACAGTTGCCTGAGAAAATATCTTGCTGTATAAATGGATAAAATTAGAAATAATTCTGGATAATGGTGTCTGCTAAATAACAATGTAATGTATCAAGGTTTTTTTTACTACTGTAAAAATAATTAAAACTTCCTATCCTAACACTTAAGTTATGAGCAGAAATTCCAGAAATTTTTTCCAGTGATTTTCATGGAAAATCATTTACATTATAATTAGGTCACAATATGACTATGCATGATAAGTGCAGTTGCCCCCTGGTGGACAGTGAAGAGAGTGTCATAATCGCTGGGCTGCAGATACTTATGTAGAGGCCAGCTCAGGAGACCTGTTTCATGTATCCATAGGAGCTCACCGATCGCGTAGACGTGAGGTGGCAGGGTACCCAGGGACCTCCCCTGGTACTGCTGAATGGTTTCCGAGGAGTAGAGTTTGGGGATGTCATAGTAGGGGTTAACCGCGATCAGGATGTTTGCGACACAAGTCTGAGGACAGAAGAGGCCTGAAATTAGGATTCTGAAAAACACTGTCTTAGACAGAGCTGAACAGCACATATTACAAGCCGCATATGGACTTAGACATCCACAGAACTCAAAGGAGTACTAGCATGTGTTATCAGATGTTGCATTTTGTAGATTCATATAAAAGTAAATGTTTCATAAGGGATTCCTGCATTCAAATAAGAAACATGAGAAGTCGTTTGTACAACAGGATTGCACACAATCTTTTGCTGGCCATTTCTTTGCTTGGCATGTCGAACACGGCGCAAGTGTCCTTGCACGTCCGAAGCCCTTTCAGACAGCTGGCTTTCCCCTGGAGCTGTTCTGCTTATGGAGCTACACTCTGGGCATTGTGCTGGGTATCAGTGCCCTGATCATGTTCCCATGTTTCTGTCATTAGGCCAATACCCCTGCGCCCGACCACCAGACAGCCGTCCTTTCAGCAGGGGACGATGGGTGACATCTGGAGGAAGGTTTTCCCTTCCAACCCCCCCCCCCAGCCAGCTGGCACCCGTCCCCCGGGGCAGATGGGGACGGGGTGAAATGGGGTGACAGCCCTGCCACTCCAATAAACCTAATTATTTTGACTGGGGAAAGGCGATAGCGTCGGCCGGGCGGGTGGTTGTAGCGGTCACAGGAGGAAAGGGGGGACTGCAGCTGACAGGGGGTGTGGAGAGATGGGAAACCCCAGGAAGGAGGCACTGCGGAGCAGCTACTGCCGGGAAGCGCTGGCAAACCCGCAGCGTCTCACAGAGACGATGGCGGCCATGTCACAGGAGCCACCAGGGCTTATGTGTTCTGGGAAAAGGGGTCGATTTCAGAGCACCAGGACAGAGCGTATGGACTGATTACCGCTCTGAGGGGATGTGAGCAGAACAATGAGGGATTATCCAACCTTGAGCTCATAGTGACTGCCTCGGGCCTGCAGGACTTTACAGCTGGGCTACCCAAACTACAGCACCCAGGACAGGGCTACCCAAACTACAGCACCCAGGGCAGGGCTACCCAAACTACAGCACCCAGGGCAGGGCTACCCAAGGGCAGGGGTACAACACAGCACCCAGGACAGAGGTACCCAAACTACTACAAACACAACACCCAGGACAGGGCAGGTAACTACAACACCCAGGGCAGGGGTACCCAAACTACAACACCCAGGGCAGGGGTACCCAAACTACAACACCCAGGACAGGGGTACAACACCCAGGGGCTACAAACTACAACACCCAGGGCAGGGGTACCCAAACTAGGCAGGGCTACCCAAACTACAACACCCAGGGCAGGGCTACCCAAACTACAGCACCCAGGACAGGGGTACCCAAACTACAGCACCCAGGACAGGGGTACCCAAACTACAGCACCCAGGACAGGGGTACCCAAACTACAACACCCAGGGCAGGGCTACCCAAACTACAACACCCAGGGCAGGGCTACCCAAACTACAGCACCCAGGGGGGTACCCAAACTACAACACCCAGGGCTACAAACTACAGGGACAGGGCTACCCAAACTACAGCACCCAGGACAGGGGTACCCAAACTAAACACCCAGGGCAGGGCTACCCAAACTACAACACCCAGGGCAGGGGTACCCAAACTTCACCCAGGACACTCAGAACTACAACACCCAGGGCAGGGGTACCCAAACTTTCAGCTCAACACCCAGGGTGGGCTACCCAAACTACAACACCCAGGGCAGGGCTACCCAAACTACAGCACCCAGGACAAAAACACCTCAGCCCCAAACACCTCACCAAAAGACACATCATGGCTGCCTTCTCCTTCCACAGCAACACGTCAGGGATGATGAGATTCAAGGACCATTTTCCTGGGTATTTTCTTCTCATTTTTGGAGAATAGACAGCTAATAAATACAACTACAGAATGTTCCCCTTCAAAAGGCCAAAGGATGTGGAACTGTGGGTGGTAGCAAATGCTCTTGGTTTACAGGCACAGAAAATGGCTTGTTTAGCTGCAGAGGCAACACCATACTTACATATATCTTGTCTTTACTGTAGCGCACACGGATATTATTTAGAAGTGTAGCTTCATTCAGGTACATGAGCGAACCTGAAACAAACAGAGAGATTCATTTCAGCAAAACCCAGCTCCTGGATGCTAAGTCATTCTTTCCCAAACAGAAAATTACAATCAGATTTTGTTAATGAGACTACCAAGCAGGTTTTCCTGAGGACAATCTGGCTGGTTGAAAAACGCTCGGCAAAGGGCTTTAGAAAAGAACTGGGTCACAAACTCATTTTTGCAGTTTCACTTCTTTGTGCACAGTTGACAAAGCTCCAGTTGTGACCCATTTGGGACAGCAAAAGCACCTCATAAAGCAAACACATTTTTTTATTCTCACAAAGATGTGGTCTGTCTTTGATGCTCTCCTGTTGGCTGGGTCCACACTAGGGGGCCTGGCACTCTCCACAATGGGCCCATTCTGCTAATCTGGGTTCACTTTAAATTGGGATGAAATTAAAGGCACTGAACACCATAAGCAGAAGACAGTGATTGTGAGGGTAGCAGCTGCGTGACACTCTTTGATTTTTTCAGCTTCAGATAATTTAGATCACGCATTATTGCTGGATCACATGACTGTACTTATTGTGCTCAGGTATTTCACCTTTTTAAGGCCCACTCTAAGTCAGACCTAAAAGGAAGGTATGAACGCTGAAAGATAATCGTTTTACTGTAGGGCACAATGTAGTGACACTATTTGATATACTGCAGTTTTACCATTGGATATAGTTTTACTATTGGGTATACTGTAGGTTTACTCTAGGGTGTGTTGTAGCTTTACTGTTGGATATACTGTAATTTTACTGTAGGGAATACTGTAGTTTTACTGTAGGGTGTATTGTAGTTTTACCATTAGGTATTCTGTAGTTTTACTCTTGGGCATAGAGTTTTTTACTGTAGTGTATTCTGTAGTTTTAGGGTTGGGTATACTGTAGTTTTACTGTAGGGTGTATTGCAGTTTTACTGGGGGGTATAATGACGTTTTACTGTATGATATGTGGTGGTCTAACTGCAGGCTATATTGTAAGACACTTATGTATTGAATACACTTGAATGAATGTATGTGCTAGTTGCCACCACACCATGTAAGGGGCCGGTGAACGTTTGGACACGGTCTGCTGTGCCCTTAATGAGACTTTATCAGATGCACCTCCCGCTCTATACAGGTGTCCCTGTATAAGAGCAGCTGCTGAATGTCAGAACGCAAGTGCGATGTTCACTCACAGTTGTCCTCCACATGCTTGTTGACGTCATCCTCTGCTGGAAACACCTGGTTGATGGGAGCCAGGAAGGTCTGCAAAGTGAAAACAGAAGGCGCTGTGAGTGACCCGTTTCCATGGGTACTCTTAAAAGCAGCACAGGTCTCCATGACATCAGCGTAGCAGCCTGTCTGCTGAAATGAGATGCTGCAGTTGACTAGGACCAGGTCCAAGGCCCTGGAGGTGCAGCTGTGTTCACTGCAGTGTTCACAGGGCTGGCCCTCTGAGATCGGCCTCATGAGAGATGACACAGACTGGTGAGAGCAGCACAGACTCATGGGATACCAGGCCTGCTGCTGGCGTGATGGTGTCACAGAGCTGGGCGGACAGAGGGCGGGGTCAGGAGGGGGTGGGGTGCAAATATTATGACATCACACACTCACAGTACAGACACATGGAGCAGAGAAAAAAATCTGTACTTGAGACATGTGGAACACAGCAGAAAATAAAAATCCCTCACGCAGAAAGGAGAAGGAACAGAGAAAGGAGAGGGAAGCATGATTTGAATGATGTATTGTCATTACATTGTGATCACCATTACAGGACCCTCCAGCTTCTCTGAACAGAACCTACAAAACAATAGTAATGTGAGTACTGCAAACTTTTATGCCTTCCTCTCTGAGAAAAGAGGCAGATACTGCCTATTCTAAATGGACAACACCTGACCTAGGGGGTGATCAAGGACAAATCTTTTGTTCTTAAATACTCCTGCAATATGGCGGAAGTTTCTTACAACTGAGCAAGACACTAAGTGTGGCAATCACACAAAAACCTCTGTTTTAGCCACAGCCTTGAAAAATGAGAAAACAGTGGCTAAGAAGTACTTCACTTCAATTATTCACTTATTTGATGGTGAGCTCTCTTTAAACATGGGGGAAAAAAACACCACAACCCAGTTTATTCTCCCATCCTGAGGTCCCTGTTGTGTTGATGTAGATGCGCCCCTCGTGGGTGTTTGTGATGAATTATCCTGCAGGTGGGAGAGGTGAGACAGTGACAGCCAGGTGCAGCCGTCCAGGCAGAGAGACGTCCCTCCGCACGGTCACGGCCGAGCGCCGTGAGCACCAGCGCAGACACATGCATTATTCACTGCGACTGAACGCACACTAATGAGGGTTACTGTTCACAGGCCTGCGCTCACACGTGCCTCCTGCGAGTCTGCAGGGCTCGTCTTTCTGCCTCTGCTCCATTTTTGTTGAATTCCTCCCCTTTTGATCGTGTTTGCCGTTGACACATCAGTTGGCAGGTGTTTACACTGGGAACGGAGCTGTTCTGGAATTTTCCCCCGAGTTGCAGGGAAGCTGCTGATAATGTGCCGTGTGAAGAACGACAACCAGGCTGACGAGGGTTTCCTTTTCCTTTTTCTCCCTTTTCTTTTCTACTCTTTTCTTCCTTTCTCCCCCTCCTCCTTCCCTCGCTGACCTCACAGAATGCTTGAAAAGTTGCCACCTCAAAGAGAGCGGGGTCACATGCTCCGTATTTGCACTCCACTGGCCAGGAACAGGTCTGCAGTGTTCCTGACACAAACAGGAAGCCTCCGAGGGCCGAGCGTTTGTACGGCTGCGACGCTTCCAAATGAAGAATCGCTTAAATTAATCACTCCCTCCAGCAGGAAAGCGCTGGGAACGTCCCTTATGTTTTCAAAACAAACACACATCCTGCTCACTGGGGAGCAGAGAGTAGAGAGGTCAACAGAGAGGTCAGACATAAAAGGCACAAAGGTCATCACTATATTTTTAAACAGAGTACAAATACAATTAATCAAACAGCATGAAAACACACATTCCCTTGCTGTCATTTCTGTATATGGGGCAAGGTTATGTAATGGAAGCTGTGAGCCTTCAAAGTAGTGCAAAAAAATCACAAACAAGTGTTTGAACCCAGGCCATGTGACCTTTGAATATGTGGGTCAGGCTCCTTGGCTCCGCCCCCTGGGGCAGTGCTCTCCCATGAGCTGACAGTGAAAGGCAGCTATTTCTGCATTACTGTACGGCACTTCAAAGGGTTTTAAAGGATGAGAGAGCAGTGAGCTAACAGGGCTGATTCAAAGGGTTTTTGAAGGATATGACAGTGTACCAAGGTACTGAAGTAACAGGACTTATTGAAAGGGTTTTAAAATACCTGAGACAGTGTAGCGAGGCAATAGCACTGATTCAAAAGGTTTTGAAGGATGTGAGAGTGTGTCAAGGTATCGGGACTGATTCAGTCTTTTACAGGACGTGAGACATAAGGATGCGGCAGAGTGTAGAGAGGTAAGGGCTGACTCAGTCCAGCCACAGCTAGCCTGGTGTTCTCTGTGCCGATTGGCAGGACTCCGGCCTCCCACCGAGGGGATCTCCGCGGGGCGGCCGAGGGGACAGGGGCGGGTGACGCAACCCCCTGAATTTAAGCGCAGCTCGCCCCTGCCAGCCCCCTCCCATCCGGGGCGAATCGGGAGAGCAGGAACACGGGAGCTGCCGGCGCATTACCTAACCCGGGGAACACAGGCGGCCATTGTCGGGGGGGGTGACACGGTGTCATGCGCTCGCCTCTCTCTGCGAGCGGCGTCGCCCCGGCTGCCAGCGCGCGTACCGAGCCGCCTGGCCCCGCCACGGCGCGCTGGCACAGACAGCCCGCCGCCAAACAGGCCGGGCATTGTGCCCCGCTCTCCTCCCCGAGCTGCCAGGGAAAGGAACGCCCGCGGCACACAGGGAGAGAGAGGGAGCGAGAGAGGGAGCAGCCTCTACGCCTCTCTCTGCCGACGGGCACGCCTGAGATCGCACTTTCACAGGCGGATGTAAACAGTGCCGAGGGCGGAGTTTAGCCCCGCCTGCCACGTGACACCCCACCGCCCTCCGCTAAAAGCCGTGCTGTGGCGGTGAGGTTGCCACGGCGACCGCGTTTCACCTGCATTAGCCAGTTTGCATCAACCCATCGCTCATCCACTCCAGCGCAGAAGCAAATTAGCACAGCCACCCCTGAGAGGACTGTGCGGTCACCGGTACCCACAGGGAGGGGGAGGGGTTTAATACACGGCAGCTGGGTCCACACAAACCCCCGTGAGGCTGCTGTCCACAGGGTGCTGTGTTTGGGGAATTTTGTCAGCACCTTTGCCCCTGGAGGAGAAACACCTGCAACAACCTGACCTGTGTGAGCAAGCGGTTAGAACTCAGAACACACATTCTGTTCCCCAGGCCTCACTGACCGCACTGCTCCTCACGATACAGTAACGCTGCGATCGTGACATGATTCACAGAGTTTTACACACGGAAATTACAAAGGGGGCCGGGAACTCCATCCTCACTCTCTGACGGGGTCACAGCTGGAGTCAGAGCGTTATGTAAGAGTGGAGGACTGATTCAGAGCTGCAGCTGCACAGGCAGCAGAGGACAGTGAGGAGGATCACACCGGGGGTCGCACCGGAGGGGCACACCGGGGGTCACACTGGGGGGATCGCACTGGGGTCAACCGGGAGGGGGTCACACCGGGAGGGGGTGCGACCGGGGGTCACATGGGGATCACACTGGGGGTCACCTGGCTCTGCAGCGAGGGGTGCACGGAAGAGTATAAGAAAAAAAACGAGGATGGAGAAGAAGAATGCGTGTTGATGTAAAAATCCATCTTTAATCCAATAAAAAGCAGTATCGAAGCACGCAAGAAGCACTGACTTTGCGTACAACGGTGTCGGAGTGAACCCTGAACATTCAAACCCATTCCAGTATATACAGTTTAGGTTACACTCTTGATGTAAATGAACCAGACCTGTCGCCTGTGTGATAATGAAATCAGAATACCACATTTGGGTAAGTCATGATACCATTTGTTTGAGATGGTTCCTGACTGCCCACTCCCGGTCCCATTCTATAATTGATTGCCGTCATGCTTGACCCAGTTGTTAGGGTGTCGGCAGAGGTGTGGACCATCCTGTCAGTGTCTCTGTGATAAGCCATTTGGGATGATGCGGCTATTCAAATTAGATCGTGTGTGGTGGAATGCACATTCTGGGGCAGAGAGGGGCGGAGTCGCACTCACCTTCCCCCGCTGTTTCAGGGGCTCGATGGTCAGGCTGTCCGCCCCGATGTCCACGATGGTGCCCAGCTGAAACCCGTCTGTTGGGTGGGGCGCCCACACCGGCTTCCCATCCTCCATCACACCGCGCGGCTAAGCCTGGGGGCAGGGGCGGAGCACAGGAGACAGAGGAGGGCAGGGCCCAGGTGAGCATCCTGACATCACACACGGAACCACAGAGGATGCGACAGACAGTAAAGCACCTGCTGTGCAATTCTGCTAATGGTGACAAGGCTGGCTAGACAGAATCAATCAATCAATCCATATCAATCAATTTTTTTGTTATAGTGCATTTTTAAAACAAGAGCATGGTGCAGTCTCTAGAGGGAATCAAGAAAATAGAGAACTTAGGGAAAATTGAAAAAAAAGTTCCGGTCTCTGGGTGGTGTCGCGGACAGGGGGTGGAACAATGGCCTTGGGTGGGCTAACACAAAGAGGGCGGCATGCTCCTAAGAGCTCCAGGCCACAGACATGACAAACGTGACAGACATGTGACCGCCACATGACCAGGAAAAGCCCCCTGTGATGTCACGACCATGTGATCCTCATTGGTAAACACAGCCCTGCCCGTCACCCAGCCCCAGCGGGGGCCTGCTCCCGCTCACACCCTCTGAGAGCCCCCCCACAGGGAAGCAATGCATGATGGGTCCTACTCGCAACAATAGGCATGTGCGAAACACACTGACTGGGCTCAGACACGCCGTCTGAGATCTTTATCTGACAGTTTCCATAATCTCCAATCAGGCTCACATGTTAACTGACAACAGTAAATTAAACCAATCACCATTTGCCAGGGGCTGGACATAGTAGGTTAAAACATACCTCTCTTATTAAAAAAACATCACCGTACTTATCATAGAATCATACTCTGTACTATTACACTGTTTATGATACTCCAGAGGCCTCCAGAGATGCTGTTACTGTCAGAATAATCTGCTGATCTTGCAGCAGAGGCAGGTTTACAGAGCAGTGAGCAGCCGCCCGCAGGGGATGCTACCGACACCCCGGGGATGCACTCACCGCTCAGGAAAAACGCAAATGAAAAGCACACGCAGGACATCACAGCTGCTGCTGAGTCCCGTGGGACAAACATGTACCTCAGACTTTCAGAGCTGTGCAACCAAGACCGCACGACCAAAGGCAAAAAGAAGGGAGGGGGAAAAACATCTGCTCACATTATATTACTGTCATTTAGTAGACACTCCTCCTATCCAGAGCGACTTACATGGGTTACAGTTTTTACCTGTGATCCATTTATACGGCTGGATATTTCCTGAGGCAATTCTGGGTTAACTACCTTGCCTGAGAGTACAGCAGCAGTGGCCCAGCGGGAAATCGAACCGGCAACCTTTCAATTACTAGCCCTGCTCCTTACCACTATGCCACACTGCCTCCTAACCCAGAGGCTCCCCCACGCCTCTCTGCACCAGAAAACATGCTTAGTCACTCCTGTCCTTTAATTGAAAATCCTAATTTGCATTCAGCGCAGGCCCTTTTTCCCTCTACAATGTTACTTAATGCGACTGAGGAGAATTCCAACCAGGGTGCCAAGGTCCAACTGCGAAAAGAGTGGATTCCTGACGATGCTGTAACTAAGGGACCGGAAGGGGAAAAGGGGGTGCTGTCAATACACAATGCACCCCCTCAGAGGAAGGGCCGTGCTCTCTCCCGGAGACGCCTTTTATGCTACGAAGTGTCCCAGACAGAGTGCCTTCACCCTGGGACACAAAGCTCTCCAATTTGGCCTGGTCCCAGATCGCAGCCTGGCTCCAAGGCGGATTTTCAATGCTCACTTATCAATCACAGGGGGGTTCTGGGAATGACTTACTGTGCGTGACAATCACATTATTCTCTCCGCTTTGGCAATATCTACTCTCCTCCACTTCCAAACGTCATTGAAATTCATTCCAAATCCCATAAACACCAAACTCCCTTCAGGAAATGACGTCAGAGATGGAGGGGATTTACTTAATCACTACAGAAAGAAGTGGTGAACTGGTTAACTTTGTGCCAGGCTGGTACTTTAAAAATCTAAGAAAACATACACTAAAAATTACCAGACAAACATTAAATTCTGTGTGTGAAAATATGGCAAATTCTTTGCTTCCTGGTATTTACTAACTTGTTACAGATTTCTGCTAAGCATATCTAATCTGACTCTCAGAGTAAATTGATTATATTTGCAGAGAGCATGTCATTGTAATTCATACTAAGCATACTGCTTTTCTAACATCATTTATTAAAAAAATAAATCCAGTAAAACCCCCTGTGATTGCTCCTCGCAGTTTTAAAAATGGCAGTGACATTATTCCAGCGAATTTGGCCAATATCCCACTGCTGTTTTTTTTGTGACAAAGATAAAATGCCAAATACTCTGCGCTCCCAGGACTGTGTCAAAACTGTCAAAATAACAGAGAGGGCGGCCATGCAAAGTTTACTTAGAGAGCTCCTCGATTCAAAGCATCTGTCACAATTTAGAGGAGGCTACCGAGGTGCTTTTCACATCAGGCTAAAAATAGATGCAGGATACAGCGGCCAGGCTGGGAGACAGTGCTTAGCGTTTAGCACTTAGCATAGCAGAGCACTGCTCTTCCTCCACTGACTGGCGGTGACCCCGGGGACCATGGGAACAGAGAGGCTCCTGCTAAACCAAGGCCATCGCACACTCTATACACACCATAGCCACCTGAAACAGGTTCAAATTGACTGAAGTGCAATCTGCTGAAGCTAGTCTTCAAAAAAAAAGAAAGAAAAGAGGTTTTGACAACTACTTTTCCAGGCCAAGGAGAAGAGTGCCCATCTGCAACATGTGACCCAGAATAATGGAAGTGTGAGTCACACCAAAATAGATCAGAGGGAACAAAAAAAAACTACACAATAGAAATTTAAATGAAATGAAGAGAGAGAATGTCTGTTTATGAGTTTCCTTCAAAGAGGCCATTCACTGAAACCACCCCCTGCACTCTTACTACAGGGGTGGGAAAAAAAGACGCTACCACTTGTTTAAGTTGTATGTCACTCCTCACTTCTCACTGCAAATGAGTGTGTGAAACTGCATCAGTGCCAGTACAACTCCCCCCTCATTTCCCCGTTCCTCAGACTGAGCATGAGCACTGACTCCCTGCATGTCAGTATTACAGTTTCAGTTCATGCCCTCAGAGCATGTTCTGCTGGGTGTCCTACACTGACTCATTAATTCATATTTTCACCGGTATGTTTGCTTTTTATTGGATTGCATTCGAAATGCGCAGTGACCTCTTCAACATTTTTCCAGTCCCCACAGTGAAAGATAAATGAGACTTTCCCATTCAGCTTGTCACAGTTCAGCTCCTTTACTGCATAATAAAAATAAAGGTTCTTTCAGGTGTATTTTTATTACCAATTTTGGAAACATAACATACAAGTAAATTAATCAAGATAAATATGAAAACATCCACATTTCGCCTTTTGTCTTTCAATTTAGCTAACTTAAGTTGTTCCATTCAATATCATGTCTGTCACTGCTGTCAACGCTTATGTTGGCAGTGTTGAATGGCAAACAGCATTTTAAGAGAAAACGCAGCGATTCAGGATTACCAGAAGCTTTTGCTGTTGTTGACAGAACACAACAATGACTTCAGTCTGCACACATTTCATTGGTGCGCGTCATTAAAAGACCAGTTTCCCTGTAAGTTTTGTAAATACAAGGCCCAGTTCTCCAGGCCAAACAGACATGGTGGAACTGAGGTGAACTGTCAGACGCAGGGGACTGCCCGGGCCGGGGGGGTTCACCTGGTTCCTGTTCCATCAGCAGAACTCAACTCCTACTACATTATTGGGAAAGTACATTTCATTACATTATTGTCATTTAGCGCTTACCCAGAGTGACTTACATCAGTTTTTACATGTTATCCAATTATACAGCTGAGGCAATTGTGGGTTAAGTACTTTGCCCAAGGAGGGCCCCAGCAAGGACTCAAACCGGCAACCTTCAGGTTACGAGGCCTGTTCCTTAACCACTGTGCTACACTGCCACTGCTACTCCAGCAGACTGCTGTGAGAGAGGAGAGAGGGGTTCAAACTCGATCCCACTGCTGCTCGAGCCCCTCTATCCTCTCTGATCAAATCATTCCCAAAACCAGACCAGATTCTCATAATGCAACAATTAGCCTAGTTCTTTCTCTGTTCCCTGCTGCTGTGATCTGTATTCCTTTTCCTGGTTTCCTGGTCTAGTTCACAACCTCCAGCCATCTGAGTTAAAGGTCTACTGCTTAGAAACTTCACTCAGCTGAAGTCGTTAGAATGTTGAGTTTTTTCACTAAAAATGTGCCAGAGAACTGTTTATCATTTATCATAAAAAAAGCATTTCTCACTGTCTGTCACCCATTCCCCTTCATTATCTGTGTAAAAAGCGATAGAAAGTTGACTCCAAAAACGATTTAAAAAATGCATGCCTATTGCTCATCTTTATTACTGGGTAACTGTAACATGAATATATTTCTCAGACTGCCTAGGAATCACGAAGCGCTCCATTTCTCCCCTGAAATGAACATGACTGAACTTGATCGCACCCCGAGCGGCCTGCACACAGCATGCCAAGTGTTTGTGAAACTCATCTAACCACATTTCTGCCCCAAACGTCTCTTTTAGAGCTCGGCTGTCATCAGCATTCTGGGGGTGAAAATGAAGATGCTGTGGGCGGATGTGAAGTTTCACTGAACCACAAACCGCACAGGACTGACACGGGACAGGAAGCTCACTACAACGATGCTACACAGCTGCCTCTCCACGGCAACAAGGCACAGCTCCTTGTGGATATGGCACAGGAAAGTGCACTTTTACAGTACAGTCATCTGTCTGCACTGACATGACACAGGTCCTTCACTGCGTGGATATGACACAGTTCCTTCACTGTGTAGATATGACACAGTTCCTTCACTGTGTGGATATGACACAGTTCCTTCACTGCGTGGATATGACACAGTTCGAGTTGATGACGCACAGTCTTTAACCTCAGAAAGACTCCTAACAGCAGGCCTTTCTCTGTTCTGTGTGCATAAACCACATACTCAAGGTCCCCTGCTCCAGTTAGTTACATCAATCTAATGAAACATCAGCTGAAAGACTAGAAAATCCAATACCCCTGGAATTTACACATGACCATTATTAGATGTGTGCAATATTATCAGATGAGAGCACAGACCATGTGATGATTGCTTCTGCTGCACATATGGCTGGTTTTACTGGCCCCTGGACCATTACAGTCATTCAACACCATCACTGCAAACCAACAGGCAACAGTAAAGACAGCTTAATACATGGAGAGGCAATGAACTGGCCTTGCAATGTGAGAGTTGCGGGTTTGAACCCTGAGTGGGGCATTGCTATTTGACTCTAGAACAAGGTACTTAACCTGAACTGACTCAGCAAATATCTGTCTGTTTAACAGTATATTAACTACACAGGTGAGCAAATAAATACAATAAATACATATTTGTTATATTTTCTGTGACAAAATGAAATGATGATGATGATGATGATGATGATGATGATAACAATAGTAAGTGTTATTTCTATAGTACACCTCATTTGCAACACAAAGTTCTTCCTAGAACTGGCTGGGGATATTTATGTCCCCCCACAGCATAATTCTATCAGGTCAGAAGAGTAGGGAAACTGGTTTAAGTAAACAACCTCTGTGTTTAGACATCAACAATAATGACTACATGAAACCCTCACTGTTGTAAGTGAACACACACCAAGCAGGTCCACATAAACAAATTAATTCTTTTCGCCCCAGATAATAAGCCAAACTGAATAAATCTAAATGTAGCAGCTCATTTTAATTGATAATGCCTTCCCTGCATGACACAGAGAAAGTCTTCTGGTGTCAGAGTGCCCTCTCTCAGTGTGGGGTATTATGCTTGTCGGTCTGAGTGGGTGTGCCTTGGCCACTATGGCTACAGGTGTGTGTTTTTCACTCCACTGCTGTGATTTATTGTCTCCCTTCCCTGTGATGCACGTCTATCTCATCTACAGTTACCACAACATAAGCGAAGGATGGGCTGGCACACAAACAGGCAATGTACACATACAAGGCTATTCCCAATAGTATACAGGGCAGGACAGCGGCACAGCCAGGTATGAGTTTAAATAAAGGGTGTGTCTGTGCCTGTCAATAATCGCACAGGTAAGGTCCAATGACAGAGATTACAGGATCCAGGACTCTGTAGGCAGGTCTGACTCTGTCTGCAAAATACATGAAATGTTTTAGGTTTTATACCATTCACCTAATAAACTATTCAGTGCTAAACAGCAAGTGGAATGTACTCTATTTAACTAACATATGAATGAGAAATATGAATTGGCAACAAGAATCCCAACTATTTCTATTCATATACATGAAACCAATGAAGCAGACAGGTCATGCCCAAAGGAAGCAGTAAAGTACACCCGCAAAACGAGAATGTCTGCCTCCTACCATCTTAAAACCTACAGTCAGCGTTCAATAACTGCGTGTAATCGCCCACAGCAACTATTCAAGTCATCCAGAAAAAAGAACTCATTACTTCAGGTGAGTACATACAGGTTTGCAAATTAGGCACACCCTTATCTGCTGTGTCTCTGAGCCACTCAGCAGAGCAACACCTTTCTGTTCTGCAGGGTAACCAGCACACCGACCACAGCAAGAAGAGCATGACCTGTCAATTCTAACGATCTCAAAGATTTCCCGTGAAGCAGATTTCTGAGAGAAACCTCTCCGTGCACCTGCTCTGCACAATGGTTTTGTGGGGGAGAAAAAAATACTGGCATGACAAAAGGGCTGATTGTTAGTCCCTGACCGCCATTTTCATATGCAAACAGATCCTGCTGGAAAAGCCTCCTCTGTGTGGACTGTCGTTTGTCATAACATGCCCAACGTGACGCAACTCCAGCAAAGTGCGCTGTGTTCTGCCAGCAGCGCAGTGGAGCCGTGGCTTGCTCAGAGCTGAGCAGGACCAGAGCAGCAGAGCACACTGCGATAGATCAAAGCCTTGACCTTCTCTGCTCCTCTGGGAGACACACTTCGCCCATCTGGTTTTCAGCTACAGCTACAAAACAATTGAGTGCAAAACAAGCACATTATAATTCCCATCACTTGCATGTCTCACGGATGGTGGATTCTTTTACACAGCAGGAAGCCATGAGGAGAGAGGTGCAGTCTTTTCTCCAAGGAGCACATGACTCCAGAATTCAAATGAATGATGTCATAATGCTGTGTGGTCTATCTGGCTGTCAGAGAGAGGATACAGCCAGTTCTCAGCTGCCCTGTGTCTCTACACAATGCAGGAAGAGGGTACCGCTGCTTCTCTGAAAACTGCCAATCAAGGGGGCCACAGGCTGGCACAGTGTGGGAAACGGCTGCGGGCAAAAACAAACAAACAAAAAAACAAAAAAATGGAGGAACTCTGGGAACAGTGCATCGTCTTAGTGAATGACCAGGAAGGTCTCATCAGTGACCCCCAGTCAGCAGAAATGCAGGATGTTGTTGGGGGGGAGAGTAATGTATTCCAAATGTATTCAGATTAAAGCAAATCCTTCCACTCCATCAGGAAGCCTTGGGGGACAGTGTGTGAGTAAGCTGAGTTATGCATGTCAAACCCACTCCCCGACCCGTGTGAAGACAAGCACGGATTGTTTGCGCCACGTTCTCTGTTCGTGGTCACTGAGGGCGTACTGTGTGCTGATTGAAGGTCATGTGACCAGCCGTGTGACCTCATGTTGTGTTCGGTGACAATGGCCTCAGAGATGTAGCTGCGCGTACCAAGGTCATGCTCAGACAGGCAGATACAGGCTGTCAAAGT
This sequence comes from Megalops atlanticus, assembly GCA_019176425.1. Taxonomy (NCBI): domain Eukaryota; kingdom Metazoa; phylum Chordata; class Actinopteri; order Elopiformes; family Megalopidae; genus Megalops; species Megalops atlanticus. The sequence continues at coordinate 2,793,238 of CM032892.1, read as the reverse complement.
CCGCCACGCAACCTCTGACGGTGCAATCTGCAGCCATCTCAGCTGCTGCTGTAATCCTCATTTACAGGATGTGAATTATTCCTTACCTGTTATCAACATTAAAAGCATAAAATGCCAGATAAGTCTTACATCGGGCCAGGCACATGTCAATGCTAGTCTAGAACTGCAGGGCACAGTATCCTGTTCCAGGTCACAGATGTTTCCTTGTCTAAACTCTGGCATGTGGAGTGGAACACAGAACCCAATAAATACTAAGGGTTCCATGTTCCATTCCACAGGTCTCGGCAGCTGTAGTAACATTTAACGAAACCAGCGTCTCCCCAGGGGCCTCTGGAAGAGGTGCGATATCTCTGAAACTGGGGCCAAATTTCCCATTCCCATTTACCAAGAAACCCACTGACATTTACATCACAAAATACAGGCTGGTGGAGCTGCCGTGCTCCTCTGCAGGGCCTGAGGAGTGACTGTACGGCTGCAAACGTGTGCAGTGCAGGTCTGTGCCTCTCCTGAGTCTTTACCTGCAAGGGCGTGTCAGTCAGGGTCACATTCCTCACCTGGCTGATCAGCAGGTAGAGACATTACTGCGAGCAATCAAAACCGTGCCTCTAACAGCAGCAGGAAAAGGTTTTCATAATGATTTAACACAAGCTGCCAAACCCCGAATCATAATGGAAGGAATTCTCTGTGTCATCTATTCAGACAATCTTACGGCATGAGCCAGGGCAGCTATGAGGTATGGCTATTTTGCTATGAAGAGGAGAGGTTTCCAGTCATCAGGTCTGGAACCAGCGGTTTTTTGACAGACAATAAATAAATACACAGACACAAGGAAGGCAAGACTCCCCATTTTACACATGGTCACACCAGCACGTTCCACGAGGTCCTGCTGTAGTGTAGTGGGAGTGGGTGGGTCAGTGTTATTCTCCTGGCCAGTGGAGCGAGAGGGGGAACTGGACTCAGTGTGGCTCCAGGTGCTGCACCTGTGCCAAACGAGTTCTGGAAAGGTGTGTCTGCAGGGACACTTCCTGGTGGATCAGCCAAGGCCAAAATGACCAGGGGTCACAGCACAGTTAGCAAGGCAAACTAACACTTCTGGACTCCCCACCTGTTTTACCAGTGCCAGCACACTGTACGAAGCTCTGGACCTGGAGATCGCGACCTGGAGAATCTTTCAGGCTTTTCTGATCTCTTAGAACTAATAATGCACAAACTAGTAATAACCTCAGAATTGAGCTGGGAACCCAAGTTGGCTCAATGAAGACAAAAGGCTGAAAGAGCTATTTAAGTGCCTTGTTTATAAAAAAAGGCTACAGACACTGCCTTCAAGGAACAGGATTTCCTCTGGATAAACAGGTTGATACGATGGTAACAGGAGAACGCCAGAAAGGATGTACAGTGACATCACATGCTGGGGGCCTTCTTTCACAGTAAGCCATCCTGTCTTTCCCTTGTTTCAGCTGCAACAGAGGCAGTCCACAGGTCGAAACTGAACACCACCTTGAAAAATCATCATTGCATAATGTGTCACATCTCTAAAATTAAATTACACCCCATTCTGAAACCTGCTACACCCATGTTATAGCATCTATAAAACCACACACAAAAGTTTCTGGAGCGATTTCGTGACCCATTAGCAGTAAAACTGGATTCACTGCTGCCTTGAATAACTGCTCCCTCATTCCTGCTCTCCCATAAAAACGTCATACTCGTTTCTCTGTGTGCATTGCTCATGTATAACATAGAACATTTTTAAAAATTTATATCTTTCTATATATTTAGATCTCTGAGCACTAAAATATTTATACTCTCAACGAAGCTAACTAATGTACGTGGGCATGCACAAGCTTTAGTATGAACATGACAACTGCTCCCTACATCATGAGTAGTTGCAAATGAAGTCTGTGATGCCAAAAGGGCCAAAGATTATTTACACTAAATTTACACTAAATCACTCAATAATTACTGTACATGCAAATGCAAGAATTTGCTTTGGTGGGCACTTCAACAGTAGAGATGTAGAAACGCAAAATAAAATCAGTGCCAGTCTTGCCAAATGGGTTACGATTCTACATGTAACAGGCACTCAACTGTCACATCAAGGCGGAGGGGTAAAGTGATGATTACTCAACCGTACTCTTCATCAGCGGGTCATGAGCTCAGATCCCACCGATTACCCCACTGTTCTCTGAGTCAGCAGGTCATGAGCTCATATCCCAGTGACTACCCGACCGCACACTGTGTCAGCTGATCATGAGCTCATATCCCACTGCTTACCCCACCACACTGTGCATCAGGTGGTCATGAGCTCAGATCCCACTTTTCCCCCTTCTGGAAGGCACTTTCCCTCAGTTACTCTGTTGTGCAGGTCCAGTCGTGTGACACTGGATTAAATGAATGAGTAAGATGTAAAACTGTAATCTTTATAAGGGCGTCTCCTGAGCAAACACTGATATAATGTAATGTACACTGTTTCAGAGTCATGACTACCAGACTCAAACTTCTAAATCAAACAGAGACTTCCACATTCAGCATGCATGAGTTTGAAGGTGTTGTGTGAAGTCTTGGTTAAGGTTATATGAACCGACGTCTGTTTCATGAACTTCAGAAGTCAGAGGACCCCCCTTCCCCCTTCCCCCACCTCTCCCTGCACATTTCAGCAATATGGTTTATGATGACTTCAGCAGGGAATATCTCCAATCCCTAACTACAGATCACACAACAATTAACACGGCTTAAAGATTGACAAAGTCTACCTTCCTGAGTTCTACTCTGACACCAATAAAAGGACCTGACCGGTGTGACTTGGCTGCATGAAAAGTTAACCATTGCAGAAAGAATCTCCTGACACACTTATAACAGATACGCGAGGCCCTCATCCACCTTGTGCCTTACATGCATTTGGACACGACTCTACACTGGTGCTTTTCACCTTCAGTTCAATGCCCAACCAGAGAGACTCTTTAAATACGCAGTGAGACAGAATTAGCCAGAGCCTGAACACAAGCAACACAGGAGCTGGAAGCTCTGCAGTGGCTGTTCTGAGGTGCACCATTAAATCACACAACACATTTGCCTCTGGCAACTTACATGGTATATTTACACATCTATTTACAAATATTTGCATACCCACGGATATCCCTGGATATTTTACAGAATACAGACCTTTTTAGAAGTTATACCAGCAGCCTCCAGAAGGAACCACAAGCTTCTGGTTAAAATCCCAGCACCCCAACTGCTACTCCTTCCATCACACCACACCACTTCTATACTTGTCAATTGTTGTGAAACTTTGAAAAATACAGTACTAATATAATATCACAACACATATGGTAAAAGTTTGACATTTCTGTGATGCTTACAATGTGCATTTATCAAGTATTTCCCTAAAAAATACAGCAACATCATGTTAGAAAGGTAGCTGGACAAAACCTGGATGGCAATGCCATTTGACAGCCTACAAATAACTGCAGTTGCATTTTAATGATATTAAAAGATAGAAATGTTAACCCTATATAAACTGAGCTCACTGGGTAATCAGGCCTGACTGTAATGGTGGTATCAAATGGCAAACATGATAGCACCACACACTACACTAAACAAATTAGAATCAGAATCAGTCAAACACAAGAGCTCTGAATCACTAGCATTAATGCACTGCAGAGCCTTATTGCACAACAGCTACCAGGAACATGATCCAGGTTACAGCACTGGCAATGCTGAAGTTTCAGCTCCGCTTCCTGATTGGGAAAGCGGTGTCAAAGTGTCATGGAAAGACTCCAATAAAAGTCAATAGATCCGTAACCGGAATCATTTATGACTTCCAGATTTCCCTGATTCAGTAGACTGGCACCAACTGCGGGACTGGCATCCACACTGAATGGCTCCAGAGAGACACCTCAGTGGTGTACACATTAGCACAGTGTTCATTACATTACGTTCAGAACAACTTACATAGGACACAGTTTTACATATTATCCATTTATACAGCTGAGGGCAATTTTTGGGGTTATGTACCTTGCCCAAGGGTACACTGGCTGTATCCCAGCAGGGAATCAAACTGGAAGCCGTCTGGTTATGAGCCGTACTCATTACCACTACCCCACACTGCCACCCCGCCAGCTTTTCCCAGTCACAGTCCCATTTCCACAGCATCACTGTAAATTACTAGGCTTGCATCACGTTCAGAAACATGACTTTCAAAAATATTACTTGATAGTTACAATAATCCATTACAAAGTATTGAGCCCGATGTATCACATCATCAACATTCTTGTGTGAAAGGACAGCACGTATAGACCTACCACTGAACCACTGGCGTTCTCACAACAACTCAGCCTCCAGTTACCGCGTTAATAATGAGGTCACTGGTAACTTTATAAGTCCACGGGTCCACCAGGGCAGTCTCCGCTAATCCAGACAAACACGAGTACAGGACAATTATCATAAGGGTCAGTGGTCTCGGAGAGTCTAAACTAGCCTGCCTCGCATCTCTGTGAGCTAGGTTCAACCTCACAGGCTGCAGCCTTCTGCCTGTGTGAGCTAAAGCCACAGAAGAACTGTGCACCCGCTCGTGTGTAAACAAGGCCAGAGGTACACCGCGGATTTACTAGCTCCAGTAGCTGTTAAAGGGGGAGATCTCCACCCAGCCTGAGCTACATCAGCCTCCCTCTGCTGTGAGCCAGGCCTCTGCCAGACTGAAGCCTCCCTCCCACGCGAACCAGGCCTCAGATACACTATGCAGCTACTCGTGTGGGAAGCTGCCCACGGGCGCATCATGCATGCGGCTTCTCCTCTGAGAGCCGGCACTAAGCCATCCAACCCACGGATACACGCTGTACTCTCTCTGCTGCGTGAACCAGACGGAACATTCGCAGCGCGGTCGCTCCGGAGGAACGGACACAAATGGCGTTGTGGCAGCAGATGGCTCAAGGTGCGAGGATGTGTGGGGTCCTGCCGGAGCCTGCACGGAGCTCAGCTTCCCCCCCTCTCCCTGCGGGACGTGGGAAAGGCGCAAAGACGACTACCAGAGAGAGGCCGACAGGAAGCAGGGAGGGGTGCCGCATGTCAGACAGCTGTAGCCTAAACTAAGACCCTTGCTGGGATTGGGACCCCCTGGGTGGCTGTACACAGTCTACATGAAGGCTCCGTCTGGAAAAACAGCACACGGACAGGGATCAATGAGGCGGAGCAAAGGTCATGCAGACGTAATGGCACTCCTTAAATTAACAACGGAAAAAAGAACCACATCACTGATGAGCGTCTGAAAAAGGACAGATTCACAGAATGCCTGTGTCCAATGTGACAGCTTTCCAGTCGAAACGGAATACAGAAAACTGAATGCGACTGTAAAAAGCCTGTAACAGCTAAATAAACTCTGCACTGTAATGGCTTTGTTACTAGTCTGCCACAACACAAACACTGATTCAATCTGGGTCACAGCTAGGAAGAAAATCCATCAACTATTACAAAAGAGGAACTGAACACCATTTCTTTGTTTCATGCAAGGGCCAATAACCAATCCTGCCTCCAGACAGAGAGCTTACATCACTCAAAGCAGCAAGGCTGCAAGCTACTGCAGCTATTGTCTTAAATCTGAACAGAACTTTCCCCTGTATCACAGGAAACAGTGAGAAAAGCACCATACTCCGGAATTTTGAGCATTATTTGTTTCCTTGTTTGTTAGTAGTTATCCTTATCTGCAGGCAAATTAGAGAGCACTAGAAAATACAAAAGCAAATTACAAATAGATTGGCATGGGCATGCATGGTCATAAAATTCATAGATACCTAATGAAAGGCTATGAGATATGTTGTCACTACATCATTGCAGCTGTTACTGTATTAAGTCTAAAACATACTGTCACACACATAACCAGTGCTCACTGATCTCCAGTCTAACCGGCCACACAGGAGAAACATTGTAGAAGCGATACCTGTGAGGTAAACACTGAGGTCTGGGACATGACGTTAAGGAAAACTGCTGTAGTCATGCTTGCACTGCACTGCAGAGTTTGGCATCAGCTAGATACTTTCTGAAAGAAGTCTCCTGAGCTAAGAAGTCTTCTACAGCTGTGTTAGCACCACAATGCCACACCCAGGTGTGCACACACACATGCACACACACACACACACACACACACACACACACACACACACACACACACACACACACACACACACACACACACACACACACGCACACACTGCATTATACACACAGAGACACAGACACACACACACATACCTTATATGCACACGCACATGCACACACACACACACGCTCACATACAAACACACATACACACATGCACGTGCACCAGGGCACAGACACCCAGGCACACACACACACTCCCCCATCTCACAGCGGAATGGTGACTGCATGCAGCATAGTGACAGGAGCAGGGCTGGACTTATTTGCAAATTCCAGGAGCTAAATCAGCATCAGTGGATAAGGCTGTCTCTCCGGACAAATGCAACCACACATGCCTCAGCAGCCACTGGCCACATAGGCCCCAAATGTAAATACCAAGCCATAGCAACCGGCATGCCACAGTACAGTTCCTGTGTAGGAGTTTGGCACTGACAACACAAAGGTTAACAGAGAGAGGCCTGCTAAATCCACACCTACACCACACCTACAGTGTGATGTAGCGGGTAGGGCCACAGAATTGCATTCTGGGAAGGGTACAAGCACTACTGAGTGAGAGAGAGGTCCTCCACCCTCCTTCAGTCTCTGCCATGAAGGATCAGCACTAAGCAAAGCCTTGGAGTTTTCCCCTTCCCCCCTGCACTTCAGGGGAGTGGTACTCAATCACACCTGGGTCCCTGAAAGTTTCAGAGAAAGAAAACAAACCTCAAACATCTGATTCCTCTTTCAGTAGACCCCCTGCAGACAGCAGCAATCCTTTCTCCTAGCATGAAACCGCAATTCAGTGCCTCAATTCACTACAGATGTTCAGAGAAGCAATGCAATAATACAATTACAATAGAAGACAAAACACAAACAGCTAAAGACAGAGCTATTCCTGTGTAGATTAATTCTGACAAAGATGCTGTAAAACAGTAGCTCAGATCTTGGTTTCAAGTGAGTTACGTATTATTTAAGTTCTTAGGCATTATTCAAATCACTGAATCTGGCAACTTCTGGTGGAACTCGGAAAAAGATGCAAAAAAATAAAAATGTTAAGGAAGGGATGCACTCCAAGAACTCTCCTCAAGGGTGCAACAGAGAAGGCTGTGGAAATATATCCTCAAAAGAAATGAGAGTACCTGGAGTGTGACCATCCTTTAACTCTCTAAACTCAGGCATCAACCGCTTAAGTCTGCGCTGTACACTATTAGTGAGACACCATCCCTCTGGCGGGGGGGGTGTTAAGTGACAGCAGCACCACCGCTGACACAGTGGGCTGCTCTAAGGGCTCTGACTAACTCACCTCACGTTCCGCTAATTACAACGGCACATTAGTGAGGTAATGGGGTGGATGACCTCTTCCACGGACACAGAAACCCAAACCTCTGACAGGTCGCTTTGCTATGGAGTCAACTGCATGTTTTGCTCTTCTTCTGAGTCACTGTGGGTGGGGCCACACCCTCTGAAGAGGGTTACACATCACTGGATACTAACAAAGATGGCAGCTGTCTATGCATTTAAGTCCCTCCACTGTAGAACAGAAAATTCCATCATCTGAACTGCAATTTGGACAGCCACTGCAACTCCCCTGCCCAGACCAGGAAGTAACGTATGGTTTGATGTCCTTTTCAAGCCGTCTCTGATAAATGGTCTCTGATATTGCTAAGAGGACTTCATATGTATGTCTCAGCAATGCTGTCAATAGCATAATCCAACGGCTTGCACATGACTCCCAGTGGTGCATTTCTATTGGTGTACAGAGCCTCATCCTTACTATAAGACATGTGCAGTACATTAGGTCTATATGTAGCAAAACATTACTCCCTGGTGAATAGTTTCTTGGTATGTAAATTAAAGGATGACAAGACACTAGGGAGGTTACCTGCGCTAAACACCATTTACTCCTCGGCTTACACCTGGCCCGCATGACCAGGACATGAGTCACAAGCCTCAGATTATTTTAAGTGCAAAACTATCCGCCATAAATAGCCTACAGAGAAAAGTTTCAGGAAATCAGTTCCTCCACTAGAACATACATGAGCTGGGTTACATCAATGCTCCTGCTGCACACAAGGGGAACTCTTACACTCAGCTCAGTGACCTTGAAAGAGTACCTAATTTTTCTCTTGAATCCAAAGCTTTTACCTTACAGTAAGCTCCATATGTAATTAGAATTTGGAACAAGTGTTTGGTGCTCTGGGAATGGCCAGTGAGTATCTGAAAACTAAACCCAAGATAAGTGTTAAGTCAAATGTACCAAAGCCACATTAAGTAACTTGACCTTACAGCATTGTTTTATGAACACTTGACACATCCAACCAAACCCTTTCCCTGGGTTTTTCCTTCCCACTGCACCACCGGAGGAGTCGTTACTGCTTTCTGAAACTGTGCACCAGTAAAGATATTCAAAAATATCAGCAAGGCACTGGTCAGTCCAGATACCCTGGCTGTCCAAGGCCTGCAGGTTAGAGAGGAGTGTAGGCGATCCTCCGCAGACTTGTTTTGCATAGGTCATGCTGGAATTTGACTCCACAAACCAAACATGAGAATAAGCTTCCATAATGGATCAGACTAAAGCCTCTGTTCAACTGATGTTAATATCTCTTAATCATTCAAAGCTGGGTGGCAGGCGATTACATAGCATCCACATGGCAAAAAAATAACTGAAGTTATTACATAGTTTTTGACCTTGGGGATAAATAAAATATGACTTCCGAGAAACAAACTTTAAAATAACCTTCATTACTTTTTTGCTGAGTAACTAAGTCTGCTTCTTTTATTCCAGACAATTCATGAATGACCTCCCTGTTGTCCTCGTAATTAGACTCTCTGGCTTCTAATAATTAAAGTACTGTGCTACAGAGGACCATGATCTATATTTATAAATTTCACCTCTGAAAGTTATTCCCTTGTACCATGATGGCAAGAGCATTTATAGCAACCTACAGACTAGCTCATTCATTACAATCTAATAATGACCATAGCTTATACTCAGTCTGAGTCCATAAAAAAACCATAGGAGCTCACTGAGTACAGAGATGTCGTTTATGAATTACCATGGAGTGCAGGTAAAAACCCTGATTTGGTGATGATGACGACATCAAACACACGCACAGGATACTTCAAACACAGAGGTCATTCTAAACTCTACTGTCTGACTTAGAGTGTCCATAGGTTTCAGTTGCACGAATACTATTGGCATGTAATTACGGTTTTAAAATAGTGCCCTGGGTTAACTGCACAGTAACCTGCCTTCAGCTGGGACAACCACAGGAATTAAAACTGACATCTGCACTTAGACCTCACCTAATGGTTGAAAGTACTGTGCATTCCTCAACCGGCTCCTAATGGGATGGCCTCACCTGAGTGGCTCAAAAACAATTTTTTGTGACACCCATGTTTCCAATTCTATGCATTCAAGAAGAAACACAAAATACTATTTCAAGAAATATATTTTGCATTAACCATACAGCACAATAAGGCCTCTATGCATTTCACGTAGGCTTTTAACAAAATGATCTCATTTCTACAGAATTTGACATTTTCCAGAGAAAAACGAATGCGCATTCACTGCGCATTGGCAATTCTTTGATACAGTATGGTTGGTTTTCGAATTTACTTTTAAACTACCCCAGGCAGTATTCTGACAGACCATTTCCTGAATCCATTTTGAACTTTCGCCGGTTTTACTGCAGGAGGTAAGACGCAATCAACTGCACGAACAGTCACTATCGTCATGTGCAATTTATGTGGCCTGTTCTCGGTTTCTGTGAAATTACTCATAAACTAGAAGGAATGCCCGGTGCAAGGGTCAACAGTGGTAATTGCACTTCATTATACTTTAAGTTGGCAAAAAATCTTGACTTATTCATATCACTTTTCGCAGAATTTTAAAGAAGTGAGTGGCCCGTGCGTTCCCATTAAGCCCACGAACGTGAATTGGACCAACGTCACATCCGTTTTAACTATTGCTATTAATTCGCCAAATCCTCTGCATTATTTGCAGGTCATAGTAATCTATTGTAGCTATCAGATGACACCACTACGCAATCCCGGCCTGTATATTGGATTAAAGTAATTCAAAATCAAAGGCCAACACCTAATACTTAAAAATAATTTTGACCTCTGAGAATGTTGTTTTGTGTCTAGTATTCAAACGCACTGTGGAGTAATGTATGAAGTTCGTGGCTGCATTTTAAAGCTCATTGGCTACTTTCATGCCTTCCACTGAGTGAGGCCGTGAAACCCTGGCCGACTGTTATTCCGAACTTTGTCGAACGAACAGCTTTGCGCCGGAGACTTCTCAAGTTCAAACGACGCATTACAATTTGCACCCATTCAAAACCCTTTCCCTACCCCCAACATTACATATTTCCCAAAGAAGGCCTGTAGCTATGTTCTTTTAGGCTCCTACGGACTTCATAGGCAATTGTCCCTTATTAACCAGAGAACAATGTAGTGTAACATAACCCAAAGGGCCCTAGGTGTCACACAAATGACTTCAGTTTATGGGGCGAGTCGAACGGGTTCTTTTCCTCCCACAGCTATAACGCACACTAACACCGTCCGGAGCTACATCTGGGATGAACGGATACAGAAATATCTGTTACAAAACAGCCCTCCGCATACGGACTAAGGAGGCTATGCGGCGTTAGATCCAGCACCGCCAGTAGCAACAATGCTTCACAGTCAATGGACCTCGCAGTTTGATCCGTCTCCAGTCTGCCGTCCCGTAGCGTTGGTATCACGGACGATCAATAGGCTATCCAGCGATAATAACACAATGGGATCCGATATCATTCGGCTCACAGAAACAGGGCGAGCTGAATCCCATAATCCAGGACGCAATATTTACGATCGGTAAGGAAGGATGACCGCGATGGCCCTCTTTCCCGTTTTTTGACAGCCACCATCGCCGTCAGTGCGATCTGTAGGCTATAGTTGGCTTGCTACCAAGCTACTGTCGCTAGCTAGCTGCCTGTTTAAAACCCTGAATACGACCGCGATCCAGCGGTCTCGCTGCATCCATGCCACTACCAACACCGCGCAAGTTATGGGCACTTACTTCTTTATGTGCTTCAAACTGTACCGTCCGTGACTTCTTTTTCTGTGTTTGTAAATGGAAGTTTAAAGTTTCCTGCAGACTCCCGGCTGCTGATCCCGGCACCGATACACCGTGCCGCTCTTCCTGCAACAGCAGCCTTTGGACTCCTTACTCCTTCGGAATGAAGTCCAGGGAAACGGTGGTGACGTAACGGGGAGTGAACACTAGGCATACTGGTCGAGGGGAGCGCTTCACACGGTTCACTTTGTTATTTCGATGCAGTTTTGTAGCTATTCGAGTGGATTCGTATAGTGGGCATGCACGAGCACAATCTCAGAGACCATTTGGCATAGTTTTCATCCTTTGGTAGCCTATTATAATTTTTAAACACGAACATGTTATGCAATTTCCAGAGCGTTTTACGTTTCATACGGTGTGTTTGTTGAGCGCACTTTTCCTCCGCTTGGGGAATTTGATTTAACGCAACTGCATGCAATTTCTGTGCAATTATCTTAAAAAAACATTAAGATTGTAAGCCGTAAATGCGCAGGAATATATGAGGGCACATTCCCCCATCCCCCATATTCATCTAATTTAAAAGCTGTTATGTACATGTAAAACAAAGAAACGGTAAAATACCCCAAAAGCTAATATACTAGTACACATTTGATGTGAAATCCAATGGTGGCGAGGGTCTCAGGCATCTAACTTGCATTTACAGCCCTAGCGTCCATTCTATTGCGAAATATGGACCGAATATACATCTTTGGCTGAACAATACAGAACTGGGGCATCCAATCAGAAACACCTAATACGACCAGAGCTGTGTCGCGACTCTGCACGCGGGACAACACAACAAAAATGTTTCTCGACATGTTTACCTTCTCACGTCTTTTCACCTTTTTCACGTATATCTACGGTCATCCGGGCACATCCTAGAACGTGATGTCAACAACATCATTAACGTATGCTAGATCTGAAATTTCATTTCAATTGGTAGTTCCTGATGTCGGTTAGGTTCTCTGCCATGCATTAAATTAACAGCTGTTAATGTCAAATGAAAGGACAGGGAAATCTTGCACAGGGTCGGGAATTTTTTTAAGCAGGCCAGACTAGCAAATGTGTATATTATTTTCATGCCGTCAGGGCCACAGCATTTTTGTTTAAGAGACAAAAGTGGAGCAAAATGTTCCTAATAGGTTGTTAAATCCAGTGCTGTGACAGGGGCTAAGCAAAACAGCCTGCAGTTTCAATAATCAGCTTTTCTACCGTGGTGGACATGAGGCCATCATTCCACAAACCGGACAGCTGCCACAGAATGGAGGAGGTAAAACAAGAAGCAGAAAGAAGGGGAAAAAAGATTAGACTTTCAGAGCAGGCATTCCTGAGCCTGAGAAAGCACTTAAATTATTCAGATCAAAAATGGCAAAATGTATGCGGAGCTGTTTGTTAACAGGCCCCATAGCACAGCCACTGCGGCTGCAGGGTGAAGCCTGCAGGACGGCACCTCTCTGAGCAGACAGGCAGAGTGCAGGATACCCCAAACATCACGTCTTCTGTGGAAACTACAGCAAGATCTGTGTCAGTGGATGCACTCAACAGGCCAAAAAACCTCCTGCCTCCTTCCAGACATATAAAATATTTACACGATTGTTATTCAGCAATGAATGAAGCAAGCAGCTTCAGGAGGTACACTCTCAGAGTATAAACATAGCATCTGGGACAATAGAAATAGTACAGCTCTAAACCTGAGGGCAGTTCCTGTATTATGACGAGAGCCAGGGCTGTGCCACTACATCACCAATGTTTTGGGAGTACCAGGGGAGCTCCATGGTGACAAGTCCTGAGACATGATACTGCTGTAATCTCACAGGTCACAGGAGATGCTGCTCAATCAGATGCAACACTTTTGCACTTTCTGGACTGGTCACTCCGATTGCTCATTGACTATTGGTAAGAACACACCTTAAAGTATGAGGAAAAACACATTATTGAATTATGGAATTTGAATAATTATGTGAAAGGCACTTCAAATTTGGTTAGGATCAGAAGGTCCACAAGCAATGATGTCAGGGTACAACTAATCAAATCAGAATGCATACACTTCTTACGCCTTCCTCTGAACACTCGTGTAATGCTAATTTGTTACGTAATGATCATCTGTAAAGTTCATTTAGTGTTACAGCGGTCAGAAAATATCTCATTAGTTATCGTCCCCATTGATGCGTTACATATCAAAGCAAGTCTACATTAAAACCCAGAGATAATTTGCATTGAACACAACTTGAAAAAAAGGTTCAACTTGAAATCTGGTCAACTAAGTTCAAAAAGAAAAGAAAAAAGATTTCAAAATAAGAGTCTGGCAAATCCTGGGATGGCCCACTGTGCTAATGCCCACTTAAACCCTCTCCAGAGTGCATGCCTAGACTTGCTAAGCTGATAATACAATTATTATATCTTGAATGGGTTTCTTTCTCCAACTCACAATGCTGCTGTACCACAGGAAGTTAATCAAGTTTAAAGTTGGGTTTTGTCAGTCCCTTTTCCCTTTTGTTACTGAAATTTTTATAGCAATTCCACCTTTATTAACACTGAAACAGAAACACCATGCCATCCTGACACACTGATTCTTTCAGCAGAGGTGGCATCTTGCACCTGTTGGGACACAGAGGACCTGGCAGTCAATTCTTCAGTGCTTCTGACAAATACCAGAACTGAAGAGTACCAGAACTGAAGGTTTCCTATGTGGCACTCTACAAATGTAAACAAGCACTCTCTACAGAGACATCCGCCCGGGGAAGGCAGTTCCCCATACAGCCATAACAAATAAGACCATAATGACTCCAGACACTGAAACATTCTTTTTATGTTGTATAAATTAAAGGCAAGTTCAGTTCTCCTCCATTGCAGTTTGTTCAGTACTTCAGATTCACTCACTCATACCGATTGCTTTCACCTGTTAGAAAGCATTTTACAGGCACTAACTAACCACCACCGTTCATAAAATCAAACTGAATTAAGAAAACGATATAGTTGCCCCATTTGGTGCATATACTTTACAAATAACATCCATTTCCTACAGAACTCAAAAGCATTAAAAAAAGAAATAATGCGTGAATATTAAACAGTATATAATGCACAAATCCTTCGTCATGAGAGTACGCAAATGTGATTTCTATTTATGTAATGCTATCTAACAAGTGGATGGGGGGAAAAAAAAAACTAATTACAAAAGCAGCACAAACTCCAACATATGTACATATTTTATTTAATACAAATTTAAAATGTTCTCTGCTTGATAACTGAAGGACTAGAACAGTGAAAGGAAATGGAGAGAGGAAGTAGTCCAGCAGCGTACGATCTCGGGGAGTCCCAGCGAACCCTCGGCCTGGCCAGTCTGGGCCGGTCCAAACCGGTCTCAGCCGGTCCAGGCCCAACCGGGCCGAAGCGGGCCCAAGGCAGACCATCCCAGATTAAGAGCACAGCTAATCCAGCGGGGGTCTCAGGAGCTCACAGCAGGGTCGGGTTGGGCTGCCCCGGCAGCCGCCCCCGGTTCGGGTTCATTGGGTGGGTTCTGACCCTGGCTTGGACCCAGACCCTTTTTGTCCATTTGCTGCTGGCTCTGGATCCTCAGAATGAGCTCCTTAATCTCGTCGCGCTTCGTCTTCATCCGTTGCTGTGGAAACCAGTCTGTTAAGTTCATGGGGAGGTGGTAGCTCGGGAGCGGGCTCTAGAACATAAAGGAACAAACAAAACGAATGAAGACACCCGGGTGGATGAACTCATGCGGTTAAAGGTCTGTGTGCAACGTGCCAAGCCTCCTGTGGTACTGCCTGCTTTTCTGACCAATTACAGCAGCTATTAAAAGCACAGCTTCCACACACCTTGAGTAGGTTACACAGGACAGAAAGCTAGAGTGCAGAACCGGCTAAATGGCTTGGCTTGTGCCATCCCGATGCACTTCGCTGACTGATCCTCCGTTAGCGCTGGGCTTGGGTTCAGGCTCTGAAAGCGCTGAGCGTGAAGGCAGCAACTTCCTGCTGCACTCCAGGATCCTCACCTCGAAGAAGCTCTCCACGTACTGCAGGATGTAGACGCCGCAGTCGCTGAAGTTGTCCTGCTGGGGGACGCGTGGGCTGGAGCCTCTCATCACATCCTTCCCGAAACTCCGCGGGGTCCCCTTCCGCACCTCCCACTCCACCTCCAGGTACCTGCAGAGACAGGCACGCCACACAATGAGTACACACGCACAAACACATGCACACACACAAATACACACGCACAAACACAAATACATGCACAAACACATACATACATAAACACGTGCATACACATGCGCTGCCATTCACACATAAAGGTACACACACAAACGCAAGCAATGACACACGCACAAACACACAAAATAAAGTGGCTGGGCTCAGTGTTTCTATGTCATAAGATCCTATACCGTCTGAGCGATGTGTCATCTGCTGAAACCAGGCTGCATACTGGCATACAGTAGCACTGAAGCAATTATTCTAAACCTATTTTTGGAACAAAATCAACTGAAAAGAGGTGCAGACATCGACTTTGAACCGCTGGTATAAATCAGGAGTGGCAGCTGTGCGATTGAAACTGTGAGTCCATGTTTTACGTCAAATAACAGACAAATAACGCTCCACGAACTGTCATCCAACTACCCACGAGGCCTCATGATACAGCCACCTCCATTTTCTGCAGACTACCTGATTTTAACAAAGCCAATTTCTAGCTTAATCAACGTCCGACTGAACACAGGCACACACACCACAGCAGCAGAGACGGGTGCACAGATCAGGCATCCTCTGTATATCCCTGGTATGGATGCTCACAAGACACCACAATGAGCCACAGCTCAATTAATAAGATCCAAGGACAGTGTAAGATTATTAGTAATGCCCAATAAGTGCTATAATTCACTATCTCAGGAAATGCAGATGGTAAATAAATGATGAATCATTGACTTACTCCCGTAAAGTTTTCACCACTGTTGATCTGGTTGGGCCTCGTAAGGAGTCCATAATAAGAATACAAGGCCTGGAAAGCAATGAGACGTGTTATCCACGTAAAAGCTTAGTACACACTTTCTCTTCCTTTTATTTTCCACTTGAAATACACATCAATTTAGTGTGACATTATCACACAGGGATTATCTATGGCAAACATGACCTACATTTATTTGCCAAATCTTTTATTTGCCATAAATTATTTCTGCATATCATATTTCTGATAAAAAAAACTAACAAACACATCTATCAGGTTGGAGATTGAAGCAGTGGGAAATGTAACAGCACCATCTAGTGACAGGTAAAAGGATTGCGTGCTTCAGAAAGACTGAGAACTAGGTCAAAGGTCAGCCTCAGATGCTCACTGTTTACAGATGTTGGGTTTGGAGGTCCACTCCGTGGCCTCGGGGGAGTTGAGCGAGTCGTCCGCCATCGCGCCATCCTCACTGCACTCCTCCTGTAGGGACGGAGTCAGAGAGAGAGTCAGAGAGACCGAGAGTCAGAGACAATCAAACACACAGACATGACTCACACCCCAGGCACACAGCCAGACACACTTTCCCCGCTGCGTTCACACAGACAGCTCTTTCATGAAATTCCGGAGTATTTTTAAATTCCCACGCACTTAATGAAAGTCTTTATTATGCGCAGGTCAGGGGAGCCGCAGACTGAAGTGATCCGATGTGAGATAAACCCTCTAAATCTCTGTAATCCTCCACATGGCCAGAATCACAGGGAAAAACAGAGGAGCGAACTGAGGGTGAGGATGTTTCACCTGGCTGGAACTTTGGTCATCGGAAAAGGTGCAGGCGTCTTCAGCGCCATCCCTGGACCCGTAGCAAACGCTGATTCTGTGCAGGGCATCTTCAAAAGGAAACGGACTCAGTCAGGGAGAATAAACCGATCACGCCAGTGTGATTTCTTCAGGAAACATCGTTAAAAATAAAACACTGAGTCACTCATCTGGCAGTTCAGGCGAACAACACATGATGAACAGAGACACAATGAAGACACCCTCCCACCCTTTAGCCGATTCTAGATCAATAGGACAGCCTACAGCACTGATTCTCAATCCTGCTCCTGGGGGCCCACTGTCCTGCATATCTTCTATCTATCCCTGCTCTACCTACCTGACTGAACTCATCAGTGGCACTTTTGATTAGCTGAGCACACCTGATTTAATCGAGAGCATGTTAATCGCGCTAATCAGGTGTGTTTGGAGCAAGGATAGATAGAAGACATGCAGGACAGTGGGCCTCCGGGAGTAGGGTTGAGAAACGCTGGCCTGCAGTGTCTCAGGCTGTAAAGCTGGGGCATTGTGGGTGGGCACTGCAGGCACTGCTCCTGTGAGTACCTGTGTAGTGTGGCTGGGCTTTGCTCTGGCCGTTGACCCCCGCGCCGGGGGCCCTCACCGCCTCCTGGGCTCCGTCGGAGGACGAGGCAGCGCCCCTGGGCTGGTCGCTGTTGGAGTCGCTCTCGGAGGAGGCGTCCGTGGGGGTGCTGAGGCAGGGGTTGCCGGGCGTGGGTGTGGGAGGGGCTGTGGGCGTGGCAGTGGGTGGGGTCTGCTCAGGAGCGCCCTCTGACTCCTCCCGCCCTGCGGGCTGCTTCCCCTCCCCCTCTTCTGCAGACGCCTGGGCCTGGTACAGGGGGTTGGGCTCGAACCAGGGGCCCTCCAGCCCCGGGAAGCAGATCACTGCCAGGTACCAGTGAGCCCTGCACCAAAGGGAAGGGGACCCAGAATTCAGCATGCTCTTATTCTTACTAACTGGACTTCAGTAATATGGTAGGATTGAAATATTTCAACATTCCATGCTATGTGAAAATCTGAAAACATGCTAATTGTGAGACTTCTCAGAGATGATTTTAGAGAGGCCTCATATTAACAATTATTAATCCCTGATATAAAAAAAAACTGTGTAGTACAAATACATGCCACTCCTTTCCAGATTCTTAAACTATCAGAATGTAAGCGGTGCTTTCTGAAGCTGCCCACTTCAGCAGACCACAGGTCAGTGCAGGGGAAATTTAAACAGAAGCCCTGAGAGACTCACGACTCGTTGATGGGAACGAAAATGAAGTCCTTCTGGAAGAGGTCCACGTGCCGAGTCCACGTCTTCACCCGGTTGTGCTTCCTCTTCTGTATCCTGCAGAGCAACACAGAGGCCGAGCCAACATCGTGGATCAGAGCTCAACAGCTTTCAGCATCATCTCCATGTGCTATATATTGACAATAAGACACTTAACAATAAAGACAATAACACACTTCACTCAACTTTAAGAGCTTATTTATGGGGGAAGTGAAATTAACCTGAGGAATTGAAGCAGGCGTCTGCATAATCCAGTTAGCCACATTAAGTACAGAAAATGAGAATGCACTCACGGTAGATTGGCTGTGTCTGGCACAACCCTCCTCTCTCTCTGGTTCAGTCTTTTGTAGAAGAAAGAGCTGAACACATGACTCCTGTGTGCATCTTCCTTTTTTAATTTCTCCAGGAATAAATACCTGAGGGTGAAATATCTCATTAATGCTCACCAATGGTCTCAGCAAAGCACAAAAAGATACAGCAAACTGGACAATAATTTGATAATTATTAAAATCCCTGTTATGAGCATTAGTAAGCATGCAGACAGAGAAAAAAAAAAGTTGACTAACTTTAAGTAGAAGTCGATAATGACGTCGTTTAGAAACTCCCCATCGTTGAGACAGTGTAGGTCCTCGTTAGTGACGGATATTCCCCCCTTGGCTGGCGGAGGGGGGTACACTATTAACCTGGGGGAGAAAGATGCACATATGAGCAGGGGCCAAACCACAGGGGCGGGGAGCATGTCACTGAAACGGGCGTGGCATTGAAAAGGGACGTGGTACAGAAACGGGCACAGAATCACGTCTTACTTTACAACCGGCCCGGTGAAGGTGGGCTGCAGCTCGGCCATGTCCTCGTCCTCGTCGTCATCGAAGGCAGCCTGGAGGCGGGAGGACAGGCGGGTCTGCACCCCGGACTCAGAGGCCTGCCGGAGAGCATCATCATCATCATCCCACTATTACTACTGCTACTCTTCATCATCACACCATCACCATATTTATGAGCATCATCATCATCATCATCACAACACAACTACTACTGATACTAATCTTCAAGATCATCACCATCATCGTCATGATTGTCATCACTGCCCAAACCCAACCCACACCCCCACTCTGGCTCTACACATGGGTATGTCTACGCCACTGAACCAAAACATTCAAAACAAACCGTGACCCAAGGCCATTTACTCCATAACAAACAATGCACAAGCATTTACACCCTCCTCCTGTGATGTCACAGAATGGAACGCTGCGGCCCACAGTCACAGATCATCCACTGATTCCACACCTACACAGTGCTTATAAATGATACAATTTACAAATAATCCTGTATCTCACACCACACTCACACCATACTCACGCCATACTCACCTTCCCTTTGGCTTTGTTGTACTGCACCAGCCTGATATTCGCTTCTTCAAACGACAGCTTGGCCGGGAAATCGGGGAGCTTGTTGGCTCTGCCGATTTCCTGGAGGATTTCCTCCAAGATCACTTGCTCGGGCATGGACAGTCCGTTCTCAAAGATTAACACAATGTACTTTTCATCCGGATCTGAGAAAGATGGCATAGCTGACATGAGTCCAGATTGGTGATTTCCGAATATATTTAGAAAGGAAACTGAAACGCGTGCATTCATGCATTTGGACATAATTAACTACGGTGTGTGCCAGTTGCTTCCTGAAACAGAAATACTCATTGCCCTACATACTTGCACATTTATGCTGATATTTTGAGGTTCCGCTTTGACCTGCACAGCAGATGTAAAACGGCGGTGCTGACGGAAGCTGTGGACCCGCACGGGTGGAGCCGCACCCACCTGTGCTGCTGCTGTCGTACCACACGCCGCCGCTGTCCCGGGACATGTGCAGCTGCGCTCGGAGGCGCATGCACTCGGCAGGGGTGGTCTGCAGGAAGACGGAGGGCAGCTTGCGCGTGCTGCACCACTCGCAGCTGATCAGCTCCGACGCCCTCAGCTTCACCTTCTCCAACACGTCCTCCTCAGGGGCTGCCACAGGGGGGAGACACGGGGGGAGTCACTTGATTCACTCATTCATCCATTCATTCATTCCTCCACCCATCCATTCATTCACCCACCCACTCACTCATTCATCCATGCATCCATCCATTCATTCACCCATCCATTCATTCATCTGTTCACCCACCCATCCATTCATTTATTCATTCATTCAGCTACTCATTCATCCACTCATTCATTCATGCATCCATACATCCATACATTCATTCATCCACCCATCTATTCATTCATCCACTCTTCCATTCATTCCTCTATCCATTCATTCATCCATTTATCCATCCACTCATTCATTCATCAGTTCATTCATTTATACATCCATCAATTCAGTCATACATTCATGCACCAACTCACTCATCCATTCATCCTTCCATCCATAACATGCCATTTGGATACTTTTTAACCATGCTCCATGGTGTCATGTATAGATGCCATAGTTAAAAAAAAAACCTCCCACCCCCAAAAAGTTACAAGAAGCCAATAAATGATACCAGCATGAAAATCATGATTGCTAATGGATAACAACAGACACAACATGTAGGTATGCCTCACTCATATCCATGACATCACTATATTACTACTGATATCAATACGGTTTCTATTATTATCAACACTGTTTCACCCAACAGACCCCTTAAGCGCCCACTGAGCATGTGCATCGAACTCGATCTAGACCAATAAATCCATTTCAATGAATCAATAACACATTACACACATTAAAATGGAAATGCAAATTGCATGCAGTTCATATTCAAATCAAGTTTACCCCATACTGGCATAGACCTCTGCACACTGGACAGCCCCCCCCTTTCAAGATTTTCCCCATATAGCTTTATTTTCTAACATTTAAAATGATAAAGAAAGCCTCTCCAGAAATAGCCTTTGAAAATGTGAACCACTTCAAATTCAATGAAGCTTATGATCACTTTGTGAGGAAAGCTTATTGCTCAGGGACAAAGACAGCAAGGTAGGCCAACTGTTTAAAATGTTTTTGTTACCTCACATTAAAATACAGCTACGCTTTTCCACACAATTTTTACACTGCATTACCGATGTGCAGGGTGAAAATTTAAATTCACCCCCGAGTGCTGCATCAGCTCAACACAGCAAACCTATATGAACTGAAGAGCTCTGCATCTTTAATGACTGTCTGCTCTGCAAAATTCCATTTTACAAAGGCGTCAAACAAGGGCATTTTTACCACACAGGATACAGTAACTGCTGTGGGTTGCTTACCTTCAGTTTCAATCTGAATGTACTCCACTGTAAACTGAAAAAGAAAAGTAAATCATCATTTGCACTTTAAACCACAACAAACAGTGCATTTCCAGCTTTACCCTGTAAAGATAATCTACAAAAAAAAAAAACAAATTTAATAACTTCTTAAACATGAATTTGCATTGGACTTGTTAGCCAATTTAAAATCAATGAAGTTTACTTCATACACAAACACATCACCGCAGTTTACACTCTGATGTGTGTTAACCTCATTCTTCTCACGATTACCACTTTAGCGGTGACTGAAGTGCAGCTCTCACTTCACTTTGTACAGTTGCTCACCTCACGCACGCCTCCTTCAGCCACGGCAGCTACCTGTACACCTGTACAAGCCTGCTACTTAACCTGGGCTTAAAAACCAAGCCATCCAAGTGCATTTACATTATCGGCATTTAGCAGACGCTCTTATCCAGAGCGACTTACATAGGTGAAAATTCTGATATGTTATCCATTTACACAGCTGGATATTTACTGAGGCAGTTTTGGGTGAGGTACCTTTCCCAAGGGTACAGCAGCAGTGCCCTAATGGGGGAATCAAACCAGCAACCTTTCCATATTTGAGACGTATATGAGCAGGAGTAACTCGGGAGTTGGCGTGGATACCGCGGTGGGCGGAGACTGTGTGAGTGACACGGCGGAGGGGAGGGGCTTACGATTACGGGCTTGGTCACCATCCTTCGCAGAGTGCCCAGCCTCACGCTCCGGCAGTCCAGGATGATGCTGTCCAGCTTGAAGGACAGGCTGACCTTCCGCCGTTTCACCTGGCCGGGGCTGTGGTTGGAGCCATCCGGCACCATGTTCCCGAACTGCGAGCAAAGCAAACCGCACTTTCACTCGCACGCCGAACAAGCAAACCACTCGCTGTGTGTATCCGTGCTGACGTTACTGATATTCTCCTTTTATCTCCATTTCGTTTTCCAAGCAAGTTATAAATAAAATGAGTGGCTCAGGTAAAACATTTTCAATTTGCATTGTCCATCACAAACCTGCAGATTTCCAACCCCCCCCCCTCCATCCAGTGTATTCTGAAATCTCATTACAAATTTACACCCTAATAATTGACATTTCATAAATAATCAGCAGTTACGTGCAGGCACCTTAAGGGGCAGCTAAAAAGTGAACGCAGTCTACCTGGTCTTTCATGCGGGACTTCCTCGGCACCGACACCTTTGAAATGACGTCGGTGACGTAGCCGTCCGACACCTCCTCCTGCTCGGAGACGCCCTTCACCGCCGCCTCCACCCGGCCACCAGAGGGCGCTGGCGAGGAGTGGGCGGAGTCTCCGGGACGCGGGGAGACGCTGTCCATGCGGTTGACGCTGCCCGTGCTGGCGTTGTCCGTGTCCTCTTCCTCATCGTCGCTGGACAGCACAACTGCAACAGCAGCAGAGGGGTCAAGGGGCATCAGTGAGAGTAGCAGTGTAGCATAGTGGTAAGGAGCAGGGCCCATAACCAGAAGGTTGTTGGTTTGATTCCCCCACTGAAACACCGCTGCTGTACTCTTGGGCAACGTATTTAATACAGTATCGTTTCAGTAAATACCTAAGTATTAATAGATAACATGTAAAAATAGTAACCCATGTAAGTCCCTTTGGATAAGAACATCAGTTAAATGGTTGTAAAGCAACGTAATGTCACTGTGAGAAAGCTTGCTGGGAAGGACTTCACTAATATGCCGGTTCATTTCAGACCGCGCAATGCTCCCAAAGCTCATTCAGAGCCAGCTTTTGCAGGTTCATTTTAAGCTGCATTCTGCAACGGCTTGTATACATTCTAGGGAAATAACTGTCTCTATAGTAGAAGAGTTGGGCCAATAGGACACCTGTGCAGCACTGGAGTTGGCTACCCCTTCACTACCACACCAGCACCTGACAACAAACACATGTTGTCTAATACCAAATTAGGTAGAGGCTTAACACACTTCCACAACTGAACCCACATGTTTTTTTTTCTTACATACTATAAAGGAAATAACAGCTTAACATGCCAATACTGTGCCAAAACAGTTATTAAAAAACTCTGAGGTCTAAAAGTGTTGCAACTGACAGGAAATCTGCATCATTCACCAAAGTCTGAAAGTTTCATCTGAGGTTTCCATTCTGACAGCGCAAAAAACCGCACAAGTAAAGGGTGAGGAGGTAAAATAACGTGCATATACCAAAAAATACTCTGTACCACTCTTCCCTCTCATACACACACAGACACCACCATGAGCACCACGTGGCCACTGTGTTTGAAAGCTGTGTATGAGCAGACTGCAAGTGGACAGTCCTCCTAGTGCAAGTCTTACCTGGCTCATGCATGTGTGGTATGCGTGTGTGTGGACAGGGTCTTGCATGTATAACGTGTGGATGTGTGGTAACCTGGTCTTACTGGAGTCGTGTGTGTGCAGTGTGTGGTGGCAGACTCTTACTGGGGCTGTGTGGGTGCGGTGTGTGAGAAGTACCAGGTCTTACTGGGGTTGTGCATGCGTGTGCGGTGTGTGTGAGAGTGTGTGTGAGCGTGCGTGAGCGTGTGTGTGTGTGTGTGTGTGTGAGTGAGTGTGTGTGAGCGTGTGTGCGGTGTGTGTGAGCATGTGAGAGTGTGTGTGAGTGTGTGAGTGTGTGTGTGAGTGTGTGTGCGTCTCTTACTGGGGTCGTTGAGCTGGTCCTGCTTGGCGGCCGGCTGCCTCCTGCCCTTGGGGCCCTTGGCGCCGTAGAGCCCGGCCCCGCCCATCGCGCCGGCCCCGCCCATCCCGCCGGGCCGGCCGTTGTGCGGCAGCAGCAGGCTGCCCCGGGTGATGCGCACGGGCGGGTTCATCACCACGTCCACCCGCGGCACCCGCGCCAGCGACGCCGAGCCGTAGAAGCTCTTACTGAGCGCCAGGCCGGTCGGTCCCGGGGAGGGGTGCGGGCGGACGGGGGGGCGGGCCAGCGGGGCGGCGGGCTCCGAGGGCCGGGGGGCGTCCTGGCTCAGCGGGTTCCCGCAGTTCTGACACTTCACGTGGTTCTCGCTGGGCTTGCTGCACTTGCCGCAAACCGTGAGGTAATCCTGCGGATCCAGGGCCTGAGGAGCACACACAGAGACACACACACACACGCGCACACACGCACACACACGCACACACACACGCGCACACACGCGCACACACGCGCACACACGCGCACACACACACACACACACACACACACACACACACACACACACACACAGAGCATTTCAGCTGAGAGGCGTCTCAGGAGCACTCAGTAACACACCCATCTGTGCTGGTTTTCACTCCCGCAGGCCTCACTGCTCATGGGCCCTGCTGTGCTGATGCACTCACCTGGGTGACCCATCCCACACAGAGCCCACTGCAGCAGCAAAACATGACTGTAAGCACAATGACCAGTATAATAAAAAAACCCTGTGATAACCTAGTTTTAATGGGATTCAAAATGCTGACACTTTTCTATTCAGGGACATCACAGGATTACATAAGAACTAACATGCCGTGGTTTCACGATCAATTCTGGAATAAATTAGCTTTATGAAATGAATATCTTTCTGAGGCACACTGACCAGGTGGTGGCATTCTCCAGCATGACACATTCACTGCCTGGACTCTACCTACATCAGGACCACCACTGGCTTTTAAAGGGGGAGGCTTCCTCCACTTCAGAAACCCCACTGGCACAGAAGGAAGTTTCCTGCTGTTAAGAGTTAGCTCAGAACGTTCTGCTCTTTCCTTTGCTACTTTGTGAGGCCAGTTCAATTTGTAAGAACTAACCTTTCAAGAACCAAAATAACAATATCCCACAGTCACCTCAATGACTCACAAAGCTGAATAAAAGCTGATTCAATGCCAAGCAGAAAGCAATAACAGTGAATTTAAACGAAGTTCTAAAATTTTAAGGCCTGACAATCGAAGCCAGAGAGGCAGCCATGGTCCAGGCTGGGGACTTTTGTAAGGGGACCCAGAACTCAGATCCTTGGAGGGGGTCACTGAAAGTGCATCAGAAGCCACTTCACTCATTCCTGCAGACAGCTACAGCAGAGGGAACTCCCAGCCAAGTTTAATAATGTAAAATGTACACGTTTCTCACCTTTACTACGACATGAATCCACACCAAAGTGCCTTCATTCTTTATTCAGCAATGAAACAAGATCATCTGAAACTGTTTCGTAGTTGCTTGACTGACTGGTGAAGGGTAATCAAAGCCTCACATTAACCCTGAATGCATTGCGCATCTGAATGAGGGGAAAGGTTCAGACTGCTGTGCTATGCCTGCTGGGGATAACAGACAGGGAGCAGCAAAGCTGAAGAGACCGCCGTCTGGTACCAGCGGAAGACTTACCAATTAATAGCATCCAAATAAAAATATAATGAATCAGTCTGAGATGGCCACCTGAATCATGCTTTTTGGGCTCACACTGTGAGTGTAAAAATGCTGAGCTGTTGAAGGAGGTCATCCTTCGGGCATCCACTCATTTCTCACTTCCTGGAGTGAGGACACGTCACATGGCGATGCTTCATGAGTACAAACTGAAAGCAGAGGGAGCTCTCTCTGTCCCCTCATTTGCATGCCAAATGAAGCTGAAGTTAAGGAACAGCATAAAAGTGGGAGTTCTTTAGCGGCTCGGAGCTCTCTCACCTCCGCTTTCTTGGCCGGCGGCAAAAAGCTTCCGGAAGCTTCCAGCGAAGTGCTGCGTTTGTTCTGGATTCGCCGTTTGATATCCCCTCCGAGAACCAGGCTGTTGGTAGCTGGAGGGACACACAGCGGATTACATCAGCGAAATGGACATTACTCATCCACATTCACTCACTGCACATTCACTTTGGAGGTAACAAGCAGAGACGACGGAAGCTTGGTGCTGTGAAGCTTTCTCAACTGCTGTACAAACAAAAAAACTAAATCCACAAGGGCTGGTGCTGTAAAGTGACCTTGAAAACCTTCGCTAGCTTGTGCATTTCAAGGTCACCTTGCCATGCAATCTGCTTATGTTCCCGTGGCAACTCAAGATGTCCACAGATACTGCTACTCCCTCTCCACGTCTGGCCTGGTCTCAACCGTCCTCTGGCAGGCAGACGGACGTGCTTGCGCACGCACACACACGCACATACGCACACACACAGCCAATAAGCTACTGACTGTGTTGCTATGCAGGACTTTGCTTACCTGGGATTTCTGGACAGGTGAGAATTATGCTGTCTAATTCTACTCTTTGGATCTGTTGAGTTGTGTAGTCTTTTCTGTGAGGGACAAATGGTAAATCTTGGTCAGTGTAAGTGTGACGGGCACACACACACAAAAAAGCATTCATTTCAAAAACCGAAACCACAAGGGGTAAAACAAACGAAAAATTAAAAAAACTCAGGCAAACTTGCTTTAAGTATTAATTGCCATACAATGTTATGCAATTAAGCTTTAGTACACAATATGTTTGATGATTTAATGGAGCTTTTGCATACTCATATACACAATCCATGCAAAAGCAGGTTATAACCATATCCAAGAGCTAAAAAAAAAAAAGAAAATTAGTGTGGATGCAGGTCAAAGGGAAATACACGTGTCAAAACACAGACAGAACCACAATGTATGCAACGAGAATATGAGGCGACGCAGGAACGTTCAGTGCCAGCAGTAGTCTGGCCACATGCATATCTGAACCAAGCATCCATCCACCTAAACCTTCCGCATCGCCACAGCCTATAGCAATATGAAGCAGGCCTAAGCAAAGCCATCCAGTCAATCATCCTACCTTTCCTTCAAGTCAAGGTTGCTTAAGGATGGAAACAGGAGACAATAAGGAACTAAACCCAGAAAGCAACTTTAAGCAGGCTACACGCTATCTGGGTACTCAGCAGGAGAAAAATTAAGTTTACTCTTAAGAGCACAGGGAAGCAAAAATACTGTTTGAAGTGAACCCAAAACACAGGAAATTAATTTAGACAAAGTCAAAGTCTACAATCCAGCTTATCTCCCAATATGGAAAACCTGAATAATATGGAACATCACATTATCTCTACAGATCACTGTAAATCACCTCTTAATGTGACACTACCCAGTTCCAGAGAGAAAGGCGTGTCATGAATAGGTAAAAGGAAAAGGGTTTTTTGGTACACAAGTTACTTATGAACATTCATAATGCAACCCTTAAAAATAACATCAGGAGATTTAGCCTCAGTTTCTACAGGCTGGTAGGAAGACATTGCCACAAATACAAGAGCTTTCTATGGTTCTCTCATGTCTGAAGTGAGAGAGCTGTGACGCAGGTGTGACTTCCAGTCGACCTCACAGGTGAGTCGGTCTGTTTGCGAGCGGTCGTACCTTTGGGCGACCTTCCTCACGGCACCGGGAGCGTTGGCGTGCTGGAAGAGGCGTCCCTGAACAACGACCCCTTGCGAGGGAGCGGGGCTGAGGATGAAGTAGTTGGTTCTGTTGGGGACCGCTGATGTCACAGTGGGTGTGGTTTCGCTTCGGAAGAAGAGAAAAGCCTTTTCAGCTCCACTGTGAAACACGCGCAGGGAACGTATCCCAATCCGAAAGTCAACAGCCTCCCTTTCCTGCCCACCTCAAAAAAAGACGCATCGCGTGAAAAACCAAAATACGGACACGGGTGTGTCTGGTTTCAAATGGACAGAGTATCATTCTAGAAGAATGTGACCACCGAACTTTCCGCCTTAACGCCTGCTCATCCCTCAAAGGCTACGCCTGTGTGTGACACAGCAAATCTGTACCTGAGCGGCTTTCCCACTCCCGGCTTGTTGGGCCCACCGGCGTTTCCTTTATACATCCTTAAATGATTTGGCCTTCGCTCGTAAGTCTTCAGGGGCTCGCTACTGCAGAAGTGTTTCAGAGGAGGAGACTGGTGGAGGGACAGAGGGAGGAGAAAACCCGTTACAGCTGTGTCCTGATGGTGAGAAACTCAGACAGGGCATTTCCGCCGAGAACAAACACTCACTGTCACCATCTGTACTGTCACGCGCTAAATCATTGCTTTACTGAATATTTACTCCAGAAGTAAAAGGTAGTAACAGAAACCAGCACAGTATTAAAATGCTTTCTTGACACATGTACAACTTTGGTCTTTTGTGTATTAGGCAGCATGGCTTGATTTAGCTACTGAATCAGAAATCCATGAAAAAGGAGCATATGTGCTAGATCTAATTACACAGCAATGCCAATGGAGGCAACATGCTTGAGCACAACTTTTGTTTTTAATCAGGGAGCACCATGATTAGCAAGCTATGATTTCCAAAGCACTGATGCACCGCTGCGGAACGGGACAGGGGAGGCTGTTGTTCAGTCCTCCTGCTGAAACAGGAATACAGAACAAAGGCATCTTTCTGCCTTTCCCCCACGGCCGCAGTCCTGCAAATAACACCAGTCTGGACCCATACCTTTCTCTGCACCCTGTCAGCTAGTTAGCCTTTTTCCGTTTCAGTGCTCAGGCCTGGTAACCAACAGAGCCTCTTGAAAGTGGAAAAACTTAAAAAAGTAGCAGGCTCTTGAAAAAGACCCCATTAGCATGTCCAGTCTGTTAGCTCTATACGCTACCACACAACTTATTAATAAATAAATACAATAAGGCGAGCAGTTCTGACATTAACATCTCACAGGACACACAGGACTCCAAAGTGATATGTGACAGATTGGCGACGGTACCTTCTCCCCCTCGGACGTCGCACTCCTCCTGTTATCCCCGTCCTCCATGGTCACCACGGAAGCACTGCGGGTCACAGGGAAAAAGTGGGAATCAGTGGGACTGCTACTCGCCCTTACATCCAAACACACTCAGTACGGTCACCTATCCAGACACACCGCTGTCTTACTCCGCTCATTCAAATGCTAAAGTCTGCTTATGGTTTTTTGCTTGTGTTGTACTCTGCCTCACTTGTAAGTTGCTATGGATAAAAGCATCTGCCAAATGAATAAATGTAAATGCAAAGTAATGTGAGCACGAAACACAAAACGTGCATCATCAAATTAAATTAACATTGTCCTACTGCCGTCTCCACTACTGCTAAAAGAGTCCTGTAAATAATCACAATGCAACAGCCCACTGCAAAGTTAGATTAAAAAAGCTGTCCATTAAACCTTGGTTTATGTTCTGCATTACAATAAGAGAGTAGACTAAAGTAAACTGAATCACAGTATCGTTTAAATTCTACTCAATAACGTTGTCACTAAAATACTGTTTTCTGTGTGTGTGTGTGTGTGTGTGTGTGTGTGTGTGTGTGTGTGTGTGTGTGTGAGAGAGACTTAGGAGCAGCCAGGATTGCTGGTTTGAGTGTGGATGGGCAGTGCGGTCTCTAGAATCTCCCTCTATCCTCAGATACAGATACACAGTGATGCAGTGCAGCCCCAGAAGCTGAGACTCGGAGGAATACTTACTCAGTCCCCTTCTCCTCTTCACTGTCATCTGAAACAGAAAAGCTCCAGTTCTGCTTGAAACCTCCATCTTTCTTGGCCTCGGATCTATCTAGAGCTTGAACATAAATGAAACTAACATCAGGTCAGGCTGAAGTGCAGCTAATTGCAGTAATCAGAGTACTAAAACAAACCACTCGTTGGATTCCACTGCACCAGAGCCCTTTGTGATACCTGACCTTTGTGAGTGCAGTCTGTATTGCCATGGGTAAACCTTCACAGCTATATGAAGACAGTCTAAATGACAAAGAGCTGTACTGAAATGATTACTGCAGCTCACATTTAAAATGACATGTAAAGACCTTGGATTTTTTTGAATGGTTTTTCATTCACTCAGTCAAACTTCTGAGCTAAATTGTTTCTTTGACAGCAAAAAAAAAAAAAAGCAAACATTTCCTGGTTAGCTAAAATCGGACAGATGTTCAGCTAGGGCTAACATGAAACTCCATTCAACTCTCTTTTTTCAGCCGTTTCCAACTGTTATCACAGGCAAACTATCTTCATCTTCTAAGAGGTTCTTATTTTACCATATGGCCACTGTATGCATAATGCCTGGATAACCATGGAATCATGAAGTAAAACTGCTCCATATACATCACAATTACAGATGCCATATCAAAAGGGTACGTCTGTCCACCTAAAGCTGTTAAATGAATGATTTTCTGTGTCCAATATACAGGCAATTCAACAGAGCAATAATGCAGGCTAGCTAGTGAAAATAACATGGTTGCAATTTCATAGATCAGCCTCAGTTGTAATATAACATTACCTCTGTTAAAATAAAAACACTTCATAATGCTTTTACTGAACCAGGCCTTACCCACTACAAAAATAATTCATATTAATATTCAAAAGTATGAAGGTGCTAAAACAACAGGAAGCTCAAATACAAACACAAGCACATTCAACTTGTGGACATTTTCACCAAAAAAAAAAAGCTACACGGCATTTCATTCACAACACAAACACTATTTCCAGCTAGCCCACAGTCTTATTTGCATACCTTTGGTCAAGGTACACAGCCTGCCGAGAAGCAGAAACAGGGAAGACCTGCACTAGCAGATATT
Organism: Megalops atlanticus; assembly: GCA_019176425.1. Classification (NCBI taxonomy): domain Eukaryota; kingdom Metazoa; phylum Chordata; class Actinopteri; order Elopiformes; family Megalopidae; genus Megalops; species Megalops atlanticus. Next base: position 2,762,184 of record CM032892.1, on the reverse strand, counting down.
GTTTGAGGGTTTAGACCCCCAGCTAAATGACTGTCTCTCACGACTTGTTCCCATTATCTGGTTTGTGTGCATTGAAGCCAACTGCCAACAGAAGGCCTGAACTGGTCTGAGCTAGACAAAGCTTGCTGCCTTGATCAGAAAAGTAAACTTATATATATATATATATATATATATATATATATATATATATATATATATATATATATATATATATATATATAATATAAATCGACCAATGGATAATAAACAAATCGACCAATGGATAACAAACAAAGCCGCTTGCCTTGGACTCTAAACTACACTGCATTAATAGCAGGATGCAGATGTCTGGATGCAACAATACTGGCATGACCTGAGCGATCAAGCACATCGGATTTACTTGTACCTCACCGCAGAGGCTTCTAAGAAAACCCAACGACACATCTAAAATATGTATCATTAATCAAAAGCTTGAGTTCCGGTGCTGTCTGCAATTTTTGTCCCAACTAAGCTGTTAAGCACTCTGTCTGAACAGTCGGCTTGAACCACTTTCTTCATTATGTTTCTCCGTGGATTCCTGCTCTCATCCCGAGGTTTCTGGAGTAAGCACTCCCTGAGAGACGATTTCTCATTTCAGACTCTCCTCAAATGAACCCACTACCCTATAGTGCAAAAACACAGACGATGGCCAAGCAAAACGCATTTGGCTCTGCGCTTACTTGTATGAGTGTACTTTATGCCCAGGTCCAACTAAGTGCTGAAAGTGTTTAGTTTTCTCGTGTGCTCACTCTCACGCTGCTGGACAGACCTGTACCTGAGTTATGCATGCATGTGCATGACAAGTTCATTCATGGAAAATGTTGCCATCTTTCATTTCAGTTTACAAAAAAACTCACCGGATACAACTTTTCACCCTAAAGATATTAACTGCCAACTGCCAAGATACACGAGATTACAGGCGTTTTTTTCCCCCAGTAAGGTCAGACAACATCAAACTTAGTTTGCTTATTGATCGCAGGTAACTCCTACTGTTCCCCAACCCCCACTGTAAGACCTCACAATCTGAGACATTCCGCACCAACATGGTAACGTTAGCTAGCGAGCTTCTAGGCTAAAAACTGGCCTGTCCTTATACAAATGTTAAGTTTAAAATCAATATAACAGTTTAGTAGACCATTTCTCTAAACCATTTCACATTTTCACGTCACGTCGCCTGCCTAGTTTTTGAACATAACATTTAGCAGACATGCTAGCTAGTTAGGTAGCCAAAGCTTTAACCAGTCTGGTTTGTTGAGAACTAAATGGTTGGCTAGCTAGCTAAGTGAATCACCCAGGTAAGGTTATGTAGCTACTCATTATTATCCAGCTACACATTATTATATGGCTAACAAAAAAGTTTAAAGTGTATATCAACACGCCACAATGTATCGAAGCACTGAGCCAACCAGCTAAGCGTTAGTGTCTTCGTAAACGTTATGTTAAAACAAAGGTCTGCAAAAACAGAATGGCAACTTCAGGTTCATTTCTAGCAAAAGAGTAATTTCTGTCTACTGCTAGTTTGTGAAAAACATTATTAGAAGCGCTAACGTTAAAATAATACACTGTAACGTTATATTTTCCTATACTCTTTAGGTTGTTAGCTCGCGAGCTAGTTGTAGTCTTTCCATGCAGATTCATTTGAAATGCATTGTTGTACTTCTGCAGTTTGAATCTTAAATCTCAAGATGGCTAGCTAATCTAAATAATGTAATTTATTGGCATGTTACAGTGTTAACATAACTAGCTAACATAGCAAGCTAGCTCTCTGCTACTAGCAGCAGAACAACCGACTAGCTGCTTAACGTCAACTATATAATGATTATGTTACACTATTTGTGAGGCTGCCAGCTACTTAGCCAAGCTGAGATGTTGGGACACATAGCTAACAAACATCCATCATCTGGGCATAGGTAACTAGACAGTTTATGCGTATTTTCGCATGAAATAACCGTGTTAGCTTGCTTTCAACTGTCGAGGCCTTAGCTAACGTGTAGCTAGCTTTTTTCCTGTTTAGATGGTTAGCTACCTAGCTGCTCGCTAGCCGGATCAGCCAACATAGGACGAGTGGTCTTGCTAACTTAGCTAACGTTACACAAATAAAACAAACATTCAGTCGCACTAAGCCAGATATCCAGTAACAGGAGTCTTTCTAGTTAAATTATACATTGATTAAATGATACCCAAACCAGCTAGTTCCCATTGTTTAGGTGGCTAGCTAGACCTTCTGCCTCACACCAATATAAAACATATATTGTTTGAGGGCCTACCTTGGATAAAAGTACTTCTCTTGTGGGCCATGTTTTAGTCCATATTGTTAGCTAACGTTAGCCAGCTTCTCTCAAAGCGACCTGCAATGTGTCTGGTCTTGCAGCTGAATGCACGACACAGATGCAGCAGATCCGCGTCCGATCCCCCTAAACCCGGCAGCGGAGCAAAACCTCTTTTCCTTTGTTTTGCTCCACGCCTGAACAGCTTTCTGTTTGCAACGGTCACCCGGCACCCTAATGATACATGTAACGTTAGTTTCTATTTACGCGAGAGCGATCGGGATTATTATTTTTATTTATTATTATTTTAGCTAGCCCGTCCCTTTCGCCCTCCTACTATCATCGAGTATTTTGCTTGCTCAGTCCAATTGTGGCCGATCGTCGCCTCCATTGCACTGCATTCGTGTCTCGCTGCAAATATGAAAGAAATATGATAAAACGAAACGCATTAAGAGCGTGTAACTTATCCTACTGAGAATTTAGACTATGAATGCGGATCCGACCGATGTCGTAAAAGTCAACTCAACCATTTTTTCCCCAAGGGGTGGTTTTTTGAATCAACCCCCATTTAGCTATGGTCCGGAGTGAAAACTAGGATTACCATCTCAAATCAAGCCCCCGGATGCAATAAGCATAGGCCGCATGGTTGGGAGCTTGCTAGCTAATGGGGCCGCATTCAAAAATGTTGTTGGTTAACTAGTACCTGGCCAACTCGTCTGAATGTATTCAGGCGGCGCATTTGTATTTTATATCGGATTAAAACATCAGGTACTTTTTCCACTGTATTGATTGAAATGCAACTGATGTGCACATTACTGCTAAATTAGCTAGCAAGCTAAAATATCACACGCTACATAGCAAACTAACTTGCCGGTTATTAGTTAATAATTTAGGTAACTAAGTTGTTTGCTACGTTAGCTGTTTTGCCGTAACCCTGATTGCATTTTTCGATGTAGGTGCACCTGCTAGCTGTATCAGCTGTGATATGATCGTCAGCACCCTTCAGCAAATGCGAAACACACATCCCTATTGCTTGGGGGTTACTCAACTTTGATCCTCTAAAACGTATCAGACTTATTTTTGATCCTCCTCCGATAACATGAGGCCCCTGAGCGTCAAGTTCAGACGGCAGATGGCGATATTTTGTCTCAAACTTTAAGTACCGAGAGAGCGTCAGCTATGCTTTATGTACCAGTTCAATAACCATTGTAGCTAGGGTTAACCTGGATAGCTACTGAAATTCCAAAGTCCGTGTTTAGTCAGTGAGGATTTCCAGACACTATTGCATGCTGAGGTTCGGTATGGGAAAAAGGTAACACTGGGTGTTTTTCAGAGGTGTTTGCTACAGTAATGAAAGATGCCACAGCTTTGCATTGGCAGATATGTGTGACAACATGAAATTCTATAATGGGAACTCCATAGCAGAAATAGGAGGCATTAAATAACACAGCCTCTCTTGTATGAAGTTCATAGGCCTAAAGCACAATGACGTTCACGTTCCCCCGAATGTCGTTTTCCCTTTCTCGTAACTCTATACTGACTGCGTGCTGAGAGATGTCAAAACCGTTTCGCATAGTGAAAGAGATTAGATCATCAGCAATCTACATCTCTGTGGTAACCCATAGATAAGGCTAACTCAAATGGAATGCATGCAGAATTGACTGGAATAAGTGCTGCATCTGTTTTATTGGGTCGTGTGGCTGTGAGATGACTTTGAGTGGCTTCTAATGTTATGCAGGCATTTCTTCAATGCATACATCTCCTCCCACAGTGAAGGACATGCCCGAGTCATTAACACAATGTTCAACACAGTTCTTGTGTTCACTCTCTTAAAGTGGTGGCAGTACCTTCCATTATACACTCTCTCTGTCCAGTGTTTACCACTCTGAGCTCTGAGCCAGTAAGAGAATAAGCCTCCACCCTGACAATATCAGACACGGCTGCAGCACAATAGAAAGTGGGGAAAAAAAAGAAAATTTAAATACTTATTTGTACTGACAGTCCAAGAAATGCCAGCAAAATTTTGGAGGACAGTTTCTGTCACTACGGTAGGAATTTTTTCTTTTCTTTTCATCTGCATGATGACTGAACTTCTGAATACCCTCTTATGTGTTGAGTGACAGAGGGAGGTGGAATTCAAATAGCTGAACTGCTTGAATGTATATGGTGTGTGCTTATAACCATCCAATCATGAAATCTCATATTCAGTAATACTGCACTTATATTGTACATGTCCTCCTTCTTCCAAACTGGCAGAACACATCAGCCTAACAAAAAATAAAACATTTTTCGATTTTTAAAAAAAATATATTTGATTACTTTCTTTATTATGTTGAACCATTTCCCCATCTGTATTACATTCTTTAGGTACAGCCAGTGATGTGCATTTACATGATATTACATTGCATAATGATGCTTGCATATTCTTGCATAAGGAGGGCAGAGTGATAAACAGCATATCAACTACTGACAGGTCCTAACCCTAACCCTACATACAGAAAGCAGTATTGCTCTGGTTATTCGGTTATTCAGTATTTTGTGTCATTGAGAACCATCTAGACACGTTATGTTTGATCTGTGGTAACTAATAAAATGAACTTGGATAACCGCTATTATAGACAGTTTGCTACAGTGAAATTAAGGAGGATAAGCAAGCTAAGACAGAATGATGTGACTACAGCTAGCTAGTAAGATAGCGTGTTTATATCTGTTTATATCTTGCTTGTATGTTCTTCAGGTGATTTTAGCTAGACAGTGACATTTTTACATCAATACAGATGCACACCTGGTGTATACAGATAACACATTTATCTCCTGTGATAGAACATGCATGAAATAATGAGGTTAAACATGGCTGTCTGTCTGCAGATTGACCACTTGTCACTTTCTCTCCAGCCATCATTAAAAATCCTGCTCTGGTGTGTTGCAAGGTACTGTTGCTGTTTTCACACACTGTTTTGCTTGTAACATGATATCAAAGATACAAATTAATGCAGAGCCATATATTAATTATATGCTGCTTAGTTGTATGGTGGTTTTGGATTTGAGTGTGTTTCCCTTCTGACGAAATGAACCAATCATCAAAAGTATTGCTTGGATCGCTGTGTAATCCAGGTTTGGTATGTTGACCAGTGCGGGAATATTGACCCTGGTAAAACTGTTGTACTTTGCAAGCTACATGACCACTTGGTGGCAGTAAACCTTAATGATACTCCACAAGCACCCCTACACTACAAAGCACTACAAAATACACACTGCACAGGAATAAACAGTACACAGCTAAACAAAGTTTAACAAAAGTTCTTGCTCGCAACAGATATGTTTATAGAGAAGGTATGATGCATTTTTTAGCAGGACCTGTTATTCTTTGACCCTGGCTGTAACATGTTGTTGAGTTAGATAGTGGGGAATCATTGTCTTCACTTGCCTAGTAAAGTGAGTGAGAGGACTGAAAGGAGTTGGGGCCAGAACATTCCTACACAAAAATACTGAATCTGAGTATTTTGAGGGTTAAACAATAGTTTCTCACCAGTGAAAGTGAGAGCGATTTGGCATAAGTCTGGAAGAGAGAGAAAGAGTGTGTGTATGTGTGTGTGTGTGTGTGTGCGTGTGCGCGCGCTTGTGAGTGTCAGAGTGACGTTACTGCTAAGTTGGAAAGTTTCTGATAAAGCTATTGACAATTCATTGGCAGATGTCAGATGTTTAAACCATGGTGTAGTTATGGTGGAAAACTGAAACCCTTAAAGCTGCTTTAGTGTTTCTCCACATTGCGTGTGTAAACCAGGGATTATGTTATTACTTCTTTTGAAGAAACAAGATGGAAAAAGGACAACTGTATATCACCTCGGAAAATCATCTCAGCATCAAAACCACATGGATGATACTTGTTGTAACCACCCCTGTGAAAAAAAACTGGAAACAAATACTGTTATTTAAATTTCACAGACAGCAAGTTGACGTCATTTATAATACAGTTATATAATGCAGTGCCATTAAATAGAAGTATTGTTCTTATTATTAATAGAAATAGGCACAATTTATTAAAGTGAGACAAAACATTTTGTTAAACACGTTGCATGTCAAGTAATAACTGATTCAGCACAGGATAAATGCTCAGAGAAGTACATTTTCATGATTATATTCAATAAATATGACATCATTTTTTGTAGGCTGAGAGTAGATGATGCAGTCTTGAAGACTATATATTCCAGTGTAAATATGGTTGAAAAAGTCCATAGTGGAGGTTCACAGGCATAGCATATATTTAACATACGTTTAGCTAAAAATATAATAAAACTGACTTATATTTAAGGTCATTTGTATACCTGTATGACCTCATCTCTGAATCACTGTAGTGAATGGCATAGAAAAAACCCACACCCAATACTATGTCTGGGCAGCAAGAGCAGTTTGACCCCTATGGTTAAGAGTGGGCTGCAGAGAGCAGAAACCACAAGAGCGGGTTTCTCAGCTGGAGAAAACTGGACAGGCATTCAAGAGAGCTGAGGTGATGTCTGCACTGACAGGAAGTGGGCTGACCTGTGGTCTTCACAATCAGCACCACCATCATCTTCATCATCGTCTGCCGCGGTGTTTATAGCATCGGAATAATGGAAGCTTCCGGAACCATTTCTGCATGACGTACTAACACTGTTTGTGTGTCTGCGTGGTCTCATTTTGTAGCTACTTGCCACAACCCATAAAAAGCAGCATTTGACTTCTGTAAAATAAAATGCATTATCGGCACATATATTTTAATTTCAATTGAGGTCACAAAGCAGACATGAGTAAGATATTTATATGCACAATAGCACATGCATGCAATAAAAATTACTTTAAGGTGGTAGTGCAAATTTGTAATTACGCTGTAATTAATGTGTAAGTACTGTGTATCCCCCTTTTGACACTCAGTTGCTAAGGTGGAAAATGCCTTCATGCAGTCTATGTAATCATATAGGTTATCTAAACAGTTATACCTCTACCCCTAATGATAAAACTGTAGCCCTAACCTTAACCTTAATCATAAACATAACATCACACCACACCCAGTTCTTTATATATTTCAACAAAGATTCACTGTAATCCACATCAATATTTTTTTAATGTAGCTGTAAACATCAGGACAGAGTTTGGTAATATAATAAATGTTATCATTAAGAGGAAATCTTAATCATAATTTTTTAACAAACTAGAAAAGCACTGGCCACCTTACAAAGACACAATAGTTACAGAGAAGTAGTAAACTAAAATTCATTAATTAAAAAATATAATGTATATCACACCATTTTACACCAACAATTCTGACAATTCTGAGCAAAATCTCGTTGTATATACCCATAACACCTTGGAACATATTAACATCTGTAATATCAAGTTGTTGTTTTTTTTACTGTGCTATAAAGTACTGTCTTTATGAGCTTGAAGCTATAAAAACATGAGATACAGCAGAGGTTAGGGTTTACTGAGAGTTAAAAACGCATGGCAGGTTGGTAACATGTGCTGAGATCACCCCTGTGTTACGCACATATTTCATTTAATGTGTTATTCCTGTAAGTCTCAGGTTATTCACAGCTGATATATGATTTCCTGAAAGTGATTCTGTGTGTGGCCCTGCAAACAATTTCCTCACCAGATATAACCCACTATGTGTATCAGAGGGGAATTTTTGTTACACAGAATTGATAATATATGATAATAATTGCATTTGGACATTTTATCACTTAAGTGGCATTAGTATGAAGTGGCTGACCTAAGAATAAATGAGATGGTGAAACAGATACTGACTGTAACTTATGGTTGCAATACAGGAAAATCTTAGACAAAATATTGTCTAAAAATTGAGATGTAAGCAATCTGTTACCATGCAGGTAATTCATACTTTAACACTGTTTTGTCCTTTTTTCATAAAAAAGGTGATGATTTATTCCCTGAACAGGAGACAATTAGTCCAAAAATGATAAAAGTTCAATGTGACCCACAGCTTACAAAATCAGAACTGCTAAATAAGTTCTGTACCTCAGCCAAATTGATTGCATTCAGCACAGTACATCCAATGTCATTTTTGGTTTCGCCCGCTCATAAACATGACAAGGTCCCTGATTTTACAATCTCAATAAACACCTTTTCAAAATAGGTCTAGTTGCTATGTGGCAACACAGTGGGTAGAGCCACGTGCCTTGGTTGTGATCAGTTTAACGACTATATCAAGTTCAACTCTCGTATGTATATTTAAACTCTCTAATCCACTTTTATAACTGCAAAATAAATCTAAATGGCTGTGTCTTCATTATCTGAAAGAAGAGCCTAGATAATCAGAATTCCATAAATATTAACACTTAGCAGCAATATTTCTTATGACTGGGTTTCATTTAGGACAAGCTGGCATCCAATACCGTGTCTTTTTGTTGCTGTTGAAAGAACATGACCCTTCTCTCACTAGATATATAGAGGTAAAATCTCATGATCTCATGGTATTTCCTGCTGTTAATTCTTCAACTTTGCACTTTCCACTGGCCATGGTATATTGTGTAATGTGCCCATTCATAAAAAAGTAAAAAAAAAAAAAAAATAATACAATGACAGCGTCCTTCTTCTATCTACTCATTTGAAAATGGGGGGTGTATATGTGTGTGTGCATTGGGGCATCTGGTGCTTGGCTGAAGAATTGGTACCAGCTACATCCAGACAGTGATCATACTCCCTTCTCTCTATGAATCATTGAAACTTTGAAAAGAAAATCTAATGAATTAGTTTTGATGTAGCACGAGAAAAGGTTTCAAATATGACAATCATCTCAGAACATTAGGAAGTGGGGGGAGAGAGCCTTTCACAGATTCAATTAGCCGGTAATGAGCTGTGAGTAAGACTCTGCTCACATCAGCAGGACATGGTATTCTGCAGTGCAGCATTTATCTGGAATCACAATATATTTTCTATCTGCAAGGTGTAAGGGTTAGTTAGTAAGGGTTTTTATTCAAAATATTTGTTAAATTACTTTCTAATACCATAGATCCTAAATTTCTTTGTGTTATTTTTAATTATGAGCACAATAGTTGTGCTATTGTAAATTAATTTCTCCAGTGCTGAAATAGCTGTATATTAAGGCAGAATATTTAAGTTTATAAAAACAAAATTAGGAAGTGTTTACATGGTGTTGTTATTGTGACCATCAAATTACACCATATAACAAATTAGCTATGAAATATTTTGGGCGCTTTCACAGCTACGTTACAAGTGACTCACATTAACCACAAGTATAACTATGAACCACAAAGAGGAGACCACCGTCTCAAGAATAAAATATGAGCCCAGCCTCTTTAAAACAACAACCGTCTTCAGGAAAACAGAATACATTACTTCACTTGGGTGTGTGGATTATGAGATTCAATCCAAACAGAACATTGCATTACCTCACCATGGACACATCTGTCTCTGTGAGGCAATACAGTATATTTGGGGTGGATTTCATGGTGCTCTTCAACAATCAGACGTAACTAAAACAATTACTCACCTGATTTGCTTTAACACATTCCTTATGTGAGCTGTAACCATAAAAGTAATTTACTCCCTTTCAGTTACCAAGCTTCATGGCTACATGCTTACAGGAGAAAAATATACTAAGTACATGGGATGGATCAGCAAAAATAACGTTGGATACATGGTATGGGCCTAGGTTATGTGCACTGCTTACATGGGTGAACTTGTTGAAATTCATATGAATGGATGTATTTACTTTGATTGACACCCCGAGTTCAAATGATCTGTATTCTAATCAATGTCATATTTCATTCCGTTTTGTTTCCTGAACCTGCAGAAACAGTACAGCAGGGTTCAGCAGAGCAGCTGCTGTTGGGAGACAGATCTACAGTACATCCACACACCCAGAATCTACTGTAGCAGTGATCTGCAGATTTTCAACTATCATTATTGACAATATAAACAAGGACAACATCGGGAAGCTGCCTTTTTAGAACGAACAGAAATCATCAAAAAGTAATAACATAACTGGCCATCACTGGTATCACCAACCACTTTTCTGAATATATGTGAGTATCTCTTTTCAGCAATAGCTTTGGGGTATTTTAACATTTCTGCCATAAAAACATCTTTTTAAAATGCAGCTAAATTCCCATTTAGATGACACGCTGACGGTGTTAATGGTACTGGATGGTAACCCGTGCACTTAAACAGAAAACCTCCCAATAATGTAATCCACAGGTCCAGCCCCTGCGTTCATCTCTAAATCTAATATCTGTCATTCTTTGTAAAGATCAAGGAAATGCCACAGACACAGGAAGGAGGTACCTTGGACAGACATATTTTGCACTGCATGAGGATGGTCAACAAAGAAACAAGATTTACTTCTAATAGGAAGAGGAGACTAAGCAGGAACTCCTGGTCATCTTCTTGGCTACAGCTATAATCACATTTTACTACTTACTATTCTGGGTGAGCGAGAAGTAAAAGTATAATGATGAGAAGCATTTTTATGGGAGATTTTATGGGGAATTGCAGGAAATGCTAATCTAAACACCAGGTCAGGCGCTCTGCTGGGTAAATCTGTGACACTCGGGTGTCAACGGAGCGGTGTTTGCAGAGACATGATGTCACCTCTGTGACACACTGCCACTGGGAAACCTCGCACAGGAGCGGACCTCAGCTACCTGTGATAGGACCTGTTGGGAGCAGGGGTTTATGGGGAACAAACGTCCTCGCGTTTATAACGCTCACTAAATCAGCCTCGCTCAGATGGCTCCCGCTGACACATTTCCCTGGCGAAAAAAGCAAAAAAAAAATTGATTGATAAATGCATCAGTTTAATTTGTCCAACTTTAAAAATGTAAAAGACATGTATACTGTAGCAAGGGAGCAACATTAAATACTGAGAAAAAAACATGATTTTCTCCTGCATTGACCTGATGTGTCTTTGACTACAGTATTAATCAAAAGTTTGGACACTCCTACTCCTTCTTTATTTTTACTGTTTTCCACATTTTAGAACAGTAAATACATCAAAATTTGAAATAACACAAATGGAATTATGCAATGACCAAAAAAGTGTTAAACAAATCAAAACTCTTATATTTTAAATTCTTCAAAGTAGCCAAAAATATTTTTGAAAACTAAAATCTTTTTTGGAAGGAAATTCATACATAAGCATCAGGTTCACTTTTTATATTTGTCTAAGAAACAAATTTCAGACATTTAAGTGTAAGTCTTTAGATCAAAATGTCTTTGAATGCATGTTTCCCATTATCTTAATCAGGTGTGTCCAAACTTTTGACTGGTACTACACCTTGGTATGTAACACTTTCTGTGAAAATTGTTTCTGCTCAGAGAGACTGGGAAGCACTGATTCTAACTAGGCGGTGAGGTGCACAGTCAGAGGGTACGACCGGATTGGCTCTGCTGGACTTCACCGGTGTGAGACAGCATGATAGCTCAGCTGTCAGAGAAAAGCCTCCCAGAACCCATTCAGCTGCTAACAGCCGTGAGTGACTGAGAGACCAGGTTAAATATAAGCCTGACACAGCGCAGTCCCACACTCACACACAGAGAGGAACAAAGGAGGAGAGGAACACAGAAGTGGACTCCCGACAGAGGAAACCAGACCTCTCTCCTCTCACTCTCCCTCTCTCTCTCTCTCTCTCTCTCTCTCTCTCCCTCTCCCAGAAAGAAATGAACTTTCCAAACAAAAGTGGGAAAAGAACCGTTCTGACCTCCTCCGCTTCGCTATTGGTCTCTCTCTCTCGCTCTCTCTCGCTCGCTCATCCTCTCAGTTAGTGAGAGGAGAGAGGACAGTCTTTATTTTCTGCATGACCCCTCTAAACAGAGCGGGAGGAGAGGAAGAAGAGGAAGAAGAAGAAGGGACCAGGAAGTCCATCTTGGTGATGTTAGGCATTTCTAGAGTTTTGGCAGCTGATGTGAGGTGTCTCTGGGATGGACTGTTTCTGCACTAGGATTGAATTATTCGCTACTGAACTTTGACCTGTGAACTGGGACCTGTGACCTGGGACCACCGTGCGCAGGTAAGCGAAGACCTGTCCATTCCACTTCCATAGTAACATACTGGAATGAGTTTCATAACACTCTATGTGACTTTATGACCCTCCCGGGTTTCTGTTAAGTTCCAGTCACTGTAAATGAAGGTTGCATGGCTCTACTATTGCTGACAGGGTGAAACAGATGCATAGTGCCATGTTTTATCAGCATGGGGGAGATTATGTACTTTAAAAAGAAACTGTCTATCCCCTCAGTTACAGAAAAATGGTAGAAAACATGGCTTATGTACTAGTTGCTGCATCACGCCAAAGAACTGCTGTTTCTGCTAATAGAAATGCACTTCCATCACTCATTCTCATTACCAGAGTAACAGATGGGCAATTTGTTTTGATTTCCTGTCCTTTTATTCATTTCTTATCGGAAAGGCATCTCCTGGGACAGAGCTGTATACACGCTGACTCACAAACAGATCCGCACGCAAAGTCTTTCATGAATCACAACATTAGGGAGCGCACGGTTTCTGAGCATTGATTCATGAAATCTCTTACCAGAAGAACTCTCTCACTTGATTGATGCAGAATTACATGTACAAGCAAATAACCAGCAGAGTCACAGTACTTCAAGGAAATAGAAAATGAAAAATAATGCGTTCATAAATCAGGGGTCACTGCAACTTTGTAGTAATTTTCTCCCCGACACTGTGAAATGTTCCCATGACTTCAGCTTCGACTCTGTGAAAGCACAGAGGCCTTGTCAGCCTGTAATAATTCATTTTAGATGATCTAATTTTGTTTTATCTACGTATTTGTATGACTTTCCATGACTTCTCTTGCTGCTTTAATGTCTGCCCAGAAGAGTACTTGTTTTCAGGATGATTCAATAATCTTCTAAATTAACTCTTAATCCTAATATTTCTGATGCAAAATCTGACGTGTAAGAAATGAATGTCTTCCTCTGTGATAATCAGGGGGCCTGCATCTGAGAGATATTGCCATACATGTAGAGGACCATAAAAATCCCTCCATTGCTTTCCTCACGGACGTTATTTGAGAACGCACAAAGCCCCTCCTTTTTAATGCTCCACAATGAACTTTATGGGGCATCTTGGGCTATTGATGTCATCTCCACAGCTCCGCAGCCAAAGAGACCGAGGCACAATACTCAAGCCTCTGGGGACTGAAACGTTTCACTCTCCTTTTTCCAGTTTCAATACGTTCTCATCCTGAGCTGTTTGCAGTCACCACATTTTGTGTGCTTGATTTTCCCTTTGTGAGCAAACAGTGACTTGGAGGAGATTTTTTATCTTTCTTTACTGTGTGTTCCAGTGTTCAGCTCTGGCTGGCATCCAGTAGGAGCCGACATCACTGCCGTGATGGGGGCTGAGTCATTAGATGAAATCATTTATGTTTTCATACATCGTGCGATATAGCCCCCTGGGGAGTTTATTTTCCCAAACCCCTCACTATTACTTTATTTGGTTAAGCTGAATCTTGTATGAACATTGTTCATTTTACAGCTGATGAAGTTGACCACTCATGTTTTTTTCGGGAATTGCCTAAACAGTCTTCTGTTTCTTGACTTTTCAATTTACGCCATTGAAAACAAATTAAACATTAAAAGGACAAAACCTTTTAGTCATTCTGAGAGAAGAGGCTGTTAAATTTATTAGTGCTTTATACTAAAGAGAAGCAGTTGACAGTGTCATGGTGCACTGCATTCAGAGGGGAATTAAAAGCTGACAGGGAAAGATGCATATTGATTCAGTAACACTGCCTCTGTCATTAAACAGTTCCTACATGTGCAGATGTTTTTGGCTCCTTTTGCAGATAACTAATAAGTGGGATGATTTGCAGGCATTCTAAATCAGTGACCTTCTACATAAGTGACACTTGAATGAATACTTTTGTGGTCATTACTGAAAGTTTTACAGAGGTAATTTGTGTTTAGCATCTAATTCCTCACAATATTAAAATCCCCCTTTTATGAAGGTTGTAGTTTTCCCCAAAAAAAAATATTTTTGCCATATAATGAATGTTTGTCCTTGACGACGCGCATTCATGAAGATGGTCAAACATACTGACGTAATATGAATCGGTACTATTTTCATATCGTCTTATATGCGCTGTAGCCTATTTTGCGCCGTGAATGATTGGCTTCAGCCATTCTACGCGTCACTGATTCACTAACAGCCAAATGCCAAGTGATAAGGCAGGGACAGTGGCAGTGAGATCACTCTGCTATTTCAGCACGGCCCTCTGACAGCATGGGAAATGCCCCAATGTTTGCTTACATCAGCAACCTCGCTGTTTCCATGACAACAAAACACGGACCCAATTCAGGGTTCGCGTTTGTTTATTTGTATATATGGCTTCACAACAAGACACACATAGCCATAGAACAATGAACTAACATCCTGTTCTCCTGGTAAAGCTATCGTGCATTTTTTAGGAAAGAAAACATAAGTAACTGAGAAACCAAGGCAGTTTTAGAAAGCAGTTGTTCATGCAAAACATTATATGTTTTTTTTTTAATTACTGACGTCTGTTAATTATAATGTCATTACTTAAATATCATAGATGTAATTGTCCTGTGTATAGTTGGGGTGGGGAGTAAACTCACTGCTTCAATGGAAGTGTGAGAATAGCAGATATGCTTGCAAATGGTTCTGCACAAAAGCTATTTTACTTTATATCAAGTAAAATAAGGAAGGAGATGGAAATGCAAAAAGGAAGGAAACAGTTCTTTGGAACAAAATTGGACAGCTCATTGGTGAATAGAAAAAGAGTGGGTGGTCCACGGCTTGGTTTCCATCATGCTGCTAAATTCGACCTGAAGCCCACTGTGCCTGGATGACCGAGAAGCATCATGGGAAGACTTGATCAATTTGTCTAAAGGCATTAACGTTTTACTGTGGGAGCCAGACAGCACAGAGAGAGAGACGTTATTATTATAGACTTTCTCCCAGCAAAAGGCCAACCGCAGACACTCTACTCAGAGCTTGCCTTCAGCGCCTGTTTAATATCAGCGGGGCTGTGCTCTGATTGCCAGGGCAGTGTAAATCACCCCGCCGACACTTCACTGAGAGCAGAGAGAAAAAGGGGTGGGGCGTGTTTCAGATTAGACCCAGGGCTGGTTTTGGTGGAGGTGGCCGCACAGCACTCTCCCAGGGGTGGTATGTTATGGCTCCAGTGTGGTAATCAGTTTGGCGACAGGTGTGGCTGACACCAGGAATCCCAGGACTCTCTTGAGGAGCCCACCAGACAGACAAAATAACAATAAAACAAACAGAGCAATTGCCCTGGATGCACTGGCTCCACCTCCCTGTGTGCTTCCCCACCTGTCCCTGGTGTGCGGTCTCACCTGAAACAATCAATCAATCAGGTGATCAATCAATCAATCAATCAAGTCTTATTTTGCTTAATTGAAAAAAAAGAGAGAGGGCCTGTTGCAAACCCACCTCTCATATTTTCCAGTCTCATATTTTCCAGTCTTTCGGTTTTTGTGTAATCCCATGGTACATAGACCTTAAGGCACATCCTTTAGTGATTGCAAATCAATGCATGTATCTAACATATATTAACGTGAATCTGTCATATGACTTCTGTCCCAAAGAGAAACTGTAATACAATAGAGAGCGTCTGGCAGGAATATATTGGATATTTCAAGGGTTTGTCTAATGGGTTGATCGGTTGCCAGGATTTTGTTTTTCATTGAAAATGCCCCCGCTCCCTCCCCAACCCCTCTTTCCAGGTATTTCTCTTCTCTTCTTTCTTCCGAGGAAGTGAAGACGGTACACTTAAGCTGACCGCTGAATAGACAGTGGAGTGCTTTCAGGCTTATGCAGATAGACACTGGCAGTAAATAGCAGGGGAATAGGACTCAGTCAGCAGTAATCTCGTCCCCCTGCCTCTCTCTGTGTTTATGGGGGAAGTGACTTCATTCCCATCCCTCCAGAGCACTGTGAGAGGCTGGGCTGCTGGAAAACTGCATCTGGCCAGTGATGTCACCGTTTTGGACGGGTTTCCAAAGATTAGGTACTGCTGCACAGAGGTCTGAGGAGATAGAAAAATTATCTTTACTGAGTTCCTGCTCTTGTTAATAATTTGTTCTGGCTGACCACCTGGCAAATCCAACCACTGAGAGATGTTTTATATTCACTGCTGGGGAAAAAAAGTGAGCCAAAATGTTTTTTAGATTGTCAATGGCTGCATTTTAGAATTAGGATCATTTCCATACATTGCTGAAAAACTATCAAGCTGTGCAGTAGTTTACACAAAATGTATGGCTGAGCTAAGCTGGGCTGGTCATCCCGCTTAACACTGAGACTCTCCCAATTTCAGAAGGAAAACCCTGTATAAATTTAAAACAGTCAAACTTTTTAACCAACTACCAAAGATGGTTTATGGAACATATCTGCTACTGTTCTGTTGGGAGTGGAGTGTCGGTTCTAGAATAACAGACTGTGGGAGTTCAACGGAAGTTACTCAGTCAGTCAAACTGTTTATGAAAACTCCTTAATTATGTGCTCCATCATCACTGCTTGCCAATTGGCCAGCAAAGTCATATTTAGTCATATTTAATATATGATTCAATTTACATGCAGGTTGAAAGGGCAGATTACACAGAGGTTTGTTTCTGTATAAGTGGTGATGATCTTACATTTACCAGCAACCTTTTCTGCATGCCAGCATGTACTTTATTCTATATGTTGTGGCAAAAATGAATAGACAGTGATAATACCATTTCAGAAATTGGTACATCTAAGTCTTGACATCTATGCAGCAACAAACAAGTCTCATTGAAAATTTTGTAGCGTTGTCCTCTTTCACTTGCTTTTCCTTGACACCCTTGACACTTCACAGAAAACGCTGGCCTGGTTTCTTATCTTGCATGGCTTTAAGCCTGGCCATGACATCTATTTTTATATTAGGCTCTGTGTATAACCTCTACCTCTCAGGTTTTCCTTGTAAGGTGACACATGATGTCATGTTCACTGAGCTGGATGGGAGAGACTAGAGGGACAACTGTGATGACATGATGTGATTTAGTGGAGAAGTCCGATTACGTCTCAAATCACCACTGCTGCGGAGAAAGGGGCAGGAAAACCTCCAGCTGGCCAATAAGAGGGGCATGTTCGCACATTACTGAGAGTTGTCATGCTTAGTTATAATGCTTGTTACAGTCTTTAAACTTTAATTTGTCACTTACTTTGATTCCTGTTATAAATATCAAATTTGTCCACATTTCTGTTAGACATGTTACCTACAACTGAGATAGAAATTAGTAGGAAACTTACCAAGGAAATAATAATCATAACTATTTATATGGCACCTTTCAAAATGAGGTGTTCAAAGTGCTTATTACAGGAAGGAAACACAAGTAGGAGAATAAGTAAAAACATAATACTTGGTAAAAAGAATGATAAAGAAGACAGAGCATAAGGACGACTAACAAGTATTTAATTGTTTTCCGTAGCCAAGGAATACAGCTAATCCAGCAAAACAACTGAACTTGTTTGAACCTGATATGTATATCTGAAGGTGTCTAAGTAAGCAAAGATCCTCTGATATCCTATGGAGTCTGAACATTGATTCAATGTACAGAGGCATACTTTCAAAAAATGCTGTGTTCCCTTTTCATTTTTTAATTTCATACCGACAATGCCCACATTCGGGAAGTACCAGTTTTGCAGAATGCCATTCAGACGGACAGGTATTAAAATATGTCCTAATGCGCTTCAAGACTTTAAAGCTGGATCTTACAAAGGCCTGAATTATGGTGGTGAATGATGACAGCAAAACATTGAATTGAGGGTCAATAAATGCAGAGAGATCAGGAAACAGCATGAGGCCACTGTGTACTCAGAGGAAGAGGAGACAGGCTGCCTGTTTGTGAGAATGCTATCATTTATATTTATTCATAAGTCCTGAATGGAACATTGCCAGTTTTCAGCTTTAAGAAAAATGACGCTCTGTCAAAGATGGGGAACTGAAAAGGTACTATTGTTTCATATTTACAGGAGATAGGCACACGTTTTTTTTTAATCTGTGATATAATGCTGATATTTATATGCATCTGGGGTTGTTAGGGAGTGTGGGAATGGAATGAACTATGCAGAACTGTGCAAACCTTAAATGTGCGCAGCAGTTACATTCACATTTTGTCCCTTAGCTGGTGCTCTTATGCAGTGCGAATTGTAAAAACAGGAGTATAAAAGTGCATCTAATGAAGTCAATGGAGAAATGGTACAGTGCTAACATTTCAAAATGAGTGAACTGTATGTATATATATATCATTTAATATTACGTGTTTTTATACATATCATTATATATAAAAATATACATAAAATATGCTAAATATTTTCAGCATTTGGCGGCAGAAGCCCACCCCGTGTGGCCAGCCCTGCCCTGAGGTCAGAGGGTTGTCTGAAGCAGTGGGCGTGGTCGGAATCTGCAGTCCCCTCGGCCCGAGACTCAGAAAGGAGGTCGATCCCTTGGGAACGTGTGACCTTCTCATAATGTTTCGGGGACAACTGTGGCAAAGCAGTTGTGCAGGGAGGCTATGAATATGAGGTGTAACCTCCAGGGGTCTTGACTGCCAAAACATGTGACCTTTGCACTGAATAGTTCTACGAGTGCTACAGTAGACGTATACAAAATGCCAAATGATCTCTGTCTGAACTTTCTGTCTCAGTAATTTCAGTGAAGTCCCAGGGAGGTAGAGTATAACACACTGTAGCTAATAACAGACCTGCAGGGGTGACCCAGATTTAAGCGCTTGTCTCACGACTTGAAGGGTTATTGTTTTGCGCTTGACTATTATTTTAGTATTATTGTACAGCACATTACTTGGTCATTCTTAAAATGTTTCTTCATTATTATTCCTCGGAAATAGCAATACGGTGCACTCTAATTATAATAAATGCTGTTATTAAAATCAACCCCATGTATTGTTAAAAAAATCACTGGGATAGAATCATCCCTATACAAAAGCTGTTTAAAAATTATGCTTATGAGAATTGATTTGAGCTCTCTCACAACATGTAGCACCGCATTCAGTGGTGCACTGTAATTGGTGACAGAGACTGTATTTCAGGTATTGAAATCCTACATTTTTAACATTTTTACTTTTAACCTACAGTCTCCTCCATTAGGCATGTGTTTGATCATTGGATGGATGAGGTAAAATTCCCCTCCCCAACATTCTGACCATGCCATGACAGAGCTAGTTGCATTCCTTCAGAAGAATTTTTGTGAGTGCCTGACATCTCCTCTAATTTCCCCAAAGTGTTCAGAGAAATAACCAAGCTTGTGATCTGCGCGGTGCAGCATTTTGGTCTCCGCTGTGCATTAAAGCACAGTCCAGCCACGGAATCCTGTCATCGCTGAAGTTTCGGAGTGTTCAGCCTGTTCCTCCGGCTCTGTCCTCCCTTATTTAGCCACGTTCACTGAAGTCCGCAGCGCGTTTCAATCAAAGCCTTTTTTTCCGAAGGCATTTTCAAGTGCTGCGGGATCAAGGGGATTTTTGGACAGCTGCCACCACCTGTCATTACCTTGTTTCGCCTCAGTTAACTACGTAGGCCACCCGGGCTAAAATAGACTTGGACACTGGTGCTGGCCCACCTTGTGCCCCCCAGACCCCCCAATAGGGCTCAGGCTCACATCAGGCAATACAAAAGAATACAAAAAAAACATCATTCCTCTCTCTCCGGGGCAGCAGTGTGGGGTAGCAGTAAGAAGCAGGGTTTGTAACTGAAAAGTTGCTGGTTTGATTCCCTGCTGGGGAAATGCTGTTGTATCCTTGGGCAAGGTACTTAACCCACAATTGCCTCAGTAAATATCCAGCTGTGTTAACGGGTAAAATAGTAACCTATCTAAGTCACTGTGGATGAGACCGTCTGCTAAATGACAGTAATGTAATGTCATTATTAGCCATAATAACAACAACAATGACTACTCTCGTTTGAAATTAATTCATGTTTATGATGCACTCTCTAGCATGTATTGTAAAGGACTAAGAATAGATATGATTAAATTCGGACAGCCAAATTAGTGCACTCTCCCTTTCGGCACACTTCCGCTGTGTGATGTTATTTCCCTGTGAGGGACCATGGCAGCTGTGTGTCCATTCAACTGAAGGGCGGAGGTATATTTGACGCTCCGCTGTTTCTGAACCGCATACCGATTGTGAGTGAGAGCTATTTCAAACTGGCCCAAACCAGTCTTTGTTTCCCAATTTAACCGCACCGTCACACCACAAAGGAATGTCCGTGTTAAAGGCGAGAGAGGCCGAGCGCTATCAATACCACCCGTTTCGTGTCTAAGTATAGCAGTCCCGGCGGGATGCTACGCACTCCCGTAGCTACGCGCGGCACGCAGTGGAAACGAATCGCCCGAACAGCAGCAGGGACCATCAGTTAGCCCGGCCCCTCCCCCCCCTCCACCGCCGACCCCAGGGGCTGGTCACCAATTATTTACAACTGCCGATTGGTGCGCTAGAGGCCTACAGCTGAGGAGTAAAATTAAAGTATCTGCTATGAGTGGCATCCGTTCACTTGCTGATTGCATATAAAGTGATACACCTCCTCCGTCCCTCATAGACCAGGTGCACGAGTGGGAGACCCTATAAATACCCAGAGAAACTTCACCCGTGGACAGCTGGGTCTGCTGCCCAGGGTCCGGCACGGTTACAGCGGGGCTTTGGGTCCATCGCTGACCCAGGCTTTCCCTGGACTCACTCAGTTACATTAGAGATCTCCTTACACGACGGGAGCAGAGCTGCTTTAGGAATTATTGAACTTCCAGTAAACTTACGGAAAACTGGAGGAGCAAAATCTTAGTGTCTGTGTGTCTGTGTATCTTTGGAAGATCTATCTGTCTATCTCTCTGCCTGCCTACTAGTCTGTGTGTCTGTGTACTGTGAAGCCCTCTCTGGACTGTCAGATGCTAAATGACTGAATGTGTGGTATTTGGTGCTGTATGGACTGTAACTTACGCTGTGACAGCAGCGCCATTGGAATGAGCATTGGGGATGAGGAAAACGCCTGGACTCACACTAACTTTGATTTTGTGAAATCAGAATGCTGCGAAAATGCCTGGAGGCAAGATGGGTGTGTGCAGAAATAATTTTAAATGTGTTTTAAATGTGGTGGAGAGTCAGATACACAGGACAGCTTTGCACTTGTGTCTGCACTCACTCCGCTTTACAGCCGCCTCATACCACAATGACTGAACTTTCTGTCACCTCGTTACAGTCTGAGAGCAAGCTTAATCACATCGCGCTGACAGGACTATTAACATGTAATTGCATTGAAGTCTACGTTTGAGAAAGAACAGGCAGGGGAGTGAGTGTAATATTTTTCTAAGGTTTTTACGGTCCATAGAATTAAGACACTTGTGAAATAAATCAATCTAACAGAAAAAAAGCTGACACTTGGTTTATACACTGGGTTTATGGACATCAATAACAGATGTTGTCAGCAGAGTACCGCTATTTCACTAATGAAGGCACTATGCTAGAATGAGATGCTGAATCTTTATGCTTAATAAAAATTTAGTTTTTTAATGCTGCATGTTGTTAATGACATTCTTTTGATTTCTTTATCCCTGTTTTATACATTTAAAACCTATAGTCTTAAATAAAAGAGCAGTAACCTTCTACTAAAATAAAATTTTTTCTGTGTACTAATGGTCATATCCAAGATCCAGCCAGCATCCAAATTACCAGATGATTTGTGTGCTGTATCTGCAGTGTCCATACTTCTGAAAATATTAAAAGTATGTACAGGTGGCGACATCTAAAAATACTGAAGCTGGGAATGGGGTAATACCTGAAGTTCAGAGGTGACAGTTGGAATGGTTTTTCCTTCACCTTGGTGCTTCAGGTATTTGGTAAACTATCTTTGTGTAAACAGTCTTCTAACATTCTGCCTTGTTTGGGCATGCTTCTCTTGGCTGTGTTTGCACACATACCTCAGTTTTTCTGCAAATTACAGTGACACTGAAAACACAGGCAGCAGACGTTGAGCTATCCACTCGGTTGCTTATCTGTTCCACTGAAAAACCGCTAATAACTCCAGCTGAAGGGTTAACTGAAGGACTAAGGTCATCGCTGCCATTTGGCTGCCAGCATTCTCCCAGCCTGAGTCACACAGATGTTTCATCACAGAGAAAGGTGCACGACCTCCAGAACGCAGTCCCAGTTCAAGCATGGTGTCCTCATGTCCTGTTTGTGGTTCACCTTGCAATAGATCACCTTGTTTATTTGCTTAGCAGGTCATTTTATCTTAGCAGGCTGTTTAGATACTGTACCTTACATTTTACATAATATCCATTGGTACAGCTGGGTATTTAATGCAGCAGTTTAGGCAGTGGCCCACCAGAGAATCTAATCTGCACACTTGCGATCACAAACTCAGGAATCAGTCCACTACACATGACTTCATCAATTCTCTTATTGAGAGTGAGAGTGTGTGTGTGTGTGTGTGTGTGTGTGTGTGTGTGTGTGTGTGTGTGAGTGTGTAACTGAGAGAGTGAACAAGTGTGTATAATTGCTACATGTGACTGCATTATGTGTGTTAATACTGTGTGTGGGAAGTATACAGTATGTATTTGTATGAATAAAATATGTGTGTTTGATAGAATCTGCGTAATCTAGTTAAAAGAGTTTATAAAGTTTGTTTTCCATATCCCTCTATTTACCTCTAATTCAATGATGATACAATTGTAATGAATGATGTAATTTCCTTTCATAAGAGAAATCCAGGTTTATATTCTGGGATGGGACTCTCCTTCACTTAGTATTTTTCTTGCAGCCTGCTGTTAAATTTCCATTTCAAAGACTTTTGGATACTCTCCTTTCTCAGATGACTGTTTGAGGTACACAGTAAGCTGCCAGTCTGAGAAAGCTGGCTCTCAGATCATGTTCCAGAGAGGTCAAAGGTCACTCAAAGGTAATGCAGCGGAGACTCCTGAGTCTGTCTGTCTGTGATAGTTGAAACAATGTTCTCACATTCCTGTTTACATTAGGAAGCCCGAGTGAATCCAATTCAACTTGACTGATAGCTTTTGACATTCAAGCATTATATGAGGCTGTGGTCATGCATGCCGTAGACATGAAGCATTCTGTCAGTAATATACTCCATATAGTCAGTCTGCTATTTGGATCCTCTGTCATATCGCTGTCACAGCCATGTATAGACCATTATATCATCATTTAAATCTTTCAAACAATATTATTTCTATATCTTTGGGAATCTGGAAATTGGACAAGATACACATTCCCATTACCAGATACGGGATTGAATTATCTTCTAATTACTATTTAACTAGAGAGGTCAACTGAGAACTCACTTCCCTTGTGCTGTGATCACCCAGGAATCCCAGGCAGGGAGGGAATGCATGCAATTGCATGGCCAATCAGCTGCAGTGAGGATGAACATGTGGCAGGCTTGGGAGCGCCAGATTGGAAATTGGGGGAGGACACATGCATTAACACCCCCACTCTTTTGATGAGTTCCACGGGGGCCTTAATGACTGCAGTGTGTCTGGGTCTGACAGCACCCTATCACTGCATGAAACATCGGTGTTTACTTGGTGTAGGAGGAACCTCCAGCAGCAGTTCAGCTTTCCCATGAGGCTTCTGATCCAAGTACTGAGAACAGCATGATTGCGGTCTGTACAACCATCTGTGGTCAACTTATTTAAATCCTCAATTACCACTGATTAAAGCTCTACTGATCTCTGTTTGAGCACAAAGTAAACACTATTGTACTCAGCTATTAAAAAGCTCAGAAAGCTCTCTGTGTAAAGACTTCTGTCTAAATCAAATCTTAGACACATTGTTTTAAAGTAGCTATAATTCTTTGAAATATTACATACTGCATATCTCCTTTTTGACCAGAGATGAGATGAATATGGTTTCTGATGTTCATTGTTCCCGCGCTCCGTTGTTGTTGATAGATTGTGGTAGAGTCCCTGTGAGATAATTGTGAAGCAAATTGTGTATCTGAGCTGGGTCACATACCTATCTGTACTGAATCATCTCTGTCATATGCACAGAACACTGGTAAAAATCCCCGGCATGACGTACACTTTGAGAGCTCTCGCGATCCCACAGCGTGTGAGTCAGAGGTTAAAGGTCGCATGAGATCACAGGGGAGGTGCTGCAGATTTGTTACTTATCTGTAAGCAATTACCAGGTCCTGAAGTCATACTTGAGCCGTGGCTGAGGTTACAAAAGCAGCACTCCGTCACTGTCAGGCCCGAAACGCTGGCTGTGTTCAGGTCAGCACCTCTGGGGTAAGGAGAGGAGTGCTTTCTTGGAGATGCTGAACACATATCAGAGCCACAATGCGCTCAACGTCCTAACGGACCTGCTGCAGAAAACAGCGAGAGCGAACACGTTGTGACCTAATGCAGTGACTCAGAACACAAATGAAAACCATTCTTTAATATACCTCGTTGTCTAACATTTAGTCATTTTGTCAGGAAGGATCCAGGTCCCAGAGTTTGATTTGTTGTTTAGAGCATTTTTACAGCTGCATTGTGACGAAGCGCCGGAGGAATACGTTTTACAGAGGGAATGGAAAACCAAAAAACCCAATAAGTAAAAGAATTTAATGATGACTTGAGAAATTGTGACTTGAGATAGTGCAGGTGATGGAGCTGGAGAGGTAAGAAGGGAACTAGCAATTGATCGGGTGGAAAGCAACAAAATTTTAAGGCCCAGTGATATATAAGTTTTTAACAGACACTGGGCCCAGTGATACTCTGGACAAACATAACAGAAGTGCGTCTTCACATAAAAACCTTTTAACGGAGTCCTTTCCATCAACATGTAATAACGTATTTATTAGGTTTAATAAAAACTCAGTATAGTCATTCCAGAGCACAAAGTAAGGCTCAAGAGGTCTGTAGGGCTTGGTTTAAAAGCTAGCTGTGTAAAATCAGCCATTTATCTAAAACAGCTAAGCATCGTGCAGTTTGAAGGTGGAGCAGCTTTTAGACAGCTTTAAATCCTAGCACAAATTAGTATTGATTATAGAGAGCAGTACAGCCTTACAACAAGAGAAGCTCTTCTTTTAATGCTCTCAGCCAGTCATAAATTTCCCCCTGGTTTGAGCCACATTCCAGTCAAACTAAAGAATTCAAGTTTGTTTCCACTCAGAATGAAACAAAAATTTCATTTACACTTTGCAAAAATGTATTTAATGGTGACCCTTCTAACACATGCACACACACACACACACACACACCCCAAATCCAGAGCAAAAGGGTCACTACTGTGAAATGATTACTTAGGAATAAGGTCATTTTGGTAGAGTACATTGAAGATAAAGGCAAAAGGTTTGGAAAAGCTAGCAGTGTCAGACATTCTTTCTTCAGCCTGGATTGCGCTATGCTTTGTTATTACATCTGAGCCTTCAGACAGCTGGGTATGTCATCTTACAAAATAGAACGATACTGTCCTGTCCAAGTGGGTTCTTCCTCTTTCCTAAAACACAGTCCCAGTCCATTTTGTTGATAGGCTAATTTGGTAGATGCACACCGTGACTGAGGGACAGAGGGCTGCGGTGGGTTTCATCAGCTCTATTTAGAGTTGGTAGGGGGCCAATGACGAGTCACTTATCACTAATGCAGCTCATCAGCCAGCCAACCACATCACAGCATTCCACACCATGCTGCTGGAGCAAGCCTATATCACCCTTCTATATAAAGGTCCTTAATCAGTGATGTAAATAAGGAAGCAGGCGCAGTAACCCGTAGCCAGTCAGTTACTTTGAGTTTTAACCTTAACCTTGTCCAGTTTCCACTGCCTGTGAAAATCATACCGTTTCTACAGTGGAACTCTTTCAACTTCTCGTTGTACCTGTTAGCCCTGTTTCTCAGCCAGTTTCTCCCCTCCATGGCCAGATCATCGGTTTCTCTGCAGGCTGTTACCGAGAGATGAGGGGGAGGGACCACAGGACACAGAACCCTGTCCCAGTCCTCTCTGAAAGCCCATTGGCTACAAGCTTAAATGTCCTGAACAGGAATAGAAACCTATAAGGACCAGGAACATAAAGGTTACAGACATTATTCTGTGTCTTTAATCTGCTTTTCTCTCACACCACCCTCACTTGGTGATGGTGTACATGCCATTTGCTTTCTGGCTCTGTTTGTCTTCAGATCTTGCCTTGCTAAGGCAGTGCGAAAGAGTGGTAGTGTTCAGAACTAAATATGCGTGCGGTGTATTTAGAACAACAGGGAAGGAAATGTTCTTGTTCTTCCTTTGTCTCAGCTCACAGAGAGTGGCCACGCAGACTGAGCAGAGAAGTGTCTGAATTGCAGGTGTGTGTGTGTGTGTGTGTGTGTATGGCGGGGGTGGTATATCTGAGACACAAGTTTCCTCCCACAGTTATGGAGCCTCATCTAGCCCTGACTTCCTGGACTGTCTCTCTGCTGGGCAGCGGTGTGGCATGGTGATGATTGAACAGGATGCTGGGTCTGCAATGTTTCCTTCAGCTTAATCACTGTATGGCTGTTTTACTGCACTACAGCGGTAGCCATCCAGCTGTGTAAATATACTGCATAAATGTGTAAAATATGAGCTGTGTAATTTACCCCAAATGAAAGCATTGGCTAAGCAAACAGATAATGCCTCATAATGAATATGATATAACACTTCTATTCTATTCACATCCACACTGGAGGTACGAAAGTGAGAGTGCATTTCAGAATGGCCTTGCTGTTAATTAACAGGTAGACAGTGTAGAAGTAGCACAGAGGGCGAGAGAGGGACAGAGAGAGCTGGAGTGTGTGTTTAATGAAGTGATGAAATACATTGTCAGACTGGGCTTTCACGCTGCCTGTTAATTATAAAACACCGCTGCCAGGTAATTAGCGACACTGTCCATG